>OW203765.1:30178871-30799989 GCA_934045905.1 Leuctra nigra | reverse complement strand
ATAAAACGACTAAAACTGTAAAGAAGCGTTTGCGGTAATTCCAATTAGACCAAAACGAAGAGACACAATTCCCAGTTACTCTTCATATTACATCTTTAAGTTTTCGTTTATCTACTTTAGCAAACCATTCTAGTGAATTCTACTTCGAGGAGATTCTTCACAAAATCCGAAAACCAATTTCCAAATAAGTCGAGCAAGTTTCTCCGGATGTGGTTGGTCCTTTTGTTCCGAGCTTTCTTAGTCGTCTGTTTGATTGAGTTAGAAGTTTTGGGTTGATAATTCAGTCGTCGCGTCTGTAAATTGTTGACTCAGTGTTTGCCAGAAGCGCAAGAGAAATGCAAAAACACAAACGGAACACTAACGCAAGGCGGAAGAAAGTTTATTGTTGGGAGAAATTATTTTAGTGCGGTAGGAAAGTGATGCTGATTTTATGCGTTGTGAGAAAATACGGTGACTAAGAAAGTTTTAAAAGTTGTAGTAGTTTGTCAATTGATCATCGGATTCATGTACACTCGACAATTCATAAAACGGTATTTGAAAGAAATGGATTGTCTGGAAAAAAATGTGATGGCATCATCTGATGAAGTCTATACTTAGTAGGTGAGCTCTGATTTCATTGATATTAATAATAATGATTGATTGTCAAGGTACCGTACCAGCAGCCATTCTGTTTCGTTAAAATACCGTTTTATGATTTGTTGGGTGTACTTACCGGATTTTGTTTTTTTAATTTTATTTGTACATATACTACTCTTAATCCTTCTAGCCAAGTTTAATCATATTATTGAGCGAGCGAAGCGAGCGACTCCTTTTGACTCTTTTTACACGGACCTCTGTTTTTTTTGTATTTTATTTTTTTATTTTTTGGCTGCTACCTGGAGCAATAGAAGTCACACCGTTTCACCGATCGATCTGAAATTTTGCACATATGTAGATACAACCTTCTCTGTTTGCTGATTAATTTTTTTTTGAAATACATTCATTGGTTCATTGGTAAAATAAATATCTTCTGATAGGTTGAAAAATGAAAATGGTCTTCGATAAATCTTATCAAACTCATATTTTGCATGGTAATTAAGACCAACATTGTCTATTATTTTCCAATTTTTCAGCCCAATCGGTTAAGAATGTATGAACTTATTGACATTTTTAATAGCTGTCAGAAACTGTTTAACGTTTAATCTAGGTTTAATAACGTTACAACGTTTATTAATGTTTTCTTTATGTTAACGCATCTTCGGTTCTATGTTTGCGCACGTGTCCGGTGCTCGCTCATCAACGCGTTTCACGGAGCGTTTTCCTAGTTATTATTTATATTATTTTTGCTTCTACATCCACTATGAGCAAATAGAAGAAATATCACAATAAAGGCGATTCTTGGAAAATATTTCTATACGTATTGTAGAAAGTTCGAGCTTGAAGTCCCATCAATACTCGTTCGAGTTTTCTTCCTTTCAGAAAGCCCCAACTTGGAATGGACAAGTCTTCCCAAATTTAATAATGAGATAATTGTGTATAACTCACTGTCATATAAATTACACATTGAAGTGCTCGTAAATTTACCAAACACCCTTAACAATAAATTTGTCTAGAAAGTTTATCTTGAAGCAATTAAGATTTTCCTGATTGGCAATCAGCATCGTCGATGAGGTCGAGTGCGGTTGTGTTTTCGCTAAGCTCTCAACCACTGATTGTGCATAGTAGTATTCTCATTGATTTGTTTATTTATGATGTCGTGTACTAAGTGTAGTGAAGTATTACCAGCCGACGGATCATTTATCAAGTGCGAAGGGTGCTGTTCAGTGCTACATTTCGACAAATGCTCTGGGATTAAAAAGACGTCGTATTCTTCAAAATCCCAAGAGGCCAAGAAAGAGTGGCGTTGTCCACTCTGCCGAAAAAAGCCGCCAACTCCGTTAGAAGTGCCGGTTGCTGGTCAGCAAGCATTCAACTTTACCGACGCTACCCTTCTGGCAGCATTTGAAGATTTGAAAAAAGAATTCCGTGAAAGCTTCAAGGGCCTGACAAGTGAGTTGGTAGTTTTTAAAGAGCAGTTGACCACAGAGGTCAATGAACTAAGAGACACAGTGCAGACTTTGCAAAACCAAGTGCAAGAGAAAGACGCTGTAATCGAGAGCCTTTCTGATAAGATTAACCATCTTGATCAATACTACAGGAACAAAAACCTGGAAATTGATAACGTGGAGTATAAGAGAGACGAGTGTGTGGAGGACTTGGTGTTGAAATTGGCTCAAGAGTTGGAAGTAGACATTGTACGGTCAGATATTGATGCAGCACCAGACACCTCAGACACTCATTTGCCAGGACCTATAAAAAGTTGAGATCCCAAGTCAGAAAAGAGATCAATATTGCGAAAATAAAGTTTTATAAAAATGAGTTTGAACGGGTCAAAGGCGATTTAAAACTTACTTGGCAGAAAATGAATATGTTGCTGGGTAAAAGTAAACAAAAGTCGGTAGATGAGATTATAGGGCAATATATGGGGAGGAAACATTCCGCCGATGTCATTGTAAGTGAATTTGCAAGGTCATTTGTGAGGGATGTTGCTTCCTTGGAACACAAATGCGAAATACAAACCCTGGTAAATAATTCTCAAACTTGCATTCAATTACAGTCGATGTACATGCCTCGCGTGACCGAAGACAGTGTATTCGTTATTATTTCTGAGATGACCTCCAATAAAGCACCTGGATGTGATAGGTTTCGTGTACGAGATTTGAAACATTTAGCTGATGTAATCAGTCCTGTGTTGGCGAAGCTAATAAATGCGACGTTGGATTCTGGTGTAATTCCACAACAACTAAAACAATCCATTGTTAAGCCTGTGTTTAAAAAGGGTGATCACTTAATTTTCTCTAATTACAGACCAATTTCATTGTTGCCTTCAATTGAGAAAGTTATGGAGCGTTGTATTGCTAATAAATTAGTTGAATACCTAGAAAAATACAGAATTATTAGTGATAACCAGTTTGGCTTTCAAAGAGGGAAAAGTACGTCCGATATTTTAATCAAATTTTCAGATTTTGTAAACTCAAATCTTAACGAAAATAATCATATAGTAGCTCTTTTTATAGATTTCTCTAAAGCCTTTGATACAATAAACCATAAAAAAATGATTAAGGCCTTGGATCGAATTGGTGTCAGAGGTCCGCTACTAAATTGGTTCAAAAGTTATTTAGGTGGTAGGACCTTTCGAGTAACAATGGGTGAATGCTCCAGTCACTTAGCGGAGAATACATCTGGGGTGCCCCAAGGCTCGATTTTTGGGTCCCACTCTTTACCTAATTTATGTTAATGAAATGTTTAGTTGTGTTTCCAATTGTCGTATTTACATGTATGCCGATGACACAGTTCTGGTTGCTGCCCATCCCCATCTAGAAAGTGCAAGAGCTACGTTGCAATTGGATTTTTCAAATGTTCTCCGTTGGACGCATGATCACAATTTAATATGTAACTCCAGTAAGACTAAAATCATGCATATCTGCTCTCCATTAAATAGAAACAGAGATGTTAATGTAAAGATTGTTTCTCATTCATATGAATGTTTGCATAGGGTAATTAATTGGAGTTGTTTCAATTGCACTGATATTATTGAAAGTGTCGAGAGTCATACTTATTTGGGTGTAAAAATAGATAGATTTTTTACATGGCAACTACACATCAATTCAATTTGCAGCCGATTACGGTCGGTTGCTTATGCCTTATTTAATGTAAAGTATTACTTGCCCTTTGGCTTAAGGAAAACTCTCTATCATGCTTTAGCTGAGTCAATTATGTCCTATGGACTGTTGGCTTGGGGTAGTTCATCGGAGTATTTTATTAAGAAGGTTTCCAAAATACAAGATAAAATTATAAAGTCAATTGCACCTCCCAACCTCCTAAAAAATTATAACCTTATTAACGAAATATATTTAGAATTACATTTGTTGCCGCTTGCTGAGTTATTTTTATATAGACTAATCTTAAAATATTATTATATTGACGATTATAAAAAAAGGCATTTGGACGATACTATGAATGCACGCTTGAGAAATAAAGAAAAATTTATTATTCCGGCATACAGAAACAAAAATGGAAAGAGGACACTTGGATATTTAATCCCTTTTATTTTTAACCAAATACCCAATAACATTGCATCACTTGATAAGTACAGATCAGTCAAATTATGTGTTAAAAAATGGCTTCTAGAAAATCTTGCAGACTTAACTTGATGTAGGGAATCGTGTTTCATATATTGTAAAATTGCTTTAGGTGAATAAATGGGAAAGGTTCTCCTTTCACGCAGTTTTTTATGTACTTTTTTGTCTTATTTTGTATCAAACTTATTTCTGTAAATGTGTTAATTTGTGATTTCTGCGCTGTTAATCACGCGGTTGGATTTTTCTTACTTTAATTTTATTAAGTTTAATTGTACTATTTTCTTGATTGTTTTTCATATTATGTTATTGCTATGTGCACAAGACCATTGACGATGTGACTATATTTTGTTTTGGTATCTAGCGTTCCACAGATGAGCCCTCGTGGCTTTGTGGTGTTCTCTATGTTTTTGTTATAATTTAAATGTATTATATTGTGTATCAATAAAAAAAAAAAAAAAAAAAACTTTAATAAGAAACTTAATAATACGAAAATTCGTCATTTCTAATAAGTTAATTTTCTGAACTGAGAATTGAACCATGTGTTGATATTTTCTTGATGAGTCTGTACAAACGAACAAAAATAACAGCAAATTTGGAGTAAATGATGAAGGGAGATGCATTAAGGGAGTATAAGAGAAACAAAAATACCTACAATGGCCAGTAGATGGTTTTAGAAGATTAAATGTAATAGACTGGTGTTTTGTTACGAAAACACATATTACTCGTATAATGTTTTTACAGTTCATTTTCCATGGAATTGGCAAGTGATTTTTTTATTGTTCATGGTTCCATAGAAAAAGTTTTAAAACATTTAGTGTAGATCGCTACGAATGCGCTAAAAATTCGTATGAAAGAGTTTAAAATATGTTTAAACCCCTTACCTGTACTTTGTGTGTTGTGTGGTTGTGAACCTGTTGAAAATTTGTTGAAAATTACTCATTAGTAGAAATGAGTTCCTACTTCATTATAATTTGGTATTCTTAAAGGACCGATTAAATTAGGCAAAGTGCCGTTGTTGCAATCACAGAATAAACAATATTCGGCAAATATTTTTATTTCCTGCCCTCCTTTGGTTGAAATAGAAAGGTTCGAAATTCAAAACCCGGCAAGCAAAGGTACTATGATATTTTTTTAAATATTTATTCAGATTGAATTTCAATTGAATAATATTTTGAATTTTGATTCTGTCAAGACTAGATCCAACGTTTACTAATAAGTAATAAATGTATGAAAATGTAATGTTGTTACACTCATAGCTTGCTCCGTACACTAAACTCAAACTAAATAGGTACTTTAATTTGGGTATTATGTTTTTGCTTTTACTTAGGTACCATGTGTTTCTGTTTAGTATCTCTTGATCTTGAGATTAATTCAAAAAAATATCCATTATTTTTGGGTTTCAGAACAGTTAAGCAGTTTCCACTTAAAGAGAAACTCAGAGCTCAAAACCATCTCTTTAAACGGAGTAAATATTTTCTTTGTTTGAAATCTCAGCTGGCGTGACAAGTCCCAATGATGGCACTCCACTCTTTGAGTTATCTCTGGACCATGGAGTCTGTGAAAAGAGGAGACTAAATCATAAGATAATATCGTGTAGTCTTTTTCAAATGCTACACGCGTGGAATCTTTGATGGTAGGAAAACAAAGGCGTCTGTTTTTAAATTGAGTTGGTGAAACAAAGGTCTAAGGTGGGTTTGAGATAATGGGGAAATCGTGAAAGTCTGTTCACTGTTTTATGAAGTTGTAATTAGGAAAACACACGCCGTTTAAAAGAGAGCGTTTTCATGGATTCGATATAATATTCTGTATGAAGTTTATCTCATCTTTTGACGGAAGTAGAATCTGTTACACAAGAGGACGATTTAATCTTCATATATCGTTGTTTCTTGGGTTTTAAATAGCATTCGAGCTGTCAAAAGTATTTTAAAGATTGTATTACCTTCATGTTTAATATTTTTGCTTCAAGTGTACACTTAACAGCCTAAAAGCTGTGCAAACTTGTAAATACAAACAAGTGTACCTATTTAAGTGTTATAATAGAACATAAATTAAATTTTAAAATTGTGTAATACTTTGCTCAAAATCTACTTTGAATAAAGCTTAAATAAAGTATCATGTTAAACAAGTAGTTTATTATTCCATTTATAAAATGTACTAAGTTATGAATATTTAAATAAATAAACAATATCGAGCTGGGAGTTTATATTAAATAAACACTTTCAAATAATTTAATGATCATCAGTAGATTAAGTGATCCAGATTTCTAAGTTTATTATTATTTTGTTATTAAACCCCATTTCTTAATTGAAATATTTTTAGGTCAACCAAGTTTTATTGACAGCCGTCAATAGATTGATATTTCTTTGTTCTAATGGAAGAAAATGATATCATCAAACAATACAAAGCTTGCGGGAAAATATATTTTCCGAACGATGTCAATCAACGAAACCAATTTGATTTTAAAACATTCCAATCACAGATTGTAATTTAGTTTCAATTATTTAACAATAGAATCTCATATTCCATCTTCTCATTTACAGTTCTTCGAGAAGTCGCAATTCCCTGGGAAATAAAGTAATAACGTTTTCCACCCACGGATCTAGACAAGTACAATAAAGAAGTTTCGTTTGCTTTTCTCTGAACACAGTTCATAGTTCTCAAAAGATTTGCTTAAGCTTGTAATTAATTACGAATTATGTGTACGTAAACACACTTATGCATTTTCCGATATGGCTAGAGTAGTGAATGGAAAGAGGAAAGGAGGGAGAAAGCAAGCACCTAAACTGCAACGATTTTAATCATCTAAGAATTACTATTTTTGAAATTAGTTCCATAATACAAATACTAATTAAATTAAATATCTTTGATGCAACGTTGCTATTTTAAATTGTATGTAGGTACTTAATTCAATTAGTGTTTTAAAAAGGATTTATGTTCGCTTGAATATTCTCTTCAGCATTTTCTATTACGTACAATGTTAATAAAGAAGGAAATTCTAAAGTATAGGTAAAGATTCCATTTTGTATAAAGAAAATTAAGAAGTAATTACATATAAATCGTCCCACTTGGAAGCAAAAAATGTATTTAAACGAAATGGAATGGTTGCACCAGTACATACACGCACGGGGGATATCTGTTGGATGACTTGGATAAGATTAAGATACATATAATTGTCAAGACTGGCTTTAATTGGATAGTTTTCAACTAAAGGTTATTCCGTAAGATTGAATTAGAATTTTGTTCCCATGAATATTTTAATTACGTGTTTTAATTATCTTCCTCGCATTGCACAATTCAATTAGTTATTTAGAGCATTTTATTTATCGCGTGTTATGTCAAAGTACTTTAATTAAATTACTAACAACTATTATACTGATTTTAACTGAAACATTGATTGTGTTACAATGGACTTCTTCGAAATACACCAATTAAATTTATTTGTCAATTAAAATTAAAACATAATCAAGACACTATCAAGACACTATCATATTTTCCTTCTCTTAAGAGAAAAATTTTGTCTTTCGTAGTTTCACAAGACTTGACATTTTGAGTTCCTTTGTCGGGGACGAAACTAATCTATTGAGTTCTGGGCTGAGACAGTGTATGTATATATTTTGTGCCATTTCCCATTACGGTTCGCGCTAAGATTTTACAAAAGTTGTCATCTCTAAGATTATCTATTAATTTCCCACCATGGATTTCGAATACTAGCTTAGCTCTTTCTAGCTTCAATAAGTGTTTTCTAGTGTTTATGCAATGCTTTATGAAAATGCATTATTAATTTCGTTAGCGTAGCGAGCGTCAACACATTTCATGGCACTATCTCTGGTCGTTCTTTTTGTTTTTTTAGGCAATGCCAAGGTCACACCGTACCACCAATAGATATGAAATTCCACACATACCACTACTAATGTCATGCCGGTGGTACACTCGACAATTCATAAAACGGTATTTGAAAGGAATGGACTGTCTGAAAAAAAATGTGATGGCATCATCAGATGAAGTCTACTACTCGTTATCTACCTCTAGTAGGTGAGCTCTGATTTCATTGATAATAACAATGATTGATTGTCAATGAACCTGACCAGCAGCCAATCCGTTTCGTTCAAATGCCGTTTTATAATTTGCCACTTTTTGAACAAGAACTAGATTGGTTGAAATATGACTGGATATCGGGAAAGAGAAGCTGAAGGTCTTGGAATGAACCGTTTGTCCAATCAAATTCAGTTTTTGCATGGTCATTGTGACCAGCATGTTAGGAGATTTCAAGACATTACCGACAAATCGAAAAGTAGCTTCAGGAGTTATTGAGCGAGCGAAGCGAGCGTCTCCATTTGGCTCTTTTGGCACGGACCTCTGTTTTTTTTTTGTTTGTTTTTTTTTTTTTCTGTTACTGACGATATACAGGTCAGAGTTTTTCTTCGATCGAGCTGAAATTTTGCACACATGTACGTAACATTTCTGATTGTTGCAGACCCTAATTTTTTTGAAATCCATTGATTGGTTCAAATTTAAAAAAAATTAACTTTCGATTGGTTGTTTTGATCAAATTGAAATTTTGACAAGTCATTACCCCCAACATTGTACCCAATCAAACAAAGTTTCAGCCAAATCCTCCCATTGGTTAAAATTTAAAACCATCTTTCCTGTGTTTTTAGAAATTTAAACTATAACCGATTGAACGATCAACTTATAACTTCGCATGATGGTTGGGTCCAACATTATCTGCATTTTTGACAATTTTCATACTAATCTGTGTTTAAATCCAAACGTTATTGACATTTTACGGACTATTAGCGTGTTGGCTGTCAAATTCACGGCGACTTCGACTCTTCAGTTCAAGGCAAGGTAGTTAGAGCAGAAACTTTCAAACGCAAATGAAACTGATAATGACCGTTCAACAGTCGATCTGATATTGTGTAGACACACTTATATCATATGAGTGGTCTCAGGTATATTTTTTGAAGGAGATCCTGTGATTTTTGAAAATTAACACGGAACAGTTCAATCATAAAGGTTCAATTGATCAACTTAAAGCTTTGCATGGTTATTTGGACCAATATTTTAGGAATGTTTTGAGATTTCTATACAAATCTGTGGCGAAATTTTAGAATTATTGGCTTTTAATGACATTTTCGATAGACAGAATTTCGGTTCGAGGTGTTGCGCGTATCCGTGCTCGCTCATCAACGCGTTACTCAGATTCATTGGTTAAAATTTAAATAAATATCTCCTGATAGGCTGAAAAATGAAAACGGTCTTCGATAATTCTGATCAAACTCATATTTTGCATGATCATTAAGACCAATATTGTCTCTTATTTTACAAAATTTCATCCCAATCAGTTAAGAACGTATGAAGTTATTTACATTTTTAATATCTGTCAGTAATGAAGTATCGAAATGAATGTTTTCCAGTGCCAATTGAAAATTGATTCTGATTTGCTTTATGAACCAGGTGCTTAGATGCTATTTTAAAGTTTCGATGAAAAGCATACACTTTTAAGTTGATATCATAATCAATTCCATATGGATGTATATGTTTTCTGTGCGTTGTGTACGCATTTCCGGTTCGAGAATTTGCACGTACCCGTGCTCGCTTATCAACGCGTTACACTGAGCGTTTTCCTAGTTTACATTTTACTGACATTTTGAGCTTGTTTTGAAATATTTTTCGAATTTCTTTAAACACCAGCTTGCAGTGAATATAAATTCGCATGCAATACGAAGGCTAGCTCATCAACGCTTTGGTCCTATTAATTGATTATGGATTCAGGCAAAATGATAGTGGCTCAATTTGCGCATCTCTAGGTTTTAGCAATTATTAATCAATTTACAAACATGTCTAAATTAACTTAATTTTACGAGCTGTGAGCCATTTACACTTTTAAACCAACCAGAGTTTTGTTAAATGGTGGTTTGGGGTAGGGGAGGGGGTAATTTGTGTTTGATTGGAGTGATTCTGAAATAGAAATTTAATCTATGTACTTCATCTCTTTAATATTCGTATTTAAATTGTCACATTTGCAAATTAATTGGCTTGATTAAGAAGGAACGGAAAACGAAATGTTTTTCAGTTTTGTTTCACATTTATAAAAGATATCGCAATAACACTGCGTGGAAATTAAGCAGATGGTCAAATAGGACTTTTTAGTTCATTGAGTTTGCAGCAAGAGCGCGAGTGTTTTAAAATTTTATTATGTATTATGAAAGCTGAAACAAAAATAATTTTAGTTGGCAGAACCTTCTGCCTTGTTTGGCTGTCAAAATCATTCTAAAAGCTAAATCAATTATTTATTAAGATTGTACAATGGTTTTGACAGCGATCATTAAGCTACACAATTTGTAGTTTAAGTATTAAGCTACAAATCTTTATTTCGGAAATCTTAATCCTAATTTCTTATTTTCAGATTAATGATTTGTTTAGGTATATTTTCTTTTCTGTATTTTTATTTCAATAGAAAAAATACAGCACTTCCAGTCAAAAATGACTTACAACGAAAGAGACAAGGTAATTTTAATTAGACTATTCAAAGCGACTTTTCTTCATGAAGATTTCTATTTTCTCTTCTAAAAAACTAATCTCTTTCCAAGTCTGACATTCATGAAGACAGCTTTGGTTGCCTGATAGTGGCGCCTGTCAGTCCCGACGTGGCAACATGGTGCCGGCGCCAGACACCTGGCAACACTGTGATTAGATGCGACTGTGCGTGGGCGGCGTTGTCGTCGACTATTACCGTCTCTTGCCGGAGGAAAGAGTTGAAAATGCGTCCCGCTTTCGGATTAGTTTTCATGGAGCTTTAGGGCATTTGAATAGCTGTCATAATTCTGTGAATCCTGGAATATATCATACTTGTGTGCTTAATGTTTTCCTTGGAAACAGATGATGGTGTGTCTTATTTAAGTACGCACTTTAATTTTCACATACAATTAAAACTCCGTTGGGACTTGTGACCCGCAAGACTGACTAATCGTTTACTCTTACCCTAAAAAAAAAATGTAATTGGAAAAATAAAAATTTGAATTATTTTAAGCTATTCGTATATTTTAAATGATATTTCATACAATGGCTATAGGCTCTTATATATTTGTCGAATGACACATTTCAAGAGAATGGAACGAATATTACAAATGGTGGCAGAAGTGGGATGCAATTTCAAGCCTCAGTTCTCAGCAATTCCAGAAATACTTATTTTTTAAAAATATATTTTGGCGTCAAAAATCCTTTCATAATTATTATCGTTTTAAATTACAAATGGTGACATTTACAGGACGAAGTATAAAAATATAATTTCAGAAGTAATTATTGTCTAACTTTCCTGAATTATTAATATAGTTTCTGGCGAATAATCCGAATAAAGAACATGAATCCCGAGATACATTAAGTTTTTAAACTTGCATATTTTGTTTCCAGTGGTGTACTTTTATTAGTGAGAAGTCACAACATTTATATATGAATTATTAAGGAGACATGAAATTCATAAAATTATTATCTTTAAAATGACACTATAAGTATACGAAGTGGATGGTTATGGAAACTGGCGACTGAATGTTCCCAGCTATCTGGTCAAGTTTGTTTGTCCCGTGACAATTAAACAATAAGTGCTAATCAAAGTGTGATAAGGAAAATGGGTAATTGTTATATGGAAATATGCAATTTGTGAAATCCGAGATGTAAATGAAAATAAACAATGTTGAGGTGAATTTTGTAAGTACAAAGTTCAAACTCCGTGTTTTATTATAAACCACAGTAAAATAGGGGATAAACAGCATAAGTTCATCAAATGCCACCAATCAATTTTAAACAATTGTCTCATACGTTACAAGTTCGACTTTTTACGTTCTTTGCTTCAACAAAATAAAATAAAGTTTTACGTAACTTGTAGAAATGTTGGCTCTCCAAAGAAATTTACAACTTGCAGCTCAAATTTATGATAATTTTGCCTCTCAAACAGGACACTAATTTTTGCGCTCTCCGATGTTTGCGCAATTCAGAGGCAAACGGAAGCGAACGGGAATCGCACGGTTCGTCAGAGCGTTTTATTTTGTTGAAATTTTGTCTTCCCAGTAAATAATTTTAAAAAATCAGATAGTAACGACCCATAACAGCCTAAATAGACTTAATAATGCCGCACACTGGAGTACTTTATAACCTCGAATATATTTATGCCATCGTATTTAACACTTTGAGGTCGTACCAGAGGTCATACTCCAGTGTGTGGCATTATTTATGCCGTCACGACCCATAACAGCCTAAATAGACTTAATAATGCCGCACACTGGAGTACTTTATAACCTCGAATATATTTATGCCATCGTATTTAACACTTTGAGGTCGTACCAGAGGTCATACTCCAGTGTGTGGCATTATTTATGCCGTCACGACCCATAACAGCCTAAATAGACTTAATAATGCCGCACACTGGAGTACTTTATAACCTCGAATATATTTATGCCATCGTATTTAACACTTTGAGGTCGTACCAGAGGTCATACTCCAGTGTGTGGCATTATTTATGCCGTCACGACCCATAACAGCCTAAATAGACTTAATAATGCCGCACACTGGAGTACTTTATAACCTCGAATATATTTATGCCATCGTATTTAACACTTTGAGGTCGTACCAGAGGTCATACTCCAGTGTGTGGTAATATTTATGCCCGGTTGTACCAAGTCCCGATAAAGGTAGCAGTAGGACTTATCGCCTGAAACCATGGCAACAGCTAATGAAACACAGCCATCTAGACCGCTAAAGTCCACTTTAGGCTAAAGTGAACCGGGACATCGTACAACCGGGCCTTAAGTGGGTATCACACTGAGTTGCAACCCACGGTTGGAACCCGCGTATGGAAACTTTTGTTGCAAAAGGAGGCAACCGCCTATCACACGCAACTGTTTGGGTTGATGTTGGTTGGTTCACAATTGACACTCATGAGTTGCGCAGAAAGCAGTTGCCATAGTAACCAAAATAAAAGTATAGAGAATAACAAAATCTGACAGCGGCAATCCAAATCTCATATTTAGAGTGATTACTTGTGAAAGAAAGATATTTAAGTAAGTACAAGTTAATAATAATACGCACTATTTATCCATACACATGTTCAAGTTAAATATTCATCTGATAAATATGATTTATAGCTAATATTTATAGCATCCTATTGGTAAGTTCCCGTCACGTGGTACCACAACAAATTGTTGGAACCGGAAAAATAGAGACTTCTCTATTTTTCAACCCAACCCGTGGGTTGACCAAATTCAGTCTCTGCACATGCGCGGCCAACCATATTTTCCAACCGCCGGTTCCATACACGGGTTGCAACTCAGTGTGATAGGGCTTTTACAGCCTCATGCTCAAAAGAATTTCCAGATTTATCGACGCAAGTGACCAGAGTCTACTGGATTCGGTCCATAACATTATTAGCTCACGGTCTTGTGGCGTTGAGGACTGACACCCGCAAATATCTACTTGCGGACGCAACTTCTTTTGAGCATGAGGCTGTTATTCTATAGGGCTGTTATGGGTCGTTATCTGTTTTTTTTTTAATAATTTACTGGGAAGACAAAATTTCAAAAAAACGCTCTGACGAACCGTACGATTCCCGTTCGCTTCCGTTTGCCTCTTCAGCTGTAGCTTGTTATTGCGCATGTCATCTGCGCCCAATAAATAAATAAAGTCGAGCATTGTCTTGCGACGTTGCCAGATCACAGCTTGGCACTCTGATCCCGTGAACCGCCACATGGTCGATGGCGGTTGAGTGCCAGGCCAGGTCACCGATGTCTTAATCTTCTTATCGCCTCTTCGACATTTACCCTCCCGTCTTGAGCTCTGAATCTTTCACCTCGGATCTGACCGCAACTGAATCATTGACAAGGCTCGGGAAGCGAGACATGTGGGACCTGCTTTCTTACTCCGGGATCAAGTTAATACCACATTCTTTGCTTTGTTCTCGTTCATTTCACGAGGTATAAGGAAAATCAAGTTGAAATTTACATTGTTTATGTGAAACTATTGTTAAAAAGTAATTTATAACTCTGCGAAACAGCTGTGTTCTTTGATAAGCGAGCATCTAGTGGATCGGTCGCTCCATGCCAGCCAAGTCGTACACTCTCATATAAATAGGCTGGAGCATACCCACTTTTACTGTAAGCATAAAAATGGCATTTTAAACTTGGAAGAAGATAAAAATTCAAACTAAATATTTTACTTATCTTGGTGCTGTGAATAATACCTACTTAATCTAAGTATAAAACAAATTTGACCAATATTTTTAATTAGTGTATATTGTCAATAAATCTTGAAGTCTTGGTCAATTTGGCACGACATTCGTATAGTCTGAAAATTTTGGTCTGAATCGTCACGCAAAATTGAACTTGACACGTAAACCGTCAATCTTATCAAATCAATATCTCTACTAGATGAACTGCAGTGCATTTTAATGATTTAGGTGAATTCAAAAACCAGCAATTCTGCCCCAATCATATTTGTTATAGTGATGATAATAATTAGAATATTATAAAATTGCAATTTATAGTGCATCCAAAAGTGTGCAAAACAACATCTTGAAAATAAATAGACTTCCGCCCGTCTACCTCTGATGGATAGATATAATTGTGAGTGCAAAAAAGACGTACGGAAACATACTACAATATACGTAGGACTCGCAACTCTAGTATAAAAAATGTATCCGGTGTGTTCTTCATAAGTGACTACCTATTTTCAAGTTATTATCACATGAGAGTGCGTTTGAGTTTAAGATCAAAGCTTGGGGAGAAGATAAGCCGTGATGAGGTTATAAACTGAATAGAACTTATAGTCAAGTTTTCAGTTTTGAACTTGGCGGGTTTTCCCCTAGCCTTTGTTTGGGAATTCTCTATGAAAAGGAAATTGCATTAATAAGTTCCGACGATGAGGCGATATTGGTCCCGCCATTTACCAGCCCCAGTTTAAACAATGTGCATTTAAATTGACACATTATTTTACATTCGTAGGCTATTTTAGGGATTTTACTCTGTACTTCTAAGTGAATTATAAAATGATTAGGTTGGGTTTTTATTACATTTTGAGTTTGATGAAGTGCAAAAGAGAAATGAATATTTGATGAGATGATGATAAAAATAATGATTTTGTTTTAAAATTTCAACATTTTGATTTTCCAATAATCCGAGAAGCACCTGTGTATTTCATACACAAAAATAACTAAAAATCCAATAAAAATACTTGCATATTTGAACGGTACAATTTTAAAGTACCTAAAGATGTAATCTTTGTCGAAATTCTTCTTTCTGCTGCTATAGTTGGGAACCAACATTATACAATACAAGATTTGCTAACTTTTCATGAAGTTATTAAAAAATGCTTGTTTGCTGAAATCCAACATGTATCTTTGAAAAGAAATGTTACTATATCTTACAATTTCGTCTAGAAATGAAATGAAATTTAATATTTATTACATAGTTCCGTGGGCGTATTAAGTTTTCGAATGAACTCCGCGTATTTTCCTTGATAGATTCCAGTTTGACGCAAACTTGAGAAAAGCGGATAGCCTGTGGTGCGGTCTGATTGTCATCTATTCTCGTTCAATTATCCAAAAAATAATTAACAACGCGAAGGAGTTTGCAACATCAAGTGCGGAATTTCAATCTCGTTCGGATTGAAATTTGTGATTCTATTTCCGAGCGACGGAAGATGAACTCCGGGCATGATTTATGTCTTGTCGTGGCAGGTTCATTTACAGTTCTTCCTCTCTCCGCGGATATAAGAAATAAATAGTAATATATTTCGCTTTGATGTCTTCTAGTCACATGAATGACGTATATCCTTCTGTGTTACATTAGTAGCTCGGGAAACTTTTGAGAGCTTCCTTATTTATTTTTACTTTTAATGTAGAGGTTTATGAACTCATGAAACTAAATAGTCACAATTACTCTTCAGCATTTTTAATCAGCAACTTTGAAATACGTTGAATACGTTGAAAATACGTGAAAGGCTTAACATTATTAGTATTTGTTACTACTTTTGAATGACCAGTGTACACAATCTTGACTTATTTTAATAAAGTTGCATCTCACTGGCTGATATCACCACCAGGAAATGCGAAGAATACTACACTGTTGTAACTGCACAAATAGGTAAACGGTGTTACTATTAGGGATAGTTTTCATTGGTTGTTGCCATGACAATGTAGTCATAATCAACGTTTTAAAATCCAGCAGAGCATTGGAAAATTGGCCCCTAGAAATAGAAGCTGAAAGTTAGAACATGTTAAATCCTATACAAGTGGAATTGTAAAAATACGGCCCTTCCACATCTAAAAATATTGGAGTGCTAAGGCCCGGTCTTTCGATACTCTGCTAAAGTCTCAATTAGCTCTTAACAGTTAGTTAGTGGTCATTCTAGGAATGTCATTGGTTGTTGCCATGGCAATATAGTCCTAATTGACTGTTTAAAAGTTAGCAAGGCATTGAAAGACCGGCCCTAAGAGACATATTTTTACCCCACTTCTCACTGCAAAAAGATGTGAAAAGCCACGGGTTGTGATCACATAAAATGACAACTTAGTTCTCGCATGACAATTCTCTCATATCAATGTTATTCTCCGCCTTCTCGGGTGAGACGATAAGCTTGTCACGCGACAACATTTTATATAATCGCAACCCTGGATATCACTCAGTTCTGATTCGGGTCTCACAACTACCACGTATAAGTTCTTGTCGACTCGAATGCACAGCACAGCAGATTATTATTCATGGAGTATTCCACTAGAACTTGGATGATGATAGAGATTACTTGGTTTTGTTGGAGATAGTTTTGTAATATCGAGTCGATTGCACTCCAATGGGTTCCAATCTAGTCGGAACTTATCGTCAACTGCTTTGTTGTCGTTGTCATACGTACAGTGGCTTTCACAAGTTGTTTGTAAGATACCAATCAATACGGGGATCTAGTTAGCTACTTCTGAATGTCACTGTACACTCGTACTTTCGCTGAATTGTCACCAGAAATACTAAATTGTAAACATATTATTTGAGAGCTTTTTTTTTTTTTTTGTCTGGGGCTTAACGTCGCGCTGTTCTGCAGCGAGGCTAATGGCGACGGATGAATGATTATGATGATGATTGGGAGATGATGGTGAAGATTAGGTAAGGATAGAATGTGGGAAGGAGGCGGTCGTGGCCTATTAGTAGGGTACCTTCCCAGCATTTGCCTGAAGACTGAGGGAAAACCACGAAAAAACCCCAGTCAGGAAGGACGGCCGCGGGAATCGAACCCGGGCCTCCGGAATACAAGCTGAGAGCGTTAACCACTCACCCAACCTGTTCCGTATATTATTTGAGAGCTGTTAGACAAAATATTTTGATACATTTCTCTACATCTGAGATTTGACCTTGATAATAATGATATTTGTATTACAATTTATAAACACAATTTCTGTTGCTTTTAACATTTATGTGAGTTTCGTTATATTTATTCAAAAAGTATACATTTCCGATTAAAAAGGATTTTCAAAAAAGAATAGAAAATTGATGGAATTTTCTCATTTTATCTCGATATATTTGTAATAATTAACAATGTGTGGTTCATGGTACAAGAGACAAATAATAATGCTTTTAACAATAAATGGACTGGGAACTTTTGTCGTGAAAGGAATTCATTATCTTTTTGTCAACAATGATTATAAACAAACAAACAAACAAACAAACAAACATTCAACGAAGTGGAGGTTAATATCTTTGAAGTGAACGTAGAGATTTTTTACATGGACGTTTTCAATGAAAAGTGGGATATTTTCAGAGAGAATTCGCGTGCCAAAATGAAGACATTTTAGATGTTTTACAACAAAACTACGGCCACATTGCACAGTGTGTTAGCATTCACTTTGGCTGTTGCAGGATCTTCACTCCATGGTAGAAGTTTGACATGATGACGTAGAGGTAATACCCAGCCCGACACACCTGCAAATGCACACCCACATTTAAAAAATAAAAATGAAGACTAATATTTGATGGCATCTTCCGATGAAGTCTATAGGCATCCTGCGTGAGAAAAGGTTGCCATAGTAACCTATACAAAAGTATAGGGAAAAACAAATCTGACAGCGGCAATCCAAATCTCATATTTTGAGTGATTACTTGTGAAAGAAAGATATTTAAGTAAGTAAAAGCTAATAATAATAATACGCAATATTTATCTTTACACATGTTCAAGTTAAATATTCATCTGATAAATATGATTTATTGCTATTATTTAGAGCTTTGACACATTTCCCCTACCATAGCAGCCTCCATTTTTCTACCACTGTGACGTCACGAGCAGGATTCCTATATGATAGCTCGTCATTTACCTCTAGTAGTTGAGCACCGATGTCATTGATAATAACAAGGATTGATTGTCACGGAACTTGACTAGCAGACAAACCGTTTCGCATAATTACCGTTGTATAATTTGTTGAGTGTACATCAAAACTACATTCTTCAAGACTACAGGTACATGAATTCCCTTCTCCTGCCATTGATGTCTGGAACGGAACAGGTTGGCTGAGTGGTAACGCTCTGAACTTGTATTCCGGAAGCCCGGGTTCGATTCCCGCGGCCGTCCTTCATGACTGGTTTTTTTTTCGTGGTATTCCCTCAGTCGACAGGCAAATGCTGGGAAGGTACCCTACTAATAGGCCACGACCGCCTACTTCCCACCTTCCATCCTTACCTATCTTCACCATCATCTCCCAATCATCCTCATAATCATTCATCCGTCGCCATTAGCCTCGCTGCAGAACAGTGCGACGTTAAGCCCCAGACAAAAAAATCTGGATCACTTTTGTTAAATGAGTCTACGAAGAATAAATTTTCATTGACTGACTATTTGTTATTGGGTGGTGTATTTAAGTCGTGTATTTTGTAATCAGTTTTTATATTCTTTGAATATAAGGAGAAAATGTAGAGCTTTTTGGGCTAAAGTTGAAACTTAACATTTCCCTTGGATGGCAGAGATTGCTTGAAGAAGGTGATGCTAAAGTCTGTACGGATCTCATGTTGTAACTTACCGTTCTGAAAGTCCTCCTGGAGAGATGAATCCCCGCAGCTTCCACATACACTGGTCTCTGTGACCTTGACATGACCATGCGTAACGCGTGTTTGAAGCGTTCAGATGCGTCCAATCAATCACAGCAGTACGCCGACTCGCCCACCTCCACGCTCTGAAACAAGTATTACGTCAGATCAAGACAATATCCTTGAGGAAAAATCTGTGATCAAGCCATTGAAGCAAGCAATATTCATCCACATGGTCATTTTCATTCATAAGGTTCCCGTTAATCGCAAACGCTTCAATTTCGCGTTTTTACAAAGGAAAATAACAAATGGCTTGGAGTCAGTGACTGTAAAGTTGGCTTTCCATGCCCCGTCATCTTCCGTCAACGTCCGTCACCGGCCGACGAAAACGACCACGTGACCCGTCTCGACCAATCCCTCGCCGTCCGAGATTTTTGAGGATGGCTCTGATTGGTCGAGACGGGTCACGTGGTCGTTTTCGTCGGACGGTGACGGACGTTGACGGGAGATGACAGAGCATGGAAAGCCAGCATTACACGAACGCACGTCAATGTAACTACAGGGCAGAAAAACAGTTTTGCAGATTACTGTTTCATGGATCTTATCAGTGGACTTTACTATTTGAGGATTCTGATCATGATGGTGTCATAAAGATTCGCTCAAAGTAAGTTAGGTGTCCATTATGTTCCTATTCTTGCATGGGGATTTTTTATGTCATCATCATAGAGAATTTCTACTAAAATGCTTACATATTCAGTAATGATATCTGCCAGAATACAGCAGACAAAAAGTTCCATGTACACGCCCAATCCGAGAATCACTATCAAAAACTCCCGTTCGCCGAATTTGTCTGCCTGAAAATTCAATAAATAATATGAATGCGTCCTGATACATGAAATTGTGTGGACTGTGTCACTTTGTGTTTGGTTGTTGACTACTTTTGATTCCAGATCACAAATTTCAAGTGTGCTTACATAGGTTGTCACAATGAGGACGAACATGCCCGTCAGGAAGTTGACAAAGAGTTGAACTGTAATCATCTTGCTGAACAAAGATGTGACCTCGAGAATAAGTCTGAAAGAGAAGGTAGATTATAATCAACAACCCAAAATGCAATAAAATCATTGATGAATTTGAACAACTTTTTCCACATATCTCCATATAGATTTATTTTTAAAGATAAACATAAAAATAGCGATTTTAGACTAGGTTACATTGTTAAATAGTCCATATAAATCATTTATATGAATTTGAGCCGAAAGAAAACTATGCAACTAGACTTGATTATTGACATCTTGGTGTCGTTTATTCAATAAATTGTCGATAAAAAAATGTTCTAAACCGAAATACAATTGTTAAAATACAATACATATAAAAATATTGAATTTAGTCAGCTCTTCCTTCCTCTTCCGCTCCGCTAGTTGGAGATAGTATTCCGATTGTATATTTTATGAAATACTTTTAACGGAACTACGTCAATTCAGTGAAAAGACCATGTCACCTGTGTCAGGTGTAAGGTAGTTGCACTTACCTTATTAAGTGTTGGTGCTGTCGAACACATTTAGCTAAGATCTGCTCCATAGCCGTGTCGATCGCTTCTTGTTGCTCTGACCTTTCACTTGCCCGTGCAGCCGTCTTGATACCCACAGTACCTTCTGCCCCTGATTGTCTACATGTCACAACCACCTGATGGGTCCTCCACTTTCCTTGCATCATGACGCGCGGTCTTCTTAGAACTCCCAGACTCTCAATGCCATTCTTTGCAGAATCACGAACATTCAGAATTCGATTGCTGTCGAGTTTCAAATTCAAATGGTCCAACTTGAATTGTGTAGTGGAATGGACTTTACATATATTGATTAAGGAAATTAAGTGACACTCACTTCTGGATGGTACTATGAGGGAGGCTGGGAAATCTCAGTTTCTGTTGAACTGTTTATATAAGCGAGTTAAATATGAACTACGTACCTCAATGACCTGTAGACGGCAATTAAGTGAACCAAGATGTTTAATACCACAATGTCCGCTAAGATGATGTAGCCGAATCCCACCATTGTAAATAATATGTATGTGATGATGGTTATTTCACACATTGGTGATTGCGATATGTCATATGGGTGGTAGCGACTGGAAATAAGAACATATCTTCATGTCATATGGGTGGTTGTGAATAAACACTAGGTAAATTCAGATTGAGACACTTATTTACTTGGACACATAAAATACATGTAATTATAATCTAAAGAATGAGTTACACGGATCTATGTTTCGATAAAGGCCAGTTCCAGACATTCTCAAACAATTAAAATACAGGACTTCTTAGAGCAAAGAATTGAGATACTTCTATCAAAACTTGAGATCGGGACAGGATGCACGATTCAATCATAAATTCAGTAATTGTAACAAAATATTGGACCTACTTCTTTTTACGTTTAATTTCAAAATGTCTTAGATAAAGAGACTAGACCTACACTTCCCCACTGGGAAGAGCGTCATCTTACAATGCTGCCAATGATAATCCTTGAAGCACAAAAGAATCCAGGGAGGGTAGACTCCCCAGCGCCATTTTCCACGTGACAGTGGAAGTAACTAAACAGTCGATGGCTCAGTCGATACATTATCGTCATGATTTGCAAAGTAAACGCATTAAATACGTAAAATGTAATTAAAAAAACATTTATGTATGCAATTATATATTTATTTATAAATATAAAGGTATACATTTATATAAATATTTACATATTTAGATTATAAACGTAAAGAATAGTTCTCTCAGTTCCCACCACCACAGCGTTTCAGGAGCGCTGCGGTTCTTATCCACCCGATTTCAGACGTTTGTTATTGGCCATTTTCAGACCGCAAAAATCTGGAAGATGACGCTCTTCCCAGTGGTGGGGCGGGGGAAGTGTAGGTCTTGTCTCTTTAGTCTAGATAATTGGTAATATGACAAGAATGATTACACTCACATAGTCGATATTACTCTCGCATCCAACGTATCCGGTAAAATCATCAACATGAGGATGTAAGCGAGCAGCCACATCAAGAAGGCTGTGATCTCAATGTATCTCATCATCATCATTCCCATCTGGATCTTGGTATCATCCCCATGGACCAGATCATTAAATAGTGTCTCAACATCCATGATTAGTTTTATGATCCTTTCTTGATACACATACAGAGTTCCGAACTTGAAAACAACGATTATTCGAATACATAAATTACCCACGTAGATTGTTTGATTTCCAATATCATCTCTCTCTTGATATATGGTGACGAGTATAATGATGATGGTGTAAATGTAGTGGGCAGCTGCCAGTAGAGGAATTCCTCGTCGTATTCGGGTAGATAGTGTAGTGGCTTCTCCAGGCTCATTGGGAGTTACACCTAGTGGAGGATATATTACCGAAAACAACGGATATTGTTCAGTGTATCGAGTTGATATAGGAGAAAACATTTTCATGGAATATTATTGGTTGTTTTGTTGCAACGACAAATTAGTCCTAATCAACTGTTTAAGTTTAGCAGATTATTGAATAACGGTACCATATAGGCTTAGATTTTCAATGCTCTGAAAAATTTAAACAGTTGATAATCGTTTCACTTGCCATGACAATAACTAATAGCATTCCTATAATGACCGCTAAGAAGCTTTAGAAACGTACATGAAAATGTTGGTATCTGAACTATGAAACGATTAGACATTAATACACTTGCTAATAGAAATTATTTTAACTTTATTTGTACCTAAAAGGTCAATCATATTGATAATAAGGAACACATAAGTAATGTTTTGACATTTGGATGATCGTACTGCTGTCTTCACGAGCGAGAAGTTTGCTTTCTGCATATTCGCCATTCCTTGAGCCTCAAGCTGTGTATTGCGACTTATTTGAAATTGTTACAAATGTGCGACCAAAGTACAGGT
Source organism: Leuctra nigra (assembly GCA_934045905.1). Lineage (NCBI taxonomy): Eukaryota > Metazoa > Arthropoda > Insecta > Plecoptera > Leuctridae > Leuctra > Leuctra nigra. Next base: position 30,776,854 of record OW203765.1, on the reverse strand, counting down.
GCAGGACACTTGTAACAAAACACATTGAGATGTATAAACTCTAGAGATCAAAAAATAAAAAGAGTTAAAAATACATTCATTTGAAACTATTTGGTACTATTTGCCTGCCTTTTTGGCCGTTTCAAAGGTCATAAACATCCTAGCCCTACTGACGAGGATGTCAAGTGGATCCATCTAAGTTATAATCTCAATGCTCATGTTGTTTAGATATTCATCACTGTTCACTGTGGCTGTATCACTTTAGAATCTTGACTCCATGGTAGAAGTTCGACAAGATCATGTAGAGGTAGTACCCAGCGCGACACATCTTAAAACAAACACAAAGTATTATGTCTATCAGTCTGTTCTTCTTAAACCATATTTTGACATTCAAATTGAATTTTTACTATTTTGATGCATTTTGCACCATAATTTTTGGCAATTTGATATTTTCGCACCTGACAGTAGAATTTCTTCAGAATGGTATAAGCATTTGTTTTAAAATGTAGGATTTTATTTTTTGGGTCAGTATGCCTCCCATTGAAACCCTTTAAATTCCCTTCTTATGGGAAACTCTCCAGTTGAGAACCACTTAAGAATATTTTTTTGAACCAAAGTTAAGCATGGTAGGTGGTTGGGATTTTTTAAAATTTATTTTGTACTACTTCAGGAATTGGTAGATTATTTAACTCTTTTATAGGCACAAGTTGAAACCACATTTTCATGAAATGCAGGTGAAGGGAACGCAGATCTCTTGTTGTAACTTACCGTTCTGAAAGTCCTCCTGGAGAGATGAATCCCCGCAGCTTTCACATACACTGGTCTCTGTGACCTTGACATGACCATGCGTAACGCGTGTTTGAAGCGTTCAGACGCGTCCAACCAATCACAGCAGTACGCCGACTCGCCCACCTCCACGCTCTGAAACAGATACTCTGAGTTTATACATGTAAAGAATAATCCTGCAAGTAGGTGTCTTCTTGTTATTTTACTTCTTTGGGGAATTTTTTTACTCTTTACCATGACCATTCGATAGGTTATTAATAACACTACTTACGTAGTCTGTTATAATATCTGCCAGAATACACACGAATAATAGTTCCCCGTACACGCAGAAGGCGAGGAATATTATCAAAAGTTCTTTTTCGCCGAATTTGTTTGCCTGAAAAATACAAGATAAATACACAGTGTTACTTGTACCATTACTGCAAGTTCACACGTATACATTAGTTTAATATTTGTCAGTGGTATACTTACAAATGTTGTTACGTAAAGCACAAACAAGCCAGTCAGGAAGTTGACTAATAGTTGAACTGCAAGCACGAGGTTGATCACAGAATTCAGTTCTTGAATAACCCTGGGAGAGAGAGTGAGAGTATGCGTCAATCAATAGCTCAAAATGCGATACATACTTTTTCAGGATTTATGGAAAAGTTGCGTCCGCAAGTAGATATTTGCGGACGCAACTTCTTTTGAGCAAGTGAGGTTATCTCTCAATGCTCCGTTGTCTGAAGATTCGGTGAAGATTTCTGAAGAGGGGTCATTCATTTAATCTTTCCTTTCCAAGCAACAATGCTTTGACGATGCTCCATACACAATCTTTGTATATGTCTTTTGAGATCAATAAAAATACAATACAATAGAATACAATATAAATCTGTCTTAGGGGGGAAAGGCCCGGGTTATACAGTAAAGGGCGAGGATAAAAAATTGAAGGTAGATCGTGAGACAGAAATCAGAAATATCGAACAGAAATTATCGAACAGAAATATAGAAAACAAAAACCCCATACCAAATGTGAACATTTTCCCATTAAGGGACCCAAACCAAAAGGCTCCATCCCGAGCCAGTCCGCCCCTGAATCAGCCCACCTGATTAATCGTTGATGTTCTTGAACCAATTTATCCAAGATCTGTTCCATAGCCGTGTTGATCGCTTGCTGTTGCTCTCTGTTTCGAACTGTGAGTGCCGCCTCCTTGATGCGCTGAGTACCCTCTGTGTCTGGTTTCCTTGTCACATGTCGTACATCCAGCTGCTGCGCCTTCCTCCTTCCACCATTGCTTGGCCTGTAGCTCCTCAATGCTGCGTGGGTGTCACTCAGCAGTCCAAACTGTAGTTGTGTGGAGTCAGCAATATTGCGTCTACTCACAACTTTCAGCCCCACGATGCTTTTCTCGGCAGAGTCCCGAATGTTCAGTATCCGTTTGCTATCATGGATTTATCGTTACATTTTTAATCTATCAGCACTGCGATCGTATAACTTAGTCGTCAAACGATCGACAACTCTTCTGAGAGATTAGCATTGACTCGACTTTGTAGTCGATCGACTATGACGTGTCAATGTTATTCTCCAATAAGAGATGTCGATCGTTTGTCGAGCAAAGTTATACGATCACAGTGCAGATGTTTTTTTTAAATGTAAACCTCTCAGAGGATTTTGTTCAAGAAGTTGTCATCGTTTGTACAAAATTTCATCTCTAGAGATAATAAAAATATACGAACCTTAATGATCTGTAGATGGCAAATAAGTGAACCAAAATGACCAATAAAACTACGTCCGCTACAATAATGTAGCCGTATCCCAACATCGAAAATAGAATGTGTGTCCCAATAGTGATTTCACATATTGGAGACTTCGATATGTCATAGGGGTGGTAGTGACTGTAAATCAAAACATAACGTTATGTTCATAGGACTGGAAATAAACGATCCAGTTCAATTACAATCGAAATCAAAATGGAGGCAAGATTCAAGTTAAACTTTATAAAGCTTGTTACATGCAATTTAAGCATGCATTTGTAAGTTTTCGTTTTTAAAATTCATGATTTCTTTTGTTTGACCTTGAGCTCGATCATGATTCTGATTTCGATTGCGTTCTTACAACTCAATCGAGATTGGGATCATGATCGAGTTCGATTGAATTCAGTTCACACACATTTTCGATTGCAATCGAGATTTTGGATCATAATCGAATCCTCAGTGTGAACAGGGTATAAGGGACACATAAGGAAGTTGATTAAACTCACACGGAGAAGATAGCTCTTGCAGCAAACATGTCAGGAACTTGCATCAACAAGAGTGCACTGATGATTATCCAAGGCACCAAGGCCAAGGATTCTAACACCCTCAGAAGCATCATTCCAATCCGAATCATAAAGTCATCTCCAGGAACAAGATCATTGAACAGAATTTCAATTTCTTCGATCAGATTCCCCAATCTTACTTGATGGAAAAACAGAGTTCCGAATTTGAAGATTACGAGAATCCGAAGACACAACATGCCGACATAGATCGGTTGGTTCTCCACATCGTTTCTCTTTTGATAGATGCTGACGAGGAGAATGACGATGGAGTAAATGTAATGAGCCGCTGCTAGTTGTGGAACTGCGCGGCGTATTCGAGAAGATAGGGTGGCGATTGCTCCGGGCTCGTTGGGAGTTACACCTGGACAGGGGATGCAAATATTAATATTGATGGAAGATTTATCAATTTTTGGAGAATATGAGATTCGTCATCTCGTTGTGGTTTTGTACGAGTGTATTGTCATTGTTTGAAGGACGTCATGATACAACTCATTGAAATAATAATTTAAAATTTTATAGAAGAAATTTTACAAATCAGTCAAAACATGCATAAAATCTTAACTCTTGAAGTACTTGATAGATTTGTCCAAAACTGTCCAAAGCTAATAAAATGTTAGTTCTAATTTTTTTTTAAAATCACAGCATACTTTATTATATATAAAGCACCTTTCCAAACATTTTATGGAGTAGGATAATTGCTAAACAATATTATAGGCCACACAAATAAATATACCACAATGCCGGCTGGCCAAGCCTGTCACATTTCATTTCTTATAAACTAAACATTAAATTCATCATTTCAAAACACTTCTTTCTTCTTCTTCTTCTTCTTCTTCTTCTTCTTCTTCTTCTTCTTCTTCTTCTTCTTCTTCTTCTTCTTCTTCTTCTTCTTCTTCTTCTTCTTCTTCTTCTTCTTCTTCTTCTTCTTCTTCTTCTTCTTCTTCTTCTTCTTCTTCTTCTTCTTCTTCTTCTTCTTCTTCTTCTTCTTCTTCTTCTTCTTCTTCTTCTTCTTCTTCTTCTTGTTCTTGTTCTTGTTCTTGTTCTTGTTCTTGTTCTTGTTCTTGTTCTTGTTCTTGTTCTTGTTCTTGTTCTTGTTCTTGTTCTTGTTCTTGTTCTTGTTCTTGTTCTTGTTCTTGTTCTTGTTCTTGTTCTTGTTCTTGTTCTTGTTCTTGTTCTTGTTCTTGTTCTTGTTCTTGTTCTTGTTCTTGTTCTTGTTCTTGTTCTTGTTCTTGTTCTTGTTCTTGTTCTTGTTCTTGTTCTTGTTCTTGTTCTTGTTCTTGTTCTTGTTCTTGTTCTTGTTCTTGTTCTTGTTCTTGTTCTTGTTCTTGTTCTTGTTCTTGTTCTTGTTCTTGTTCTTGTTCTTGTTCTTGTTCTTGTTCTTGTTCTTGTTCTTGTTCTTGTTCTTGTTCTTGTTCTTGTTCTTGTTCTTGTTCTTGTTCTTGTTCTTGTTCTTGTTCTTGTTCTTGTTCTTGTTCTTGTTCTTGTTCTTGTTCTTGTTCTTGTTCTTGTTCTTGTTCTTGTTCTTGTTCTTGTTCTTGTTCTTGTTCTTGTTCTTGTTCTTGTTCTTGTTCTTGTTCTTGTTCTTGTTCTTGTTCTTGTTCTTGTTCTTGTTCTTGTTCTTGTTCTTGTTCTTGTTCTTGTTCTTGTTCTTGTTCTTGTTCTTGTTCTTGTTCTTGTTCTTGTTCTTGTTCTTCTTCTACTTCTTCTTCTACTTCTTCTTCTACTTCTTCTTCTTCTACTTCTTCTTCTACTTCTTCTTCTACTTCTTCTTCTACTTCTTCTTCTACTTCTTCTTCTACTTCTTCTTCTACTTCTTCTTCTACTTCTTCTTCTACTTCTTCTTCTACTTCTTCTTCTACTTCTTCTTCTACTTCTTCTTCTACTTCTTCTTCTACTTCTTCTTCTACTTCTTCTTCTACTTCTTCTTCTACTTCTTCTTCTACTTCTTCTTCTACTTCTTCTTCTACTTCTTCTTCTACTTCTTCTTCTACTTCTTCTTCTACTTCTTCTTCTACTTCTTCTTCTACTTCTTCTTCTACTTCTTCTTCTACTTCTTCTTCTACTTCTTCTTCTACTTCTTCTTCTACTTCTTCTTCTACTTCTTCTTCTACTTCTTCTTCTACTTCTTCTTCTACTTCTTCTTCTACTTCTACTTGTTCTTCTTCTTCTTCTACTTGTTCTTCTTCTTCTTCTACTTGTTCTTCCTCAAATTCCATTTCATACTCATCATTTTCTTCTTCTCTCCACATATCTGCATCTTCCCTCCCATCTTCATTTTCCACCCCTTCATTTTCTTCACAACACTCTTCCACCTCTATTTCCTTTCTATCCACTTTCTCGTCATCTCTCCACATTTCTTGATTCTTCACATTCTCCCAACTTTCCCCACGATCTTCAATGTCTTGTCTAATCTGCTCAAACCATCTTGCTCGAGGTCTACCAACTTTTCTTTTCATATTTTCATTCCTATCAAACTCTCTTTTAGCCAATCTTGTATCTTTCATCATCTTCATCTTTTTAAACCACCTTAACCTATCTCTTCCAATAGTGTATCACAATCTCTCCACTGCAAATTCTTTTCTTAACTTATTACTTCTTATCCTGTCCAACATTGATACTCCAACCATAGCCCTCACAAATTTCATTTCTGCTGCCTGAATCATGCTTGCCTCTTTCCACCCAATATTCCATGTAACTGATCCATAACTCAAAATTGGTAAGAAATATTGTTTATACAGTACCAATTTAAATTTTAGTGGAAGCTTTTTGTCCCACACTAGCTTTCTTACTTGTTGGTAGAATCCATCTGCTTTCTTTACCCTCCTCTTCACTACTTCTCCACATCTAGCGTCCTCTGTCAGTAGGCTTCCCAAATATGGGAATGCTTCCGTCTTCTTCATTTCTTCACCTCTCAACTGCAACCCTTGATCTTGTGTTTTTCTCTTCTTTGCCATCACCAGATACTCGCTCTTGTCTCTACTAATCTTCATTCCAAAACATGTGCTTACTTCATTCCATTTATCTATTTTTGCCTGTACTTCGTGCTTACTCTCACTCCACACCACAATATCATCTGCATATACTCCAGTGTTGGTATTTTCCCCATTTACCACCTCCCGAATCATGTCATCCATTACTACCGTAAACAGTAGTGGCGACAGCACACTTCCCTGCCTTACTCCTGAGTTTATGGAGAACCATTCTGTCTTCCCACAACCACTCTCAACACAACTTTCACATCCCACATACAAACTCTTTACTCTTTCTATCAACCCCTGCTCCACATTCCTCTTTTCTAAACCTTCCCACACTTTACACCGAGGCAAATGGTCGTATGCTTTTTCCAAATCTAAGAATGCCATCCACAATTCCTTTCCTTGTTCCCAACTTCTTTCCATGATATGTCTCATTGCGAAAATCAAATCGATTGTCGATCTATCCTTCCTAAATCCATATTGCTCTTCTCTTAGACTCTCTTCTACATCCCATCTTAACCGTTTCTCCAAAATCCTTTCATATATCTTAGCACATTGGCTCATTAAAGTAATACCCCGATAATTTGAGCAATGTTTCCTATTTCCTTTCTTAAAAATAGGCACAATTACTCCTCGCGTCCAATCTTTAGGTACTCTTTTTTGATGCAATGCAAAATTTAATGTTGATATGTCACATGGTTCCACTTTTAATTTCAACCAATTGAAAGTTAATGTTAAAATTTCAGTCTGCAAACCACCTAGGTGATCGTTACATGTGTGCAAAATTAGTTTGATCGGAGAAACAAAAAATAAACAGAGACGTCAAATGAGTCAAAATAAGTCAAACTCGTAAAAAATCTATTCTCAAGGGCACATACGCACCAATTTTATCAAAATCACTCGAGTCATATGGAGTAAACGGCCAATCAATGAGGCACCAGTGGCGGATTAAACTATTTGGCGCCCCTAGGCTAATTCACATGAGGCGCCCCCCTCCCCCCCCCCCTCCCAAAGAAACAATTGCACCCTGTCTATTTATGTTCTATTTTCTCTAAAAAATCACAGAAACTTTCTAAAATCGGATGTCTAACCCGCGAGAATAAAGCAGTTAGACCTCCGCAGGGCTTTTTCTTAGAATTTATACACTTTTTGATTGAATCTGGGGCGAGGAAATAGCGTATTTTTCTATCTGAATCATTGTAGTATACCTAAGTTAGGAACCCTACCTCTTTTCCTCTTTGGAAATCTTCATATTTTCCCCATTCTATTAAAAATACTACAGTAATTATTGTCTTGACACATTAAGTTCTACCACATTTTCATAATACTTCGTGTATTGATAGTTTATTTATGATTTCATATTTTTTTATCATAGTTTGTCATTTATTTAACGCCGCGGCGGCCCCTGGAAGATGGGGCTCCTAGGCTATAGCCTACGTAGCCTAATGGGTAATCCGCCCCTGTGAGGCGCAACATAATGTTTTGTAGGATAAATAAACAAACCTGTGTAGAACAGCGCGGTTCTCAAGAGCGAAAAGTTTGCTTTCTGTTCTCTCGGCATTTCTCTAGATTCACGCCGAGTTTTGTGACAAAATGAAACTTTGACAGACTTGCGATCACGATTCAGATGCTGGACCCTTCAACTACACAATCTGAGCTCTTTATTTTGGAATAAACGTGAATGCTATCTAGACAACCAATGACACCGATCGAGTAAACTAGTTTAAGTGTTATGTGAGATACGATATTGATTTGTAGCTGATGTTGTGACGTGTCAGTTCCATTGTAAAATATTTCGAAACGTAAACCGGAGTTCCGAGAACTTGACAAAGAAATGATTCAAATAGTAAAATCATAGAGTGTAGACACCTACGGTGTTGTCAGTAAGAATAGGGTTTCTTCAAATGGCACGCAACGATAGCACACTAAGCCACAAGGTATAATTTGGAAATAAGAGTTTGATTTCCTATTCTACGGCATTATGAATAATCCCCGGTTCTAAAAATAAATCGTGTTTTAAGCAACGACTGAAGAAACTTAGTGGTCACACATAAAAAATTATGATCAAAAATGCACCAAATACAGTTAATACATTGAAATTTATTGTAATTTTAAAAATAATTTTTGAATTAACCTAATACTTTAGATATTACTTCTTTTCACTCCTTTTTTATTTTATGAACTGATTTAAGAATGTTACACACCTCGGTGCTCGTTTAATGAAGAGATTTATATTTGTTTTCATTAATGTAATAATATATGCACATTAATACATTATTTCTCATTTTAATGAGTTTTCTTTTCTCTGTTTCAGGTAATTATCATGCCCAGCTATCGCCTCTGCTGTTAGTGAGTAGATCTGTCCAATATTCAGTTGTATGTTCGTCCCACTCATGGACTCTTCAGCCACAATCTAAAGATTTGTTCACTTTTATCCTTGAGATATTCAAGCGTCACGGCTTAGGAAAAATTGGTCTGTATACGATTATAATACAAATGCGTTAAATTTAAGTTTTCTCAGAGAAACTGTCTGTAGTCAATTGATTGGAATAATAATTAATAATAAAATAGTTACAAGTGTAAAAAGGATCGCCAAAACGGTCGGCAATATTTTAAATGAAAATCGAGCTTAACGAATGGCGTCATTGAATCAAAAAGATAAAAAAGAAGGACAGGCTTCATAAATGCACACAAAGTGATAAACTACTAAAGCAATATATAAAGTTTTTATAGAAGTGAAGAAGAGTTTGATGAAGTCATGAGAAACAGGAAATGTCAAATAACTTATGTGGTTATAATTTCGAAGTATTTCAAAGTTAAACCAACATTGACCTTGTGAACACTTAAGCTAAACAACCGAGAATCGGCTGCTTTTGCGGTTTAAAAATAAGTGCGAAAGTGTGTATATATTTCCATTTCACAAGAGGAAAAACTATGTTAAAGTAAGTTAAAACAATGTACCAAGTGTGCAAAATTTACCACGCATCACGTTTTAATCGAAAATTGGCTTACCTTATTGTTCAATTATTGTTTTCTCTTATTTGACCTTAATTCAAATTATTGAGAATCTTTTTTATGTCTTGTAATTGTAAAGAAACATTCATTTGACCAAGCCAAAATCGTCAAGATTTTCTCCCTAGACAATATTTTTTGCACGTTTTTCCAGTTATTTGTACCTACAAGTAGTTTGTTTTGTTTTGTATCTTTAGCACTTACCAATAATTATGCGCAGACCAGAATCCAATCTCAATTTAATCGTAAACTTCCTGAGATGTCTGACTTTCCTCAATCGGCATCTGGAAATTGCCATTCTCCAAAATACTATAAAGATTTTAGATCGCTGTCGACCTTCACCCATCATATTCCAAACATCCTCAACTAATTAAAATCATTAAGACGCGACGAAGTACTAGATGTCTAGGAGGTTGAAAATAGAAGAAAACGACATATCAACACAAGACATTTTATTATTCACGGAACAGGTTGGGTGAGTGGTTAACGCTCTGAACTTGTATTCCGGAGGCCCGGGTTCGATTCCCGCGGCCGGTCCTTCCTGACTGGGGTTTTTTCGTGGTTTTTCCTCAGTCGAAAGGCAATTGCTGGGAAGGTACCCTACTAATAGGCCACGACCGCCTCCTTCCCACCTTCCATCCTTACCTACTCTTCACCATCATCTCCCAATCATCATCATAATCATTCATCCGTCGCCATTAGCCTCGCTGCAGAACAGTGCGACGTTAAGCCCCAGACAAAAAAATGATTATCCATAAGTAAAGCAGAACTCAATTTATTATATAAATCAGTTTTCCGGTGAAACCAAGAAACAGATCTTGTTAGAAATCACAATGCAATAAAACAAATTCATATTTTGTGAAAACATTGGTCGGATCTGTGACTTCGATTGACCTGAAAAAGAAAATGATATTCACACATAAGTTTTGAGAGAGACGTTCTCTACTTTCGAATAAAAATGTAGAACTTTGTTATATAAAGTGAATCTCAACTTGTAGATGTATGATATTAACCAAGGGCGAACGACGTAGATTGAAAATGTTTTATTTATAAAATTCTGTATATTCTGAATCATCTCAAAGTTAAGATCTGTATATAAATTCACAATCTTTTCGAACTGTATTTTCATTCGGACATGTTTTTTAATGGATATAATAAAATGTTCATGGATGTCATCTTCATTCCACGTTTAGGCACGAAACGATTTAACTGAAGTGAATTATGTGAGCTTGAATAAATTTGTTTAACAAATTTGATAGTTTTTAATAGCAGTAATTCGTGAGACGAAAACCACATGTATTTATAGATATTCGGAGAGAGGAAAATTGAATGATTTGATGATGTATTGCTACATTCAACAGCGTATCTGGCATCACGTGTAATCGGGCTGAGTTAAAATATACTGATTTTAAATCAATCTTATTAAAATTATGATCGTGATTATGATGATTCATTTACATATGAAGTTCAAAACTCACAAACTCATTTTTTTTTAAATTGAGTTAGTAGAGTCATTTAATTCGGAGCTTAGTCGAATTGGAAAGCTATTCACACGCGTACACATTTTAAACATATTTTAAATTTTTACTCCACAAAAATCCAGGCTTTCGAGAAAATAAGTAGGTACATTCGAACAAATAATAAATCGTGTTCTTAAGAAAATGATTGGCTGATAAAGCTGTGGTGGCTTCATCCTATGACAACGAATCCGTTTCGTTCAAATACCGTTTTAAATTGGGCTTAGTGTTTTTATAACCTACAATGTACTGTGTCCAATGTAGCTACTCCAATGTAGCTACTCCAAGTGTTCAATACGAAACACTGGGATTTTCTTCACATTAGAGCAACGAAATGTGATATGGTGCCTTTTTGCAGTAATATTTAAAGAGAATTTTGCGTGAAGCTGCAATCGTATTTTAACTTTCATTGATAAGTTTTTAAAACGCTTAAGCTTGTGACACCTTAAGCCTTGGCTTGAAATCTATACTTAGGCTTGGTTTATTTTTTATCAAATCATCTCCAAAAACCAGACACACATCTTAGATGTCATCACCACATGTCATGAATTCACTTGATTTATTAAAACAAATATTATGATATAGTGTTGAACGTCAGCTATATTGCGTTTCATCTATTGGCAACAGTTTAATTAATAGGATAGTGATAGGAAAATGGCGCTAAAGAAATGGTAACGATTGATGATGGAAAGGAAGCGGTCGTCTTTTATTATGGAACCTTCCCATCATTTGTCTCTGGACAGAGGAAAACCACAAAGAAAACTCATTAAGGACCTTCAGTCGCAAGAATAATGCTGTCAAATTGAGGACTTGGGGGGAAAAACGTATTAAACGTCAAATAAAAACATACGTCTTTAATTTTGCTGGACCAGTCAGAAATAGGTATACAATAACAATGCATCTCTTAACATATCACCATCAAGAGCACGAAAATGTCAATTGTGTATTGCTAACCCAAATGTAAAACAAGATAGAAGAATATTGTATATTTCTCAGAATACTGGTTTTGGGGTTTACATGTTTTCCTTCCCAACCCCTCATTTGATATATCATCACAAATTTAGAGGCAAACAATTTCTTACCGAAAGAAATATGCAAAACCACGACACAAAGCTGGGCAATTTAGCGTAACATCGTAGAAATGTCACTTCAACTCAAAATACCTCCACATCTACTTGAAATCTCCAGTCCAGATATGTAGGAGTATATCAAGAGTATTTATAGCTGCTACGCACTGGGTATAAAGGTCATGTGACCTGATACTAATCAGTATTAAAATCTTGAGTAATGCTCCACCAACTGCACGCAATTGAAGAGTAGTAAATTTACAATCAAACAGAGACGACTTGAAGTAATGACTCATTATTTTAAGTGAAGTGCTCAATAAAGCATTAATTAAATTACGAATGGTTTTACAATATCGAGATGGATGTGCTCGTCGTATTTGAAGAAGTACTATTCGTCCAGCCAAATGATGACTTAGTTTGTACCTTTCCATAAGGCAGCGCCAGTGTAGGATATGGGAACTCAAACATTGTCACGCAATACCTAATACTATACTTCATGTCTATTTGTGTAACTGATATGAATTTTTGTAATGAGTTAAATTAGGAATTTTAATATTTTAACAAGGGTACAAAGTTAAAAAAAAACGAGATAAATTTTTCTAAATTTTATTACTTGGATTTAAAAAGAAATTGTATAATTATAAATACAAACTAATTTTGCCAATATGTGAAACAAATGTTACTTAGTATTATTCACAATTTCCCTGTGATTTTTTTATTGTGGAAATAAATTAACACTGCAGTTTAATGTCCAGTTTTCCAGTAATTAAGTTAAACAGTAATTCTAGGAATTTCATTGGTTGCTGCCATTATAATATAGTCCTAATCCACCGTTTAAAAGTTATCAGAGTATTAGTGGTGTGTTATTACTTATTTGGCACAATTTTAGTGTGTCCTTTTGGCACAATACAACTACATCTGTTGAGACAATTATATACTCCATTCCCCGACTCTCGATGGATATTAATATAGACTATAGATTACAGATTAAAGAATATGGTCATGGACTAGAGCAACCATATTCAAAACCATCAGACTTTAATTATCAACTTCTAGGAATCTCTAGGAGGTTCCCAAACATCTTGACAGTCCTGTCCCATTGGCGTAAAACATAATATTTCCAAGCCCTCTGTTAATTTTTATCTTCCTCCTTGAGTTTTGCAACATGTTTTATGACTGTTTCGTACAATTATGACATGATAATGTCAAGGTTTATACGTTTGCCTTAGAGACACTGTTGAAATAATGAATTTGTACCACGTTACAAATGGTGTCAGAGGTAGGTTCTATGTGTTTCTCAAAACAAAGCCGAATTAGACGTTGAAAATGAAATAAAAAGATATTATGAGTACACTACTTAAATAAAATCTGAATTTTAAGGCGGTACCCTGAAGACACGAAGAAAATTATGTTATGTTAGTTTTTACAAAATGGTGTCAGAGGTAGGTTCTATGAATTTCTCAAAACCAAACTTTATATTCGAACAAATAAGCGATACGTGATGGAGCCACTTCTGGCAGGTAACTTTTTAGATGCACTTTTTTATTTTGATGTTTGCGTTTCCATAGGGCAGTGAAAAAGGAGAAACAAATTAAATTTAGGTTCAGTTACAAGTTTACATTTTCAGCCATAACAAACAACTAAAGCAAATTTTATATCGTTTTTTTACATAAATAAACCCTTTATATCTTCCATTTTCATAGTACCAAAGAATCCACCAGAGGTCAGTCGTGTTCCTTATTTTCTCGAATACAAAAGTGATGATGATCATGATTGTAACATTAATTGGTTCTTTACGACTAGTTATTTAAAAATATTTCCGAGTTAACTTCTCCACTTTTCTATTGATATTTCGTTAATTGATTGAATTGTTCATTAATAATACTCTCTTCAAGAAAGTCTTACCCAGAAAAAAACACTCCGTGTAAAAAAGGCAGCCAAGTCTCTTTACTTTAAAAAAATTCAACACCGAAAAGGAGTGATATCAAAAAAGGAGCCAAGTCAATGACATTTCCAAATATTTAATCGTATCTTTGAAATAAAAGTATAAACACCGAGAAATACTTTACAAAAGGACTTGGCGCATCGTTTTTTTAAAGACATCATTCTATCCTAAAAGTGGAAAGAAATTTACAAGTAGGTACATTTTCCTCTTTCTATTAGAGCCAGAATCTATGAATCAAGCTACTTTAAGTAATGACTATTTTATAGTTTTGTCAATGGCGATAGAAGCATGATTTTATGCTGTAATATATAAGTAATATAAGGGTGAAAGAATTACATAACAATTGGAAGTGGTGAGAATGTAGGTTTCTTTGGAAAACTTCCATGGAGTCAGGAGTCAGGATCCTCATCAGTGTGTTGTGTCTAATGTCCGCCCGTCCGATCGGGTAGCTCAGTTGGTAGAGCTCTCGCCCGGCAAGTGAGAGGTCCCAAGTTCGTGCCCCGGTTCGGTCGGATATTTTTCACAACACACATCCCTTCATATCAATTGGAAGTGGGCTCATACATATTCTTGCAGTACTGTTAATATGGCGATATTAGACTGGTATCTTTTCATAATTTGATCTTGACTGAAGGAAATCATGAAACGTTGTCAAATAATTACTAACTAATGGAACACAATTATATATTTTTGAAGTGTCAAGTGTATAAAGTTAAATTTTTTAATAGAAATTCAATATGACTGTCTTCTTTGTGAAATGTATTTTTATAAAATGTGTATCAATAGAAATTGTTACATGATGTGAAGGTATAACGCATGATGAGACTTAATTATATTCACCACGAAACAATATTACGAAGATAACTATTGTGTATATTTATAGAAAGCATAGACAACAAGTTTCATAGCGTATATATTCATATAGAAAATATTTTACAGAAGGTATGTATAATATGTACCTAATTGAAAGATGTTTCCCTATTATTCTAAACATTCAAAATGACGGTTGTATATAAATGGCACATGCTTATGAATAGAAAAATGTCTTTAAAAAAACGATGCGCCAAGTCCTTTTGTAAAGTATTTCTCGGTGTTTATACTTTTATTTCAAAGATACGATTAAATATTTGGAAATGTCATTGACTTGGCTCCTTTTTTGATATCACTCCTTTTCGGTGTTGAATTTTTTTAAAGTAAAGAGACTTGGCTGCCTTTTTTACACGGAGTGTTTTTTTCTGGGATATCACTTCTTTTGTTAGTTTATTCATACAGCTTGTAGCACAGCTTGTGTCCGTGCAAGAACTTATTTCTTTAAAAAAATACGCCTATGCCGATTTGGATACTTAGAAAAGTTGCGTTTGGTATATAAGATTAAAATAATTCTCCAAGAAGAATAGCTTTAAGTTTCGTTACAATCGGTCCAGCCGTTTTCGATTTATGACGTCACTTCCGGTTTTAGCAATGGCGGCCGAAAATAATGTCGTCTTGAATTCATAATTATTACTCCTACACATTTCCAAAATTTGGTTGCAATCGGTACAGCCGTTTTTGATATATGACGTCACTTCCGGTTTTAACAATGGCGGCCGAAAATAATGTCGTCTTGAATTCATAATTATTAGTACAACACATTTCCAAAATTTGGTTGCAATCGGTACAGCCATTTTCGATATATGACGTCACTTCCGGTTTTAACAATGGCGGCCGAAAATAATGTCGTCTTGAATTCATAATTATTAGTACAACACATTTCCAAAATTTGATTGCAATCGGTACAGCCATTTTCGATATTTGACGTCACTTCCGGTTTTAACAATGGCGGCCGAAAATAATGTCGTCTTGAATTCATAATTATTAGTCCAACACATTTCCAAACTTAGGTTGCAATCGGTACAACCGTTTACGATATATGACGTCACTTCCGGTTTTAAAAATGGCCGCCGAGAACACTGCAACCTTGAATTTATAATTATTTACAAAGTACGTTTACTTATATCTGTTTTAAAGTATAAAGTGGTGAATTTAGCGTCATTTAGCATATTTATGACGTCATTTCCGGTATAGGTCATAAAATGTGTGACGTCATTTCCGGTTTCGATATTTGAATCATCAAATATTACTGATTACATAAAGTTGACCGTCTAAATCGTTTAGCGCTGGTTTTGTTCTAATCTGTTTAGCCGTTTTTGAGACATGATGTCACTTCCGGTTTCAAAATGGCGGCTTCCGGTTGGTTTTATAACAAGTCAAATGAAATATCAAAAGTACAAACGTTACATAAATATCAAGACAATCGGATCAACAGTTGTTGCTGAAATGCAAATCGATGTATTTCAAATTTCATGACGTCATTTCCGGTTTATTTAAAATAATGTTCAGTCTTTTGATATTGATAATCCATATAGATGACCGTCTGAAACGATTGGCGCAAATTTCGTTCCGATCGGTCCAACCGTTGACGAGATATGACGTCACTTCCGGTTTCAAAATGGCGGCACAAAAAATTCATGGGGACAAGGTTAAATCAGACGCCAAA
Organism: Leuctra nigra; assembly: GCA_934045905.1. Lineage (NCBI taxonomy): Eukaryota > Metazoa > Arthropoda > Insecta > Plecoptera > Leuctridae > Leuctra > Leuctra nigra. The sequence continues at coordinate 30,760,740 of OW203765.1, read as the reverse complement.
AGTGCACACGTGGTAAAAATGTGAGATCAATCGGTTCAGCCGTTTAGGCTGTGGCCTGTTTACCGGATTTTAGCTCCAGCCTACTACTACTACTAAGATTATTATTATGAAAACCGCCCTAAAACACTGTTTTCACGGCCCTCTAGCGCGCAAAGGGCGTAAACTATTGTTCCCAAATTTGGTATATGTTGTAGGGTGGGCCATAGCTCGAAATTAAGATATTTCGCAACAATGTGAGATTTCTCAATTTTAAGATCCAGTAGGCCGAAAATGCCACTTTGATGCTTACAGTAAAAGTGGGTTTGCTCCAGCCTTTATATGAGAGTGTGCGCGCGCCGTACGACTTGGCTGGCGTGGAGCGACCGCTCCACTAGATTTACAACTATGAATATTCAAATCCAATCTTTACGGGAGAATACATAAATTCCTGAACAACAAAAGACGAGCCACTGACGTTCGCAAGGAATTTCAATCATACAGCACTTGTTTGAGTCAGACAAGAGATTTTCTTCGTTCTATTCACGTCTGGAGCACTCGTTTGTCAATCAATTGTCGACCTCTTGCAAAGCAAACATAATACTCGCGAGCAAGAGTCGTGGGTTGTCGAGAGTTTGCGTGGGTTGCGGGATTCTGAGAAACTATTGTGTAACCGTGTGGAAGGATATGTAGTGTACATTGATACTGACTGATACGTATTAATATATCTAATTAAGAGGGCTGAGTATTGAAGAGTTTTTAAACAGTTTTTATCAATATCTTTTACCACTGTAATTGTTAACAAAATAGGGCTTTGTTCGAGTATTCAGAACAGTTCAATGAAAATAATTTTATAGTTTGGAATAAGTTATTAGTTTTATTTCGTCCAACAGATGTTTAGTGCCATAATTTTACTAATTTTTTAACAATTACATTGGTAAAAGATATTGATAAAAATCGATTAAAAAACTCTTCAAGGTCAAATTCACTACCCAGCCGTCTTAACTTCGTAATAGAATGCGTTACACACTTGTAGACTAAGAAATTCCACTCTAGAACCACATTTACATCCTAAATTAATACTACTTTTTCCGTAAACTTTTTTCGAAACTAAATTTCCGCAACTTGAAATAATTTTAGGAAACGACAATTAATTTTTATATTATACCAAGGAAGTAAACTAATACTTCCTCTCTGAAAAAAGCGCAGCTACCAGATATTATATTGTCTATTGTCGAACAATGGACATTTTGTTAAAGCCAAATTAAATTGATTATGAAAGAACTATTGAAACCGGTTGTCCTTGAAGTATAAAATTTCTGGAAAGAAAATAACGTTCTACAAACTACTTGCTCCAGACTTAATTTTCTTTGTCTATGAGTGTACTATTCACCGCATTATATCCCTTATTAAATAAGACAATTCTTTGAACTTTCCACGTTAACTTCTTTATTATTAGATGGAACAACATTTAGTTCTGTTTCACAGGACTTCTTCAGAACGTTGTTCGAAAAATTAAATTGAAGAAAACTAATTATAAATTGACTAACCCAGGTACCACATTGTTCAACGATTGACAATTATGCTCTTCGGGGGATTCTAGAATCATTGTATCAGGAAAACTCTCTGTGAAACGACTTCAAAATTCATTGAAAAAAATACAGTTTCATAAAATGACTTTCAACACGGCTTATCAGATTTGAGTATAAACCAATGAATGTAAATTTTCCGGTGACATCAAGTGACCGATCTTGCTAAAAATCTATAGATCAACGAACGATGAAAAAATAATATTTTTCACACGTAAAACAAATGTGTCACTTAGGGTCACTTTTAACCATAAAAAACACTCCGTGTAAAAAAACAGCCAAGTCTCTTCAACTAAAAAAAAAAATTATGAAATCTAAAAATTCTGCACTGAAACGTAGTGATATCAAAAAATGAGCTAAGTCAAAACTTTATTTGAAAATTAAAAAATACTTGGCGCATCGTGTATATAAATAGCTTAGAAGGATAGGCTAGATATAAATACATATACTTATAGTACCTATACCTACAATGCCCTAAAAAAACGATGCGCCAAGTATTTTTTAATTTTCAAATAAAGTCTTGACTTTGCTCATTTTTTGATATCACTACGTTTCAGTGCAGAATTTTTAGATTTCATAATTTTTTTTTTAGTTGAAGAGACTTGGCTGTTTTTTTACAGGGAGTGTTTTTATGGGGATATCACTTATTTTTTTAGTTTATTTACACAACTTGTAAAACTTATTAGGGCAACAATGGCTAATTCCTTTAAAAAAATACGCCATTTCCGAATTAGTTACTAAAAAAATATTGTTTGGAGCTAAATTTAAGCTTAAAGTGATATGCCATGAAGAATTGCGAAAGCATCGTTCCAATAGGTCCAGCCGTTTTCGAGATATGGCATCACTTCCGGTTTTCAAAATGGCGGCTGAAAGCTCTTACACATTGTAGGTATTAATATGTATATAAATACTAATATTTCATTATAAGCCTTCTGAATATATAGTTGGTTTTTATTTAAAATGAAGTGAATTTAAGCAGATTTCGCTAAACTATGACGTCATTTCCGGTTTCAGTAATTAGAAAACTTTAATTTAACTATTGTTATTTCATAAAGAGGACCGTCTGAATCGATTGGCGCAAATTTCGTTCCGATCGGTTAAGCCGTTTTTGAGATATGACGTCACTTCCGGTTTCAAAATGGCGACTACCGGTTTGATTTATAAAACGGCACCTCAGACGCCAAAAGTGCACATGTGGTAAAAATTTCAGATCGATCGGCTAAGCCGTTTAGGCTGTGGCGGTGATAGCGGTGTTTCCTGATATCATCATCATCAGATAGGTTTTAAAAGGGGTGTAATTTCACTGTTTTCACGGCCCTCTAGCACGCAAATGGCATAACCTATTGTTCCCAAATTTAGTATATGGAGTGGGGTAGGCCATAGCTCGAAATAAAGATATTTCACAACAATGTGAGATTTTCCAATTTTATGATCCAGTAGACCGAAAGTGCCATGTTGTTGCTTACAGTAAAAGTGGTTGGTCTGCTCCTCAGTTATTAGGCACCCCATAAAAAAACACTGCGTTAAAAATACCAGCCAAGTCTCTTCAACTATAAAAAAAATAGAATAAATCTAAAAATTCAGCACTGAAAAGTAGTGATATCAAAAAATGAGCCAAGTCAAAACTTAATTTTAAAAACCAAAATATACTTGGCGCATCGTGTATATAAATAGTATAGAAGCATATGCCAAAAATCAAATGTACCTCAATACATATAATATACCTATAATGCCCTTAAAAACGATGCGCCAAGTATATTTTGGTTTTTAAAATTAAGTTTTGACTTGGCTCATTTTTTGATATCACTACTTTTCAGTGCTGAATTTTTAGATTTCTTCTATTTTTTTATACTTGAAGAGACTTGGCTGGTATTTTTACACGGAGTGTTTTTTTATGGGGATATCACTTATTTTTTAAGTTTATTTACACAACTTGTAACACACATCGGAGCAACAATGACTAAATACTTTTAAAAAATACGCCATTTCCGAATTAGTTAATACGAAAAATTGTGTTTGGTGCTCAATATACCTAAGCTTAAAGTGATATTCCATGAAGAATTGCGAAAGCTTCGTTCCAATCAGTCCAGCCGTTTTCGAGATATGGTATCACTTCCGATTTTCAAAATGGCGACTGAAATAACTGCCACCTAGAATTTATTTCTATAAATGTTATGTATCATTATAAGCCTTCTGAATATGTGGTTATTGTAGTAAGAGGTCATTAAAATCTAGTTCTTCATTTTCATGACGTCATTTCCGGTTTTGGTAATAGAACATCTCTACTAAAACTATTGATATTCCATATAGACGACCGTCTGAATCATTTGGCGCTAGTTTCATTCCGATCGGTTTAGCCGTTTTCGAGATATGACGTCACTTCCGGTTTCAAAATGGCGACTACCGGATGGTTTTATAAAAAGGCACCTCAGACGCCAAAAGTGCACATGTGGTAAAAATTTCAGATCGATCTGCTAAGCCGTTTAGGCTGTGGCGGTGATAGCGGTGTTTCCTGATATCATCATCAGATAGGTTTTAAAAGGGGTGTAATTTCACTGTTTTCACGGCCCTCTAGCACGCAAATGGCATAACCTATTGTTCCCAAATTTAGTATATGGAGTGGGGTGGGCCATAGCTCGAAATTAAGATATTTCACAACAATGTGAGATTTTCCAATTTTATGATCCAGTAGGCCGAAAATGCCATGTTGTTGCTTACATTAAAAGTGGTTGGTCTGCTACTCAGTTTATTAGGCATTTACGGTATGTTGAGTGAGTGTGAGTGTACGGCACGACTTGGCTGGGTGGAGCGACCGCTCCACTAGATTTACGGTATGTTGAGTGCGTGTGAGTGTACGGTACGACTTGGCTGGGTGGAGCGACCGCTCCACTAGATAGAATTCGCATTAAAACTAACATAATTATCTAAGTGCAATGATTAAAAACATATAAATCACAATAACAAAGACAGTGCTCTGTTGAATGTTTGATATTTTGAATCAAAAGGAATTGTTCGGTGAGTCTAATTATTTCTGCATGAAACTCGACGTCATGTCGTTCTTTCAAACAAAGGCTGAGGTTTCCATGGATGTGACGTCACAGAATGTAATTAGATGGTCGGAAAATGCTTTGTTTTCCGTGAGTGTATAACAACCGTCGCTCGCGATGGCGTATCAATGATGGATAGCTGAGGCTGCGGTGGAGCAGGAATGTGACGGCATAGCAGTCATAAGAGAAAGCGGATCAAAAATCCTAATTTTGAACTCTCTCTAGTTGTAGAATGGATTTAAAACGTGAAATATTGAAAGTATACTTTTCTAGGATGTTGACAAACGAAATATTATTATTGGAAGATGAATAGTTTTCAAGTTATTTGATACAGAATGATTGATGGAAATCTGCAAATTTTAAAATTATTTAACCTTGTTTTCAGCATTGCCATGGCAACAAAGTATTTACCATGGTAACACATTGTTGTGGACTTAGAAATGGCATCCACGGGAAAACATGGATTTTACCGCCAAAATGTCAAACAAAATTTCAATTAGATTTTTTATGAATGAAAAGGTTAATTTTTCTTGTGAAAAGTGTATTTGACGTTATTATTTGATAAATATCAACTGCAATATGAAAAGATTTTCCTCGAGTGGGACTCGAACCCACGACCTTCCGACATCCAGTCAGATGCTCAGCATCTGAGCATCTGAGATCTGAGGTCGTGGGTCGAGTCCCACTAGAGGAAAATCTTTTTATATTGCAGTTGGTATTTATTAACATTCACCTAACTGAGGGAATCAGTAAAAACCATATTTCACACGTTATTATTTGTGTTGATATTTACACATCTCAAATATTATTTAAGGAAACTGCCATATTCTAGCATTGTCCAATCATATCTGTAATTGTGCCACCAGTCATTTTGTATGAGAATACTTCAATGTTTGTTGACTTCAGTCAAATTGCAATTCATATCGTTTGATTATATGATTCCAAAAGTGTGTAAAACAAAATCTAGAATAGGACATCTGCCTCTAAGATACTGAAATAAAAGCTCTTAGTGTACATTACATTTTGGGTTATACAATGATCATACAACGCCCTCAAGGAACCTTGAACACTTTGAAGCTAACCTCACCCCCTAAAAAAAGTTTCATTCTTCTCGAATTTTCTTTCTTGAAACTCGTCTAATTCCCCCGCAAGATTACATTAATCCTCGGCTGAAGATCGGCTCAGTTTTTTGTATCACATGCAATCAATTTGTCCACGTCAATCGAACAGTCGATTAATTGACGTGATTGATCGGCTCCCGAACATCTCCGAAGTACTCCGATTTATTAAGAGGAAGGATCAAACTCGAAGCCGTCAAATCTAAGATTGTGGCCGTCTAGTTGAAGATAGATTATGTAGTGAAAGTTAAAGATTGTGACGCTAATCTGTTTTTTTTTGTGTTTTTTAAGGCAATGATCAGGTCACACTTTTCAACTAATCGATCTGAAATTTTGCAAATAAACTAATCAGCGGTTTCCGATATATTTTTTGATCAAAATCCCCTGATTGGTTGAATACGGACAAAATACCGTTTGTCCGATCAACTCAAATTTTGCATGATCTTTGGGACCATCGTCTTATGAGTTTTTTCCTCTAATATAGCGTTATTGACATTTTAATCTTGTGCTGAAATATTTTTCAGATTTGTTTAATTATAAGCTCTACCTACTAGAAGATGCATTTGTTTATGTTGTCTTCACAACTGTTCCAAGGTATGGAGCAGCAACTTAAACATGCGATACGAATACACGCTTTTGAATGCTTTGCACAGAGCTTTTTCCTATTTGCTCCATCCCTTAAAAGTTCAGAGAGGTTTCAAAATAAACTTAAGGTGTAAAATAAAACGTAAAATATAATTAATCATATGTAGATCAACATTTTAACATTATGTATCATAATAACTCTGACGTCTTAAACCAAAACATTAGGTCTTCCTTGTACATCGTATTTTTCATCTTCCCTACAACAAACACGAACCCGTTCAGGGACATTCCACTTTTCACTCTGCTTTTAAACATTTCACAATTCGATTTCGGCTGAAAAACTTTGTCGTCTCATCTTGAAAACTCACTATTTTACTCAAGACGAGTGGTGAGAGTAATCTGGACGAGTAGAAGAAATGTCAGCTGTTTTATTGATGTGTGAAAGTTTTTCAGACCATTAAGTGTCGTCTTGTACCTCGTGTTCAATCTGATTGATAGATTATTGGTTCCTTCAACCTGGTTAGAAACCAACGTGAGAAATAAAACGTAAGTTACAAAGAAACTGCGTTCATTTAGTTGAACCCCGAGGAAAGTTTTGTAAACAATTCCTGAACTATTGTTTTATTGATATCTACGTTACCTTGAAATGTAGTGCAACTGAGATAGGCGTTTGCGTAGGAACCTTCCCGTCATTTGCCTCTCGACTGAGGAGAACACGACATATCCTCAGTCAGGAAGAATGACCGATCGGGAATGAAAACCGGAGAGTATGTCTGAACCAATTGGCACAGTGTCATTAAAACGTATAAATTATTCAATGTATTTCTGGAATATGAAAGAAGTCTCGGTACACAGGACCAGATTTTCTGATTATGACTCTTGCTTGCTATGTCAATAACCATTGCTACTGATTTAAAACAGTTAGATTACGAAATTCAGCACAAAATCTATGGAAGACACTCAAGAAGGTGCAATACATATAAATTGCAATGTTGGCCAACAAGGAATATGTACCTACAAGATTGGAATAATATATTTTAAAATATTTCTGCAAGTGAAACAGCTGAACAAAGGTGTTGGTTACGTAAGTGGAGGAATTGGAGCACGTGATACAAATGTACGAAGTTGGTTAGAATGTTTAGATGTTCTGTACGTTTATAATTCCTGCTTTACGTTCCTCGTGCATCTGAGGATCTTGTAATCGTCAGCCCGGAAAATCGGCGTTGAAATATCCATGAATATTTCCGGAGGTTTTGTAAGCTACATTTCAAGAATATTTGTGAAGAATTGAATTTCCGGAATTCATACTGGGAATGAAATGCGAGTGGAAATACAAAGATACATTCTATTTATATCCTTGGCAAGGATGAAAAGAGCAAATAGTGTATCTATTATTAACTTTTGCACGTATCACTACTTTTATTGTGTGTTTTCTTCTGTGGAAAGTCCAACGGTTTCTAGAATCTAGATGAAATTAGCATATTTGTATCTAAACAAACATGCTGTCATCATTCTAAAACAATATGTTATCGTAAAACGATTAAAAACTGGCACAATGTTGGCAAGATAAATCAAATAGTTGCGTTTGCTGGCAAATAGTTTTCTCTCTCCAAAAAAATATCAGAGAAAAGTTACAAAACGATACATCCGGAATCTTACACTTTTAATCAGAGTCACGGAAACAATTCTAATAAAGACTCCCAAGATGAATTTATCTGGAAAATCCGATGTAATAATCTCATAAAATAGGTTGTAAAATAGTTATGAAGAAATAAAGCTCCATTTTATGACGTCATAAACGAGCCACATTTCCGATCATATGCCGGTAAACGAAGCCACAAACTACTTCCATTCTTTCAACATTTCATTCCGAGGGATTAGGTACTCAAAATTTGAGAGAACATCTGATTTTATTGAATTTGAGGAAGTTAAAAAGGGATTTACTTTTGAAATTTAAACTCCATCACCTCATATTTATGAACAAAACAGTTATTCTGGAAGTATGTAAAGCTGGTATCAATATAAACAAGAGATAAACGTGAAAACACTTCAATAAAAAGTTGTAAGTGAAAAGGATTTTGTGAGTTGTAGAATTCGAGAATGATAGAAAATACCCGCTTAACTATTTGAGATGCAGTAGTTTGGCTAAAACAATGTTTTGTATTTCTGATCAATTTAAATTCAAAATGTGTGTTTTGTTTGGTAATAATAAGCGATAATACGTCTCTATTCTAAACTATGACTTGAATCTATGTATTTGTGTGTAATTTGTGTTTTATGTCAACGAAACGGACTATTGTTTACGCAAAAGATTAATTACTATAATTTACGTTTACCTACTTATTTCTAGCAAGATTTGTCTCTTTGTTTCACACTTCTTTACTGATGGATAATCTGAAACAAATGTGGTTTTATGAAACAGTAAATTATTCATATAAATTTCGAATGCTCGCTTATCGAGTCATTCACTGAGCGTTTTGATTATATAATTTGACAGCCAATTAGCGTGATGATCGAGCTACATTGAACATTTTAGCCTATTCTTTTGTTCAGCTCTGACACAAATATCAAAGCTTTTTAATGAAAAATAAATGTGTAAAACTCCGCATGATTATGTCGGGTTAAACTTGGAAAGAGGCTTCCAAAATACTCATGAGATAGTTGCCCATAACATAAAAAAATCACTCTATATAACATTAATCTAGAAGTAAGCGGATTTAAATATTTCATGGCATCAAAATGGACTTAACTTTTTATAAATGGCTGCTAATAATTGGCAATCAGTCGGATCTGATGAAAGCTAAAGCTGAGCTTTCAAAGGACTTTTCAAAATTTTTCTAAGGCTCACACATGAATAACCAATCAGTTTCATTAATTATCTACTAATACTAGAAGACAGTATTTTGACATCTTGTAGTGAATTTCAATACTTTAGAATGCAATCCAAAAGTTAGGTACTTTTCACAACAACCCTGAATACCGGATCAATCTAAACCTCATAAACCAAAAGCGACTAATAGACTAAGTATGAACTGAATGGAAACATTGTATCAATGAAGTGTTATCATTCATAATGCTTTTAAACTGTCATTCATGAAAACGTGCTTAAACGTGCTTAAACTGTAATTCACTAAAAACTGTCATTCATGTCATTCATAACAATTCCTGGATTTTTGAAAGCATTTGTAGTGAAGCACAAGTTGCATAAGACTTTGTAAAATAGTATAGTTATAGATGTAATTAGGAGATCAGTTATTATTTTGAAAAACCATTTATATCATTAATTTCATAGTTCAAATGTGTATTACCTAATTTTAGTCACTTCTCATGATTTTGTTAATTTAGTTATCTTTTCATTTATGTTGTGTATTATTCTGTGTCTTTGTTGGCAACCAACAATTGTTGTTGGCAGAGTTTTAAATAAAAAAATATATATACAGCCAACTATTCGGACATCCTTTTTGATCACAAATGCAATTATTGAGGTCGCTTCATAGGTTAAATCAAGGCAGGTTTTATACATAACTTTTTTTTTGTCTGGGGCTTAACGTCGCACTGTTCTGCAGCGAGGCTAATGGCGACGGATGAATGATTATGATGATGATTGGGAGATGATGGTGAAGAGTAGGTAAGGATGGAAGGTGGAAAGGAGGCGGCCGTGGCTCATTAGTAGGGTACCTTTCCAGCATTTGCCTGTCGACTGAGGGAAAACCACGAAAAAACCCCAGTCATAACTATGTGACGTGTTAAAATATACAAAGATTCAGTAAGTAAAATAACTTTACTGTCTGAGAAATTCGAAAATATCTAGCGAGCAATTGGTGTTCATGACATAAATTGGTATAGTATTTTTATGTAAATTCAGTTACCAACCAGGAAAATTTGAGTAATTTCTCCACCTACGTGTATTTAAATTCTTTAAATGTATTGAAAATATTTTTAAAACTATTTAATTTGTGTACAGTACAATGGCTACACAATATCGTTTCCCTTGTTACACATTCTTCCAAAATGTTAAACCGTTGGTTAATTTTAGCAGCTTAATTTTAAACGAAGCCATGATATCGACATTAAATTCCCTCTAGAACAACGTGGCGTCCCCAAAAGGCTGAGGGCGTACAATGGGGGAGGGGGTCAAAGGCGTCGTCACTACACCTCTGACCACTGTCCCTCTTCCACTTCACTTTGAACTTCTTAATTTCTATTCTAATGAGCGATGATGTGATCTCCACTAACGTTTGACGGCGCCTCATCTGACAACACCGCTATTACGATATTGCAACATGGCAAACGAGACCGATGAATAATTGCAAGGTGAGTGCATGGTGTAGGGAGCTACCAACATGACCCGAGAAATAAGATAGAGTGGTACGGTACTACAACTCGGAAACTATTAGTCAGTGAATCAAAGATCTCGTAGAATGTATGCCAATTCAGCTCTATTAGAAAAACCTATTAATGAAATTTTAATATATTGGCATAAGTTAGAGGTTATTTCCACAAATATGTTTAAAAAAAATCTTGAACAACCGTGTCCTCCATTCTACCTATCTGGGCCTTAATTCAGATCTTATGGCTCGAATCTCCGTAGACTGTACCTATGTTCAAACAAAGTGTGTTCGCAAAAGATTTATTTCTATCTAACAAAATAACCAGTTTTACAGGAGATTGCTTAGAAATATCGAAGTACACCTAACAAAAGATAAAACGGATTCGAAAGAAATGGATTGACTGAAAAAGATTTAATGTTTTGATGCGATGAAGTCTATGCTTACTCGTCATCTACCTCTAGTAGGTGAGCTCTGATTTCATTGATAGTAACAAGGATTGATTGTCAATGAACATGACCAGCAGCCAATCCGTTTCGCTCAAATACCGTTTTATGTTTTGTTGAGTGTACCTTGATGACTCCTCGTTTAATTTTATTTAGGATGATGAGCAGAAAAACGATTTTAGGGCTTAAAAATAGTACATAAAACAATGACAAATATTAATTTTCATGCATTTTGATGGCTATCGCTTATTTCGTAATGTTTTTTATTTGATGTAAACTATTTTTGTCAACAGCTTCGATTTTCCCATTAAAATCTTCTGTAGGATCAGGACAATAAACTATTAAAAATGTATCAAAACTTTATCAAAAACGCTGATAATTTATTGCCCTAAATATGATTTTAATAGGATAATCCAAACTGTTGACAAAAATAATGTATATATTATCCCCATAAAAAACACTTTGTGTAAAAATACCAGCCAAGTCTCTTCAACTAAAAAAAAAATATGAAATCTAAAAATTCTGCACTGAAAAGTAATGATATCAAAAAATTTGCCAAGTCAAAACTTTATTTGAAAATCAAAAAATACTTGGCGCATCGTGTACATAAATAGCTTGGAAGTATAAGCCAATTATAAATTATACATGAAATATACATACACATAGTATACCTATAATGCCCTAAAAAAACGATGCGCCAAGTATTTTTTGATTTTCAAATAAAGTTTTGACTTGGCAAATTTTTTGATATCATTACTTTTCAGTGCAGAATTTTTAGATTTCATATTTTTTTTTTAGTTGAAGAGACTTGGTTGGTATTTTTACACGAAGTGTTTTTTATGGGGATATCACTCCTTTTTTTAGTTTATTCTAACAACTTGTGACACATATGAAATGAACAATTACTAAATTCTTTTAAAAAATCATCACCCTTTACAATTTCGTTACCACTAATGAATAGCAGCGTATGGTCCTAAATAATTGCTTTAAATGATCTTTCACGAAGAATAGCAAAGGTTTCATTCCAATCAGTCAACCCAGTTCCGAGATATGGAAACACTTCGGTTTTCAAAATGGCTGCTGAACTTACTGCACTGCCACATAGAATGTATATCTATAAATGATGTGTATCATTTTAGGCTTTCTGAATATGTATTTATTATATAGGAGGGGATTAATATAATTTTTTAAATTTGAATGACGTCATTTCCGGTCTCATAAATAGGAAAATTCTATTTGTACTGTTCATATTCCATAGAGATGGCCATCCGAATCGTTTGGCGCTAGTTTCATACCGATTTGTCTACCAGTTTTTGAGATATGACGTTACTGCCGGTTTAAAAATGGCGGCTGAAATCTCTGACCCCTTGAAGTATATTTGAAACATGATTACATTTTATTATAAGCTGTCTGAAATAGTATATTTATTGCATCAACATGTAAATTTGTGAGATTCTTAAAAAGTGTGACGTCATTTCGAGTTTTGGTATGGAAAACTGCAAATATTATTGATGATAATACATAAAGTTGACCGTCTAAATTGTTTAGCGCTGGTTTCGTTCAAATCTATTTAGCCGTTATTGATATATGATGTCACTTCCGGTTTCAAAATGGCGGCTTCCGGTTGGTTTTATAACAAGTCAAATGAGATATCAAAAGTACATACGTTACATAAATATCAAAATAATCGGATCAAATTTGTTGCCGAAATGCCAATCGATGTATTTCAAATTTCATGACGTCATTTCCGGTTTCGTTAACATAAATTTTAGTCTGTTGCTATTTATAATCCATATAGTTGACCGTGCGAATCGTTTGGCGCTATTTTCGTTCCAATCAGCTCAGCTGTTGTCGAGATATGATGTCACTTCCGGTTTCAAAATGGCGGCACAAAAAAAGTCAAGGGGGGGAGGGCAAATCAAACGCCAAAAGTGCACACGTGGTAAAAATGTGAGATCAATCGGTTCAGCCGTTTAGGCTGTGGCCTGTTTACCGGATTTGAATTCCAGGATACTACTACTACTAAGATTATTACTAGGAAAACGCTCTGTGTGACGCGTTGATGAGCGAGCACGGATACACGCAACACCTCGAACCGAAATTATGTCTATCGAAGGTCATTAAAAGCCAACAATTCTTTAGTTTCGTCACAGACTTGTATAAAAATCTCCAAAATCTCCACAAATATTGGTGCCAATCCTTGCTAAGTTTTAAGTTGATCGATTAAACCTTTATGATTGAACGGTTCCTTGTTAATTTTCAAAAATCACAGGATCTCGTTCAAAAAATATACCTGGGACCACCCATATGATATGATATGTAGTGTGTGTACACAATATCAGATCAATCTGTTGAACGGTCATTATTAGTTTCATATCGTTTAAAACTTTCTGCTCTAACTACCTTGCCTTGAACTGAAGATTCGAAGTCACCGTGAATTTGACAGCCAACACGCAAAATGTCCCTAAAATGACAAAAACTTTTGAAAATAACGACAGATTAGAGTGAAAATTGGCAAAAATACCTTAAATGTTGGTACAAATGACCATGGGAAGTTTTTAGTTGGTCGGTCAATCGGTTCCAGTTTAAATTTCAAAAATCACAGGAAAAATGGTTTCAAATTTGAACCAATTAGAGGATTTGGCTGAAATTTATTATGATTGGGTACAATGTTGGTTGCAATGACTTTGCTAAATTTCAAATTGATCGAACCAACCAATCGAAAGATAATTTTTATAAAATTTGAACCAATCACAGGATCTCGTTCAGAAAAGATCCCAGGGATCGCATAGATTACGTTAGTATGTGTACAAAATTTCATATCGATTGGTAGTGCGGTTTGACCTGGGCAGTGAACACAAAAAAAAAAAAAAAAAAAAAAACACACAGAGAAAGTGCCATAAGTGTACCGTGGTGACGCTCGCTACGCTCGCTCGCTCGCTCAATTGAGCGAGCGTAGCGAGCGTCACCACGGTACACTTATGGCACTTTCTCTGTGTGTGTTTTTTTTTTTTTTTTTTTTTTTTTGTGTTTACTGCCTAAGTCAAACCGCACAACTAATCGATCTGAAATTTTGTACACATACTAACGTAATCTATGCGATCCCTGGGATCTTTGGCTGCTCAATTGAGCGAGCGTAGCGAGCGTCACCACGGTACACTTATAGCACTTTCTCTGTGTGTTTGTTTTTTTGTTTTTTTGTTTTTTTGTTTTTTTGTTTTTTTGTTTTTTTGTGTTCACTGCCCAGGTCAAACCGCACAACCAATCGATCTGAAATTTTGTACACATACTAACGTAATCTATGCGATCCCTGGGATCTTTTCTGAACGAGATCCTGTGATTGGTTCAAATTTTATAAAAATTATCTTTCGATTGGTTGGTTCGATCAATTTGAAATTTAGCAAAGTCATTGCAACCAACATTGTACCCAATCAAAAAAAAATTCAGCCAAATCCTCCAATTGGTTCAAATTTGAAACCATTTTTCCTGTGATTTTTGAAATTTAAACTGGAACCGATTGACCGACCAACTAAAAACTTCGCATGGTCATTTGTACCAACATTTAAGGTATTTTTGCCAATTTTCACTCTAATCTGTCGTTATTTTCAAAAGTTTTTGTCATTTTAGGGACACATTGCGTGTTGGCTGTCAAATTCACGGTGACTTCGAATCTTCAGTTCAAGGCAAGGTAGTTAGAGCAGAAAGTTTTAAACGATATGAAACTAATAATGACCGTTCAACAGATTGATCTGATATTGTGTACACACACTACATATCATATCATATGGGTGGTCCCAGGAGGCCAAGTCTTGAAACTTACGCCTTCAGGACGCAAACGCTCTCGGACGTCATAAAGTCCCATTTACTGTAAGAGTGATCGACATTGAAACATAAAGTCAAGCCACTTATTTTATTGTCATCCAACAATCTATTGGAAACAATTTATTAACATTATAATTATTATTACAGATATTATACAGTCATAAAACCTTATTCAAAATTAAGCTGAACAGTTAAAGGTAGATTTCAAGGTCATCATTCTTACAGTAAATGGGACTTTATGACGTCCGAGAGCGTTTGCGTCCTGAAAGCGTAAGTTTCAAGACTTGACCTCCACGTATATTTTTTGAACGAGATCCTGTGATTTTTGAAAATTAACAAGGAACCGTTCAATCATAAAGGTTTAATCGATCAACTTAAAACTTAGCAAGGATTGGCACCAATATTTGTGGAGATTTTGGAGATTTTTATACAAGTCTGTGACGAAACTAAAGAATTGTTGGCTTTTAATGACATTCGATAGACATAATTTCGGTTCGAGGTGTTGCGTGTATCCGTGCTCGCTCATCAACGCGTTACACAGAGCGTTTTTCTAGTTATTATTATGAAAACCGCCCTATAACACTGTTTTCACGGCCCTCTAGCGCGCAAAGGGCGTAACCTATTGTTCCCAAATTTGGTATAATATGTTGTAGGGTGGGCCATAGCTCGAAATTAAGATATATCGCAACAATGTGAGATTTTCCAATTTTAAGATCCAGTAGGCCGAAAATGACACTTTGATGCTTACAGTAAAAGTGGGTTTGCTCCAGCCTTTTTAAATGAGTGTGTGCGCGCGCCGTACGACTTGGCTGGCGTGGAGCGACCGCTCCACTAGATAAAAACATACTGACATAATATCCCAACACCAATAATGTTAAAGTGACGTTAAAGTTACTCGATCAGGTATCCATGGTTACACCTATAAATACATAACACGCAGACACATAACAAGCGTACGCTTCTCATCTCAACTGATGTCTTCATCTCTGGAGATGGCACCATGCCCGTGTTTCATCGTCCGCAGTTAACCTCAAACGGATGCTGTGATCAATGATTTATGGACCAAAGGACATGAAGAATGAAGGCTGGGAATGCGATGAAACGTTTTACAACTTGTTCAAATAAACGTTCGCGGGCTCTCGGTGTTTCTTTTGTATTCATTGTGCAATGCGTATTCTTCTTGGAAGTACAATCATTCGAGTTCTGTTTTGTTGAAGTTAGCCTTGAAACCAGTCTCAAGGACGCCGTGAACAAAACATAGCCGAAGAAATAATCATTCTAAACGTCCGCAAGAAACTAAACTGGCAATGCTTACAGAGAGGGCGAGTTCCATAATGGAGCGAGTTGGGCGTGTTACGTCACCCTAGGGTTTTAGGGGTTAATCAAACTTGCCACGTCAGCAAACGAGCTAAAACCTAACTCAAAAGCTTGAGCTTTCTGATCCAACATGGATGCCTGTATTTTTATTCATTCGACTATGATTCGACTCAAGGTCACGTCCAGGTGATTACGTCACAATAAAAGGATAGGGAAACTGAGCGTTTGGATCAAAATACGGTATGCACCCAAACTTGCCTAGCCGCTAATCTAATTGCAAGATGGAGAAGATGGATGGAGGCGGATGGAGGTAAATTTGATTCAATCCCACATCAATTTAAACGAACTCTGGTGGTAAATGAGCTTGACACATTTCCTTTACATTGGTACAACAAATATCTCGTACAGCTCATACTTAGTAACAGATAATTCGCATTATAAACCTGTATTATCGATTAATTGTTACGATTTTACAATGGTGGCAGAAGTAGGATCATACATACATTAGCTAGCAAATGACATAGATAACATTAGAGATACGTGTCTACTCAATAACATCGAGTCATAAGGCTATTTGCATTGATTTTATTATTATTTTTGGATTATAATAAAAATAGTTGATATATTGTTGAATACAATGTTATCATCATAAAATGTATAGAAAATTATTTTGAATCTATAAATGGCAAATGCACTTCAAAATATTTTGGCGGCTGCTGAGTTTTGACGTCACCAGCCATGACCAGCTGTTCTGTTGTTTTGTTTTATGGCTGGTAACGTCACAAGCCACAAGCCGGTAGATTTTGCCGCGTTTTGGCGCGCATTCAAAATTTCAAATTTTTCACATTATCGTCAAGAATATTTGATTTTTATCTATTTTCCTCGATTAAACTAATTAAGATTTGATCCCTCTCCCCCCCCCCCCCTCAAAAATATATATTCAAATAGCTTATTGACGCAACGACGACGTAACGTAAGCATAACCGCAACGTAAGAAAAAGTTAACAGTCTTTCTGATGTCCATTGTGGACATACTAATTACAGTTCTCATATACATTCCCGTTCCGTCCCTAACGTTGTCGTTACGTCATTTGAGGTAGTCATTCACCCTCGATTCACTTGCATGAACACGTACACTCGGCACAACAAAAATTGATCGCTGAACAAATTTGAATGACTTCTGGTCATGTTCCATTTCAATCAAAGCTTTTATTATCATTGAAATGTGAGGCCAAATACTAGAGTGAGACAAGGAGATCGCTGGGACTGACTTCTGATGGTGCGATAAAACATTATTCAGTTAACGAGATTCATTGAACGATCATTTTTTGTTGTGCCAAGTGTACATACCAAAGCCCACAATTAACGACAACAATATTTGGTTTGGCGTTTTAGCGAAACCAACATTGATTAAGCCGTGTAGGCCGTGGGCCGTATACTGAATTATTTTCCATTTGAAGCAGACCAGAAAACACGTTTTTTACGGTCCTGTAGTTTGTTAACGCACATCCAATTGTTTCCAAACTTGGTATGTGTCTGGTGTAACAAATTGGGCGAGACAATTTCATCATGAAGTTTGATTTTATATTTAGTCGAAAATCCCGGTCGTCCGTTTAACATGGTAATACCTATAGGTAACTCTTTAGGTAATCTGTTCCAAAAACATTTTTAAATTCAATTGTTAGTAGATAATTCGTATAAATGTTTTAAATGTTGAACTTGTAGCGTGACAATGAAAACATTTTTGTCTTGTAGTGGCAGAAGTTTGACACAAGTTCAAGCAAATATCAGGATAATGATGCTAAGAAAAAACAAAAAATCCTAAACTAATAAAAAAACAAATAAAAATAAAAGTATGCTTGGTTAAAATTATGCATTTTT
The DNA here is from genome assembly GCA_934045905.1 of Leuctra nigra. Lineage (NCBI taxonomy): Eukaryota > Metazoa > Arthropoda > Insecta > Plecoptera > Leuctridae > Leuctra > Leuctra nigra. The sequence goes on along the minus strand of OW203765.1, from coordinate 30,742,631 downwards.
TGTATGACATATTTAAAAAAATACTAATGTAAATAATTTGTGACGAAAATTATTGTTTTTAACTAACACAATATTTGCATATAATTTGGGTTTAAAAGGTAGTCTCAAACGATTCTTGAGGTGAGCTGAAAAATCAGTAAGTTTGCCTTCATCCAATCATATTTGTAAGGTGACACGATTCATTGTGTAAGAGAATACTTCAATATAAATATAATATTTCTTGACATCAGTCCAGCTGCCAGAAGTGTGCGACGCATCGACAAAATGGACTCCCGGCCTTCTACCCCTGAACTGCTGTCGGGAGCAAACATCCGCTTCATACCATCATAAACATAATGCAAACTAAATCGTGCTGCTCTCAAACCAATCACTTGAAGCACTGTTACGCACAACGGATTTCAAAACTCGCCGCCAGTACAATATGTCGGACAGCACAGTTGTAAAATATCTCGTAGTCAGTGATTGGATCACAGCATCATGGACCAGTGTGAGTGAAATGTTATGATTCAGTCGAGCACAGATCGCACGCGAGATAGGAATCTTTCGAGTTTCAGATGACTACTTTAAATTAATTACGAATAATTTCACATGGAAATTGCATATTTCCCGGACTCCTTGTACGAGAGCACACAAATGCTTCCTGTCCATACAATTACGAAATGAGTCCCCTGAGATCGAAATTATTTTAATTTAAACGAAGGTATACTTTAATGAAGAGGCTTAAAACATGAAATAAACAGAACGGCATTTATACTTTTAGCCAATGCTTTATTCCCTACAGTTTTCATTTCTAAACAATTTACACCCGTTTATTGGAGTTTTGCCACTCCACTTTCGATATACTAATTACATAATATAGAGACACAAATTAAACATGGTTGTTGAAATTTATATGGAATCATACATTTCCTTGCCATCGGCTAAAGCTATTTGCAGATGAAAATAACAAATTAGTAATGATGTACGAATAATAACACATGCAAAGAGAGTGATATTAAACCTGTGGGGTAAAGATGAATAATTCAAGTCTTATTAAAGTCCTGACAGAGTTGATAAAATCTATGTAGTACTATTCATGACGTACATACGTGCCTATTTAGCATTTTCAGGCAAATTGATACAAAATGTAGTGCTTAAAAGCGATACCTGAAACTCGATTGTGTAACTTTCGTTTTGAGATCTATGTCTGAACATTTCGTATCTAGCCAATAGCGTAAGAGTTTGTATTTCACCTTGCTTCGCCATTGGCTAGATGAGAAAGGTTCGGGCATACAGATTAAGTTGAGAGTAAAACTGATCTTAAATTATCAAAATTATTTTTTTTGTCTGGGGCTTAACGTCGCACTGTTCTGCAGCGAGGCTAATGGCGACGGATGAATGATTATGATGAAGATTGGGAGATGATGGTGAAGAGTAGGTGAGAATGGAAGGTGGGAAGGAGACGGTCGTGGCCTATTAGTAGGGTACCTTCCCAGCATTTGCCTGTCGACTGAGGGAAAACCACGAAAAAACCCCAGTCAGGAAGGACGGCCGCGGGAATCGAACCCGGGCCTCCGGAATACAAGTTCAGAGCGTTAACCTCTCACCCAACCTGTTCCGTTATCAAAATGATGGCTAAGTAAAATCATCACGTATGTTTTTCAGATAGTAGCCTACTAACAACATTTACTAGAATACTAATATTTTGTAAAAACAAAAATGAACGCACTGAAAAATGCAGACATTATTTTTAACGAACTTTTTCCTCTCTGCTGAATATCAACTCATCTGTTTTGTCGGCACATTGCCATGTTATTTTGTCTTCTACAGCGAGATTTAGTCCGCATTTGTCGTCGTCTGTTGGTACTTAACGCTGGGGTCCGTGTTGTAGGCATCGTTTAATCGTAGGTAATGAACCCGACTGCTGCGATACGGTAATTGCTTCTCTCATTAGTGGGAAGTATTGAAATTAAATCATACAGAGGGGGAAAATGAAGCTTAAGGTCATGAACATGGACACGATCCCTTTTTTATTCCCTTCCGATATCGTGTGATTCCGATATCACATAATATGAAAGATATGAAATATGTAATTAGAATAATATTTAGCTCGGATCTGATTCTTTTTATGTTTTTCGGTTCCTTGTGCGATACAGATCATGTTGTTTCTCTTATCGAGGTGAACTTTTGCAAACACGAAAAGACTTCTGATGGATTGATTTGAACAAAATCATCTGATTGGTTGAAAATGATGATGTTTCAATCATATTAAAATTTTGTAAGGTCATAAAAAAATTATTATAGTTAAAAAAAATCAGCGAAATCGTTCGAGAAATCAAATAAATAGTTTACTCCATGAACTTTATTGGAAATATTTTTAAATTTTTTATCGACGTAGTAAATGCACCGCACCTTGATCAAGTTCAATATAATTTACAATCCTACGTCTCCCGATCAGCAACTCTCACACAGTATTCACTTAATAGCAACTCGCTTATCAACACACAAAGCAGTTTCCTAGTTTCAGTATTGCAAAAATTTATGTTTAGAACATAATTTTTTTGTAGATATATTTAATGATTAGGCGGATGCACTCGGTTCTGACTGTTTCGAAAACGTGACTCTGATCAATGTACAATCATGGAAATATATTCGGTAAACGCTCCTTCTCCCTTTCCATGCATTTACGTTAGTTTAGGCTCCTTCCTCTCGGCCAGTAACACTGGCCAAGTTGTTTGAATGTTGTGGGGGATGAGAGGAGCGCTTACCGAATATATTTCCGTGATTGTACATCAGCCTACTAGCGCGCACCTGGTGGCAAACGCGATAGTTCGTGAGCTCGCCGCTTGGTAGGCGCTAGTAGGCTAATCGCGCTGGCGGAGGCACAGAATCGAGTCAGCGTAGGACATGGTAATGGCATGTAGCACTAACAGCTGTATTAGATAAGACTTTCATGATCTCGCGGTACGGATATTACATTAGTTCAATTTGACGTTCGCGTTTCAAGATATCTAGTTCAAAGGAAACGAAAAGTTATCTCATTTAACTTCAAATCTTGAGAAAATCTGCCACCGAAAAAACTATGGAGAGTTTTATCATCCATCATGGTTTTATCGTAAAATACTGACATACATTTCTTTAATTTTTTAATTTAATGTTTACAGAAATCCAACTCATCACATTTATGTGATCAGAGGAACAAGATGTAACCAACCACTGGTCGAGATTAAGAGGGGTTTTGAATCTCTCATGAATCAATGGTTGCAGATAAAGCTTTAGTTTCGTAATGCGTTTCTTTCAGACTGGTTGTGAGCAGTTTTTGGGAAGAACCATTTAAAATATACACGTTCTTTTTTCTTCAGTGTACGAGTTCAAAATCGTATCATGGAATTTTCTTTACAAAGTACATTAGTTCTGTCAGTAGTGTTGATTTCATATCAAGTAATACAAATACCAAGAAATATTCATATGAAAATACACAGAAGTACAAAAATAATTAGCACATCATGTATCTTATAAACATTTTGCTTTAATTTATTTCTTCATACATACACCCTGCATACACCCTGGGTAAACTGCTAATTTGGATCTGGAATTACCATCAATATTTGTTAAATAGAGACATAATTTTTATGTAGGTATGAGGTGATTGGTTGGTTCATGTAACCACATGCTCGCCATCTGCGTATACCTCTGTTTTTTCGTCTGGTTAATCAAGTTTTGAAAAGGACTTAAAATGTTGCAAACAATTTATGTTCTTTTGAGTACGGGTTTATAAGGCATTATAAACTAAACACTTGTATAGTAGTTCAATACTCTTTATTGTTTATATAATACTTATTAATATACATTGACAATAAATGGCTCTGGCTGAATGGTGGCCATGTTGGATGATCTTGTAGTTCCACTACTCGACACTAGAGCCACTAGTTCGATAATCGATACTGTGACATGTCCCCCAAATTATTAATATTTAAAGAGGATTAATAATTTCCATTTTATGCTTTGATTATTTATCTTGAAGAGATTATGCTTTGATTATTATCTTGAAGAGATTATGCTTTGATTATAAGTACTGATACATTATTTGATTTTACTTAAATCTAATGGGCATTTTGATAAGCCTTCCAGTACGAGTTCTCTTCTCCATCGGTCCAGTTTCTGGAACGACTATGTTGTCCGGATACGAAACAAGGTTCGGCTTCAGGACTGGAGTCGACTCGGGCATCTTCTTCGTAACTGATCGGGGAGTACCTGGCTCGCAGCGAGGAGCTTCCGGAGCTGGACTCGGAGTTGGAGCTGGTGGCAGGCTGCGCGGCGATACCATAGGCGGTTCACTCATTGCCGGTCGCAGGTGGAGCCTGTTTCTCCTCAGCACAGAACCTTCAGACTCAACGTGGTATGATCGAGGAGTTTGGTCAGCTTGCACGATTTTACCAGGCACCCAGACTCTCTTGGCTTTCTGAAGAAGGACTGATTGTCCTGCAGAGAGGGGTACCAAAGGTTTCGCCTTGGAGTCGTAGTACTGTTTATCCCTTCTTTGATGTTCTTTAAGAATTTTCAATGTCTGTGATGTATCATACAGTGGATTTAACTGCTGAGCTGTTGTTGGCAGTAGAGTGCGTAAACTTCGACCCATTAACAGTTGAGCAGGTGAAGCAAGAGGAGACTTAGGCGTATTATTGTATGCTAGTATAGCCAATGAAGGGTCTTGTCCTGACTTTCCTGCTTTAAGGAGCAATCCCTTAGCTGTACCAATCATTCTTTCAGCCATCCCATTGCTTTGAGGATAGTAGGGACTGGACGTGATGTGTTGAATGTCCCACTGCTTGAAGTACTGTTTTAGTAATGATGAGTCGAAAGGTGGTCCATTGTCTGAGATCAGTTTCCGGGGAATTCCGTGTGTAGTGAAAATCAGTTTCAGTTCGGCGATGACAGCAGTAGCTGTTGTAGTCTTCATTTCACGGACTTCTATGAACTTGGAGTGATAATCGGTGACTAACATGTAATTCTTGGAATCTGCCTTACAGAAGTCTACTCCCACCTTCTCCCAAGGGTTGACTGGTATTTCAGTAGAGAGAAGTGGTTCTCGGGTGTTCGATCTTGAGTACTGCTGACATGTAGTACATGACTGTACCATCTGCTTGATCTGTGATGTCATGCCTGGCCAGTAAACAGCTTGCTTAGCTTTGGCTTGGCATGCATTAACACCTTGATGCGCTTGATGGATCAAATTGAGAGTTTCCCTTTGTCGTTTCTTAGGTATTACTAACCTGACACCTCTGAATATCAGACCGTCACCTTCATGAAGTTCGTTCCTGCAATGCCAGTAAGCATTTACAATGGATTGTGTTGGCTTCTTTGTAGGCCATCCTTCACGGATGAATTTCCTGATGAGAGTCAATTCTTCATCTTCTCGTGTATCCTTGATGTATTCTTCTTTCCTTTCATCCGAGATGCTGACAAGTGAATGAACTGCTGAAGCTTCTCCATGTAGGTAGTCAGTGTTGACAGATGCTGATGGGTTGGGATCTCTTGAGAGAGTATCTGCTGCAAACAGTAGTTTTCCAGGTATGTGTTTCAAGGTTGGCTCATACCGCATGAAGCGCAGAAGAAGTCTCTGAATTCTCGGGGAGAGCTTCTCTAGGGGCTTCTTCACTATGCCTAGTAACGGTAAGTGGTCTGTGTGTACCTCAAAACTACAAGCGTATAAATACATGTGGAAATGTTCACAGCCCCATACTATGGCTAATAGTTCTTTTTCTATCTGTGCATATTTCTTCTGGGCCTCATTAAGTGAAACAGAAGCGAAGGCGATGGGATGGTTATCTTGAAGAAGTACAGCACCTAGTCCATACTGACTAGCGTCGACAGATAGTGTAGTCGGTTTCTTCGGATCGAAGAAAGAAAGCGTTGGTGCTGTGCTGATCAATTTCTTCAGGTTTTCAAAACTACGCTGAGCTTCTATTTCCCATCTCCAAACAACATCTTTAATGAGTAGTTGCCGCAAGTGGTATGTTTCATTGGAAAGATTTGGGATGAATTTACCCAAAAAGTTGACCATGCCGAGAAAGCGTTGAAGTTCAACCTTATTTTCGGGTGCTTTCATGGCAGTGATAGCATCTACTTTGGCTTGATGAATATCTATTCCATTAGGAGTGATGTTATGGCCTAAGTACCTGATAGTTGGTGTGGCGAGTTGCAGTTTCTCGTAGCTGAAACGGAAGTGTCGCTGACGAGCTCTCTCCAATACGGCTGCTAGACGTTGGTTAGGCTCAGCCATATCTTTACCAAAAACTAGGATGTCGTCCATGTAGCCTCGCGCCCCCTCAATTCCCTCGAGGAGTGAGTCTATCTCGCGCTGTAGGACTTCAGGAGCACTTTTTAGTCCATAGGGAAGTCTAAGAAATCTATACCTTCCATAAGGAGTAGCCATGGTGCAAAGCTTCGAGCTTTCCTCAGTGAGTTGTATTTGCCAAAATCCAGTTGAAGCATCGAGTACTGTAAATACTTTGGCGTCTGTAATCTCAGAAAATATTGATTCAGAGGTCGGAATTGGGTGGTGTTCCCTCTGGATGTACTTGTTTAATTGTCTCGGGTCGAGACATAACCTCAATTTCCCATTCGGTTTGCTCGCAAGAACAATGGGATGGACCCAATCTGTTGGTCCTGTTTCTTTAACTATTATTCCTTCCTTTTCCAAGCGTTTTAATTCTAGTTTAACTTTACCTCTGATTGAGATTGGGATCTTTCTTGCGTTGCTTATCTGTGGAACAGCATCTGGATTGAGCTTTATGGTGTGTTTATCCGGCAGCTGTCCGACCCCGTGGAATACATCTGCGTACTTCCGAATGATCTGTCTCGGAGACTCGGCGTTACTTTTCGTCTCGCACAGTCTTGCGATCAGTTGCAGGGCTTCGCAGGCTTCAATTCCAAGTATCGGTGTGTAGCCTTTACCTCCTGTCACATAAAACTTGAAACATTTTATAAGTTTATTAGTCTCACATGTCAGATTGCATTTTCCTTGAACGTCTACCCTGTCACCTGTATAAGCTGTTATTTTAACATTAGTGTGCTTTAAACGTGGTTTGACAGGCAGTTGTTCGTACACTTCACTTGTGATGATGTTGACCTGAGAGCCTGTGTCTAGTTTAAAAAGAGTTTTGTACCCATTTACTGACACTGTTTTATTCCACACTTTCTTTCCTTTACTCACTGTGCTGTTGACTTCTAAGCTTGACATATCAAAGCTGGCCTCAGAAGATGAATCCGCGGAAGTATTCTCTTCGGTTTCTTCCATGGTGTAAACCTTTCTTGATTTTTTCTTTGGTTTAACTGCAGATTTCTTCTCGCTCTGAGGTTTCGCTTGACACACGCTATCGAAGTGGTTTGGGATTCCGCACTTTCTACAGGTTTTCCCAAACGCTGGACAGTTCTTTGGACCGTGTTTACCTCCACAACGATAACAGTTCTTTGCTTCTGTAGTTTTCTTGTGTTTATTCACAAAGTGAACTGTTTCGGCACCCTCTCTGCCCATCTCACTAGATTGTCGCAGGGATTCCTCGTTGGCTCTACAAAGATTTATTGCTTTGGCTAGAGTCATTGTGTGGTCTTTTAGAAGCCTTCCTCTCATGTTGCTATCTTTTATTCCTCCTATCAACCTGTCTCTTAGCAGGGAATCTTGAAGGTCACCAAACTCGCAATCTTTTGCTCTCTGTTTGAGCGTCATTACGTATTGATCTATTGTCTGGTTGTCTCTTTGTTGTTCCGAAAAAAACAACCATCTGGTGTACGTCGTGTTTTTGTAGGGTACGTAGTACTTTGTGATACCTTCCAGAATGATTTTCGGCGTGACCTCGATGCCTGGTGCGAATTCTAGCGTGTTGTATACGGCTAGGCCTTCATCTCCCAAAGCATGCAAAAGGTCGGCTTTTTGCTTTTTCAGTGGCTTGTTTTCTAGCTCGGCCACGTCGAAATATATTTCGTATTTTTGCACCCAGCGCGACCAGTTCTCCGCCGGAGCTTCTCCCGGTACAAACGCTGCAGGAGCCTTGTAGGTAGCCGCCATTTTCTATGTGTAGGAACCTACTTGCTTTCGTACCGCGAGCGCGTTTCTTTTCTTCACCTTTTCTTGGGCGTATTTCTTCACACCTTTACTTCTGACACCATCTTTTGAGTACGGGTTTATAAGGCATTATAAACTAAACACTTGTATAGTAGTTCAATACTCTTTATTGTTTATATAATACTTATTAATATACATTGACAATAAATGGCTCTGGCTGAATGGTGGCCATGTTGGATGATCTTGTAGTTCCACTACTCGACACTAGAGCCACTAGTTCGATAATCGATACTGTGACATATGTGACTTCAAATTTTGTGTCTGATTTTCTTTCATTTGCATCGTCGGTTAATACAATTCGCCAAAAGTAAAGTTAACCTAAACATTAGTTTAACTTCCCTTTTCTATTAATGAAACTTTCAATTTAAGTTTGAAATAAAAGTTCGCAACTCTGGCTCGACCCGCCGGCCATGTTCTACATTCCCAAGGCCGAATGTTGACCGGACCTATTGCACATGCGCATAACGCTCGGCCACACAATCTAATGAGAGGATTATGTATGCATTCACACCACTACGACTGTCAAGATCAGATTGAGCGAATTTCAATATATATTCAAATAGGTATTGATTTGAAGTGGCGTCATAAATAGTAAAACCAAAGCCCTACATGATGAGATGCAAGTTGGAGATGAATAAAAGGCGGAATATTTTCAATTGACGAAATAATGACATTTTCTTTAAAGAAATAATTTTCTATTCAAGTAAATTAGCACAAACGAAAGGCGAGCAATTTTGAAAATCATCACGTATCATCATGGTTGATATAGTGGCCAGTTTACTTTTATTATTGCATAGTTTTAAAATAGAGAAACTATATGATCATATCAAGATAAATAATCTAATATTCACAGCATCACTACCAAACAAATGTTCATATTTGAGTCTTAAATAAAAAATCTCGATGGCCTTTAAAATATCCGTTTAAATGCAACCTATAAAACATTATTTCTTTACTAATAAGTGAAAACCACAGGTCGCTATTCGGCATTGATATATATTGTTAGGGGGTACTGTTGCATTCTATCCCTACGAATGACAACGAATGATGCTATAAATCCATAAGAAGGAATCCCCCACAGCGATTTCTTGCCTTTAAAATCCCTATTGGAATTCCCACTTCTCCATCACAATCCAGTTGGTATACAGTTTCGAAGCGCGGGAACAAACATACTCGTATCAACGAATCGAATGTTTGGAACACGTTATTATTCTCATAAAGGAGCTCTTGATGAGGAATAGATTAACTCCAGACTGCTGATTAACGACGTCCCTGATACCAACGTCACGACGCTCTCTTTAAGGCGACGCTGAGAGTTTCCGACGTCCACTGATCAAGATGCAAGACAACCGAAGTGTTCGAGTAAGAGGAGCTTTAAATGGAGTCAAATGTGTGGTAATGATGCTTTAAAGTTGCACTCCCCATTCAAACGGGTAACGGGACAAGCAATGTTCTGCGAAGTTTTTAGTTTTAGTTTTGTCTTACACTACTGTGAAAAATCAACACCTTGTAATTAAATAGTCTAGTAGGGCGATCGCTCATCAGCAGCCAAGTAGTATGGGGAGCAAACACACTCTAATATCATACTTTTGTTCAATTATATTGCAGCATTTTTTAGAAGAAAATTATCTGGGTTTGTTGATTTATTGAATTAATTTGAACTCTTTATATCTCGGACACGAAGCAAATTGGTAGATAACATTCAATTGAACGTAATTTGAAAGTTCATTAAAACCTGTTCAATGCAACAAACTGTAGGAAAATATTTACATTGATTGAATCAAGTCGCTAGATTCTTGTCGTCACAAATTTTGAAAAACCATAGTGACCTTATTATTTTTTGTGCAATTGTTTTGAAAAGATTTGTTCTGTACGTGACAATTTGACAACTTCGAACATTTCGAATGCGGAAAGAGAAATGGATTTGGCTGCCGTCTTGATCCAAGAGTTTATTACCTATACTCGGTCACTGCTTGTCCCTTGCATAGTGAAGCTTACTTAATGCCTGCATTGCAGGGGGTTAAATACGAGCAGTCGAGTGCAAGCTGAATCGATAGAAAGCTGGAGTTAATAAGTATAATTGGTTGAGATGCAATTGAGTTAATAATGGAAGACATCAAACACAGTGTGTTAAAACCAGGGACTAAAACCGGAACCGGAACCGGAACCCTTATTAATATTAAACATTATTTGGGTTCCAGAACGGTTCCATAAGGGTTCTTTAAATAATTAATTACATTGAATTTTTACTTCATTTGCCTTTCAAATATGAAATGATTTACTACCATTTACAGTTTTCAAATAATGATCACGAGTCAAATTAATGTTAGACATTTCTGAGAATGTAAGTTCCCAAAAGTCGATTTAAAAAAAATGTTATTGTCTGAATTTGATTCTCCTACTTTTCCCCTACTATTCATTTTGAACTGATTTGTTTCTTCACAATATTTCACGAGTTTCAGGCTTTCTTTTTGAACTCAAGGCCCAGATTCATGAAAACGTTTGAAATCTTGAATTATTGAGTAAAGATGCTATTATTATATATTTCTTAATTGATCCAGGTTATTGAATTCAATGTAAACAATAGCATGCACCAAAACCAACGTTGCCTCTAGTTTCCCACCCAATTTGACCTTCAACAACAATGGTTCCATTACTAGATAAACTTTGTAACCACCGAACATAGTTCAACCTATTGTCAAAAGTGACCATGCAGTAGGATAATACATTTTGGGTGGCCTGCAAATCATAAAAAAACTTTTTAAAAACAATGTTATCTATTATTTATAGCTTTGACACATTTTCCTTCCTCATTACAGCCTCCATTTTTCTTTTTCTGGTGACATCATGTGCAAGAAGGCAATACTAATGGCGTCGTGTGTTCGTTGTGTTTGTGCAGACGGTGTCGGTGGCTGTGTCGGTGCTGACCTTGACGTTCATCTCCGTGGATCGTTGGTACGCCATCTGCTTCCCGCTCAAATTCAAATCGACGACGAACCGCGCCAAGACCGCCATCATCGTCATCTGGTTCGTGGCGCTCTCTTTCGGTGAGTAGCACAAATATGAAGAAGACTTTTTGATTGCTGGCAGATATTTCTGGTTACTGAAAGCAAATTTATTTTTGAATTTAAATTTTTGCTGTTAAGTTCTCTTGGGAAATTAATTCATAAAATAGAGCATTGAACCAACCAACGGTATTATTGTAAAACAAATTATCTGATATATTGACAAACTATATCTGTACGAATAGAACCATGACATTTTATTTGCGATATTTTGGTTAGAATTGATGGATTTTATAACAAATAACATAGATGAATGAGTTTCATTATGATGAGTTTTCATGGAGTAAAAACTACTATCTCTACCATTTAGATTAGGCTCAAAATCTGTGTTAGTATTGAAAAGTTAAATAATGAGCGAATGGGAATACAATATATCGTCTATAAATTAATTAATTTCCTGGGTTCGATCACATAAAATGACAACTTTCTTGTCACGGTGACAAGACCCTAAAGATGCTAGAAGGCCGTGAATAACATTGAGATTCTGTCGTGGACGTTTTCGGAACCATCTTGTAATGACATGGCAGTGGTGACGGTTTGTTCCGTTGGAGGTGCTGGTGGCCCTGATAAGAGCCGTTCGCGACGTTTCGAAGGATGTACTTCCTTCATCTTATCAGGGCCACCAGCACCTCCAACGGAACAAACCGTCACCACTGCCATGTCATTGAGATTCTAGTTTGTCACCGTGACAAGAAAGTTCCCATTTCATGTGATCGCACCCCTGTGTATTTATACTGCTGTCAAAAGTTCACTTTTCAAATAAGCAAAAAGCTCGTACCCTAAGTGAGCTCTTGAAAACATAAAACAAGTTGGAACAAATTATTCATCAAATAATGGATCCCGATTATGTAGACTCCCTTATTTCGTGGTATAAACAAGTAGTACAAGTGGCTTCCGTCTTCCTCATGGTTCTGTTCACGGGGGTCCTCTGTTAAAAACCATAGCTTATCAGTTTGCCTACCGACTTATTTTCACCCACCAAACCGTACCCGCGCGTAACCACCAACAATTTCCATACCAATCGAGTTCTACCACCCTTCATTCCCTTATGTCGCTGTTTAATCCCAAATTCAGCTTCCTTGAATACTACTTAAATCAAGTGTCACAGTAAACGATTGATGGTTGCGTTTGACGGTTTAGTTTTGTAAAATAATTTTCTGGAAATACGTCGGTATTTGCACAATTAAAAACATTATGACATCAAAAATTAAAATACCCATTTCGACAACAAGCAATTGCCCAAGTAAATAATTTTAAATTAACAACTTTTCATCACCTTCGACACTATTGTGACCTGCAGAAAAAATAAAAATAATTGGTCGATAAGCTTGTTGCTTATCAGTTATCCGGTTGATATAAAATGCATTACATCAATCCTAGATTAAAATTTGACCAGCAGTGCAGTTCTTTGAAGCCACACTTACAGTCAATCTCTCCCTGGCAATCCAGAGGAAAGAGTTGAGGGTGGGAGGGGTAGGTCATAATACCGCACGCTGATTTGATTTTTGATTTGAGAGTGAATTAGAATTCTAGAACATTCTTGGATTCTAGACATGTATCCAATGAGTGTCCAGCTTGTATTTGAGATCGAGGAATGAAATTGACTCTTGTAATATATTCAAATCAATATCAACGGAAAGAGATGAACATCAAGCACATAGGATCACATAAAGTAGGTTCACAATTCGCATCCATTGCGATGATCGTTTTACTTTTACTTCTTTCAAGATAAAACCAATCTCATAATAAAAATTAAATTATATAAACTGAATTCAGTTCATAAAATCATAATAGGTACGTCTACGAAGTAATAGAAAATGCAGTTCAGAATTCATATTTCTAACAACCTTACCGGAAGTGGAGTGCCGTAATTTAGCAAAACAATTCTTTATTGAATCAGCTACCATGCAGTGAACCGTTAAACAGGAAACATTAAATTACCTATCAACTTTTCTAGAGTTGACTGAGAGTGAGAGAATGGAATCTGTAGTTGATGATCTTGATGCCCTTTTCATATTTTAGTTGTTATTAACATTGCACTGTTCTACAACTAATGGCGACGGATGAATGATTATGATGATGATTGATAGTTAAGATGGACGGTGGGAAGGAGATAATCGTGGATTATTAGTGGGGAACCTTCCCAACATATTATGCCTCTAGACCACCAAAAGGAACTCAGTCGAAAAACGTTCAAGACCGTCATGGTTTTAATTTTTTTATTTGTAACATTTTATGGAGAACTTATCTGACCCGGTTTCAGAGATACCTACATTTAGAAGACCATTTTATAAAACCATAAAAAACGCATTAAATTTCCCCTGAGATAAATTTGTTGAGATTTGTTGTCAATTAGCACAACATTATTTTTATATCAAAAGTCGTATTTCGATTGTTTGATGTGTTATTTTGAAACCAATTAGTATATAGCGATTGAATTACAAATCTACCCCTGTTTAGATTTGTTGATTTGAATTTGTTGAGAAAAAAGCGAAATATGTAGGTATGTACACGTTCATGGAAATAATTTGTTTTGCTATTAGAATTTATAGTAACATCCATTGTGGTATTACGGAAAAGTATCTACCTAAGATAATCAGATATATTTTCAAGTATACTGTAGCTGAAAGTTTTTTTTCTGCGTTACATTCTTTTAAACAAATCTTGCTTGAATAACACTTATTATATTGCCATATTGATGGTCACAAAAACTGTCTGCCAAGTAGTAAATTGTTAAATTTATTGGGGAAGCTAATGCTCTTCATACATATAGGTAAATGGCAAAATACTAACGTGTCCATTTATCCTCTCGCTTGGATGAAATACTCATTGACACCCTCAGGATCTCACACTGACGTCTCTGGAGCCATCTTGTCATGTCACAGCCTCCTCTAGTCACAATCACTGCCTCCTCTACGCACTAGTCACGGCCACACGGATGAATTATTTACCAACCGAGCCGCAGGGACCGGTGGCAACGATACGCGAATAATCATTCGAATCGGATACGTTCCATTTCCGATCTCACTTCGGGAATCGGAAGTTGTAATTGAGTTACACTGGGAATAAAGACACAACGGCAGAAATATTTTATAATGTTGTCACTCTTACTTTCGATAGAATGTAGAGAATCGAGTATCAACACGGCGCTGGTGTGAATACGTTAAAATACACCTGATGGTCACACACAAATATAATGAAACTTTAAGTAAAGGTAAAATATTTAGGTAGGTACACTCCTGGACACGGAAAATGGTCCGCATTCAATATTCACTCGACTCCTAGGCTAGTATTTATGATTTATTTAAAGTAATTTTTGGCCCTAAACTCCCACCAGCCATCCGGTCTTTGTGTCAAAAAATTACATTAAAATAAATTTTAAATACTAGCCGTAATGTCACTTGAACAATGACCGCGGACCAATTTCAGTGTCCAGGAGTGTACATACTCAAGCTCAACCATTTAAATTTCACCGCTTCGTAGTTACTGCTTTCATTATTTTCTTTCTATTCCTAAAAAAAAACATTCATATTAGAAAGTGTTTGATAAGCAAAGTTATCGAAATTATACACCGAAGAGTCAGTTAGAAACCAAAAGTTACTTTCAACATGGCTGATAAGTGACACGTTGTCAGGTTGTGAAGGGGAGGGAAGTGTCAATTTTGAAAATGTAATTCTATATCAGTTATGAAAAGGAAATTCAATGAAGATGGGACGTCACTGTCAGCCCCATAGAATTCACCGCAGAGCTGTTTTTTATACAACATAAAATCAGCCGTGTTTGATTTTCCTTTTCCTATATTATTCCTGAGAGTGCACTATCCAATGAAGTCAATGCTAACGCGTCATCTAACTCTGTTTCTTGATCTCTGATAGTGAATTCATTGAAATTAACAAGGATTGATAGCGAAGGAACCTGAACATCGCCCAACGCGGTCTCGGTGCTTTTTGAGGCAGCGCACCAGTTTTGTCTGACAATAAGGACGGTTAAATAAAGAAGCAGACAACTAACTAGTATGACATTTTCTACACATAGCAAGCTTTGGAAGAGAAATATGAAATTTCACACTTTTACAAATGGTGGCATATGTGGGATTTCATTGTTAATAATTTATTTTTATTTTGTTTTTAAATGGGATTGAAAGGATTTCTTGAATACTGGACGTTATGTATCTCCATATCTCAAAGTTGGAAAAAAAACTTATGTCTTTGGTAGAAATATTTCCCGGGCGATTTGACCCTGAACACCCTCTTCATATATACTTTTTAATACATTTATCATAATTTATTGTTAACCAAATTTATACCAAAATCAATACGTTCAACAATCTTGCATATAGCAATCAATAGTTTAAATACCTTATTTTTTTCAAAATCAACAGAAATATAAAAATCTGTGCATCAAAGTGTATCAAATTCAATTAAATTACATTAAATTTTCCGGGCTACGCCCCGGAGCCGCGGCTTTTCTGGGGACCTCTTCCCGACCCCCATCGTCTTCGTCCGGATAATCGTTTTGTGATCATATTTAATTTCTCAATGTCAAAAAGTTTGCCCCGGCCTGATTAACAGGTTGTCTCTAAATACTAATTTTCAACTATGAGACTTGTCGGTATCACTAATGATGTTTCTATCAATGATATCAACCCCCCCCCCCTCCCTCTGCCGGAGCAACATTGAACATTTCGTACGCGCCATGACAGTGTTGGTTTCTGAATAAATCTCCCTACGGAAACTTCCCTCTCTGTCCATGATCGAGCCCAGGACAAAGACGACGTTCAGAGAATTGCTCCATCAGAGTGAAAACAGAAAACAAATCAGGGAAACTCTCTGCTTTCCTCCATCATTTGCTACCTCAGTGATTTACTATGTCTTCGTCTAGAGCGCGTATCTGTCTGGTGTCGAACCTGGTATTTACAGAGCGGATAGTGGGTTCCTTTTGTGTTTGGTTTCGTGCGTTGCGAGCTTTGTTTCGTTGAAATTCACGTCTTTTTCCTACTAGCAACAGATTCAAATTGCGTTCCGTGTTGTTTCACAATGTTCGAATATGTTCATTTCTCAAAGTTTTCGAGAATAATTGTTTCGAAGAAGAGAACTTCCAGTTAAAAGTTTTTAATACCTTCAAAAGAAACATTTTGGAGTTAAAGACATGCCATTTATTAATATTTTAATTTTCCTTATTACAAATCGTCTTTGTGCAGAAACACACAGGCTCATTATGTTGTGAAAACTGAGTCGAAATATCTACCTATTATTACAAAATAATTACTTTAAAATATCAATGTATTCTAGTCATTGTATTATCACAACGGTATCCTACTGAAAATGTATAATTCCAGATAGCTCACCAGAGTATAGTTTATTAACCATGTCCGTAACTAATTCAAAATGATTCTACCTAGAACATTAGTACGAGGCAGGTATAACGTTAACTTCTCCACAATTTCCAACAAACGAGCGCAAACTTTCTCTTGGTGGTCGGTATATTGGCTACGCTTGACCGTGTCTTGAGCTTGAGCGCTGCTAAGTCAGTGCATATTACGATGTAGGTTGAGGGTTGATGTGGACATACGGACAAGGTGAATATTCATGAATCTTGGTGACCCTGAGCAAACATGGCGAAGCTTTCATTGGAACCTTCAGGGGTTGGCTGTGAAGTCTCAAGCCACATTCTCATTACTTCCATAAATCATTAGTTTATTTAGATTGTTTATTAGCAGTTAATATCTGAATTTATTTGATGATACGAGGGAAAGTATAATAATTTAAAATTTTTAAAACAAAACGATATTTCTAAAGTAAAACTTAAAAAAATTGACAATACATTGTCTCAATTCTTGAAGTTTTTAATGTTCCTTTTAAAGTCTCTTGAATGCCGCTTTGGGTGATTCTACAACTCACTGTATCTTTTTTAACACATTATTGTTGTACCGTAAAATTTTGACTTTTTTATTTTTGAAAATAAACATATTTACAGGGGCCACGATTTAAGCCCCACCATTCACACTACAGACTTCCAGGAGGGCTCGTTTTGTTCACAAAGAATAGGCGGATATCCCGGCTGCCCTCAAATCTCGATATCTTCATTCCTTCTTTGATTGTAGACTATTATACAAAGCAATATATTAATGCGAAATTGGGTGCGTACAAAATATTTTTTTTGTTAAAATTGAAAGAAAAAAATTGAAAACGGAGGCAGCCCATAAATAACTACATATATTATGGATAATCTCTCCAAATTTCAGCTCATTCAAACAAATGGTTGTGTCTATTCTTCTGCCCCAGTAACATGCATTTTACACATTTGAAAATGTCCCGGATTTTTTTGTGGCCCAAAAAATTTACTATTTTAACTTGATATCGTATGTTACCCACTCCCTCTAACAAAATATGAACAGATAGTAACACACCTTTTTGCGGTCGAATCGCCTTAATATAAATACGTGCAGTTGAGTATCAGTTTTATATATTGATTGCAATTCGTCTTCTTACGAAACAGGCTCTCAATTTTAAGCCAATCTTCTTCGGAATCTTCACCACTTAAAAAGCAAAATCATTTATTAACAGGTATATATTTCCATATGAAACATCAAATAAATTGGTACATGAAAATTGCCACACAGACAAAATGAAATTTCACAATTATTTATTCATGTTCACCGAGACTATTAATCCTTGAGAGCAGATTCGCAGCATCATCTCCGTGTATACGACCGAGTTAATCTGGTTTCGCGGAAACTCTGTTGATAGTTGATCATTTCCCAGCGGAAATCGACAATGTTGTGTGACTCAGCGGTCGGCTATTGAATCAAGAATATCAAATGTCACGCCAGACGGCTATTTATAGCTCTCACTTGGCGAATACTGAATACGCAGTCACGCCAATGAGGAGCGTCTGATAGCCGCAGTTTAATACAATTAATGTTGGGAGTTAGAAAATATTAGGGTTTCATTTCGTTTCAGTTAAATTTCGGGGTGAATTTCTGACAAGCGGAACTGTTCTGTGAAACTTAAAAATAATATGTGTCCAAAACAGTTTATTTTTTAGTTGCTTTTTCCTGAAATATTTCTATTATTTTCATGAAGCCGATTTAGCTCACATTGAAGGGGAAAAGCAAAAATACACGGAAGCTGTTTTTGATTTACCCTGTTTTGGATACATTTTTTACATTGCAGTTTTGACATAAAAACAAATTTTAAAAGGTTCTGTTCCCATCGGCCGTTTTTCTCGATTGAGAGGCAAATGATGGGAAGGTCGCCCATGCCCTATGCTTTATCATCATTTACCATCACCTGTATCATTCAACAGACACCTTTTGCTTGGTTGCAGAACAGTGCGACGTTAAACACCACTAAAATAAAAACGTATGTGACAAAATAAACGTGACGATGTTAGAAAATCTAAAAAAAGATAGTTGCAGTATGTTGAAACTGATTTCGAAGAACATTGCACATCACTAATGGGTTTCTTAATCAACTTGTCTGTTAAGTTTGTTTTGAAAGTTATAAAAGTGTGTCACGTGCATCTGTGGCAATGTTAGCCAAGAAACTTGACTCCAAAGCAGTGAGAAACTTCCCGAGAAATAATAAAATAACAAATAAGTTCAAGTAACATACCGCACAGAGTATGTGCTCTGCTCAGTTGCTAAAAGCTACGAGTAGGATATACTTAAGTAAGATGAGCAAACTACCCTATAGAGAGCATGCCGGGCGACGACCTATTCAACTGAACTGTATTAAAAATACGATTAAACTATTGAAAAATTTTCTGCCCCAACAAAAGAAACAAGATTGAGGTCTGTTACTATAGCAACCAGGGTGGTACAATAATTACCCTCTTACTTTTAGACCAAATAAAAAATATGTATAGGCTTCATTACTAACTACTGTGTAACCACCAAGTTTACAGATGAGCCATTTCATTTCATTTTTATTTAAATCGCATTCAAATTGTACACTGGAAGAACGATACAAGTGCATTTGGTTCGAAGAAGAGATAACAATTTTTTAAGGGAAATGCATCAATGTTTTCTTCAAACCAGGAGAAAATATTGATAGCTCATTCACATCAACAACAGATGATCTATATCTCATTTACTGAAAAAATCGACTTATATCGTTACCTTTATGTCTAAAAAGTTTCTATGTTAATTTATGTCTAAAATTGACAATTTTTGGTATTTTCTTCGCTGAAATTGCTTTGAACGATTCCTTTGAAGATGTTTTGTAATGATTTGACAAGTGAATGAATCTTCATAATTAGATTTTATTCTTCCAGATTGTAGTAAATGTGGCCACGGTCACAAGTATTTTCACAGTCGATTTCAATAAACTTTCTACCTCGGAAACCAGCCCTTCAAAATACTCGTGTTTATTACCAGCCCGTAAAGCTCAGTAGGTAAAGCTCTCGATCGGAAATTGTCCCCAGTCCAATGTCATGAGTCAGCAGTATTTCATAACTTCAACACCATTCCCTCTTGACGACTGATTTCTATTACATTTCTGTTCCTTAAATATTCCTGGAATATATTCTAATGCAACGGAGTCGTGATGAATGCGTATTGGAAGGAAGATGGGATGCTGAGCCATTAGAGAAACATTTCGTGCACGAGGAACCTCTAAAAATCTAAGATTGAATCGAAAACCAAAATGGAGACCTCCAGTGATGACACATTTCATGAAATGTATGTGTAAATGAATTTCGTATATTTTAAATTCACATATATGAGCTCAAATCAAGAATTATATCGAAAGATGATTTCCACAATTACGGGGAAGAGCTTTTTAAAGCTTGATATTTCATGTATTTTTACCTCAAGCCAAAGCTCTTGCCAGATCAAGGTCTAATTATCGTTGAAGGTGAAGATGAATATAGATGAATATGAATATTTTATTAATATTAAAAAATTAATTATGAGCTAACTTTATTGCGAATTATATCCAAAACTTTCACTGGAGGTATAAAGACGGTCATTAAAAATCCATCAATTATTTTACTTTTAGACCCAAAACATTAAACAAATCCAAGAATAGCTGACAAAGAAAACAAAAAAAATCACAACTCGATTAAAGTAATATTCAGTATCATATATTTTCTTAAAAATCCCAGATTGATACTATTCCAAAATGATAATAAATTAATTCAGTGCCTTCTAATATTTTTAGGTTATATCAAAAAGAAACCATAAAATGACCTCTACCGCCATCAAGTTGTTACTACTACACACTTATGTTTCAGATATCCCTGAGTTGGTAGTACTGCGCACTCAACATGTGAAAGAGCTCAAAGTGGAGACTCTCTTCTTCACGCAATGTTTGCCATCCTGGAGCCATGATTCTGACATGACATTCACCGCCGTGAAGGTGGTACTACTGCACACTTAATGTTTCAGATATCCCTGAGTTGGTAGTACTGCGCACTCAACATGTGAAAGAGCTCAAAGTGGAGACTCTCTTCTTCACGCAATGTTTGCCATCCTGGAGCCATGATTCTGACATGACATTCACCGCCGTGAAGGTGGTACTACTGCACACTTAATGTTTCAGATATCCCTGAGTTGGTAGTACTGCGCACTCAACATGTGAAAGAGCTCAAAGTGGAGACTCTTTTCTTCACGCAATGTTTGCCATCCTGGAGCCATGATTCTGACATGACATTCACCGCCATCAAGTTGTTACTACTGCACACTTAATGTTTCAGATATCCCTGAGTTGGTAGTACTGCGCACTCAACATGTGAAAGAGCTCAAAGTGGAGACTCTTTTCTTTACGCAATGTTTGCCGTCCTGGAGCCATGATTCTGACATGACATTCACCGCCATCAAGTTGTTACTACTGCACACTTAATGTTTCAGATATCCCTGAGTTGGTAGTACTGCGCACTCAACATGTGAAAGAGCTCAAAGTGGAGTCTCTCTTCTTTACGCAATGTTTGCCGTCCTGGAGCCATGATTCCGACATGACATTCACCGCCATCAAGTTGTTACTACTGCACACTTAATGTTTCAGATATCCCTGAGTTGGTAGTACTGCGCACTCAACATGTGAAAGAGCTCAAAGTGGAGACTCTCTTCTTCACGCAATGTTTGCCGTCCTGGAGCCATGATTCCGACATGACATTCACCGCCATCAAGTTGTTACTTCTGCACACTTAATGTTTCAGATATCCCTGAGTTGGTAGTACTGCGCACTCAACATGTGAAAGAGCTCAAAGTGGAGACTCTCTTCTTCACGCAATGTTTGCCGTCCTGGAGCCATGATTCTGACATGACATTCACCGCCATCAAGTTGTTACTACTGCACACTTAATGTTTCAGATATCCCTGAGTTGGTAGTACTGCGCACTCAACATGTGAAAGAGCTCAAAGTGGAGACTCTCTTCTTCACGCAATGTTTGCCGTCCTGGAGCCATGATTCCGACATGACATTCACCGCCATCAAGTTGTTACTTCTGCACACTTAATGTTTCAGATATCCCTGAGTTGGTAGTACTGCGCACTCAACATGTGAAAGAGCTCAAAGTGGAGACTCTTTTCTTCACGCAATGTTTGCCATCCTGGAGCCATGATTCCGACATGACATTCACCGCCATCAAGTTGTTACTTCTGCACACTTAATGTTTCAGATATCCCTGAGTTGGTAGTACTGCGCACTCAACATGTGAAAGAGCTCAAAGTGGAGACTCTTTTCTTCACGCAATGTTTGCCGTCCTGGAGCCATGATTCCGACATGACATTCACCGCCGTGAAGGTGGTACTGCTGTACACGTGTCCCCTGCTCTTCATGTCAGTGGCGTACTGTCAGATCGTCAGGGTGCTGTGGCGCTCGGCCAACATTCCGGGCCACGCCGAGTCCAACAAGTACAAGCCGTATCACAACAATGGTGAGTGACATCCTTTCAATACTGCATGTGGTATTTTTTTTAATTTAATATAAATATATAATGGGTTGTAGGTATTTAAAATGTTGATGACAAATAGAAAAAGGTAAGCGAAATAAACTTTGAAATATCGGGAGAGTAAAGCTGGATGGCTCACATATTCAAATTGTTAATTATTTAAATAATTATACAATTTGCACACATATAATGTTACTAATTATAGTTAAAGTTAATAATTAAACAATTATCATACTTCAGTATACTTATTAGTTTAAATTTGCAATTCATAAAACCTGAGACACGCGGGACGAAATGTTATGCAGGTAATTGGATTTTTTGACCGCACGTATAGTCGACTTATTGTTGTGATAAAACTTATACCCCCTATCGCGACTACCAGTCTTACAGCTGGGTTCTCATACTTCGCTTTCGTTTCGCATTCGGTTCGCTTTCGCGTCGCAAAGTTTGTAGTCGTTTCCATAATTTCTGTTTCGCGCGTTTCGCGTATCCATGGATACGCGAAACATAAATAGTATTCTGCCAATAGTTAAAAACAAAATGACGGATAATAATCAGATAATAAGCAAGAACTGCAAGAAAATGCGAAAAAAGTGAAACTTGAAAGTTGAAACATCAAAACGTCAAAACATATGTTCATTAATCGAATATCGAATATAAGCTCGAGGTCGACCGGAAATGGAGATTCGATATATCGCATCACTTCCGGATTTCGCGCGTTTCGGTTTCGTCGAAGTTGAAGATGGTCCAACATTTTTGCATTTCAGAGACGAAATTAAACATGGACGATTTTCTGTGTTAAAAGGTAGCCATTTTGCGAAAGCGAACCGAATGCGAAGCGAAAGCGAAGTATGGGAACGCAGCTTCAGACGTAGTGTAATTTGCCTAGATTGATTGATATTTGTATACAAAGGGATGATTTGCAAGACTGGTTTTATCATTGGTTTTTATCACAACATAAAGTGGCGGCTGTACATGTGCTGCGGTAAGGAATTAAGGGGGCCCTTTTCTTGGGAGCATCCTAAAGAAAAGGTGCCACATCTCACAAAACACATAGGTACACATTTTAAATAAAGTTTGGTGCGATAAAGTATTCACGTATTTCATTATATTAATGATAATTCCATTTACATATTTTATAACAGATACAATAAAGCTACAAATTGAGTACAATTCAATAAAAAGGCAAAACATTACCATAGAAGATCCATTAAATTGTATCCAGTCTCTTCATTTATGAATGGACCAAAAGTTCCCTACAAATTATGCAGTAAAATGACGTCATATTGAATGAAAATGTAAATTAAACCCATTGAAGAAAGTTAACTCCTCTGTCAACAAATCGCAGAAGAAGTTTATAAGATCCGACACATTGCTCGCGAACTTCTCTCGAGTTTGTTTGCAGAACTCGTAAAGAAAGAAAGTCAACATTCATCTGCTGTAAGAGGCTACTTACAAAGTGGAAAGCAGCGTTAGCAAACACAGTGAGATGCGATGAAAATGAAAAACAAAACGGCTATCGGTTTTGTGTTCGAAACTGAAGTGCCTCTTGACATCGATTAGATATTTTATCTGTGACGTGATTAATGTAGTCGATGGCATCGAAATGTTAAGATATTACTACACTTTTAATCAATCAATAAATACACATAGCATTGTTTATTTGTGTATTAAAATCTGCGATTTAAGATGTCCCAAGGGCACGCAGATTTTCGCAATTATTTTTAGGATGGATTGACCGGTCGAAACAGATTTTGGGTATGAATTGAAATGTTATCAGATTTTTTGGTTGTTATTGAACGACTCTTCTTTTTTGCTCTTTTAGCACGGACCTATGTTTTTTTTGTTATTATACTATTCGTTTTTATCTGTTACTGTCGATATACAGGTCACATTTTTCTTCGATCAATCTGAACTTTTGCTTTCATGTACGGACCATCTCTGGGGTTTGCAGACCCTATATTTTTGATATCCATTGATTGGCTCAAATTTTTAAAACATTATATTCCGATATGGTCAAAAAATTTGAATTTTGGTCATTTGTAACAATAAAAGCTCATTACCTGATTAAACATGCATATAAGCCGTGTTCACCAACATAAGACTGGAGAAAGATCGTCTCATCTGTGCATTGACACGAACATGGTTCTGGCGCGTGTGAAGGGGTCTGGTCACGCGTCTGACAATCATGATTGATCCAAGTCATTGAAAGATTATCGTGTTTACATGTTGTACCTACTTCAAGTCAACTGCGTATTCAGATAAGAATCAAGAATATGACGAAGACGAGACGAGAATTCTTCATACAATACCTAAGAAGTAATAGGAGGTGTACAATAATTATTGTGAATGGAAAGAATAAACCCTTGAAAAAACCATTCCATGTGAAAATACAAGCCATAATCTTTATTACCATGAAAAGACTTGATAATTTTCCATTTGTGTAATTTTGTAACCGGGTAACTCATTTGGTAGAGCCCTCGCCCGGCAAGTGAGAGGTCCCGGGTTCGAGAGTTTTTCTGGCAAAGATTTCGTAAATGGGACGTAATTTGACTGTGACAAAAAACTTACATTTTATACAAATAGAACTTCGATTTAGAAGCGTATAGTATACATACTGTGTTCTGACAGCTATAACATCAGTAAAATGAAGGATTTTCTTTTAATATGCTCTATTTCGAATTAAAAAATCTAAACAATTTTACTCTAAAGCCCCATTTACACGGTGCAATTTCTTGTACAACTTCTGTGCTACAAAAGTTCTGCACATGTGCAGAGTCACTTTTTCATCTCAAAAGTGACACTGCGCACGAGCAGAACCTCTGTGGCACAGAAGTTGTACAAGAAATTGCACCGTGTAAATGGGGCTTAAGAGGGTTTTCACGACCCCAATTCCACCCCAGAACTATCGTGAATGACATTTAAAAATATAATCATCAACCATTTATTTCACTTCAAAAATTTTAAAACTGGAAAAAATATAAAAATTAAAATTAAAAAATAATACAAATCTATAAATCTATAATCTATACAAATTATTTTTTCGCGCATTTACGAAGTCTTTGCCAGAAAAATATTCGCGTCCCGCGTTCGAGCCCGCGGTTCGGTCGGATATTATTCAAACGCACATCCCTTCCAATATTCATAACGTTTTCTGATAACTTTATTGCAGTAGAGAGCGATGTAGGTAATTAGAACTTTAAAATAATTTTAGTTTAAAAATATGAAATTTAATCACGAGTAATTTAAATGAACTCCTTCCTGACAGCTACTTGTCAATCATAATAATAATTTTCTTCCAACCCCTCATTAGACGTCCACTAAGCTATTTTAAGAAGCACTCAAGCCAACCTCACTCTCGGTTTTCAACTTGCAATCTCATCTCATTAGTTTCAGATTATAAAAGCTGCTCTTTGTTCTATTTTCTTTCAGAATGTCGCTCAATCAGCTTGCGAATGTCAAGATGTAGATGTAACATGATTAGACCTCAGGGAAAACACGACACTATCGTCACTTGAGATGATAGATGAAAAACTAATCTCGGAATGCGAACAATCGAAACAATTAACCTCGAAGTTAAGCGTCAATATTCGCTTGGATATTGAAAGTCAAACAAAAGCTTTTGTATCTCAATTGACGAGATGACTTTAAGGACTAAATCCGTTTGAAATTTAATTGCATTCTAATTGGTTCTTTAACATTTCAAGAGGACGTCACAATGTAAGGGTTTGCCAAATATGTGACGGGTGGAAGATATGGCTAAGAGGAAGGTTCACTAAATCGATTTATTTTATACAGTGACCGTCTAAAGATGGATAAGTATTATGCTGAGGCGACAAATTTGAATTAAATTATTTGCTCTGTGAATATTTCACATTTTACATTTTTCTCTCACGTTATAAGTATAGTCATTTTGCATAAAAGATTCTGAATTTGAAATGAAGCAAATTAAAAAAATGGGATATCTGATTAAGAAGAGTCAAAAGATCCTTTAGTCTGCAACTAATTTCCAATGATGAAGACGGGAACATTCAATATCTGTTCGTTTACATAATATTCCAAAACACACTATGTATTGTAAGTTGCAAACAATCTTTATTGATAAATGCGGTAAGCTCGGGCTCATGTTATGTTACACTGGTCTTAACTAATCATATCAGCCAGGAAATAAGATAATTATTAGTAGAGTTGAGGAGTGGCAAAAAGCATGGTAAGAGCAAAATAAAATAACAAACTAAGTGCGAATAGTAAGTCTAACAAAATCTAAAGAAACATGACGATATAACTGCGGGATGTGGCGAAGGGGGGGGGGGGGGGGGAGTACTTCCTGTACACGCCAGTGTGAAGAAGGGAGGTGCAGTGGAGACCATTACTTACCCCCCCCCCCCCCCCCCCCCCATACCACACGAAAATACAACTATAATTCAGTCAAATTATAAATAATTTAATGTTTAATTCTTAATTTTTCTGAGTGTTGATCATTGTTTCTGTTTTGGTAAAAACTTTATCATAGGTACCAATAAAAATAATACTCTAATTAAATACTTCTTCTACATAAAATTACACAGAATAAATGCATCAGAGTAGGTTTCAATGAAGATGCAAATAAAACAATTTTTGCTTTCAATCCCAAATCGGTAAAAATACAATTCCATTTTATCAAACATCCAAAATCGCCCTGAGGGGCCAACTGAATGGTCTACCCCCGTCCCTCCCCCCTCCCAGCCACCTAACTTAAAGTTCCTAATGCTTGTGTGAAATTAGTAAGTATATTGTATCAGACGTTGGTGAAGTCAGCACAAAATAATAAATAAATGTTATAATAAACAAATAATATAATAAATAAATGATATAAATGGTAATAAATGGGAGTTGCATTGAGCGACACATCTTTGTATATGCTTTGAACATCTACAGTTCATGCAAAACCTCGATTACTGCGATTTCTCTTCCTGCCAGCTAACTGCGGTGGTGCGGTTGGTGGGGTTTGCTGGCGAGGAGTCAACAGTCCGGTCACTTCGAATTCAGGCAGAGAAAGAACAGTTTTTCGAAATTCATTAACATCACAACAGAACACAAATCCCTTCATCTGGGTCTTAGAAATCCCATTGAGCCAAGTCACTTTCCGGCAAACATCCGTACAGAACTTCTCCTTCGACCCAAGGTCGTTGAGTTTGATGTAGGGGTTATTGACCCCGATAAATGCCACGCCTTTTTTAGAGATCGGGTTGTACACCACCTTCCAGAACACGGCCGGCACAGGAATCTGGTTGTTGTTGTTCTTATCCTTGGCCAAGTAGATCTCCGTCATCTCTTTCTTGTTATTTCGCAGAGTCATTACTCCGTGAGTCCCGGTATAAACTACAAGATCTACTTTTTCGTTGCTTGCGAAGTTCCTGGTGCTTTCCTCAATACTCCTCCAGTTGCCCGTGTTGAATGTCTGCCACTGGGGAGCCACGTTGATGTAGTAATGTGGCTTTCATCTGCGATCCAAACACGAAGTCGACATTCGCTGTCAGATGGCCACGAGCTAAGTAAAGACCGCTCTTCACATCCCTGATGTACTTCCTTCCTAGAGCGCCTCCTAAGAGTTTGGAAACTGTAGCTCGTTGAGTAGCTATCATTGTGTTTCAGGATTAATACCCTTATAAAAGCCAGCCTGAAGAAAGGAATTAGGTCTATTAAACCCAGATTGGGAACTACCGATGTTCTTCACCAATTCGAATTTGGACCACACTGTGTTGCTGTTTTTATTATCGAAACACACTTCTATGAGTTTGATGAAATCCTTGCCGATCTGGAAGCCAATGTGAACGAGAATGTTGCCTTCGAAGCAATGTCCAGCAAGTTTGGCGTTCCGGACGGGCAATTTATTGCATGAAAATTTTACGAAGTTGTTCACATCTCCGTCATAGCAGGTTTCTTGTTTGTCTTTGACGTTACCACCTACGTCAGTGAAGTTATTATCGCGGCCTGGGCATACGAGACGGATCGTTTTACCGACTGGGATGGTGACCACTCCTTTAGAGCTCGGCAAGTAGAAGCCGAGACCGTCGCTGCTGCCGCCGACCTTGAGCAACAGGGGCTGCGGGTCGGGCAGCCCACCGTTGACCTCGATGGTGCAATCTGTAGCGGAAGATGACTCTAGTGAAACATCGGGCAACACGAAATATGACGTGCCACGCGGGCTGTGACTTGGGTATATAAATTTTTAAAAGTAATACTATTACGTTACAAATAACATGGGTTAAAATGTAGTTATATTACTTGATCGTTACCGTCATTAAAAAGTAATGCAATTACTATACTTTTCATGAGAAAAAGTACGGAATTACTTCGGCGTTACAATGAATGGTAAATTAATTTTTTAGCATGCTTTCGCGTTTTCAAAAATATGCACTACACAAAATAAAAAATAGACAACCCTACAAGGATCCTTTTTTTCTAGGATTTCCTAGGAGAAATCCTACAACCAGCATGGAATGGGATTCTAATGCCATTTCGGTGAAAATATCGACTTTGATCCTGTTATTACAATGTGATTTTAATTAAATAATGTACAAAGGAAAGAAAGAAAATCTATTTTGGTTCAAATTCACCTTACTCATATTAAAAATATAGAAGCATAATTTATAAAAAGACGTACAAAACAATAGTGCGTGGGAGGCAATTTGTAACGCGTTTACCTTGACAAAAGAAGGGAAATTACTTGATCGTTACCATCAAATGTTTGTAATTAAATTACTGGCTATAGTAACCCAAAAAAGTAATTTCGTTAGAGTAACGCGTTACTTTCTAACGTTACTACCCAAGTCTGCCGGGCATATAATTTAACAATATTTTTTTTATCCAATCCTATTCACTTGAATTTTTATCTCACATCACGCCACGTTAAATATTTAATATTTTTTTGTAATGTTTTGAATGGGGATGTTAAGTCAAAACTAGTGACTCAGGGGAAGATTTTTTTTATGTTCCTTTGGTATTTAAAATAAAATAAAATCAATTCAAACTATTTAAATCAGTGTCGTTTGCTAAAATAGTTTTGTGAATATCATTCTAGTTTTTTAATGTAATATTGTCAATAAAAAAATAATCTGATTTCACCATAACCCACTCGAGTCCTGATTATACTAAAACGAACCTTTGATGATTTGTGCAGAGTTTGCGAACCACAATCCCAGCAGCAACAGAAGTAGCGCATGCATCTTCGAACCGATCATTCTCACTCTCACAGTTCAATATTACATTTAATGGACTGGTACTCTGTAAGTTATTCGCAAAGAAAGGAAATGGAAGGAGGTGCCAGCGAACTAAATACATTTTTCATGACCGGTGGGGGGGGGGGGGGGTCGAAAGACACAGGATACTCTCCCGGAAATATAGTGAGAAACCAAGTCTGAAAGTAATAGTTTACTGATAATAAATGATAATAAATAAACTATAAATGTTAAAAATTTATAATTTATAGTTAATTCATTAAGTTTATTTTCAATTTTAATGGGAATTAACCATGATTATACTCTAATTTCACTCCGCGTCTCACTCTAGATATAATGCAAATTTCAATTTTCTATTATACATTTTTTTAAGTGCATTTCCTGTTAATTGTTTTGTTCTCTAGCATTATCTCTGCAATGGGTTGGGCTTCCTGACTAGCCCATGATCTTCAAGCATGAGTCTTGTATCAATCATGAGGGCAAGGCTCTTCTTATCAAGCCAGAATGATTACAAACATCGACCACCAATACATTCTTGTTCCATTTTAATGTTAGTACCAAATTAGGTATGATTATTTTGTCAATGATTTTATTGATAAATGGACATATAAGTTTATTATTAAGATTGTAATGCCACTCATGTTTCATGGTGTGAAATCTTGGACGAAGATTGATATTATGAAAAAATATGTATTATTACTAATTTGGCAGCCAAGGTATTCGTCATTACAAACTACAAAGCTAATCTGAAAACGTTGGTGCGCACTGTACCGCTTTGTCTTCTCAAACCGAAGGCCCGCGTCTATGCCAACGTTCTCCCCCTAGAGGTACTTCTTTCAGACAATTGGAACCATGTCTCAAGGGACCCGAACTAGAAGCACAAGCCCGCCTGATTCCCAGCTCTTTCTCATCATTTCCCATTCAACCTAATAATAATTTACTAAAACAAAAGTCGTAGCTGTCTTGCCGTTAAAACCAATGTTTATATTCTACGTCTTAATTTAACATATAATACACTAGGAAAACGCTCGGTGTAAAGCATTGATGAGCGAGCACGGGTACGTGCAAATTCTCGAACCGGAAATGCGTACACAACGCACAGAAATCATATACGTCCATATTGAATTGAAATATGAGCCACTCAATCAACTTAATAGTATGCTTTTCATCGAAACTTGAAAATAGTATCTAAGCACCCTGCTACCTATACAAATCAGATTCAATTCAATTGGCACTGGAAAACAATCATTTCGATACTTCATATCTGACAGATTTTAAAAATGTCAATAAGTGCATACGTTCTTAACTGATTGGGATGAAAATTTGTAAAATAAAAGACAATGTTGGTCTTAGTGACCATGCAAAATATGAGTTTGATGAGATTTATTGAAGACCATTTTCATTTTTCAGAGTATCAGGAGATATATAATTAAATTTTAACCAATTAATAGATTTCGAAAAAAATTATAAACTGAATTCTTTGTAAAGAGAGAAGGTTGTCTCTACATGTGTGCAAAATTTCAGGCCGATCGGTGAAACGGTGTAACTTCTATTGCTCCAGTTAGCAGCCAAAAAAAAAGAGGTCCGTGTCAAAAGAGTCAAAAGGAGTCGCTCGCTCAAATATAATATAATATAATATAATATATATTACTTATTCTGCATCTCGAATAAATAGATCCACAGGACTCAAGTATCAGGTCCAACGTGCAATATTTTTTTAGACACGTAATAATATGATTAAGATGCTGGGAAGAGATGACAGCTTTAAATGATCGATGAAATAACTATCTCGACGATCAAACGAATTCAATTAATTCTAGCTCTATGTGATCAATCGTCGTGGTATTGGAAGTCAAAACAAAGGTTTTATTTCTGATAATCTGGCAGGATGATGAAGCACTGAATGATACGTATTGATATGATTAAAGTTGGAATAAAATTGAATGAAAGGTTCGCATTGGATTCTGTACACAATTCAAATGGATATACTAGCGTATCTTCTTCCGCATTTAACAATAATATTTGATGAAATTTAAAATTTGATATCTGATTTACGAAAAATTTTAACCTGTTATATGTGAAACAAAGGATAGTTGAGTGGATCGTATGAAATAATTATATAATTTCTAAACATTTTCGTTTATTTATAACAGTAACATAAAGAAACAAATACTCATTTCCAGATAAACGTATTAATTGCGGGTGAATGGACTTATGGAAAACTGGATGATTGGCAAAGTCTAGGTCAACAAACCGGAAACAGTGAAGCTCGGAAGAGAAGGAACTGTGTTCCTAAACTCATTCACATCGCAACAGAAACCGAACCCGTTCTTCTGATTATCTGGAGCCCATGTGGTCCAGGTAATCTGCGAGCAAACATCCGTACAGAACCTCTCCTCAACTCCAAGGTCAGCGAATTCAATGTAGGGGTTGTTGACCCCGATCATTGCCACTCCACGTTGAGAGATCGGGTCGTACACAACCTTCCAGAACACAGCCGGCACAGGGATCTGCCAGTTGTTGTTCCCGTCTTTGTACAAGTAGAGCTTCGTCTGCTGGTTGTTGACATTTGGCAACGTTGTCGTGCCGTACGTTCCGATGTACACCACAAGATCCAAACCTCGAGAGCTTGCAAGGCTCCTTGTGTTGGTCTCGAGAGTATTCCAGTTGCCTCCATTGAAAGTCTGCCATTGTGGAGCCACGTTGACGAAGTAGAACGTTGACCTCATTTCCGCTCCGTAGACAAAGTATGCGTTGGCTGTCAGATGTCCTCGAGACATGAAGTAGTCGTTGGTGGGATGGATGTATTGGTCTCCCAGAGCCGTAGAACCCAACAGGGTAGAAACAGTAGCTCGTTGAGTTACTTTAGTGTATTGAGTGTCGGGATTCAGACCTGGATAGAAGCCGGCTGCGGCAAAGGTACTGGGCCTCGGGAATCCTACTTGGTAACCGCCGATGTTCTTTACCAGATCGAATTTGGACCACACTGCGTTCAGGTTAGCGTCATCGAAACAGACTTCCATGGTTTTGATCAACTGCGTGCCGATCTCGAAGCCAATGTCCACGAGACTGTTGCCGTTGTAGCAAGTACCTCCAGAGCGCTTGGCGACGTGGACAGGAAGTGCGTTGCAGGAGAACTGGGGGAAGTTGTATTGCGTGCCGGAAACGGAGAAGGTCGTGCCGCCGATGCAGGTGGCTTGGACGTCGCGCACAGACGTGCCGAGGGCGGTGAAGTAGTTGCTGGTGCCGGAGCAGACCAAGCGGATCACGGTGTTGGCGGCGAGGGTCACGATACCAGTAGAGCTGGGCAGGTGGAAGCCGAAACCGTCGCTGCTGCCGCCGACCTTGAGGACTAGGGGCTGCGGGTCGGGCAGCCCACCGTTGATGTTGATCGTGCAATCTGTCACGGATTATTGAAAATGTTACACATGACTGTAGGTTTACTTATTATTTATAGAGTAACCTCTATGGCTATTTTTAATGAGAGGAATCCTTGAGTTTATACGATCGTTTGTGAGAACTGTACTTCTTGTTTCGATTAGAATGTTATGAAATTTGGACAGTTTTTTAACGCAGACGAGAAAATGCGCTGTTTATATATCTTTTAAAGGGCAGGTCTTGTTTTAGAGCTTAAATACCGACACTATTAGTGAATTGTCTATCTTAGCGAAGCCAAAAATAATGAATATCTGTTGAAGGAATATTTATCCAATATTAATGGTTGTGCTGACAATGTTATTGGGTGCCATTAGAAAATCAATTATGATAATCATAATAATACAATTATAAATTATTATTGAGCATGTCCTCAACATAGCCGAGGCCCCACTATTACTTTAAGAAAATGTAATAGAGAAAGGAGTATTTGAAACCCGGTCGCGGCATATAGCCTACTCCTGACGAAAGATACCAAGGGGGCCAACGGAACGTCCCATCCAAAGGACGGTGTAACATTTACAGCACGGGCCTCCACAACCCGCGCTGTCAAGAGATTGATATCTGGAGGGAGTAACCCCCGAACCCGAACCACATTAACCCCCGGCCCCAAACACCCCAGTCTCTCTGGCCTAACGGCACCAACTGACAAGATAAGTTGATCTGTTCGCCCATCCAACAATATCTTACTATCTTAATACACCAGCCGTTGGGTTGTCATAGAGTAAAACGAGAAGAAGAATTTCTAATGAAGAGAAATTTTAAATATTAAGCAATTTAAAAAAATTTATGGAAATTAAAATATTTTGGGTTTCAGTTATATCTTATCAAATTTTGATGAATAAGTGAATAAGTAATAATTTTGTTTCATGAACTTTACACTCAATTGGGTAATTATTATACAATTAATTAATTCGTTAAATGTCTTTCTTATGCTTCCGCAATAAATAAGCTGATTATTCTGCTAATGCGAGTACCTAACAGCTGCATACATACCTGCCCGGATGACGTTGGCAGAACTTGCACCGAGCACCGCCAGCAGTGCCAGAAGGCACACAGACACCTTCGAACCGACCATTGTGGCTTTCCAAGCTCAATTCAACAGATCTCAGTGTAACATGGCGTTAATAAATACACTTCTCTTGTCTTTATCGCAACATTGGAGTCATTGAGATTACTCGACATTGATTAATTGCAACACCTGCTTTGTATTGCTTCTTGCCTGATAGAGCCATCATCCATAGACATACACGTGCGCACGGGGGGGGGGGGGGGGGGGGGGGGGCTGGCTTCCCCAATGAGTCAGCCTCAACTAAAGAATTATAAAATGTGATAGTTTCAGTGCCAAAAAATTTGTTTTGAAAAGGTTAAAATACACAAAAAATCGCCCTACGGGCAAATTGGGGTTGCTCCAACCATTGAAACCAAGTACTTGGTTGATCAAATGCACAAAATTTAAAAGAAAATACCACGAAAACAAAGTCTATGTTCCTTCCAAGAACAGTTTTTTTTTAATGAAACCCTTTTTTCCCTTATAAATTTTCTTTTTAATATGCCTCATAATTGCTCTAAGATGTATGACTTTAAGAGATAATTTTCTCGGGGCTTAGCCCCCGAACCCCCCTTTTCTCAGAATATAGTTATCTATAATTAGCATTATATTATTGGCTGCTCCAAATACATACAACAATCACCTTTTTACAACAAAATATTATATGCTTATTCAAAAGAACATCCTATGTTGAAAACTCATAAAAATGCATCAAACCCATTCCAGGATCTAATTTTTTTTCGGGGCTACGCGCCCCGGACCAGCGTCTTCCGAGTATTGTGAGATTTGCCCCCCCCCCACCCCCCCCACACACACTAATGATTTCTCCTGCGCACGCTAGTCCATCGACTTTGAACAGATATCCAACAAACAGGACCCTTACCTAACATCGCATTTGTTTGGTGCTACCAGACGGTGCTGAGTTCAAGGTAGGACACTAAGATGTAGCACTGTTCTAAGTAGCACCGTGACATCAAAATGTGTAAAGGGCGAGGATACAGCGGTCATTGTGCGTATAAGCTTTCATTATACTTTTAGATAAATGAATTTGGACTTCAAAATTATTAATACGCTTTGGATACATCTCAAAAATTTAAAATGTCTTTAAGTCGACATGTTCTTGACCGATTTGACTGAATGTTTGTAATATATTATAAAAAGTTGATCTTTATAGCCATGCAAAATTACAATGTGATTGGAGCAATTTAGATTTTCAACAAATAATAATATAAATTTAATTGTTAAGCAATCAGAGGATTTGGCTACTTAACGGTATAACAAAATGATATAATTAGTCCTTATGATCTTGCCTAATGACCTTAATATTTCAACCTGATTTGGAGCATTTTGAAGTTTTAACTAATCAGACGCATTATTTTAATTTCATTAAATCGTTGGATTTTAAAAATATTAGGGGCTGCACACCATCTGGTTGGTAAATTTACATGTGTGCAAAATTTCAGATTGATCGAAGAATAAAATGTGACATGTCTATCGGCAGTAAGAGGAAAAACAGAAGTACCTAAGTGCTAAAATAGCAATAAGGAGCCACTCGCTTAGCTCGGTCAATAATTGTATCATTAAACTGAAATATTCCTTCAGCTAGAAAAAAGCAAGTAAATATTACCCACAAATTCAAGTACAATATCAAAATTAAAATTATTTTCAGTTATTTTTAATATTATGGAGTATCAGTTACTGACCTGCGGATTGAGTTGGTTTCTACAAATATAACTTCTAACCAGGGGGCCAATTCTTGAGATTCACGTTTTGAAACCGTTTTACGTTTACATTGTATAAAACTGGAAACAGTTGACAACTATTGGTTAGCCTTCAACTTTTTTACGTTTTAAACAATGAAACGGTGACACTGTTTCAAAACGTGAATCTCGAAAAGTGGCCCCCAGCTTCGAATTTGACTTTAAGACGGCTGGGTAGTGAGTTTGACAATGAAGAGTTTTTAATCGATTTTTATCAATATCTTTTACCAATGTAATTGTTAACAAAATAAGGCTTTGTACGAGTTTCAGAACAATTTAATGAAAATAATTCCATAGCTTGTAATGGTTCATTAGATTTACTTTGTCCTCAGACGTTTAGTGCCCGAAAAAAAGTAAAATTATAGCACTAAACATCTATTGGACAAAAAAAACTAATAACTTATTCCCAACTAAGAAATTATTATCATTGAACTGTTCTGAATACTCGTACAAAGCCCTATTTTGTTAACGATTACATTGGTAAAAGAAGTTGATAAAAATCGTTTAAAAAACTCTTCAAGGCCACGCTCACTATACTCAGCCCTCTTAAGACGACTGGGTAGTGAGTTTGACCTTGAAGAGTTATTTAATCGATTTTTATCAATATCTTTTTCCAGTGTAATTGTTAACAAAATAGGGCTATGGACGTGAATTCAGAACAGTTCAATGAAAATAATTTCATAGCTT
Source organism: Leuctra nigra (assembly GCA_934045905.1). Classification (NCBI taxonomy): domain Eukaryota; kingdom Metazoa; phylum Arthropoda; class Insecta; order Plecoptera; family Leuctridae; genus Leuctra; species Leuctra nigra. The sequence continues at coordinate 30,706,413 of OW203765.1, read as the reverse complement.
GGAATAAGTGATAAGTTTTATTTTGTCCAGCAGGCGTTTAGAACCCGAAAATGTAGGGGAAAATGTGCGGGTTCTAAACGCCTGCTGGACAAAATAAAACTAATAACTTATTCCAAGCTATGAAATTATTTTCATTGAACTGTTCTGAATTCACGTCCATAGCCCTATTTTGTTAACAATTGCACTGGAAAAAGATATTGGTAAAAATCGATTAAAAAACTCTTCAAGGTCAAACTCACTACCCAGCCGTCTTAAGCTGAATTTACAAGTAGGTAGTTGATAACATTTCAGTGGTCGACTTACGGTGATAGCATGACATGCTAATCTACCTTCCTGATAGTAAGTTCAAATCCCCCCTGTTTTACGACAAACTCTTCGTCAACAACTGTGAAGCCGTCTACAACCATTAATTTTATACTTGAACGATTTTAGAATTGGATTGAATTGACTTGAATGAAAATGCAGAATCTTAGAACTCAATGAAACATCATATCAGTCCAGGCAACAGGTAGAAAATGAGGCGAAATAAGTTTAATCCACTGCAAAACCTGACACCTCCCATTAAATGATCGATGAAACCACAATCTCGATGAAGAATCTAAACTAATTATCTGGAACTGTACCTGATCGATCTCTGTGGTTGCAAGACAAAACAAAAGCTATAATTCAGATCTGGTGGGATTATAAGCACTGGCACCTGATATAATTAAAGCACATATAAAATGGAAAGAGATGGTCAGACAATTCAGCACAATTCAAGAGGACCATTGATACTCATTACAAATGGCGTTCTTTGGAATTTTAAGGATTTGTTAGAGAGAATCTGACCGATGATATTATGGTCGGCAAAATAAAGGAAATTGCAATGGGTAATTCTATCATGTATTGCTAGTCAATACTTGGAATTATTTAATCAAAATAATGTAATTCTTTTTATTAATTATCTGAAACGCACAAAAATACATACATTCCGTTTTCCACAAAAACAAACGGCTTTTCTGTGGATTAATAATTAAAGAAAATTAGTGGATAAAAAAAATACATGTTGAACCAATTTATAGAAAAGAGAGAAAGTGCAATAACCTGATTAAAAAAAAAAGCAAAAATGTTAAACGTCATCAGGTATTGGAATTGGAACTGTAATTGGAAAAAGGAACACAGTTTATTATTACAATAAATAAGAAGTAGTTTCAGACAAAAATCAATTTCATTACGTATAGTTTGAAGTAGGTATTCTTATTTCTTAGGTCAACAAGCCGGTAACAGTGAAGCTCGGAAGAGAAGGAACTGTGTTCCTGAACTCATTCACATCGCAACAGAATCCGAAACCCTTCTTCTGATCAGTTGGAGCCCAGGTGGTCCAAGTAATCTGCGAGCAAACATTCGTACAGAACCTTTCCTCAGCTCCAAGGTCAGCGAAGGCAATGTAGGGGTTGTTGACCCCGATCAATGCCACTCCACGTTGAGAGATCGGGTCGTACACAACCTTCCAGAACACAGCCGGCACAGGGATCTGCCAGTTGTTGTTAGCGTCTTTGTACAAGTAGAGCTTCGTCTTCTGGTTGTTGACATTTGGCAACGTTGTCGTACCGTACGTTCCGATGTACACCACAAGATCCAAACCTCGAGAGCTTGCAAGGCTCCTTGTGTTGGTCTCGAGAGTATTCCAGTTGCCTCCATTGAAAGTCTGCCATTGTGGAGCCACGTTGATGAAGTAGAACGTTGACCTCATTTCCGCTCCGTAGACAAAGTATGCGTTGGCTGTCAGATGTCCTCGAGACATGAAGTAGTCGTTGGTGGGATGGATGTATTGGTCTCCCAGAGCCGTAGAACCCAACAGGGTAGAAACGGTAGCACGTTGGGTGTTCTTTGTGTATTGTGTATCGGGATTTAAGCCTGGATAGAAGCCGGCTGCGGCGAAGGTACTGGGCCTCGGAAATCCTACCTGGTAACCTCCGATGTTCTTTACCAGATCGAATTTGGACCACACTCCATTCAGGTTTGCGTCATCGAAACATACTTCCATGGTTTTGATCAACTGCGTGCCGATCTCGAAGCCAATGTCCACGAGACTGTTGCCGTTGTAGCAAGTACCTCCAGAGCGCTTGGCGACGTGGACAGGAAGTGCATTGCAGGAGAGCTGGGGGAAGTTGTATTGCGTGCCGGAGACGGAGAAGGTCGTGCCGCCGATGCAGGTGGCTTGGACGTCGCGCACAGACGTGCCGAGGGCGGTGAAGTAGTTGCTGGTGCCGGAGCAGACCAAGCGGATCACGGTGTTGGCGGCGAGGGTCACAACACCCGTAGAGCTGGGCAGGTGGAAGCCAAAACCGTTGCTGCTTCCGCCGACCTTGAGTACCAGGGGCTGCGGGTCGGGAAGCCCACCGTTGATGTTGATCGTGCAATCTGTCACTGATAGAAAAGCAAAGATGATAATCATAATAATACAATTATTAATTATTATTAAGAATGTCCTTAACAGAGCTATGCCCCACTACCAACTTAAAGAAAATGTAATAGAGAAGGGGGGAGAGGAAACCCGGAACCGGAATGTAGCATACTCCTGACGAAAAATACCAAGAGGGAAAACGGCATAACGTCCAATCCGCAGGACGGTGTAACATTTAAAACACGGGCCTCCACAACCCGCGCCATCGAGAGACTGATTTCAGCTGTATAGGTTGTTACACCAACCCCCAAACACCCCTGTCCCTCTGACCAAACTGTAGCAACTGCCAAATTAAGTTGATCTATTCACCCTTCCAACTCTAACAGCGCTCAATGTTTCTTAACCTCGGTGATTTGGCGAGAACGGTGGAATAAAATACACCAGCCGTTGGGTTCTCATAGAGTAAAACGAGAAGAAGAATTTCTAATGAAAAAATTTCAAATATGCATCAATTTCAAAAATATAATGGAACATGTCAGTTATGTCTTATCACATGTTGATGAATAAGTATTGATTAATAATTTTATTTAATAAATTTTACACTCAATAAGGTAATTATTAAATATTGAAATCGTTAAATGTATTTCTTATGATTCCGTAATAAATAAGCTGATTATTCTGATAATGCGAGTACCTAACAGCGCATACATACCTGCCCGGATGACGTTGGCAGAACTTGCACCGTGCACCGCCAGCAGTGCCAGAAGGCACACTGACACCTTCGAACCGACCATTGTGGCTTTCCAAGCTCAATTCAACAGATCCTAGTGTAACATGAGTTAATAAATATACTTCTCTTGTCTTTATCGCAACATTGAAGGCATTGGGATTTGGATGCATCTTGCAACACCTGATTTGTTTGCTTCTTGCGTGATAAAGCCATCGTCCATCGACTTTGGACAGATATCCGACAAGCAGGACCCTTACCTAATATCGCATTTGTTAGGTGCTACGACGGTGCTGAGTTCAAGGTAGGTGACACTAAGATGTAGCACTGTTCTAAGTAGCACCGTGATATCAAAATGTGTTATATTAGGTAAGCGCCCAGGATAGAGTGGTCTCATGGTGCGTTTACTTTTATTATACTTTTAGATATATGAATTTTAATTTTAAAATTATTAATACGCTTTGGATACATTTCAAAAATGTAAAACGTCAATAAGTTCTTGTCTAATTTGTCTGAATTTTTGTATTATATTATAAAATCATGATCTTTATGGCCATGCGAAATTCCAATGTGATTGGAGAAATTTAGATTTTCAACCAATAATAATATATATTTTTCCACAAATTGAAGTAAAACATTCCAAATTAAAATAATTTTCAGTTATGTTTTATATTATGGAGTTTCAGTAACTGACCTGCAGATTGAGTTGGTTTCTACAAATATTACTTCTCACCAGCTTCGAATTTGACTTCAAACTGAATTTACAAGTATGTAGTTTTGTATTGTATTACCTTGAGTAAAAGGAAAATAAAAATGAATCTGAAACTGATAACATTTTGGAGGTCGACTTACGGTGATAGGATGACAAGCTAATCTACCTTCCTGATATTAAGTTCAAGTCCCCCTTGTTTTCCGACGAACTCTTCGTCAACAACTGTGAAACCGTCTACAACCATTAATTTTATACTTGAATGATTTTAGAAATATAAATGATCTTAGGACTCAATGTAACATCAGATTAGTCCAGGTAACAGGTAGATAATGAAGTTTAATCCACTGCAAAACCTGGCACCTCCATCGTTTCATCGATGAAACAACAATCTCGATGAACAATCTAAACTAATTATTTGGAACTGTACCTGATCGATCTCTGTGGTACTAAAAGACAAAACAAAATCTATAGTATTTCTGATCTGGTGGAATTATAAGAACTGGCACTTGATAAAACTAAAGCAAATAAATGGAAAGGGATGGTCAGACTAGAGGACCCATTGATACTCATTACAAATGGCGTTATTTGGAATTTGTATGGATTTGTTAGAGGGTATCTGACCAATGACAATACTTTTTACTTATAGACGGCGAAATAAAGGACATTGCTATGGATGGATAGTTCGTCAACACTTTGAATTATTAATTCAAAATAATGTAATTGGAATTGGAACTGTAATTGGAAAAAGGAATAGAGACTATAATTATAATATATAAATAAAAATTAATAACAAGTAGATTTATTTACGTAGTTCCTGACGAAAATCAATTTCATTATGGATACTTTGCAGTATTCATATTTCTTAGGTCAGCAAACCGGAAACCGTGAAGCTCGGCAGAGATGGAACTGTATTCCTGAACTCATTCACATCGCAACAGAATCCGAAACCATTCTTTTGATCATCTGGAGCCCAGGTGGCCCAGGTAATCTGCGAGCAAACATTCGTACAGAACCTCTCCTCAGCTCCAAGGTCGGCGAATTCAATGTAGGGATTGTTGACCCCGATCATTGCCACTCCACGTCGAGAGATCGGGTCGTACACAACCTTCCAGAACACAGCCGGCACAGGGATCTGCCAGTTGTTGTTCCCGTCCTTGTACAAGTAGAGCTTCGTCTTCTGGTTGTTGATATTTGGCAACGTTGTCGTGCCGTACGTTCCGATGTACACCACAAGATCCAAATTTCGAGAGCTTGCAAGGTTTCTTGTGTCGTCTTCAAGCTTCACCCAGTTGCCTGCATTGAACGTTTGCCATTGTGGAGCCACGTTGATGAAGTAGAACGTAGACCTCATTTCCGCTCCGTAGACAAAGTAGGCGTTGGCTGTCAGATGTCCGCGAGCCATGAAGTAGTCGTTGGTGGGATGGATGTATTGGTCTCCCAGAGCCGTAGAACCCAACAGTTCAGAAACGGTAGCACGTTGGGTGTTCTTTGTGTATTGTGTATCGGGATTTAAGCCTGGATAGAAGCCGGCTGCTGCGAAGGTACTGGGCCTCGGAAATCCTACCTGGTATCCTCCGATGTTCTTTACCAGATCGAATTTGGACCACACTCCATTCAGGTTTGCGTCATCGAAACATACTTCAATGATTTTGATCAACTGCGTGCCGATCTCGAAACCAATGTCTACGATGCTGTTGCCGTTGTAGCAAGTACCTCCAGAGCGCTTGGCGACGTGGACAGGAAGTGCGTTGCAGGAGAGCTGGGGGAAGTTGTATTGCGTGCCGGAGACGGAGAAGGTCGTGCCGCCGATGCAGGTGGCTTGGACGTCGCGCACAGACGTGCCGAGGGCGGTGAAGTAGTTGCTGGTGCCGGAGCAGACCAAGCGGATCACGGTGTTGGCGGCGAGAGTCACCACGCCCGCGGAGCTCGGCAAGTGGAAGCCGAAACCGTCGCTGCTGCCGCCGACCTTGAGCACCAGGGGCTGCGGGTCTGGAAGCCCACCGTTGATGTTGATCGTGCAATCTGTCAGGGAGTATTGAAAATGTTACACATGACTGTATTGAGCAACCACTATGCATATTAGTAATTTGAGGAAACCTATGTACGAACAAATGACAGTGAAGTCTCTATGTCCGATGTATTAGCGTTTTTTTACTGTTCTTAAATGGATATTGACGTACACTGGGGTTGGGGTATAAATATGCAGACACAGCTTAGCATTAAACAAAATTAATAATATGTCTTTATATTGCCAGAATTTGATAAAGCAGTGCGGCCTCAGACATCGGCGAAAGCATTCAGTGCTGCAGCTATAGGAGGCACGAATCCCATATAGATCGAAAGTCAATGCTAATACCGATTTATTTTCTTTTAAAGTATATTTTTTTAAAGTAGAGTTTTGTATGTTTTTTATAAGAACAGGTCTCGTTTCAGAGCAACCTACCGATGTAATTTGAAGACGACATTAGATATCTTTAAATTTAGAGAAGCCAACATTAAAAATCTGTTTTACGAAGGATTTGTTTTCCTTAATGAAAGATGAGTTAGCAATATTAATAGGTTTCAACGGAAAAGCAATGATGATAATCATAAAAATAATATCATTATTAGTGCTGTCATCGAGTGAATTTATGAAGAATTTCAGATGAATAGAAAATTTGACTTTTCTGCTATTTGAAAGTAATAGAAGTTATATAATATTACATGTAAGTTAAGTCTTCGTTGAATACCTACGCTTGTTAAGTGTGATTCCATTATAAATAATCTAACATTATTCTGCTAATGCGAGTAAAAGTTGCATACATACCTGCCCGGATGACGTTGGCAGAACTTGCACCGAGCACCGACAGCAGTGCCAGAAGGCACACAGAAACCTTCGAACCGACCATTGTGGCTTTCCAAGCTCAATTCAACATATCTCAGTGTCACATGAGTTAATATAATAATACACCTGTCGAGACTTTATCGCAGCAAGAGGCGTTAAGATTACGAGACATTGATTAATTGAATGCTTTTGCGATTATTCAAATAATCGTATTATTAAAATTATAATCCCGACAGAAAAACCCAACTGAATATTACAAACAAAACAATCAAGTTCGACATTCATTTCTATAGGAAAACGCTCTGTGTAACGCGTTGATGAACGAGCACCGATACGTGCAACATCTTCAATCAGAGATGGGATATGGCATTATTCGACTCTCTTGCAACTTTCTAATTTGCATCACTCCGGTTCTGGGCGAACTGAATAACAGATCCATGTGTCGTGCTCGTGACTTTGGTACTTATCCAAAAGTCTCTTTTTACAACTCTTGCTAAACTCAAAATTGCACCAAGTATGTAAATTACTTGACCGATTGGGTTGAAAATGTGTTATTTATAAGAAAATGTTTGTATGATCACCATACAATATTTGAACTAAATCGGAGCATTTTGATTTTCGACCAATAGGAAGACTTTTAAAAAAATTCAACCAACTTATAAACATTTTATACATTTCTGGTCTCAATGACCATACAAAATTTCAAATTGATCAAACCAAAGAAGCGGAAGATAACTTTTTAAAACTTGAACCAATAAACGGATATTAAATAGATTAGGGTCTGAAACCCCCAGAGGTGGTTCGTCCATTTGTTCAAAATGTCTAATTTTCTGTGCAAATTTTCTGAAAAGTCATGTGTTTCTTTAATACTATTCATTCTATGATTATCATATTATTTTTGGCTTATACTAAGTTTATTTTACACGTCATATGCACCACTAAAAATATTGCCATGCAATAATAATCAACATTTAAAACACAAAACTGACTTACTAATATGGCGTCATTCTGCATCAATCAATGACCTTTTAATTCTATGAATGTACCATGAGAAACCCGATTGTGTTTGCATCGGTGTAACGCTCAGGACTTGCACTCCAAGGACCCAGGTTCAGTTACCAGCGGGTCCGATTTTCCCTCAGCCGACAGGCAAATGCTGGTAGGTTCTCTACTTATAGGTCACGACTACATATCATTCCCGATCTACATAATGCAGTTAGTTGCAGAACAGTATACGAAGTGAAGTTCATTAAATAAAATCATCAATTATACTACAATATAATATGGTCTAATACTGAGTGTTAATTATATATTTACACTTTATTTGGTCTACTTTCTTTAAGGGGGTTGCCCGAAAAGTCGTCTCCTATAGATATCTGAACAAACATGCTTATTTGATAGATCATTTCCTTGTCACCATATAAACGCAAGAAAAAGTGGTCAAGCTGAACTAATTTCGAAGATATTTCACTTTATAAATTTGAGTTAGCCCTATCTTAAACATGGCATATTGAAAAAACACGGTAATATTCCTAGTAAATGTAAGATTTAAACTATTTGCCGTATATAGATTTTTTACAAAAACAAATATTATGTGCATTAGGCATTAAGGTATTTATTAAGATTTTTATACTAACACCTAGCTGTGCGTTTTTAAAAGTTAGAAACCAAAATCTAAATATTTTCCTATACCTCCTGTGTTAAAATATCCTCATGTTCTGGAAACATCAAATTGAAAACTCAGTATAAGTCGAGAGTTGCAAGTTACAGGACATTTGATGAATAGTTTACATTAAAATATAGTAGAAATGTTGAAAAAATTAATAAAAATGGTTAATTTCAACCAAAAAATAATGTCGGAAATCTCTACTTGGGCATCCCCTTAACACATGGCCATGATAAAATCCTGTATACATTTCCATTTTTCATTTACTCTTTTTTCATTTTGTCTAAACCCACTAAACAATACAACACATAGCGATATACTTACGTAATTTCCCCAGTGGAGCATGCAGAACAGAGCACAAAGAACCACCCCACAATCTTGCTCGATTAATCTCCCACAATCTGTACTCTTAGGAGTTAAACGACGTCTTGGCGTGGGCGTCGAAAACATGTAGCGACGTCTAAAAGCTGCCAACGGGAATCTAGAGCTTTCAGGAGAACGTGTTTCCATTGGGGGAGATAAATGGAGCTAATTTTTTAATGGGTTTTACAATATGAGTGATTTATAAGGGGGATGCTTTCAATGGATGTTTGATAATGGAATATCCGAAGAGTTCTTCTGATATCTGATATAACCACTTCTTCAAACTATTGTTATGTGATTTATTACTCTTATTCTTGTGAAAATCAATTTGTAAAGTTCCGAAAGCATAAATTTGAGTTTTTCTTCAATAATACTTCGATGAATATTTTCTAGACGTCTGTAGATTTTCTCATCAAACAAAATATATTTCATGAGCTCAAATTTTTTCTAAGTTCTAATTCAATTCAATTCAATTCAGTTATCTTTATTTGCTTTAAATACAAAATGGTGAACATTCAACAGTAAATACACTATGTGTCTGTTAATCTTCCATGTAACCAACTATACATGAATTTATATATATATATATATATATATATATATATTTTTTTTTTTTTTTTTTTTTTTTTTTTTTTTTTACAAAAATAACATACAAATACAAATAATTACAAAATTGGTCGCAGCCACAAAGCCCCATTGAGACTTGAATGTGGCAAATAACACATATATAATTAACACATTGATATACACTTTAGTTACATATAAATAAATATAAATATAAATACAAATAAAATGCACAGAGAGAGAAGGTAGTACCTATAATATTATTTGCAAGATGTAATAAATTGAATTGAACTGAACAACATGAGCAAGTTGTGCAAGAGCACAACAATGAGAGAGATCGCAGCGATCGAGAGAGATGAGAGAGATCGATAAATTTTGTTATATTTTTAACTTTCAAACTATAATTGCAGCAAGGATAGAAAATGTTTTTTAATATTTACTTTTACTTCACTAAACTTTGTATATTGTCTCATATTAAACGGAATGTTGTTAAATATAATTGGAGTTTCATAAGCTAGCGTTCTCTTACCATGTTTATTATTAAAAAGTGGCACCTGAAACTGATTTAAATTTTGAATAGCGTCCCTTGTCTCTCTATTTCTCTCGAAATAGAATTTATATTCTGCAAATACCGTCATCCTTGACCATTGCTTTGCAGTATGTATGTTGTTTGAATTTATAATACACCCTCAAGCTAATTTTTTATTTCTATTTTTTATCGTAACATATCAAATATCCACGTATAATTTTAACATAATTTCCCATGTGTAAACTCAGTTATTAGATTCTAGCTGTCCGACGCAAAACTGAAGATCAAATATGTATAAATTTTTTAGAATGAACACGAAAACAAAATAATAACAAAATCATTCGACCACTCGGACCACTGGTTTTACTTGGTTTTTGCCAGAACATCAAAGTCTGTTATAGTTGTCTATTTACAGCCACTGGTTTTGATATAAAGAAATTATATTTGAATCACTCAAGTGTATAAAAATCTACTTTGAACCCCATTGTGTATGATCTGGGTCAGATTTCAACTTTTGTATTTTCAACGGTTATTTATTCATGATTTCTGCCACATGCAGTTTCATGCAGTTTTACAGTGCAAAGTGTTTGTACATAATGCATACTGACAGTACTTTAAACTGAAGCACAAGCTCAATCAAACTAATTAATTATAGGATAACGCTCTATGTAACTCGTTGAAGCGGTCCTTTGTGTAGGCCAGTTTCATCTGATGATAACAACTCACTTTAGAGCAGATGCCTCAAGCACTGTAAACAATTATTACATGTCCTCCAATGATGATTGAAACATGGATTAATATTGCCTATGTTTGTCATCATAACCTTGATATTAAAAGAAGTTTTTCGTAAATATTGTTTCTAGAACATCTTTCTAATCAAAAATATCGACGACAATTTAAGCTTCAACTGAATAGGGAATTCTCCTCAATTTTTATTAAATTTTTAATAGATCCCCAGCTTCTAAAGAAATACAACAATATTTATTATATTTTTTTAGGTCTACTTGTTATGGAGTTATTTTAGTTCAAACTTTTTCTGTCTGCATGGAGATTTGAAACAACCATGCGCCATCTTTCCAAGCTGTGACGTCAGAAACTAGATAGCCAAGTTTCCTGCATGCAATTCTAATTCGGTTCTAATGGATTTATATGGATATAATGGATTGTATGGATCTAATGCATTTGAAGTGTACCCAAACTGGATAAACACAGGGAAATGCCTCGTTTAGCCCTATCTTGGATGGTCTCACTGCTTATCATCTAGGTTCTGACGTCATCCAATCACAGATCGCTGGGAGGCATTCAGTGCCCGCCAAATAAAATCTCACTTTCAAACCTCAATAACTCTTGAAATACATTTATTTCATAGACCTGTTATTGTTTGTCTTCCTGTAATATCTAGTATTGTATTTAATTAATTAAAAGTGAATTAAAATCTGAGGATAATTCCCTATTATCACCGTCAGTTATTCTGTTCAATTGTGTACAGTCAGGGAAACTAGATGGTTCATACTCTGCCTCTCTCTCTGACCCATATCATAAACATGTTTTATATGGAGCAGAGAGAGATAGAGTGTAACCATCTAATTTCCTTGACTATACATGTATGACTTATTGGTTACATCAAAGATACCATTAAATGTCTCGTTGTATATTGGCTAGAGTTACAATACTACTCAAGCATGAACGAGAGCCATCACTTTCATATGTTTTTCAAACTATTTCCCCGACAAACATTGTCTTGGATTCTACATTAATCTTAATTAACAACGATGAACACCTCTCTTATCATTGCTCTATGAGAAGGTGCTTAAGGAGGGATAAGTGATATAATCACGGTCTTCTGGAAATTTCTACAAATTTGCAAAGAATTTCGAATTTCTAGAAGGCCGTTTTACCATGACAACACACTTTTACATGGAAAACTGCACTTTTCAGATGGAAACACGTAAAAATAAAGCAGTAAAACCCTCATAGCTTGGTAAAACATCCACGAAGGTATACATTTAAAAATTTAATAACAAAATATTGCATCTGATACACGCTATAGTAGTTTTTCAAAAAATTCTATAGGTGGGAAAGCAGACAAATACGCTTTTAAAAATATCAGCATGACTTTTTCCGTATGGTCGCAATGTTAAAATGAGAAAGAAACTGTTACTTTGAAGCTATATATCTCGAAAATTAGTTCACGTTGACCACTTTTTCTCACCATATTATGATGCAGAACATAACAATCTATTTATTTGCGAAATTTGAACGATTTCTATACATAAGTGAAATTCGGAGATCCCTCCTTAAAGCATGTCATTCCCTTTAATGCTTCGCCTCTATTGATTTGATCGCAAAGCAACAGTCGAATATTAAAGGTGTTTGACATGTTAGTCACGTGGTCGAAGAAAGTAATTCGAGTTGATATCGAAGTAGACTCCGGTTCAATGTCGTATTCTTATCACGATTGCGTCACTTACGGCGACGTGGTACTTAAAGGTCGAGGGTGATAATAGATGCCGTCATACCAGGCAACTTAAAGGGGTACTTAAAGGTCGAGGGTGACTGATAATAGATGGCGTCATACCAGGCGACGTGGTATACTTAAAGGTCGAGGGGGATAATAGATGCCGTCATACAAGGCGAAAACTTCAAGGTCGAGGGTGTACATCGATGACGTAATATCAGGCGACGTGGTATATTTAAAGGTCGAGGTTGATATAGATGCCGTCATACCAGGCGACGTGGTATACTTAAAGGTCGAGAGTGATAATCGATGACGTCATAGCAGGCGACGTGGTACTTAAAGGTCGATGGTGATAATAGATGCCGTCATACCAGGCGACGTGGTATACTTAAAGGTCGAGGGTGATAATAGATGCCGTCATACCAGGCAACTTAAAGGGGTAACTTAAAAGTCGATGGTGATAAAGATGACGTAATACCAGGCGACGTGGTACTTAAAGGTCGCGGGTGATAACTGATAATCGATGACGTCACAGCAGGCAACGTGGTAAAGGTGGTGTCGAGGTTTATTACATTTTATAATTATAAATTGTTTGTATGTTTATAATTCTTTGTGGTCTTTAAGAGGTTTCATAGTCAGGATTATTGCCGCATTAGTTATAAACGTTAACCAATTAAAACACTGTCATTTTAATTTGAATACATTATTATGGAGATCTTGGTTCGAGTCCCGCAGCCAACACTGTGATGTTTGTGGTTTTCCTCAGTCAAGAGAGGCAATGCTGAGAAGTTCGCACCCAACCTTGCATCCTACCCAATTGTTCACATCGTCTCCCCAGCCACATCATCATAATCATTCCCCTCACAGAATAAATTACCTGAGAGTGTGAGGATCAGCTACAGTCTATTTGAGGAGATACATTTCAAAACGCAACTTGCCCATTTTGCATTTTTTCTGTTAGAGGTGAAAAATCATGAAGAGTAACAATGTTTACGCAGCCTGACACTCAAACTTGTAAAATTCACATTAAACCAAAATGTAATTAATTATGTAAGCACAGGTTTCGTATCTCTTCCATGCTAATGTCAATAGAAAATCGCGTTCATTCAATGTTTCTGGACAAGTTGCTTTTTGAAATTAGCTCCACATTTGACACAGACTTTACTAACCAACTTGGTATAAATCCAGGGTTAAGATGGAATTAATTGCCAATCCAATTTTAGGTGCACTATACGTTTATAAAAGTAATAATTTGATTCCAGTCTAGTACAAACTGAGACACAGAAAAATGAATTATTTATCGACTTCAAAGTACAAAACCTTCCCATGCACTCAAACATTCATAAGATCAAACAAGATTTACCATATTGCCTGGCGAGATTCTGATATTACATCTGCACTTTAAAAATAAACAGTTCATCAAATCAGCGAAGAATAAATTGCTGATTTTGTAAGATGTTGAAATATGATGGAGTTGCGACCTAGAAGGTAATGCATAATAAAATGCAATTTGTCTCGAGCGCGTTGTTGGGGGGGGGGAGGGGGGCAAATTAATACTTGTACATCACGTGGATTGAGATAATCAAGAGTTGACGAGATAATTTAATCAGCGTTACTTCTACGATACTACGGGAACGCTCCGTGTGACGCGTTGATGAGTGAGCCTTCGTATGGCTTGCGAATTGTATGTGTTTGCAATCTGCCCTATAGACCTTGTATTCAGGGACTGGAACCGGAACCGGAACCCATATTAATTTTATATGTGGAACCGGAACCGGAACCGGAATACGTATTAATATTACACATTATTTGGGTTCCATAGCGGTTCTATAAGGGTTCTATTTATAATTAATTGAGTTGAATTTTTACTTCATTGTCTTTCAAATCTGAAATTATTTACTACCATTTACACTTTTTCAAATTAATGATCACCAAGCCAAATTAATATTAGACATCTCTAAGCATGTAAGTTCTCAAAGGTTGATTTTAAAATAATAATTTAATTTATTGTCTAAATTTGATGGAACCTATTGGAACCCTTATGGAACCGAAATGGAACCCGAATCGGAACCGTTATTTAATTTTTCCAGGAACCGGAACCGGAATCGGAACCGATATTTTTCAAAACTTGGAACCGGTACCGGAACTGAACCGATATGGGTTCCAGTCCCTGCTTGTATTTCATATTGTCATTCTCATAATGCATATTTTATATCGTTTAATCTGAATACATAAAGCTGCTAGTGATGATCCACCAACATTCTATAGTTTTCTGAAGAAACGAAGTACTTCAAAACCAGTTTTATCTTTAAATAATGTTGTGTCTTTATCAAAGTTCATTTCTCTTTTATAAGAATAAGTTGTTCGTAGATGTATTGGAATTGTTATTTCTTGTTTGGATATTTCTAACGGCCAATTGTCTACATAAACTGTGGTTTTAAACTTGTCTCTCAGCGGTAAATTAACTGAATATTAGCCACGAATGATTCCAGAGATGTAATGGAACCCTAAAACCAATCAAACTTCGCATTTATATACAACAACTGCTCGCTTTTCATTTACATTCGGAACAAACTTTGAAAACTTAATTAAAACTTGTATTCAACCTGGGATGATAATAGGAATTAATTAGAAATTTCTTAAAAATCAATGCTTTGAATTTCATAGACTTAATTAACCTTCGAATGTTAATTCGTCTGGTCTCATGCCTTTCAATATGTAATTAGTTTCTAGTGGTGAATGTAAAACGGTGAATTTTCTGTGACATTTGCGTCCGAGAGACTCACATTCTACTTAATCCGTGTGAGCAGCGCCGAGCTAGCCCACATTCCACTTGGATGACGTCAACTTGGATGCTAAGAGCGCTCACGTTCACTTTCATTTGAAGTGTACAGGGAAAGAACGCTATAAGTCACATTCGGATGAAACTGAGATAAACGAAGTTTTATGTTGAATCTTGTATCTATCTTCAATACAAATCGATATTTCAATTGCGTTTTTCACGACTTTGTGGCAATATTGTCTAAAAAGCGAGAATATATTCTGAAGGCTTATAAAAATCAATACAGATTACATCTTTAACTCATTTTTTCAATTACTGGACTCATAGCGTTCTTTCCCTGTACCTTTCATTTGCCATTGAGTACTTGTGACATAATCTTTGAAATAAATATTTTTATTTTTATGACCGGTTGAAATGAAAATGTAATTCGATATTTATTGAGTTGTCACTAAATTGAATACAATTGCTCGGATATGAAATTGTCTCAAAGATGGAACGTTATTATTCGAACGAAGAATTAATTATCAAAATCTGATCAAATTGGGTTTTATTGGATTTGTTCCCAATCAATTGTTCTCCTTGTGAAGAAATCGTCTTTATCATATCATTAAGTGCAGGGTTACATCAATCTCTATTTTCTTTCATAAAAATAGAATTTAACTTTACCTTATTTTGCAAGATAGGTATCAATATTATTATCATCGTTTTTATTGCTCCAAACTTAATTGTTTGATTGGACAAATATCTGCATAATTTTCAGTTCAAGCTCGCTCGCTTATGAGTTGTACTTTCATTTCCGTCCATCTTGAATTCATTATACATCAAATATGTCCACTTTAAATGCACTTAGGGCCAGATTTCAATACTAGGCTAATTTTAAACGGTTGATTATTGCTATATTGCCACAGCAACAACCAATAACATTCCTTAAGCAGTTTAAGCTTAAATACTGGTTTGCAAAACCAGCCTAATGAAACGAAGCTCAAATCATTTTTTAGCCCATTTTTTATATCACCGCTCTTCAGTGCAGAATTTCGTGATTTCATATATTATCTCTCTCGATTTATCTCGTGTGAACATTTTGTAATAATGTAGTGCAAATATTTCCGACGGACCTCCGTTTTGGCATCCGTCGTGACAGCAAGTTACTAGTTGTCACGGTAGGGGGAGGGGATGGGGAAGAGTAACTGCTTCGGCAACATTTTCATCGATTTATTCCCGATATTCAGGATTTTCTAATCGACTCATTTATACATGTGTGTTTTATACGAAGCATATATTTTTTTAAAGACACTAAAATTTTATTAACCAGTATTTTTTATTAGAAAAATGTGCATTATAAAGGTAAAAAAGGGTATAAAGGTATGATAAAGTGATATACTTTGACACTTGAGTAAAAATGATAACTTATCGCTTCGATACTTTGTACATTATCTTGATTGTTTAATGTCAGCATTTTAATAATTCATAATATTGTTTAAGCTTGCTAAAAGTCTGCACTAACTTATCTAAAATCACTC
Source organism: Leuctra nigra (assembly GCA_934045905.1). Classification (NCBI taxonomy): domain Eukaryota; kingdom Metazoa; phylum Arthropoda; class Insecta; order Plecoptera; family Leuctridae; genus Leuctra; species Leuctra nigra. Next base: position 30,689,882 of record OW203765.1, on the reverse strand, counting down.
CGATGTTCACTAATTATTAATTTGTTTAATTCCAAATTCACCAGCATTGGATAATCGAAGAGCAGAATGTGTATGGATTATATGGAATATATAACGTGTGTGTATTTGTGTATGGTTTATATACCATGTTATATAATTTTATCTGCTAAACAGAGCTCAGTTAACAACAAAAAATAAACATTCATAATTTTTCAACATTTTCAAATGAAAATATATTTCAGTGTGCATTTCATTTAAAACTAATAAAATGCCAACAGCGACATTCTCTTGTTAAATAATTAACACAAACCGTTATTAGTTGAGCGTAAATTGAAAAGCATTAAAATCTTGAAAAGCTCACATAAACTCTGCTTTGATGTTTATAATTGCGATACTAGTGCTCAGACAGACATGCACCAGGGTTTACATATTAGATTAGTAATTATGAAAATTAGCTCTAAATAAACGTTCTATTAATTAGAGCTCAGGTGCTTTCTGTTTCGGTAAGTAATTCATACTTCTACACAACATTTCATGTGGTGGCTTCAAGGCAGATGGATTATTGATGTGTGCGAGTTTAGCGCGAAATGTATTTTACCGACTTGATTTCATATGCTGTTTGTTGCTGGTATGAATTCATTGCTGAAATTCAGGATCAGAAACATGATTTCCGAGAGAACATTTTGTTTTATTGAAATGTGATCTGGAAGAGGAAATGTTTTGTGTTGAACAGGTGGACCAAATGGTCAAATGGTGGCGGAGAATTAAGGAATATGTGTATTTTCAAGGCATGTGTTTTATTTACAAACTTCAAAATGGTATTTTACCTGCATATTTTACAAACACTGAAAATGGTGAAAATGTCCATCAGCATTCCATACAACTGATCTCCATCAGTTTTTGGTTTAAAACCAACCAGATCCACTGGAACCAGAACCAGAACAGGTTTTAAACCAGATTGGTTTAAAATTTAAAATAGCCTGTAGCTCACTCCGTTTGACCTACCGAATCTCAAATTTTCAAATTTTTTGAGAAATCATCATATTGTTTTAGGGTTATAAATTTCATGGAAATCCGTTGGGGTTAAAATTAAAAAAAAAATCTCCAGATTTGACGGAAAATTAAAATACTCACATAAGGCTAAAATTTTGCATGACTATTAAAAATACAATTTTCAAATATTTTACAGATTTTCTAGAACGAATGAAACGAAATTCAATTTCGAGATTTTTCATGTAGCGCTCGCTCATCAACGTGTTACACTGAGCGTTTTCCTAACGTCAGTATATTCTACATTCTCAGAGCCCTCCCTGAACAAAATATCTCTACGGGCTGATATTGAAACGTTCTGTTTTCCTCAGGACTGACTGGAGGCCGACGCAACACTGTCAACAGCAGTGCAAACACCACCACCGAGTGTCAACTCCGATCCCGACGTAAAGCAGCCAAGATGTTGGTAGCAGTGGTCGTGATGTTCGCCTTCTGCTACTTGCCGGTCCATCTCCTCAGCATTCTCAGGTGTGTAAGCCCGGTTCACGCTCAAAACATCACGTAAGACGCGTTCACAGTGTTGGTAGCAGTGGTCGTGATGTTCGCCTTCTGCTACTTGCCGGTCCATCTCCTCAGCATTCTCAGGTGTGTAAGCCCGGTTCACGCTCAAAACATCACGTAAGACGCGTTCACAGTGTTGGTAGCAGTGGTCGTGATGTTCGCCTTCTGCTACTTGCCGGTCCATCTCCTCAGCATTCTCAGGTGTGTAAGCCCGGTTCACGCTCAAAACATCACGTAAGACGCGTTCACAGTGTTGGTAGCAGTGGTCGTGATGTTCGCCTTCTGCTACTTGCCGGTCCATCTCCTCAGCATTCTCAGGTGTGTAAGCCCGGTTCACGCTCAAAACATCACGTAAGACGCGTTCACAGTGTTGGTAGCAGTGGTCGTGATGTTCGCCTTCTGCTACTTGCCGGTCCATCTCCTCAGCATTCTCAGGTGTGTAAGCCCGGTTCACGCTCAAAACATCACGTAAGACGCGTTCACAGTGTTGGTAGCAGTGGTCGTGATGTTCGCCTTCTGCTACTTGCCGGTCCATCTCCTCAGCATTCTCAGGTGTGTAAGCCCGGTTCACGCTCAAAACATCACGTAAGACGCGTTCACAGTGTTGGTAGCAGTGGTCGTGATGTTCGCCTTCTGCTACTTGCCGGTCCATCTCCTCAGCATTCTCAGGTGTGTAAGCCCGGTTCACGCTCAAAACATCACGTAAGACGCGTTCACAGTGTTGGTAGCAGTGGTCGTGATGTTCGCCTTCTGCTACTTGCCAGTGCATCTCCTCAGCATTCTCAGGTGTGTAAGCCCGGTTCACGCTCAAAACATCACGTAAGACGCGTTCACAGTGTTGGTAGCAGTGGTCGTGATGTTCGCCTTCTGCTACTTGCCGGTCCATCTCCTCAGCATTCTCAGGTGTGTAAGCCCGGTTCACGCTCAAAACATCACGTAAGACGCGTTCACAGTGTTGGTAGCAGTGGTCGTGATGTTCGCCTTCTGCTACTTGCCAGTGCATCTCCTCAGCATTCTCAGGTGTGTAAGCCCGGTTCACGCTCAAAACATCACGTAAGACGCGTTCACAGTGTTGGTAGCAGTGGTCGTGATGTTCGCCTTCTGCTACTTGCCGGTCCATCTCCTCAGCATTCTCAGGTGTGTAAGCCCGGTTCACGCTCAAAACATCACGTAAGACGCGTTCACAGTGTTGGTAGCAGTGGTCGTGATGTTCGCCTTCTGCTACTTGCCGGTCCATCTCCTCAGCATTCTCAGGTGTGTAAGCCCGGTTCACGCTCAAAACATCACGTAAGACGCGTTCACAGTGTTGGTAGCAGTGGTCGTGATGTTCGCCTTCTGCTACTTGCCGGTCCATCTCCTCAGCATTCTCAGGTGTGTAAGCCCGGTTCACGCTCAAAACATCACGTAAGACGCGTTCACAGTGTTGGTAGCAGTGGTCGTGATGTTCGCCTTCTGCTACTTGCCGGTCCATCTCCTCAGCATTCTCAGGTGTGTAAGCCCGGTTCACGCTCAAAACATCACGTAAGACGCGTTCACAGTGTTGGTAGCAGTGGTCGTGATGTTCGCCTTCTGCTACTTGCCGGTCCATCTCCTCAGCATTCTCAGGTGTGTAAGCCCGGTTCACGCTCAAAACATCACGTAAGACGCGTTCACAGTGTTGGTAGCAGTGGTCGTGATGTTCGCCTTCTGCTACTTGCCGGTCCATCTCCTCAGCATTCTCAGGTGTGTAAGCCCGGTTCACGCTCAAAACATCACGTAAGACGCGTTCACAGTGTTGGTAGCAGTGGTCGTGATGTTCGCCTTCTGCTACTTGCCGGTCCATCTCCTCAGCATTCTCAGGTGTGTAAGCCCGGTTCACGCTCAAAACATCACGTAAGACGCGTTCACAGTGTTGGTAGCAGTGGTCGTGATGTTCGCCTTCTGCTACTTGCCGGTCCATCTCCTCAGCATTCTCAGGTGTGTAAGCCCGGTTCACGCTCAAAACATCACGTAAGACGCGTTCACAGTGTTGGTAGCAGTGGTCGTGATGTTCGCCTTCTGCTACTTGCCGGTCCATCTCCTCAGCATTCTCAGGTGTGTAAGCCCGGTTCACGCTCAAAACATCACGTAAGACGCGTTCACAGTGTTGGTAGCAGTGGTCGTGATGTTCGCCTTCTGCTACTTGCCGGTCCATCTCCTCAGCATTCTCAGGTGTGTAAGCCCGGTTCACGCTCAAAACATCACGTAAGACGCGTTCACAGTGTTGGTAGCAGTGGTCGTGATGTTCGCCTTCTGCTACTTGCCAGTGCATCTCCTCAGCATTCTCAGGTGTGTAAGCCCGGTTCACGCTCAAAACATCACGTAAGACGCGTTCACAGTGTTGGTAGCAGTGGTCGTGATGTTCGCTTTCTGCTACTTGCCGGTCCATCTCCTCAGCATTCTCAGGTGTGTAAGCCCGGTTCACGCTCAAAACATCACGTAAGACGCGTTCACAGTGTTGGTAGCAGTGGTCGTGATGTTCGCCTTCTGCTACTTGCCGGTCCATCTCCTCAGCATTCTCAGGTGTGTAAGCCCGGTTCACGCTCAAAACATCACGTAAGACGCGTTCACAGTGTTGGTAGCAGTGGTCGTGATGTTCGCCTTCTGCTACTTGCCGGTCCATCTCCTCAGCATTCTCAGGTGTGTAAGCCCGGTTCACGCTCAAAACATCACGTAAGACGCGTTCACAGTGTTGGTAGCAGTGGTCGTGATGTTCGCCTTCTGCTACTTGCCAGTGCATCTCCTCAGCATTCTCAGGTGTGTAAGCCCGGTTCACGCTCAAAACATCACGTAAGACGCGTTCACAGTGTTGGTAGCAGTGGTCGTGATGTTCGCCTTCTGCTACTTGCCGGTCCATCTCCTCAGCATTCTCAGGTGTGTAAGCCCGGTTCACGCTCAAAACATCACGTAAGACGCGTTCACAGTGTTGGTAGCAGTGGTCGTGATGTTCGCCTTCTGCTACTTGCCGGTCCATCTCCTCAGCATTCTCAGGTGTGTAAGCCCGGTTCACGCTCAAAACATCACGTAAGACGCGTTCACAGTCATCGCAACACGTTAATCTCGGTTACGCTGTCAGCAAATTGTAAAAAAAAAAAAAAGTGTTTGAAACCCTGTTTTATATTTTTTTAATTTTTTAATCATTGAATTAACATGCTAGTCCTTTGCTAAGCTTTATCGTAAGAATCATCTTCCGCCAAAAGGACGTACGCGTACGTTTCCATAGATTAATTCCCTATGATACGTCCTCAAAGAGTTAACCGAACCCTCTCATAAAATAACCTCAACACCTTGAGGTTGTATGTAAACGATATCATAATGTATCCTAGAACTTATCTTTGCTAGAATACGCCAGAATACGAATTTCACGTAGACCTTTCCACCTTGGGCAACATCATTTTACGTGGTACTATTGAACTCCTCATAAGGAAATATGCTGAGAGTATAAGCAGTAAAACCCTCGTACCTCGGTAAATCATCCACGAACATGTATATTTAAAAATGTTAAAATAAAACCAAGCAACATGTGCAACAGCAGTAGACTGATATGTATCAGTTTTTCAAAGAAATCTGTATGTCATACTGTATGGCAATGTTAAATTGCAGAAGAAATGTAGCTTGGGAGTTATCTCGAAAATTAATCATGCTGACCACTTTTACTTGCCTTCAGATAAAAAAAAAATCTATGTGTACAGTCAGGGACACTAGATGGTTCATACTATGCCTCTCTCTGACCCATAACATAAACATGTTTTTATATGGAGCAGAGAGAGATAGAGTATGAACCATCTAGTTTCCTTGACTATGCGTCGAGTTTGAACAATTTCTAATGAAGAGTGAAATTCGGAAGGTTGTGAAATCGCGAGCGATTTTTCCGCTTGTTTCAGGCACTTTTTTGGATACGATTGGAGACAAAATGGGTTGACGAAATAATTTGAAATTTAAATCATGATTAGATAAAAGACAAACTTAGGGTTATCATTTGGTAAATTTTTAATGTTTTGCTTTGTTAATTAGTAATAATTACTTGATTTTGGTGAAAAATGTTATATTTTCTTGTCTCATGGGTGCCGTATGAAATTAGATTTTAAAAATTAATTGGTGAGCGGGTTGGTCTCCAATCGTATCGGAAATTTCATAGTTTTGCGCGGTTTTGTTGAATAACCGGCACATAATTAACAAGGCACCGATCAAAAATGAAAAAGTGCTACTAATATACAATCAGACTGATTATGTGAACATCCTATCACAGTTACACCCACTTATGAAACAATGTTTCTCTCAATTTTCTAAAACGGCCGAGCGCTCTCCCTTGTCAAGAGATCGATCTCTCATGAATTTATACGTCCGAGTCGAAACGCTCTTTGATATTAGGTTTTAACCCACACATTTTGCTCTTCCCTATGATCCTCTTCGTCTTTGATATCCTAGAGGACAGAAATTCCGTATTACACAAGGTATCATGATTGTCGTTCATGTGGTCAGATTGTGCGTCGATGAATCTCAGTCCAAGATAACTGAAATGTTATAAATATCTTGGGAACACTTTCAAAGAGGTCATTAGCACAAACATATGTGCAATTCCCATGACCCTGAAAAATACCCTGAACATATTCACTTTTTATACAAAGTAAAAAGTACGAAAAGTAGGAAAAAGTACGAAAAGTACGAAGAAGTACAACATCCCTGCAGATCGATGGGAAGTCGTTGGGCTTCTCATCGGGGCTCGAGCGGCGTATTTTATACATCATTGTTCCCACTATTTTGAAATCATCAATAGCCATCCTTTATAATCATTTTTATAGTCAAAACCCTGTTTAAGTTTCATTTTTATAATTATTTATATTTTACTTGTTAAAAAACGATATGTATATATTGTATTAGTCACAATTTTAATTTCTTAGTACGCTGGATCCAAGAGGTCAACCATTTTTAAGGGACAGCCATCAATAAAGTGATGTTACTACTTCTAGTTGGTAAAATATGTGAATATAGGGATATTGAACATATTAATTCATTAAGATATAAAAATTCTGCGAACACGAGAGATTTGTACTAGCTCACAATTTAAATTGTCCCGTTTTTTTCTTATTAAAATCAACTCATCATTAATACATTTCCTTTATTACATTTCTGCTCAAAGCTTAATTTCCAAAAAAGGATAAGGATGTAAAAAATAATATTAATTGACGAGTATCAACTTCGTCCCGATCAATCTTTTTTGTCACTTCTCCACCACCCTCCACCACCCCCACTTTCCTCGTTTCTCCTTTCACATCTTCCTTACCGCATCTCGTGGCTGACTTACAGCATCTACTCTTCACAGTTTCCTTCTCAAATCCTCTCCTTTCATCAATTGCCATCAAATCACCAAACCATCTCAAACGTTCTATATCAATTCTAAAGTTTAAGATAAGTCAAATACTCTGCCACAGGTATCGTAAAACCAGATACCCTGAGGGTCTTGTGACTTTGTGAGGAAATCCTGAGTCCTGAGTTAGATGTAAATAAATACGACAGAGTTTCCAGCTAAGTTCCGATCAATAACGGGAGATTTAAATTCCATGTCCTGGTACTACTTTGAGTTTATGTCAGCTTAACATTCCCACTACATTTACTTTGAAACTTGATGTCGAATCTTGTTCAGCTTTCACTTAATACATTTGAAGGGTACTACAGGGGAATAACGCTTTAAGTCACATTCGGATGAAACTGAGATAAGCGAAGTTTTATGTTGAAACTTGTATCTATCTTCATTACAAATCGATATTTTAATTGCGTTTTTCATGACTTTGTGGCAATATTTTCTAAAACCCGAGGGTATATTCTGAAAGCTCATAAAAAATCACTGCAAACAAATATTTTTTTTCCCCAAAAAATTTACTTATAGCGTTCTTTCACTGTACCCTTAATTTCCATAATACATTTAATTAAAAATTTCAAACATTAAATAAAAATAATTCATAGCTTTGTATACCTACAGAGCATTTACCGCCAATAATACCATTTCATCAATAGGACATGCATGTGCAAAGCGAAACAACCAGCAGATAGCAGCACAATGCATTTTGTGGGAAAAAGCAAGTTAGAAAGATTAGCTATTTTGCTATGCTATTTTCTAGTGTAATATGATCTTGAATTCATTTCACCTTTGACCAACAACGTTGACAATATCAAATATCGAACCTCTTTGATGAAGAGGTTCCAATATCTAAGTTTTGCAATAGAGCCCTGTATTGAAGAAGTAAAGTTCGATAGACAAATAGACTGATGGAGGGAGTTGCCCCTCGAATGTGGAATCTATGAGAGGAAAATTGAACTGAAATGAAATGAATGGTCTGGAACGGAAGTGAAGTAGAAATTTCATTGTATTGCTACAAAAATAAGTGACTCGTTTAAAAGGTTGAGAGGAAACGTATATTCATCAAGAAATATTAGTTCACTGTCTATAATGACCAAGTTGTGTGTCTTGGTTAACAAGTAGAAAATATATTTTTAAAATTGTATATTCGGTTTTTAAATCAAAATTATTAACAAACAAAAAGTTGGGATGTGGTATCCTAAAAATAATTAAAATTAGAGAGAATATTTTGTTCTGAAGTTTATAAAGTAAAAAGAGACACAAATTGTTACACGTTTTGCTTAAAGTTCTTCCCAAAATCCCCACCGATGGCTGCCACCTTAGCGCGGTGGTGGGGTTTGCGTTGGCCAATGATCCATTGCAGCTACGCCGGCGAGCATATGCTCATGTGTAAGGGTTACCCATGACGGACAGGTCAGTGGTGAGGTCTAGACAAAGAGCAGCCAGGGTCGGCCTAACCATGTCCTCCCTTGAATTTGCGGTCCCCTCCCCTCCCCTCGGGCCGGCCTTCCCCCTCGAGATGGTGATCCCCCTGAAATCGGGTTCCGCCGGCCCGAATCCTCACACCCCCCGGTCCGTCCCCATTCCGGCCTGGCCTCCCCACCAGTGTTGGACTCCCCCGGATCGGGCCCGTTAGGTCGACCCCTCCCCATGTCCACCACTTATATCAACAAAGTTAAATGCAAAAATGCAAAAATTAATGTGCGCATTATAACCTCGTCGTTGACGCGCCGTTAAACCACAATAATCTAATCTAATCTAATCTTCCCAAAATGCTGATATTCTGAATAATGTCTCGTGGGATTTATACGGTAGGAGGGGACGCCTAAATACGCCACAATATCATGCTCATTCTTATATTTTTAATATTTAATTTGACTATAATCACTAACTTATTCTTGAGAATTTCGACAATTTATAAATGAATGTTTAAATATGTGTCAAATCTGTTCAACTCTGTATGAAATGAGCCCAACTCTGTATCAAATCTGTGTCAAATCTGTCCAACTCGGTATAAAATGAACCAAACTCTGTGTCAAATCTGTCCAACTCTGTATGAAATCAACCCAACTCTGTATCAAATCTGTGTCAAATCTGTCCAACTCTGTATAAAATGAACCAAACTCTGTGTCAAATCTGTCCAACTCTGTATTAAATGAACCCAACTATGTGTCAACTCTGTCTGACAGTGTGAATGTTGCAGCATCGTGATGGAGCTGCCGCAGAATCAGATGATGGTGATCTTCTCGATGCTCTCGCATTGGCTCTGCTACGCGAACAGCGCTGTGAACCCGGTCATCTATAACTTCATGAGCGGTAATTCACTCAAATCTCTCCTAAACTGTAATCTTTTTCATTCTGCTTTCGGATCTATTGTCTTGGTTGTCTAGTAACACCACGCTTTTGTTTGTCGTCTGCTTTCGTGTGTAATTTATGATAAAAACTCGTTTTTTGATTAATATTTCATAATGTAATTAAGAAAATGCTTCATACAAAGCGTTGAAAAGAGAATTTGTATAGTATTTTTTAATGGAATGCTGCATGTGAGGTTATAATCATTTCCCTGGACAGCATAAAATAACATGTGGTAAAGTACTCGAATGATTTTGTGATTATCTAGATTAGTAACAAAGTTTGATATTGTACGAAAAATATAATATTCAGTCAAATATAAACTAATTAGTAACCTCTTGAAGGTTTTTAATTTTTCAACATTCTAATATTTCGTCAAAGACGTTCATAAAATTATACTTTCGTTTTTGTGCATGTTTTAATTGGTTACGGTGGATGAATGCTGGATTAAATTTGCCGAGGAGTCAGTCATATACTTCAAAATTATTGAAACAGTTGAATTTAATCCAACTTTTAGTTAATGCACATACTCTTTCAGTTGGTCATACTGTCCAGTGAAACTAATTTTCAATTTACTGAATAATTATGCAATATTCTTTTTATTTGGTAAGACTTAAATTTACTTAAATGTAATATAAGACTTGCATTAGATTTGTATTAAATTTGTTTGATGCTAGACATGTTTTTTGATTGCTTAGTTCATGTCTTAAAATAATTTCAAATTGTAATTAATATTTGTTGATTGATCTCTGCCTTTAGATACGTACACCAATTGTTTAACTGTTTTAATCATTTATCCTAATCATTAAATTGATTTTTATTCAAACATATTTAATTAAATACATTATTAAATTTCATTAAATTTATAAAATTTTTATTAATTTCATTTACATAAAAAGTTGAAAACTGAGTCTAACTTTGTCCTGTTAGTACAGCATTTAATCAATCTAGACATTATAGAATGCTCCTGTGTATTCGGAAACCACATAAAGCCCATTATATTCATTCCGATGCAAGCACGGTTACCTTTGAGCTGGTAATTAGTTTTAATATTAAGTTCACTGAATGACGTAATTGCATGGTTACCTGTTAGATTCACGCCTGAACAACTGTTGCACCGCAACGCAGTTAACGTTGTCAAACAATCCATTAAATACTGCAATTCAAAATCATTGGCATGGATTCTCTGTGTAGTGTATAGCTATCATGCAGATAGGAAGACTAATGTAGACTATTGCTTATTTATTGTAGTGCTACTGTGCCCGATTTTGTTTTTTAGAACCGTTTGACGTAAAAATAAACTTTTGTATGCAGGTCATTACTAACATTCGTAAATTCAGTGAGACTGTTGAGGTTAGGGTATTTTACATATCACAGTTGGTAACTGATTTAGGATTGCCTAAAATGTTGACTTTTTTAAAATAAATTAAAAACTACAATTGGTGGCAGATTATGGATTTTTGTAAATTTCCTTGTTTCCATAAAAATAATTATTTAGGTTGAAAATTCACATACCTATCACGAAAATTCTAGAATTTCATGATCAGATTGAACTGAATTAACAATATCGAATAAAATGGCAGTCGCAAGCCTCAGATTATAAACGCATTCATAATTTAACTTTGTGAACGTTAAAAATAAATATATTGAAAAGCACATTGAACATTTCATATTTGTTACAGCTAATAAAATGTCCATAACAAACAATATATGTATGAGTTATTTTGAAAGTACTCTAGTCCAGTGTATCGAATATCACTTAGAACTGAATTGAGACGCTTTAGAGATAAATCGAACTCTATATACTGGAGATAAAAGACGGTTTTATTTATCTGAAAAGTGTCAGGACTATAGTGGTTGGAATATCTTTGTTGTGGCGATATTGAGATGTTTGCACTTGTCGTCTTCGCAAAGAAGTCTTTCTCGAATGCCACGAGCAGAAAACGAAGAGCGAGGATCGGGATAACAGATGGATGGTGTCGTATAGTTTATCGGAGGAAAATTTTATAAAGTGACGAACAGAAAGAAAACGTGCAAATAGAGACACGGGAGGGCGATGGAGTGTATTTTTTAGAGATCGATACATTTAAATACAGGTCAAATTATTAAAGTGAGAAAGTGACTGAACTGTGAGCATTCGACTGGCCCATCAGCGTTTTGGCACTTTAGTAAAAATATTTAATAATAGACAGGGGATGTTATAATTTATTTTGACATGCTAGGTTTTGTTCTACAAGATTTTTGTGTATTTAAAAATTAATTTGATTAAATAGTGTGAGAGAATGTGTATTAAACTTAGTTTGATTACCAAAACCAGAGTAAAATATAGAGTAAATTTTAATTTTAATTCTCTGTACCACTGGAAAATATTCCATCAACACAATGTCAGTATGAACATTCTGAAGAATTCGTAATGCTAGCTTCAATTTCTCGAGAAACTTCAATAGGACTTTTCTTATGTGACATAAACCAAGGAATTCAATTGTGAACTAGAAAACGATGGACAATTGAAGAGGTAATACGCTTCAGACTCTTGTTTGATACCAGATCCTTCTCTTGACGGCCATCCAGACAGAAAAGCTAATACAGATCAGCTTTCACACACAACAAAACATAGAGTTGAAAAGCTTTTCAATTTGTACACATTTTTCCATCGATGTTGGCAAGCGCATGAAAGAGTTTTGTTTGTAGATCGGCACTTTATTGTATTATTTGTTCGTAGCTTGAAGTCGTGTGGTGTTTTCTTTTGATTTTATAGAATTTGAAGCGCATTACCGAATGGCAAGTTTCTGTTTACAGTAAGTAATACATTTTTTTTAACTGAAAAATTCCGATTTCGAAAATGTATCAGAGAAAAGTCGGAAGAATTTGGTATATTTCCCAGGCAGTCCAAGTGATATGACACATTTATTCTGTCATATTAATATTTGTGTAGTAAATATGTTGAATGTCTTATGATTAGCCACTGTAAAAATACAAGCCAAGTCTCTTGAACTGAACATTCAGTAGGTACTAAAAAGTAGGGATATAAGAAATGGCCATGGTTATCACGTTAACTTAAAACTATTAATATACTTGACGCATAGTTATGTCATGCATTATATAGGTATATTATTGATAGTCTATCATATTTTATCTAACACGTCTGAACTATTATTTATATTCGATATTAACGCTTCCACTAGAAGAGTGTTCGTATATTATTATTTGTGTCAAGAAAATAGGTGTTTAAACTTAAAACTATAAACTAACGTGAACGTGAATAACGACTTGACACATTTTTATACCACTCTACTTTCCAGTGCTGAATTTAAAACTTGGTTTAATTTCAAGAAACTTGGCAGCTATTTTTACACGGAGTGTTTTCTTTGGTAGTGTTTACTTAAATAAGCTCCAAAGCTGCATTTCTTTGGTTATATGTGGATTAACGAACTTTCAAGTTGTCCAAATTCCTCTTGAACTTTGAAGTCCTAAAAACCATAACGTTTATTTATCAAGATTCAATTCCCCTTATCTCGAAATAAAAACAGGCCAATGGTATTGGAGGACATTCAAACCCCTTCCTATGTTGAATCCATTTATTTGTCAAAATAAATATAGTATTATTCTTTTTTTAATCTAGTAGAAATGCACTAAATTCATGGATGAAATTCAAACATTTCCGGGGGCCTCTCGACGGGCCCTCCAATGTCTTCGTTGACAATTATATCTCTGGTTATTTTGATGTATTCAATAATATTCAGCCTTGATAGAGATAATACAGTACAATCGACAAACGTAACATTGGTTTCAGGCAAATTCCGACGTGAATTCAAGCGCGCCATCTGTCAATGCAACAAACCCGAGCACAACTCTCAGTACTACCTGAACCATACCCAGAGCGACTACCCCGGCAGCACTCGCATGAACACAATGCTGTCTAGAGGTGAAAGTTCACGCTATCCACGGGGTCAACACACTATGATACCCTTGCAGCAGATACCAAAGACAGTATGGAGATCGAAAACGAATATCCTAGTGGCAAACAGTCAGATTTGACAGAGAAATCAGATCTGTCAGACGACGAGTCAACAAGATGGACGACAGCAGTTCGAGCGCCGCGTGACGTGGGCGAAAGTGGAACCAGGAGTGGCTGCGGCCACGGTGGATCCGTCGATAATAGCGGTAACGACAACACAGTATGGTTGATGGGTTATTGTTTTATGAAATGGAGTTTGTAGTGTTGTTTAAATTAGTTATTGGTAAAGCTATCGGGAAAGGTGAATTGGTGAGGCTTAAAATAATGATTTACCTGAATATCGTATTTTTAAATCGCTGAAATATTCGTTGGGGTAGAAAAAAGAAGCTTTCGAGTGAAAATTCTTCTTATACTATGAGCGTTGTTCATTCCTTTCTTAGTTAGCTTTGACGATAATTAATTTGGCCAAATGAGAACATAGATGTATTTTTGTATCGTTTAAATATAATATAATAAAATATTTTAAAATATTTAGTGTAGAAAGATGGGTTTTTTTCCAGTTAAATAGAGTTTGAAAATGTATTTAATGCCGCACGGTTGATGGAATATTATTTATATTTCCATTCACATCGTACAATAGCCAACTATCTCAATTTCATCATATTAAATTAAAAATTTTGCATCTTTATATTCATGCACTTTTAAATCAAATTGTTGCGACAAATTTATCTTACTCCAAAATGCGAATTCTTTTAAATTATAATAATCTCTACAAATGTAAACGTAAACTAGAAATCTTTTAAAATAACTTTTGCAATTACAAATCACATATTTAAATCGTGCTTCAATAAGGCTTGCTGACACATATATACGAGACGTTGGAAAGTGTTATGAAGCGAATAACATCTATCGAAAATTGAATTGATATTATTTATTATCTTCTTTTCAAAGATGAAGTGTATCATATAAATAATTGTAATTCGTGATGTATTTTTACTTCCCTTTTGAGTCATTGATAAAGCTTGTGGAAAACGTTAAATGTAATGAATTTGTAGCTCATAATAAACCCATATTAAAACAATTGTAAGTTTTTACAAGGTTTTCTAAACCAATTCTTATAAAACGGTCAATAAACAGGGTACCAAATCGTGTAAATCTATGTAACACTGTAAACGAGCGATCAATGAGCTATTTTCAGTGAAGCTATTAAAAAAGTAATATAATTCTCAAAATATAGATGTAGTTGTTCACTGTCCAGTCATGATGTTCAATCATGATGTTCAGTCATGATGTTCAATCATGATGTTCAATCATAATGTTCAGTCATGTGTTCAGTCATGATGTTCAATCATGATGTTCATTTATGATGTTCAATCATAATGTTCAGTCATGTGTTCAGTCATGATGTTCAATCATGATGTTCATTTATGATGTTCAATCATAATGTTCAGTCATGATGTTCAGTCAAGGTGTCCATTCATGATGTTCAATCATGATGTTCAGTCATGATATTCAGTCATGATGTTCAGTCATGAAACGATGTAAAATTTGTTAAATTGCGAGCTGACCTTAAACTGATAACATTCTAAAAATATTACCATAGTGACGTTTTATTTTTGTTAATACGGTTAAATTTACCACCTGTAGGTATAAATGAACTTTTATTTTAATGTTTAAATTGTATTAAAATGTTGATTAACTAGTATTCACATGTGGCATTGATGTAAATTTAGTAAAATGAGTTAATATGTATTGAATTTTCATCCCCGAAAGTGTTACATTTTTCATTGAAAATTACTATGTAAGGTTACAGTTACAAATTTAAATGCAAATGCAAGAATTTGATCTATTTTCAAGATGTATTACAATTGGAACACTTGCTATTCTCGTCCAATGACAATTCAAATGGTATATCTGGAATTTAAAATTGCAGCAATGTTTGTGGTGTGTGAAAAATATTTATAACTTTTCATTGACGTTGTGTTTACAAAACTGAATCTAAATGTTCAGCGTTACCTTCTGATTGTTGTGATAACTGATGTTTACAAATTAAATTACTTATAAGTCTGTCATATAATATGTTTAATGTGTGGCGAATTGTTATTTTGATTTTATTTATTTATTTTGTAAACAATTTTACCAATCCTATATTTTATCCGCCGGTTGTTTTAGCTCAATAGACAATTACACACATGGGCTTTATGACAAATGTATCTAGATAGCTGTAAAAAGATGCACTCAAATCTGGCACAACAGTAAAGTCTAAATAGTTGTTTAATGTAGATAATCTTCACAGTATTCCTAAATTACAAAAAAAATATAAGCAAAAAATTAGGTTCTACTCTATTTTGTATTTTATATTGTCCAATGAAATATGTTAATTGTGATCTAGGTATCTAATAAGTTAGAAAACACCTCACGTTTCAAAGATAATTCATACTATGTCCATAAAGAATAAGTGTACTGTTCTATTGTTATAATATGGATGAAGAAAAGAGATCAGTTTGATTCTGCCACTGAAATTTAACATTCAGTTATGTCTCAAATGATAATTTTTTGGAAGGAAATCGGACGCGTTTTTCAAAGTGTTCTGGTTTTGGTTTGGTTTTCACAAAAACAGAAATTTTAACTAAAATTACAACTAATGGTAAGTCCTGAAAGATGAAATTAAATTAAACGATTTGTCTATAGTAAATAATGCAGTGAGGACGTACAGAGGATATAATATACTCCAGTGTGACATTATTAAGTTTAGTGAGAGCATTTAATTCTGTAAGTGAAGTCTAAAATTTACAAATGTCTTTGTGGATCATTTGCGTCGCCTCTGGCCGGGTTCAGGCAGAATCTGAGTTTTACCCACCTACATTTTCCGCAACACAATTGAGTTTTTATCAAAGTTGTGTGTGTGTTATAGTGTAAAATGTGATTGTATTATGAAGAAATCATGAATTGTACTTGATGGGGAATTCATACGCTCAAATCAAAATGATTGTGTCAAAATGTGTATAAGAAATATTCAAATATATTTGTTTCGTCATTGTAAAGCCTCAGGTGTTTTATTTGAAAAAGCCTCTCCTCAATCTTCTCTTGCTTAGAAAAGTGTACATACTAAAAAAAATATAATCATTTATTTAACAACTTATTTTATTACCCACAATTTTTCGTTAATTTATTTTATACATTTCAGAAATGTTTAACCTATTATAGCAGTTTACAGTTAATAAATCTGATTGATCTTTTATGCTTCATGAAAATTTTAAAAACAATACTACTTAAATTTTTGGTTACTTTTTGTTTTTAATTTAACAATTATTCCTCATCTATAAAGAATCATTACTATGTAAAATGGAGTGCACTGCATTAGAAATGAATCAATCTTTTGGCGTACCGATAAACAATTAGAAGATTATTGTAACTATACTGCTTTTTGTTGACTTTTGTCTCCAACTCCTATGGTCTGGTCTTCTACTTCTGCTGTGGTTCAAATTATTCTCCTTTCTCCTGCTCTTTCTCCTTTCTGAACATTACAACGCAGATTACTAACATGCCAAAACGCTTTCTTAATAATGTGTCACATAATGCTGCAATTACCAGGACATCTCTGTAAGTATGGTTATGTTATAGAAGATATTTTCAAATACGATCAATAAATCCATTTATATTGTTCGAATAAATCTGAAAGTTTATCTATGTGATTTAAAAAGTTTAATGATTCTTAGAGGACAGTTACGTATAAGGAAGCACAATTGATTTGCCTAACACAAAATGTACTCCAATCTTCTGTAAATTATTTCTTCTCTGTCCTGCAAAACATTCATAACTTCAGTTTTATCTGTCGCACAAAACATTAGAGCAACTTCTCTGTATCTATCTAGCTAAGAAAGTATAACTAATGTATTTTCTTTCTAGCTAAAAAAACCCAGTAACTTACTATGTCTTTTCGGTCTATAGCTAAACCAACAAGTAACTTATGTCTTTTCTGTCTAGCAGAACAAGCAAGTAACTTAATATGTATTTTCTGTCTAGCTAAATATCGCAAGGAGTTCCGGCACGCCTTCCACTGTGGTCCCGACATAACCTCAAACCAGCGGAGTCGCAGCTATGCATGCCGGTACACGACGACTAGCGCTCAAAGCGGTGGGTCTACCAACTACTCCAAGGCCATGACAGAGATTGTGCCCATCAGTATCTCCACGAGCAGCACGTCCCACGAGGAATAGGGGATATCATGTTGAAATGTGACAGAAATATACATAATATTATACTTATACTAACAACACAATGATTTAATATCAGCTAGTCACTACAAATATATTAATTATGTAACAATTTTGAAAAATTTAATTTTAAAATGAATGGAATTGATTTTTCAGTTGTTTTTTTTAACATTTGGTACAGTTCTGAGATAAGTTCGAAAAATACACAATTGACCTTTGTATCTTATTGGCAACTTTGGTAACCTTCGTAGGTAGTGCAAATATGAATTATGAGGAAGACTTGTGTCATCACTATTTTTTTTCTCCAAAACTAGCTGCACTCGCCTATTGTACCACTGTTGACTCAAATAAAATATACTGCCGCTAAACAGCTATATTATTATGTATAATTAAGTTACTAGGAGGTAATTAATAATTATACACAAAATTGTACCACATGTAGGTTAATACATAACATCTGTTTTAGAATGTATCGATGTTTATATTAATAAATAACTATATTAATGAAAATACATACAAAAACAACATTAATGTAAACAGGTATACAAATTCTATTTTTGGTCACAGTGACAACTAATTTGTAATATTATTATTGATAAAGAATTGAGGAAACGCTGTAATGAACTATCCCCCAATGAGTAACATTTTACAAGTTGATTTGATAATTATACTTAAATGGCGTGAGACATGACAAATTTCCTGATGATATCATAACGGAGCTATGAAGTGATAACTATTTTTACAAAAGACAACATCTGATAAATTCAAGGCAACATGTGAATGTCCTCTTCTAATAAATATCTCCTAATTATTTTATTATAATATGCAATGCAACGTGAGCAGATGATCAAACACATTAATCAACTGACAGTTGTTTGAAAGTCCCCTCAAACCCAAATAATTCGTTCTTGTCAATCGTCTGGCCTTTCCTCTTGGATTCATCGACTCTCATTGCCTCTTGGTCCATGAACCATCCTCTGCGGCTCTCAATCTCGCTCCTCCAATCAGCTGCAAGAGAAGAACGTTCATTCCAAACAAACATTTTCACCGTGGAGTGGAAACTGACAAAACCATAATTGACAATCACTCTTCGTTCGGGATACGCAACTATATCGTCGATTTATAATGGCTAAGCGTCCCACTTCGTAATAACCTAACAAGGTCAAATTAAACGACTCGAGTCGTCCAACAATTTACCAGTTTGCAAAGGTACATGAGCAGTACAACAGCATGCTTCTTATTTGATCGTTAGTAGACATTTCATTAAAAAGTCAGAATCTGATAAAGAAGCGAGCTTTCAATATAGGCGTATATATTATGCGCTGGTATCAGTAGCTTATCAGTTACGAACACAGAGCAAATGTAAAGCAAGTTTTCCATGAATCACGATCAAATCGCAAGTCGCAGGTGGGACGCGATTCCTGTTTCCATAAAACGCGACAAAATTGTGATTTGACACCGTAATGCCATCTACCACAATACTTATTGATTTATTGATCTTTGATTCTTGTCGTTCGACCATCGAGCGACTCCGACTATGTCCATTTAGTGTTGTTTTCAAACCTTAAAACCGCAAAGCTGAAGGATGTGCCAGTGCTTCAGTCTTACCCCAGAGTTCACTTAGCTTCCTCTGCTTGCCGCCGAAGTCTTCGGGCAGCACCTCCCGGTCAAAGTGGTCATACAGGGTGTCAAGAGTGGAGTGCAGAAACAGTTTCGACGAGAAGAAACGTTTGTTTCTGGCCACTGCCACCGCCATCTGAAGTATGTACTTCATGACGGGAGGACTGTTGATGAAGTGGACTCCTTTAAGTCTCCCGCCAAACACACGCTGTAACAAGTAAACCAAATTGTAATTCGAGAAAAATTGAAAATAAGGAACACGACTGACCTCTGGTGGATTCTTTGGTACTTGTCATAAGGGGGATAATGGATAATATCACGGGGATATTTATATAAATAAATTATATTAAATTTGCTTTAGTTGTTTGTTATGGCTGAAAAACTAAACTTGTAACTAACTTAAACTTCAATTGTTTCTCCTTTTTCACTGCCCCAGAAACACGAACTTCAAAATAAAAAAGTGCATCTAAAAAGTTTTTTGCCAGAAGTGGCTCCATCACGTATCGCTTATTTGTTCGAAACACACTTCGAGACTCGTGGAACTTTCTCTGTGTTTTTATTTAGTTTTGTAGGCAATGTCCCAAGGTCATACCGTTCAACCAATCGATCGGACATTTTTGCAACCACACTTATGTCATGAGAAGCCTCGCGTATTGTTTTTGAATCCTGTGATTAGTAAGATTGAATAATGGAACCTTTAGACCGATCAACAATTTGTAACAAACATTTTATGTGTTTTTGCCAATTTTCAAACCAATATGTCAAGAACTTCAAGGGCTATAGGCATGTTATGCTTCTATTGAAATATTTGTCAAATGTTTTCAAATGTATCATTACAAATACTCCTTTGACTCATTAATTCCCAAGGTATGTTATATAGCAGTAACTTTCAAATAAATATTAATACGTATGCAATACGAAAACTGGATTATCAAGGCTTAAGAGGGCTGAGTAGTGAGCGTGGCCTTGAAGAGTTTTTTAATCGATTTTTATCAATATCTTTTACCAATGTAATTGTTTACAAAATAAGGCTTTGTACGCGTCTTCAGAACAGTTCAATGAAAATATTTTCATAGTTTGGAATAAGTTATTAGTTTTATTTTGTCCAACAGATGTTTAGTACCATAATTTTACTAATTTTCGGGCACTAAACATCTGTAGGACAAAGTAAATCTAATAAACCATTACAAGCTATGAAATTATTTTCATTGAACAGTTCTGAAGACGCGTACAAATCCTTATTTTGTTAACAATTACATTGGTAAAAGATATTGATAAAACTCGATTAAAAACTCTTCAAGGTCAAACTCATTAGGTGAAACCTTAGAGGAATAAGAGGTGAAACCATTGTTAAAGTAACCATGCTATGACCGAAAAGTTGGAAGTATAAAATGGCATATAGGAGATCTCTAACAAATGTCCATTCAAAGCAATGTGTCTTCAGTGTGGTTTTGTAGCTCAGTTGATCGAGCATTGCCCGGGAGGTTCTGGGTTCGATCACCGGATATCTCACCTCGTAGCAGACCTCCGCCTTCTTCAGCTGAGCCAGCGACGTCCCCTTGACGTGCTCCATGCAGATTCCTTCCATGTCCATGATGTAGACGTCGCCCAGAGTCAAGTCCTGAAGGATAATAACACAGATTATTTCACAAGGATGCTTAGAAGGCTAAACGGCACGACGATTGCAATATTGGCTGAAGAGCTTCTAAAATATGAGAAAATGCGTATTTTTTTTCTCGTGCAGCTGTGTTCATTAGCTTTTCATCATTTATATCGCTCCTAAGCTGTTGATAAAACCAATTTATTATATTATATTCTACCCATAAAAAACACTCCGTGTAAAAATACCAGCCAAGTCTCTACAACTAAAAAAAATTATGAAATCTAAAAAATTCTGCACTGAAAAGTAGTGATATCAAAAAATGGTCCAAGTCAAAACTTTATTTGAAAATCAAAAAATACTTGGCGCATCGTGTATACATAGTTTAGAAGTATAGACCAGATAGAAAATATACATCAAATATACATAATACATGTAGTATACCTATTATGCCCTAAAAAAACGATGCGCCAAGTATTTTTTGATTTTCAAATAAAGTTTTGACTTGGACCATTTTTTGATATCACTACTTTTCAGTGCAGAATTTTTTAGATTTCATAATTTTTTTTAGTTGAAGAGACTTGGCTGGTATTTTTACACGGAGTGTTTTTTATGGGGATATCACTCCTTTTTTTAGTTTATTCTTAGAACTTGTGACGTCAATTGAACAATTACTAAATCCATTAAAAATAGTCGCCATTGACAATTTGGTTTACTAATGAAAATCTGCGTATGGTACTATATATTTGCTTTAAATGATCTTTCATGAAGAATAGCAAAGGTTTCATTCCTATCAGTTAACCGAGTTCCGAGATATGGCAACACTTCGGTTTTCAAAATGGCTCCTGAACTTACTGCACTGCCACAAAGAATGTATATCTATAAATGATGTGTATCATTTTAAGTTTTCTGAATATGTATTCATTATATAGGAGGGGATTATAACAATTTTTAAATTTGAATGATGTAATTTCCGGTCTTATAAATAGGAAATTTCTAGTGTGACTGTTCCCATTTCATAGAGATGACCTTCCGAATCGTTTGGCGGTAGTTTCATACCGATCAGTCAACCAATTTTCAAGATATGACGTTACTTCCTGTTTCAAAATGGCTGCTGAAATCACTGACCCCTTGAATTATAATTTAAACATGATTACATTTTATTATAAGCTGTCTCAAATAGTATATTTATTGTATCAAAATGTAAATTTGTGAGATTTTTAAAATGTGTGACGTCATTTCCGGTTTCGGTATGGGAAACTGCAAATATTATTGATGATAATACATAAAGTTGACCGTCTAAATTGTTTAGCGCTGGTTTCGTTCAAATCTATTCAGCCGTTATTGACATATGATGTCACTTCCGGTTTCAAAATGGCGGCTTCCGGTTGGTTTTATAATAAGTCAAATGAGATATCAAAAGTACATACGTTACATAAATAACAAAATAATCGGATCAAATTTGTTGCCGAAATGCCAATCGATGTATTTCAAATTTCATGACGTCATTTCCGGTTTCTTTAACATAATGTTTAGTCTTTTGCTACTGATAATCCATAAAGTTTACCGTCTGAATCGTTTGGCGCAAATTTCGTTCCGATCGGTATAGCCGTTGTCAAGATATGACGTCACTTCCGGTTTCAAAATGGCGGCACAAAAAATTTATGGGGTGAAGGTTAAATCAGACGCCAAAAGTGCACACGTGGTAAAAATGTGAGATCAATCGGTTCAGCCGTTTAGGCTGTGGCCATGTTACCGGATTTGAATTCCAGGAGACTACTACTACTACTACTACTGAGATTATTATTATTATGAAAACCGCCCTAAAACACTGTTTTTACGGCCCTCTAGCGCGCAAAGGGCGTAACCTATTGTTCCCAAATTTGGTATATGTTGTAGGGTGGGCCATAGCTCGAAATTAAGATATATCGCAACAATGTGAGATTTTCCAATTTTAAGATCCAGTAGGCCGAAAATGCCACTTTGATGCTTACAGTAAAAGTGGGTTTGCTCCAGCCTTTATATGAGAGTGTGCGCGCGCCGTACGACTTGGCTGGCGTGGAGCGACCGCTCCACTAGATACTGAATCGAGATTATAAGACGTTTTTTTCATTTTATTGCCTTCGCCAACCAATCGATCGGAAATGTTATACATGATCGTACCCACCTACCACGTGAATACTAATATTTCAACAATTAATTCCTAGACAAATTGATTTCAAAAATAAACTTTAACATACTATTATGACGTAACACTCACCGCCTGCTCCCTGTCTATTACGTAACACTCACCGCCTGCTCCCTGCACCCTGATGACGTAACACTCACCGCCTGCTCCCTGCACCCTGATGACGTAACACTCACCGTCGGCTCCCGGCACCCTGTGCTGAGCATCAGCAGCTTCTGGAAGTCGATCTCCGTGTACTTGGCATCTGGAGGCAGCAACTTGTACACGAAGATGCGATATCCTTCAGCAGTCACGTGAGGCAGCGGCGCGACTTCACTGCAAGAACACGCAAAGAAACAGTCGTAGCATTCACTTCCACTTCCTGGGATTTGAAGTCGAATGCCCCATTTGCCAGATTCTGGCTTTACAAAGACATTACTTCTGTTTGCGACAAGAACATATATGTACACAGATCAGAAGAATGTCGTTGTACTGTGTCAGGTTTACCAGCAGTCTGGTAAATGGAAGACGATCTCAGCCGGACGCGTGAAGAATTTGACCTTGGTCTATACGTAAGAACGGGGCGGTATACTTTGTCAAAGACATCGACGACAGTCTCGCACATCCCAAACAAAATAATTGTTTGCCAATGGTTGTAGAGTGAATTTGCTTAATTCCTTAAAAAAAAACACTCCGTGTAAAATTACCAGCCAAGTATATTCATTTCGCCATATCATTTTGATCAGTTTGGTGAACTCCTTCGTTGTCTTGAAATTTCTGTGGTTGAGTTCTACGCTTTCAGTGTAACTTCGTATGCTGGTTGCTAAGTGTAATGGCCAGAAATTAAATATTAATATGTAAAATAAAATTAACTAAAAAAGTACGTTCTTGTTCTTTTAATATCCAGTTGTGTAAGAATTGTGAAATTTTGGAAAATGCATAAACATATAGGTACTTGTTGTTCTAACTGTGGATTACATAAAGTATGATTTGATTACGAGATGGACTTACATCAAGTCCATCTGTCTCTGGATCTCTGGCAACATGGGATCTCTGTTAGTGAAGTACTCTGGCAGAGCCGACTTGAGTGTGAAGTGTACATCCAGAGCCTGCTTCGTTCTCTCCACACTCATCTTGCAGCGGTGTAAAGTGTAGCGAAACAACCAATCATCTGTAGAGATTACAATAATAATCAAGCCACATACCGATATACAATCACATTAGAGGTAGACAAGACGAATATTCATTAAACAACATTAGACATGCACTACATGATGTACTTCATTGACTTTAGGACCGGTCTTTGTACCTCATGGTTAGCTACCGGATAAAGTTCTTGAGCTTTTAGCAAATGTCTTTCAACTTCTTGATAGTGTTAGCTAGAGGATGAAATCAATGTAAAATATGGTGCTTGCTAACTATACCTATACGTTAGCTATCTATCAATTAACTTTAGCAAGAGGTACAAAGACCGGCCCTTATAAATCGAAAAAAATATTGTTTAAAAAATAAAATAATAAATGTTTTAAAACCATTTACGTTTTCATTGTACGTATAAAACTTGAAATTGTTGAAGTCAACCCTTTTTTTTAGTCGACTATTGTCAACTTTTCAAGTTTTAAACAATGACATCGAATGTTTCAAAACATGAACGCGGAATATACCTCTTTACAGACGCTCGCTTTATAGAGTTTGAAGGTTTAAATGACGGCCAATGTTAAAACAAGACTTGTACGAACACTCAGTGTATTTAAAGTGCGAGGCAACTTTAATGATTGCGAATGTGGTAAAACATACCTTTTTTTAAAAAAGCATATAAACATGCTTTTTACAAACTTCACATGCATCTCGACGATCTTGATGTATATTTACGTCATTCAACAATAGGTAGTAATAGTAAAGGTACCTGGATAAACTCAAAGTGCATTTGACAAGCCTAACTATCTCCATGCAATGTTCAGAAGAATGTATTTCTAAGCATTAGTTTTCTCGCTCCTGTGAATAAATATTTGTTTCCTCATAAATCATTAATTATATAGCCAATAAATATAAATTACACAATTACATTATAATTTGTTTAACTATTCATTTATATTTATAGCTTAAGTAATTAGTCAGTATATGTTAGGTTTTGTCGCGCAATTAAAAACATTCTAATTGCTAAACTCAAGTAGCACAAGATTAATACAATGTAATTTGAATGCGTGATTCCAACGTCCATTGTTCTGCCACAAGTTATTGGTTTGATTACAGACTTTATTACAGCTTTTGGGAAAACGATATCGAAATTGTGTAAGCGATGACGTCACTAATCAATATTGTAAGAGTTCAATGACTGTCCATTTTCAGATTGATCGGTGTCACTCGTATATCTGAAAATGGGTGGGAAGTATATTGTTTTAATCAATGGTTAGTTTTAGGTTTCTTTTATCTACTTTTCTACAAGTACTTGATTGAGTAATTGTTTTTCGATTTAAGTAAATTATATTTTTTGTTAGATCTAGGTATAGTGAAGGTACATGCGAAAATCGCTTTTCCCTTTTCCTTTCCCTTTCCAATCGCTTCCCCATCGTCTTTCAATCATCAGCCTATAGCATGCTATAGCTGTCGAAAACTTCCACATTTAATATGATATTTCATTTCAACATTTTCTGCCCTTCTTTTCAGATCTCTGGTGATGAAATTGTTAGTAATGTACCGTCTTATCTTGTCAAATATAAAAATATATATAAGTATTTGTTATAAGGACTTAAATTACATTTAATACAACAGTGAAATAATGAACAGCCTAAAAAGAAAATAAACCATTCGAAAGGCGGTATAGATTTTTTTAATTATTATTAATGGCCCATTCCTGTGGGTATAATTGTTTAAGGGATGGATTTTCAATCCTCAGTTAAACCAGTAATTAAGTTTTAAGTGATTGTTGATGGAAAGTCATTGGTTGTTGCAATGGCAATTTAGTCCCAATCAAATTGTGTACAAATTAGTATAGTATTGAAAATCTGTCCCTAAACATATTAATTATTAACTGTAAATTATAAAAAATAAAAGTTCATGTTTTAGACATAGATGTTCCTAACCGTTGAATTATAAGAGAGTAAGCGAGCATTCTACCGTGCTCGCTTATCAACGGCTTACACAGTGCGTTTTCCAATAGTTCCATAATTTCACAATAGATATTACTTACTTTGTAGAACTTGAGGTAAATGTGGCTGCTGGCTGTACCAATTCTTCAACAATATCACATCCCGTTCCACTTGATCCTTCGAGGAACCGAATTCTTTGTAATATTTCGCGAAACACTCTTCCGATGGATTTGAACGAATCATTTCGCACTTGGAATTTACGGCAATTGACACCTTGAAGTGTTCAAGTATTACTGAAGAGAACTTCCTTGCTCTTGGCGAAAGGTAAACAATGAGTTACAATTGTTGTTAAAAGTGTTTATTTTGATCGTCATTTTATTAAGGCAATACCAAAGATCTAGTGGAGCGGTCGCTCCACCCAGCCAAGTCGTACTATACACTCACAGTCACTCAACATACCGTAAATGCCTAATAAACTGAGGAGCAGACCAAACACTTTTACTGTAAGCAACAACATGGCATTTTCGGCCTACTGGATCTTAAAATTGGAAAATCTCACATTGTTGTGAAATGTCTTAATTTCGAGCTATGGCCCACCCCACTACATATACCAAATTTGGGAACAATAGGTTATGCCATTTGCGCGCTAGAGGACCGAGAAAACAGTGAAATTACACCACTTTCTGATTCTGAAGATGATGATTCTGATGATATCAGGAAACCCTGTTGACAGCGCCACAGCCTAAACGGCTAAACCGATCGACCTGAAACTTTTACCACATATGCACTTTTGGCGTCTGATGATACCTTGCCTCTTGTGATTTTTTGTGCCGCCATTTTTAAACCGGAAGTGACGTCATAACTCAAAAACGTCTGGACCGATTAGAACGAAATTAGCGCCATTCAATTTAGATGGTCATCTATATGAATTATCAATAAAAAAAATATTATTTTCTTATTTTCTAAACCGAAAGTGACGTCATAAATACGCAATATTTAACTTATTTCAACAAATTATACTTAAAATACGTACATAATTAACTTACATTGTAACATAGACAATACAATTTATATATTCAAGGTAGCAGTGTTCTCGGCCGCCATTCCTGAAACCGGAAGTGACGTCATATATCTAAAACGCCTGTAACGATTGCAACTGAACTAGCTCCTGCGTATTCATTCTGCTATTTATTTGAAAAATCAATTGTGAAAAATGAATTAATAAATTAATGGTACCGGAAATGGCGGCAGGAACCACTAAATGAAACCGGAAGTGACGTCATATATTACAAACGGCATGACCGATTTTACGGAAATATAGGGATAAGAATTCAGATGGTCGTTCATGAAGGTATCAACTAGATAAAACTAGATTGTTTTCTTATTACCTATACCGGAATTCGGCCGCTATTTCAAAACCGGAAGTGACGTCATGTATCGAAAACGGCTGGATCGATTATAACGAAACTTAAGCTATTCTTCTTGGATAATCATTTTCATCTTATACCAAACGCAACTTTTCATAGTAACCAAATCGGTTGAGGCGTATTTTTTTAAAGAAATTAGTCCCTGCTCGGACATGTGCTACAAGCTGTATGAATAAACTAACAAAAGAAGTGATATCCCAGAAAAAACACTCCGTGTAAAAATACCAGCCAAGTCTCTTTAACTATAAAAAAAAAATAGAAGAAATCTAAAAATTCAGCACTGAAAAGGAGTGATATCAAAAAAGGAGCCAAGTCAACGAATTTTCAAAATTTTAATCGTACCATTGAAATAAAAATATCAACCCCCGAGAAATACTTAAAAAAAGGACTTGGCGCATCGTTTTTTTAAAGACATTTTTCTATTCTTAAGCTTATGCCACTCACATACTACGTAGTTCAGAAATGCCTAGAAAAATTGGGACAAAACTTTCAAATTAAATATTGAACATTCTGTAAAATATTTTAAATTTAAATATAAGTACGCAAAGAAACATAGCATTGTCTTACAAGCAATAAATACAGAACAGTTGTGTTTGTGATTGGTAGGTACCTATAGTTTTGTGGGTACATCAACATACCTACTACAGCATTATACTTTGAACCTTCTCGCCGTGTAATTAATTGCTATTAATTAACATTTTATACCAAAAAAATTCATAAATTACATAACGTATTACTTTAGATAAAAATCTAGTCAGTAATTATTTGAGCAGCATGGCTCAGTGCACTAGTCACTTATACAAATCTCATTGACGGCCTTCTTGTAATGAGCGCTTTCGCTATTTCCCTCAGTCACGATATTGAGAAGTATGATTGATTAATATGACCCTAGAAATAGTGGCAATAACGAATAGACTAGGCCGCTTCCGTTTATTCGTTATTCGTTTATCCGTTTATTTCCTCTGAATATTGACAAAATACCAAAACTGCCAGTAGGTAAGAGTACTAGTTATATTAAAACGTAGTATGATTCGTCGATAATGAATGTGATATACTCAGGAAAATATACTTGTAGAGTTCTTCCTATACTTTTAGGATAGAAAAGTGTCTTTAAAAAAACGATGCGCCAAGTCCTTTTTTTAAGTATTTCTCGGGGGTTGATATTTTTATTTCAATGGTACGATTAAAATTTTGAAAATTCGTTGACTTGGCTCCTTTTTTGATATCACTCCTTTTCAGTGCTGAATTTTTAGATTTCTTCTATTTTTTTTTATAGTTAAAGAGACTTGGCTGGTATTTTTACACGGAGTGTTTTTTCTGGTATTGTAATATTTTAGAGAAAGTATTAAGTTTCCTTTTGTGGGTATTTGCCTTGAAGGTTAATGGATATTTAATGTGACTTGTTGACACTTATTGTTTGCTTTGAGCAGTGGAGAATACAATGTGATTATTATTGTGACAATATAAAATAAGTGTCCCTTTTCTGCATATTTTTTGCTCTCATCTCCACTCCACCATTTTAATTTTATGTATTTCATACCTTATGAAAATTGTTTAATTTAACTTATTAGACTATTTAGATAAACTCTTTTTCGGATTATACGAACAAAAATGGGTACTTTCTTACACCAGTCTCCCTTGATGTTTGATCCAACAATATATCCCCCCACCCCCTCAATAGCGTTTAAATGATTCCTTAAATCCCGATATTACCAAGGTTAAATTTGCTGGATTAACTAACTTTTGGATTAAATTCAACGCTTCAATAATTTTGAAGTATCTGATTGGCTGTGCCGCCAATTTAGTTCAATATTTAGTTAATCCGGCTCAGATTAACTTCGGTAATACCGGTCCTAAATGATTTCTCACCACATTTTCGTAGTGTTTGCATATTGTTTATAAAAAAATTATAATGTGAACTTATATTAAATTATATTTTCCTGCTTAATACTTTGGTTTTATTTAAATGATCCTCTATCATTGATAGTATCACTATCATAGTTTTTAATGTTTTGACTCAGGTTACGTAAATCCTCAGTGCCACGAGAGCCATGGCGATCGATACTCCCTGTTTACATTATGGCTGCTTCTTGCTAGAATTACGTCATAAAGGTGGACACATGGCTTCGGCGAAAACTTTGTTCTGGGAGACGGCAATGTTCTATTGAATAATATATATTTCAATTATAATACTAGTTAGATAGCGATTCGCTAATAATTTTCCGTGAGAGCGGAGAGGGTACAAAGAGACATCGTTGAGTTCTCAAAATCATAGATTTCGTTTTTGTCAAACGTCCGCTGGGATAACTTTAAAATTCCCATTCTGCTGGAATCCGATTCACGGCCATATGGATTTTAATTAAGATTGTACCATAGTATAAAGATCAGCCCGTTCACGTCTTCACGTAGTAGCGTCACTCCGAGATGAAACTGGTTTCAGCGCCGATGGTGGCGCCCCAAGTAGCCACCTTAGTGCAACTCATTTTCATGGGATGAAAAATTGCCGCCAGAAATTCAAATGGCTCAGTGAATTCGCAATATATTTGATAAATATTTATGATATTAAATCATTTTTGTAATTCAAAGAAAACTCATGATATAACTATTTAATATTTATTACATTCAATGATATTACACGCTATAAATGCAATTATAATTGGCAAGTGTTACTGTAGCAGGTTTAGTCAGTTGGTCCTAGATTGGTCAGTCTATTACAAAAAATACATACATTATTTTATTATACCCAATGCCTATGTGTCTTCCATGGCTTTATTAACACAAGTAGAAATGATTGAACAGTTAATTTCAGATTCCATTAATGAAACACAGCTCTCTTTGCACAAAACCCTTTGAGGTAGACTAATGTGCAAATGCACACCCAATAAGATTAGTGTTACCTTTGGATGCTATTACAACTCAATTTGAGGTGCCAAACCTATGAGGTATTATGCCTAGATATTATATCATACTACACTACCTATGTGTTACCTAGATATAGACATAATATACACAGTGGTTAATTTGTAAAATAATAAGTGGGCGGACGCTTGGCGATGTCAGGGAAACATATTTGCTTATGGAAACAATGGGGGGTTTGGGGGGAGGGCCCCCCAACATAATGCGGGTCCGGGGCGCACAGCCCCGGGAAAATTTTGAATTTCAGGACCAAATTTGGGGCCTTTCTACGCGATTTGTACAAAATTTTAAGAGAATTTTTACTTCCATGAAAAATAAGTGGGCGGACGGCGTCCCCCCTGAAAAAAGAGTGGGAGGACGCGTCCGCCCTCGTCCGCCCCCAAATTAACCACTGAATATACATCTGGATACTCGTCAACATTGTGATCAAAAAGTATTTCACTAGAATCAAATTGTTTTGAGGTAAAACTATGCTACTTAGAAATAGGTAGGTATGTCACTTTCTTATTGAATGTACAAGCCATGATTTAGATAAATGTATATTCAGTTAGCCTAGCTTACAGATCGTAGAATATACAGATACAAGCCAAACAAAGAGAAGACACTTTTCCTACCACAGACATCCAACACACGAAACAACAACACTTCACATCGAAATCTTCTTCTTGCAATTTGTCAGCTTGTATTGGCGAAAGTCAAACTTATTGTTCAATATACCTAGGTATGAAGAAGTGTAAAGTCTTCCAGTTTGACGTGTGGTGATCGTAGGTTTGACTGAACTGCATTTAAACAGTTTGACAGTTAGTTGGTCTTCTTTGTTGGTCTTAGTTTCAACTTTGTAGGCTGAGCCTAGGCCGCCTCTGCCAAGACTGTCGTATCATTCTTCTTTCGTCACGAACTGTCAGTTGTCGGGCGAGATCAGAATCCGGACTGTTTCTCCAAATCTATGTTTAAAGATAAATTATAGGTATAATTAATTAACTTAAACGAAAAGTATGCATCTTACTCAGTTAATTTATGGGAGAGAAAATAAGTGAACTAACCTTCATCCAGTCTCTGCGCCGCGCCGTGATGTCTTCTATCTTTCGACTTTCACAGTATTTTGCAACAAAAACTGATTTACGTGAAGCTAACTATACCATTTTATATTGTGTACTAAGTGTCACATGTCACAAGCAGCACTATTTAATAGTAAATGGTGAAATTATGCAAAAAGACGTCAATCTTGGCTGTGTTTACATGCAAATGTCAACGTTGAAGAGCTGTTTACTACTGTGGTTACTAGGGGCGCCACCGTCGACATTTGAAACTAGCGCGCCAATGTAAAATTAGCTAAGTGACGCTACTATGTAGATGAATATACTATGATTGTACCGAATAGGATTCCTGCCGATTCGGCAATTGACCAATGTAGATCTCCTCCCCCCACTACGTCATAAAACAAAGGTCAATGTTTGGTCACTGACAGCTGTCAGTGACCAAACAACTGTCAGTTAACAGCAAACAGCTGTTTCTTACAGAATTTAAGAGTTTTACAATCTACAAATTGCCATTAATAATAGTAACGATTTAAACTATCTACTTGAATCTTGTTCAGTCTCAATTAACTTATCATATGACAGCTAAGGCCTTTTTAAGTTGACGAAACAATCCAGTGACAGAAGCCATTAAAAAGTAAAACAATTTGGCAACATAACAGACAAAATATAATTTGTTTCGTTGTACCACTGTAATAATTGTCCAGCAATCATCAAACATGATTTATATGAGTTTAAATATATTGATTGTACTATTTCAAGTGGTAAATTAAACTATTAAACACGTGTGAGCTAAATTATTTGATCTTTTTGAATTTCATTTGTTTCAATGAAAAATTGTTATTTTTCTAAGTGCCCTGGAGTAACCATGGTAATACTTTTGTCTTTCATAAGGCAACGCCCACCTACATTGGTCAATTATAAAGTTATTGAATGGGGCCCCAGGTCTATCTTTTCATGACTTGATAGGAAATATTAAATTTTTCAAAAAGCCTAAAGTGGAATTAACCGATTTTTATGAATTTTTTTAAAATATGATAACGTTTGAACTTGACCGTACAAAAAGTTAATTTCACTTGAGGTGCATGCAAAATTTCAGCTCGATCAGAGAATCGGCGTGACCTGTTAGCGGAGCAAGTCAAAACCAGAGTTTCCAAACGTGCAGAATAATTACACTATCTTTTCTTGCCAATGATTAAAGAGGTTAATTCAATCCTCCATTTCCGTATGCATTGTCTTTAATTATGTTAAATACAGTGTGAAGAAAATCATAAAATGAATTCCAATTGCATAGACAATCATCACATATTATTCCTTCGTTTCTGAATCTGAACACAGAATCCCTCCGACTCCATCGCTA
The DNA here is from genome assembly GCA_934045905.1 of Leuctra nigra. Lineage (NCBI taxonomy): Eukaryota > Metazoa > Arthropoda > Insecta > Plecoptera > Leuctridae > Leuctra > Leuctra nigra. The sequence continues at coordinate 30,657,232 of OW203765.1, read as the reverse complement.
GTTGCAGTGAAGTTCCCACCGTCAGGTTCCTGACCAGATCCTGCTCGCTCAGCCGAGTGGTCACGTGATACTTCCTGAGCAACGCACTGAGCGTGCATTTCATCTGCAGCACGGCATAATGCCGACCGAGACACATCCGTGCGCCCGCACTGAATGGCACGTACGCATAAGGACGATGCATTCTCGAGGTATCCTTCGGCAGCCAGCGATCCGGCAGAAACCGGTTCGCATCCTGGAAATTATTTTCATCGCGGTGTAAGGAATAAGGACAAACTACAACAACGGAGTTCTTAGGAATTATTCTACCATCCGATAAAATTATATCTTCCGGAATTAATCTTGGGGAAAAAGGTGCTACAGGATATAAGCGTAGTGTCTCTTTTATGACACGATCTAGAAGAGTCATCTTATTGAGGTCTTCTACAGTCACTTCGCGGTTGCTCTCTGCGAAGATTGTCTTCAACTCGACGCCAATCTGTTCTTGAACGTGTTGGTGTATCGAGATAAGGATCAGGAGATAAGACATGGTGAGTGACGTGGTGTCAGTGCCAGTTAGAAGCAGAGTTGTGATCTCGTCGCGGAGTTCATCTGGAGATAGAGCAGAGCCTCCTTGAGTCGAGGAAGATGCAACCATCATGTCCAGGAAGGAGTGGAGTGTCTTCTCGTCGGATCCAGAGCTGATCCTGTTGGAGTCCAGGAAGGAGTGGAGTGTCTTCTCGTCGGATCCAGAGCTGATCCTGTTGGAGTCCAGGAAGGAGTGGAGTGTCTTTTCGTCGGATCCAGAGCTGATCCTGTTGGAGTCCAGGAAGGAGTGGAGTGTCTTCTCGTCGGATCCAGAGCTGATCCTGTTGGAGTCCAGGAAGGAGTGGAGTGTCTTCTCGTCGGATCCAGAGCTGATCCTGTTGGAGTCCAGGAAGGAGTGGAGTGTCTTTTCGTCGGATCCAGAGCTGATCCTGTTGGAGTCCAGGAAGGAGTGGAGTGTCTTCTCGTCGGATCCAGAGCTGATCCTGTTGGAGTCCAGGAAGGAGTGGAGTGTCTTCTCGTCGGATCCAGAGCTGATCCTGTTGGAGTCCAGGAAGGAGTGGAGTGTCTTCTCGTCGGATCCAGAGCTGATCCTGTTGGAGTCCAGGAAGGAGTGGAGTGTCTTCTCGTCGGATCCAGAGCCGATCCTGTTGGAGTCCAGGAAGGAGTGGAGTGTCTTCTCGTCGGATGTCTCGACTCCAGAGCCGATCCTGTTGGAGTCCAGCTTCAGCTTGATGGTGTTCTGGCTCATGTCGTGCATCTTCTGAAACATGCACATTTCAACGATTATCATAATTTGGAAGTGTCAAATATATTAAACATTTGTTTTCGGTATGACATAATATAGTGCAATTAAAAATACGCAATGAAATATGCAAAAGTTTTTGAATTCTGTTAAAGTCCAATTTTGCACATTCACAACATAAATCTTGGTAACGCACTATTTTCAAACTTAAGTGTAAATTTTCATTCATAAATATGGGAATTCAGTGGACAAATTTTGGCGGGATAATAGTGTCCCTGACATTACCTAACGCCAAAATGTCAACTGAAGTTTAATTTCATATTTATGAATAAAAATGTACGCTTTTCAATGTGAAAACACTGTGTTTTACCATCAAAGATGTTGTTATTTTGAAGTAAGGTCTAAATTTATGCATATTCCCTAATTACATCTTATTCCAATTAGTTTTGATTTCCGAAGGACTAAGTGAAATAAATTGTACACAATATTGAATGAGTATTTATTTCAATTCGATCTCATTCTCATACACTATAACGTAGCATCAATTTAATTCTGTCTGTACGAACTAACGTCAGTAAATCTACAACATGAAAATAGTTGACTATTCTGTGAAGTCTTAAGTAATTTAAAATCTTATTTTACTTCTCTTGGATTATTATAAGGTTTTTACAAAGTGTGTATTAGGTGATGTTCGAATAGGACCTATTATATGCAAAACATATTAACTCTTACTGTTCTGTTTACCTGAATAACTTTAGCGGATGCTTTTCCACCAGCTGTCTTGAAATAAACCCAGTCAATGAGAAGCCAAGGAGATCTGAATCTTCGGATGAACGCATCGTTGTAGTCGCGAATGTAGTGAAGCAGCGAACTGTCTCCGTTTTGCTGCGAATAACTTTTCACACCTGCAAGATAAGATGCTCTAGACATGATCGTCGAGTGTGGAACTAATTGTGCAGAACTGCAGAACAGATTTATTAATCCCTGGATATCAATTTATTGTCAGACTATATTTTAGCTAAGGAAGTATGGCAATTCTTTTTAGGTCTGGTTTAAATAATCTTTCATGAGGGATTAATCACGATAAAAATTTTCCAAAACAGAAATATTACTGAAATGAGCACTTCAACACTTAATTATAGTTAATGAAAACAACAAAGTACTTATAAATAAAGAATAATAAACTCTTACTTACCGATGACGGTGTCCGAGATTGCATCAGTTGCCAAACGCCCGAGGTATTCGAAGATGTCCACATCTCTACCATCTGACACCTGTAAATTAAGAATGCAACGTCAATATTCTATTCATAATGCTACTGATGTTACTCTTTGCTTGGTGTTCCGTATATTCCACAAGTAATTGACTCAACAACTTCGTGCTCCATGCGAATGCAAATTTTTAATTTGATCGGTCAAACGGTTCCATTTTTCATTTTCAACAAATCACAATTCGTTCAAAATTACATGTGCATGCAAACGCTCATATGATATTTGTGTGTTTTCAAAATTTCGGAACGTTTGGTTACACGGCTAGGTAGGCCTGGGCATTGACTACACAAACACACAAAAATCATAGTTTGACCAGTTATCTTATCTATTCGCACTTACCTCCTCTAGTAAACTCGCCAAAATGTTCCCTTTCTCCGCAAAAGTCCCGACATACTTGTGCAGGACCTGCCTGTGGAACGCCGGTGCCATGATCCTCCGATGCCGCCTCCACTCGACGCCGTCCAGCGACGTCAACCCTCTCCCGAACAACGCCAACGCCTTGGAGGTGACGTAATCTTTGTCCACAACCCTCGGATGCGCCAACACCTGTCGTATGACGTCGGCATCGCTCACGAAGATGAAGAGATCGAGAGGACCAAACCAAAGACGAACCATCGAGCCGTAATTCTCGAAGAGCTGGACGATCGTGTGGAAGTTTGTCGAGTTGTCTTTTGAGACTAGGTGGAGATTTCCGATGAAGGGAATCCATCTTGGACCCGGAAGTCTTTCTCCGTGAATCCAGAGATGTCTTCTGGACCAACTTAGCCAAGAGTATGCGATGCAGATGTAGATTATTACGAGCAGAAACATAGTGACTTCAAATAATCAATGCTCAATTTTATTATTTCTTAAAACAATCACAAAAAACAATATTACGATTATAGAAACTTTCGGCGAATAAAATATTTTATTTTTATTTTATGTTTTTGTATATTCTCTTGAATTCTCATAAGATTCTTGATAGTTAAAATGAACTAACTTCGCCAACTATCCGATGCACAATGCAGGTAAATAGTATCTTTGAAGTGACAATGCCTGTTGTTTTGCCGCACACTCGTATACCTATTTGCTGCATTGACATGACCGTGCACAAGATTAGTGAGCATCGAAATGCATATTTCGTAGTAAATCACATGGGCCTGCTAATTAGAATGGATGTTTGTTATGTGACATTGCACTGTGTATTTATTATGTCAATGCAAGAGTCACATTCTGATATACAATCAATATTAGTGATGCACTAAAAATCTCTGGATTTCTTTATAATTTTTGTCTCATACAATGTTTGTGTAAATGCATACAAACACTGGTTTGCACGTCACTTCCCAATGACGTGTTTAGATATAATTTTAATAACAGGAAAGGAGGTTTAGGTATTTCGTACAAGAGTGTGAATGGTTTGAATCAAGACCGAAGATCAAGACATAATTCAACAAGATTATACACAGCAACAAGACAAGTACTGTTAGTGAAATCAATAATTTTGTTACTTCAATTGAAAAAGGCGTGAAAACCAAATTTTTCGTGAAAAATTTCGATTAAAACTCTATATTTATTAGTTACTTTAATCAGATGTATTAGTTACTCTAGATCTTGAGTCATGATTTAGTAAATTGATCATTGTAAATCAGTTTAAATCTGTATATTATACCCTTGGACTAATACTTTTAGCAGTAAAAAAATAGTTTTATTCAAACGGAACACACATAATGATTATTTTAGTAAATCTAAATAATTTTACTGCCTTAAATATTTAAAATATTACATCGTAAACAGTCAACAACTTATCGAAGAAAATCTGTACCTCAGAAGTAAAAGGCCCAAAGTTTATTTTCTCGAAACTCGTTGCACTTTGTTGGCATGATGTAATCAAACTTCATCAATTGCATTTGACTGATGCCAACAAGTACAGTTACATTGAAGTATTCTCTTACACAATGACTCATGTCACCATTACAAATATGACTGGATGAAAGCAGACACTGGTTTATGAGCTCACCTCAAAAATCATTGAAATTGACTTCTGGCGTTCTACCTCAGATGTACAGATATATAAACCAAAGTGTACATTTATATCCCTACTTATGTCCTACGCACACAAGCCATCTCCACAAACAGTGCCATCTGGGCATTGGAAACAAGGCCTTCCCGCAATATACATGCTATCTCCATTGACATTCCCTCTTGGTCCATAGTTACAGACGTACCACTTGTTGAACGCGTTGGTTCCACTGATCCTCATCCAATACGTGAATCCGCATCCCACAGGGTAGGATTCTGCCCAGATCATCTGAGTGTAGGAGTCAGTCAGAGGCGTGGACCTGAAATGTACACATATTTAGGTGTTGCACATTGCATAGTGTTTTTATCAACATGAATTAGTCTTCTGAATTACAATATGAACTAACCGTCAGTATTATTAAAAATATAAAAAAATATAAACAAAATATTTCTGCACTGTGAAAAGAGTTATATCAGAAAAGAGGCAATTGTCAAACCCGTTAGTAATAAAAAAAATCATAAAATACTTAGCGTATCGTTTTGTGGTGCATTAAAGGTAAATTTTATTTCTGGCCTAGACACGATGCGCCAAGTATTTTATGATTTTAAAATATGTTTTTTATGTCAATACTTTTCAGTGCTGATTTTTAGATTAATTTTATTTTTTATAGTTGAAGAGCCTTGGCTGGTATTTTGACACTGGGTGTTTCTTATCGAGTAAACATATAAACTAAGCAGTAAACGTCAGTATTGAATTCAAAGATTTGAATTTAAAACAGTTCCTTTCACCAAGCCTCTTTCGTCATTTGGAGATGAAATTTGCCACGATATGAGTCCTTCATTGAGGACATTGATAATAGTAATGTCCGCGCTCACTGGAAAGGTGAAATGTTATCCTTGTCGAAGTCGGCGACCTGGCTGTACCACTTGTCAACGGTCACCAGGGTCCAGTTGGCGAGATGAGTGTCGTCGTACGTCAGACTCTGAGACACGGCGATGTCCTGACCGACAGGGAACCTGCTGACGTCACGACATGCGTCGTTGCCTAGGAGACACTGGTCCACCCAGCGTTGAGCGATCCCGGCTAATTCGGTGTCCCAAACCTGCAGAGATGGGAGGAAATACATGTTAATCTGCTGACGTCACGACACGCGTCGTTGCCTAGGAGACACTGGTCCACCCAGCGTTGAGCGATCCCGGCTAATTCGGAGTCCCAAACCTGCAGAGATGGGAGGAAATACATGTTAATCTGCTGACGTCACGACATGCGTCGTTGCCTAGGAGACACTGGTCCACCCAGCGCTGAGCGATCCCGGCTAATTCGGAGTCCCAAACCTGCAGAGATGGGAGGAAATACATGTTAATCTGCTGACGTCACGACACGCGTCGTTGCCTAGGAGACACTGGTCCACCCAGCGCTGAGCGATCCCGGCTAATTCGGAGTCCCAAACCTGCAGAGATGGGAGGAAATACATGTTAATGTGCTGACGTCACGACACGCGTCGTTGCCTAGGAGACACTGGTCCACCCAGCGTTGAGCGATCCCGGCTAATTCGGAGTCCCAAACCTGCAGAGATGGGAGGAAATACATGTTAATCTGCTGACGTCACGACATGCGTCGTTGCCTAGGAGACACTGGTCCACCCAGCGCTGAGCGATCCCGGCTAATTCGGAGTCCCAAACCTGCAGAGATGGGAGGAAATACATGTTAATCTGCTGACGTTACGACACGCGTCGTTGCCTCGGAGACACTGGTCCACCCAGCGCTGAGCGATCCCGGCTAATTCGGAGTCCCAAACCTGCAGAGATGGGAGGAAATACATGTTAATCTGCTGACGTTACGACACGCGTCGTTGCCTAGGAGACACTGGTCCACCCAGCGCTGAGCGATCCCGGCTAATTCGGAGTCCCAAACCTGCAGAGATAGGAGGAAATACATGTTAATCTGCTGACGTCACGACACGCGTCGTTGCCTAGGAGACACTGGTCCACCCAGCGCTGAGCGATCCCGGCTAATTCGGAGTCCCAAACCTGCAGAGATGGGAGGAAATACATGTTAATCTGCTGACGTCACGACACGCGTCGTTGCCTAGGAGACACTGGTCCACCCAGCGCTGAGCGATCCCGGCTAATTCGGAGTCCCAAACCTGCAGAGATGGGAGGAAATACATGTTAATGTGCTGACGTCACGACACGCGTCGTTGCCTAGGAGACACTGGTCCACCCAGCGTTGAGCGATCCCGGCTAATTCGGAGTCCCAAACCTGCAGAGATGGGAGGAAATACATGTTAATCTGCTGACGTCACGACATGCGTCGTTGCCTAGGAGACACTGGTCCACCCAGCGCTGAGCGATCCCGGCTAATTCGGAGTCCCAAACCTGCAGAGATGGGAGGAAATACATGTTAATCTGCTGACGTTACGACACGCGTCGTTGCCTAGGAGACACTGGTCCACCCAGCGCTGAGCGATCCCGGCTAATTCGGAGTCCCAAACCTGCAGAGATGGGAGGAAATACATGTTAATCTGCTGACGTTACGACACGCGTCGTTGCCTAGGAGACACTGGTCCACCCAGCGCTGAGCGATCCCGGCTAATTCGGAGTCCCAAACCTGCAGAGATAGGAGGAAATACATGTTAATCTGCTGACGTCACGACACGCGTCGTTGCCTAGGAGACACTGGTCCACCCAGCGCTGAGCGATCCCGGCTAATTCGGAGTCCCAAACCTGCAGAGATGGGAGGAAATACATGTTAATCTGCTGACGTCACGACACGCGTCGTTGCCTAGGAGACACTGGTCCACCCAGCGCTGAGCGATCCCGGCTAATTCGGAGTCCCAAACCTGCAGAGATGGGAGGAAATACATGTTAATGTGCTGACGTCACGACACGCGTCGTTGCCTAGGAGACACTGGTCCACCCAGCGCTGAGCGATCCCGGCTAATTCGGAGTCCCAAACCTGCAGAGATGGGAGGAAATACATGTTAATCTGCTGACGTCACGACATGCGTCGTTGCCTAGGAGACACTGGTCCACCCAGCGCTGAGCGATCCCGGCTAATTCGGAGTCCCAAACCTGCAGAGATGGGAGGAAATACATGTTAATCTGCTGACGTCACGACATGCGTCGTTGCCTAGGAGACACTGGTCCACCCAGCGCTGAGCGATCCCGGCTAATTCGGAGTCCCAAACCTGCAGAGATGGGAGGAAATACATGTTAATCTGCTGACGTCACGACACGCGTCGTTGCCTAGGAGACACTGGTCCACCCAGCGCTGAGCGATCCCGGCTAATTCGGAGTCCCAAACCTGCAGAGATGGGAGGAAATACATGTTAATCTGCTGACGTCACGACACGCGTCGTTGCCTAGGAGACACTGGTCCACCCAGCGCTGAGCGATCCCGGCTAATTCGGAGTCCCAAACCTGCAGAGATGGGAGGAAATACATGTTACAGGTTCTGGAGATCAGCCCATCGTGTTGTTAAGGTGGTGCACGCGCGAGCGATTTGCTGCTTCTTGCAGGCACTTTTTTTGGATACAATTGGAGACTAAATGGGTTGACCAAATGATTTGAAATTTTAATCATGATTAGATAAAATATATACTTAGGGCTATCACATGGTACATTTTTAATTTTGTGCTTTGTTAATTAGAATTAATTAGTTGATTTTTGGTGAAAAATGGTCTATATTCTTGTCTCGCAAGGTGCCGTATGAAATTTAATTTTATAAATGTGCCAATTGTGATAACCCTTAGTTTGTCTTTTATAAAAATCATGATTAAATTTGAGATCAATAGGTCATCAATTTGAGGGTTGGGTCTCCAATTGTATCGGATTCGGAAATACCGGCGCCTAATTAACAAGGCATGAAGCAAACATGAAAAAGTGTTACTAATATACAACCAGACTGATCATGTGAACATCCTATCAAAGTGACACCCACTTATGAAACAATTGTTCTCTCTCAATTTGCTAAAACGGCCGAGCGCTTGTATCACAAGATTTACGACATCGATGGCTATCCAAGTATAACTATACCGAATATGATTGGTGAAATTAATTCCATTCTGTTACAAAAACAATCACGTTTTAGTTATATTTATTGTTTGTATGCTCGTTTGCTGGACAATTCCCAACCCCAAAAGTAATAATGTTACACATTTTCTGAAAACGTATTTCATTAATTCTGTTGAGAATTACAATGAGTTTAAATATTATGGTGTGGTGCTACAACTAGCGTACATCTTTCAAAATATTCAATCTAGATTTAGCTCCTTGTTGAATTAATTTTTTGCAAAATGTAAAATAAGATTCGATTGTTTGCCTTAGTGACGTCACGTCTGATAAACAGAGAGTTTTGATTCTGTGGACAAGAATTAGTAATACTGATCAAGAGAATAAAAGCGGATTCCTGCAAAGTTACCATCTTCCTCATGTTGGCAGCGACTGGCTGAGGACCGTTGCTTCCCTGCAACTCGTTGCCCTGGGCAACCGTACGTCTCAGACTGTTGTGCAGGTCCAAGATGGCGGCGATATCTTCATCAGGCGTACCACCTGCGAAGTAGTTATCACAGAAGTCGCTAATGCCCTGCAATATCATATCGAAAACCTTGAAGAATCACTCATGTTCAAAAAGCACGTCCAGACATTAAAAAAAGTTCGCACCTTTTTTAAAATCGGATACTTATTAAAAACAGAAGATCTAAGTTAATTTTAAGTCACATCACTCACAAAATTCATCACAAAATAAGAATAAAATACTAGTCAGTGGCATTCAAAATCGGAACAATAATATTTCGTCAAAGGAACTTCTAGAAATGAAAACTATTTTATAACACTCTGTGAAAACTTATGATTTGTTTTAAATTCATATTATTATCTTGTGCCAATATACTTGACACTGACTTCGTGGAAAGTTATTTTAAGTTTGACTTACCTGGTAAATGCACATGGTGTGATCTGCGCACACGTCACAATACGGCGATTGCGCAGCAGCGTCCATCACAAACACAGCAGTCAACAATACAAACACAGTAGTTAACTCCATTGCTGTCCGTTAAGTGACTCCGCATAGAGTGTGTATGTAAGCAATGAAGATGTTATCTCTATTGTTATCTAATTTGGAAAGTGATATGAGAATGTATTGATGAGATAAGTCCACTTGAATTTAGAGCGAGCGAAAATAAATTACATTGAATTGAGATAGATTTCATGTTTGCTCAGCTGATCAAGAGTGAAAACTATTCATAAGCTTTAAACTAACATTCAAAATAACTATACAGACTAAGGGCCAGTTTATGTTCAAATTTAAGCAGTTGATTAGGACTATATTGCCATGGCAACAACCAATCAGATTCCTTGAAATCAGATTCCTTGGCCCTAAGTTAACATTCTAACATGTTTTATAGGATACGTAAAAATTATGTATACTAAAAAATTGTTGTAGAAAGAAGTGGCTGAATCTTTATAGTGTGGACTCGGTAAAGTTTTTACAATTGTAATGTGACAGAAAACTGACAAGAGAATATAGTAATGACGTATAACATGTAGTTCGCCTATTGGAGCGGTAAATAAAGTCATACTTTTCTTATGTCACTGGCAAAACTCTTTATTTAAACATTGGTAGACAGGATTTCATATTAAATAGGTGCCTGTAGTAAGCTGTTTTTTATATTTGAATTATCGATATTTGTCTTATTCTAATTATGTACGTAATATTCCTCAGCCTCAATAGGTCTAACTACAGAGTGCATCTTCGCAAGTGGTGCCATCTGGGCATTGGGAGCAGACATCTCCCACTTCATACATAGTTCCATCCACCCAGTTCCCAGCCGGCCCGTAGTTACAGACGTAGTACTTATCATAGGAGGCGTTGTCAGACATTTGGAAGTAGGCAAACCCACAGCCGACCAGGTAGGTGTCTGCCCAGACCACTTGGCTGTAGTGGCCAGTGTAGTGAGAAAAACTGAAACAAAATAGAAGGGTTCTGTAAATGTTTCTCGAAGATCTAGGATAATATCCTGGGGACAGCTGTAGAAACTGACGGCTGTGTCAAATTTTCCCCAAAAGTGGGACATATCCTAGGCTCATCACTATTTACTCCACTTATGCAACTTTGGGAGGAAGATTTGATTCATTTTCTGGGAATACCATTGAGAAAAATTAAGAAACATTTAAAGGAAAAAGGGTGGTCCTATGATGAAGGGTCATAAATTTAGAAAATAATTTAAAATAACGCTCAAGTGATTTTAAAATCGTATTATTAAAATCTGCTTTTTGGATCGTAGTTTAGTTGAATATCATGTAAAATAAAATAAGACGGTGAAAACGTTAGCAATTTGTTCAAAAATAAACTTAAAATGTGATCAGTTACTACACGGTAACTCCAAATCAACTCAACCAAGAATTTACCTGATCCTGTTTTCAATATTTTAAACCTTATAGCGAATTTTCCTTAGACAACACATGTATATGAATTATAATCGGGATATAAGTTTAAGCAGTATGTTTACAAGTTAATAAATTATGCTGTGTCGTTTTGAAAACAAATATTACGTTTCTTTTTGATAGTGGTTTTGACAAGTTAGCAAAAATCAGTTTGAAAAGAACGTTCCAATTTTCAAAATTGCCGCTCGAAATTGAATGATTTCCGAAAGAGAAGTTTTTCTAATTCCGGTCTTCAACACTAAATTCTTTATAAGATTCGTAGTCCGGGAGTTCCTTGGTATGCCGATCGTCTCTTTCTTCCATTGACGCTCGGTGTCCCGATATTCCACAGTCACTGCATGACTTCGCTGACGGAATGTTCAGCGGACGAGCATACACCAAGCCGATGTCCAATGTAAACTAAATCCCCATAAAAAACACTCCATGTAAAAATACCAGCCAAGTCTCTTCAACTATAAAAAAATAGAAGAAATCTAAAAATTCAGCACTGAAAAGTAGTGATATCAAAAAATGAGCCAAGTCAAAACTTAATTTTAAAAACCAAAATATACTTGGCGCATCGTGTATATAAATAGTATAGAAGCATATGCCAAAAATCAAATGTACCTAAATATATATAATATACCTATAATGCCCTTAAAAACGATGCGCCAAGTATATTTTGGTTTTTAAAATTAAGTTTTGACTTGGCTCATTTTTTGATATCACTACTTTTCAGTGCTGAATTTTTAGATTTCTTCTATTTTTTTATAGTTGAAGAGACTTGGCTGGTATTTTTACATGGAGTGTTTTTTATGGGGATATCACTTATTTTTTTAGTTTATTTACACAACTTGTAACACACATCGGAGCAACAATGACTAAATACTTTTAAAAAATACGCCATTTCCGAATTGGTTAATACGAAAAATTGTGTTTGGTGCTCAATATACCTAAGCTTAAAGTGATATTCCATGAAGAAATGGGAAAGCTTCGTTCCAATCAGTCCAGCCGTTTTCGAGATATGGTATCACTTCCGGTTTTCAAAATGGCGACTGAAATAACTGCCACCTAGAATTTATTTCTATAAATGTTATGTATCTTTATAAGCCTTCTGAATATGTAGTTATTGTAGTAAGAGGTCATTGCAATCTAGTTCTTCATTTTCATGACGTCATTTCCGGTTTTGGTAATAGTACATCTCTACTTTAACTATTGATATTCCATATAGATGACCGTCTGAATCATTTGGCGCTGGTTTAATTCCTAACGGTCTAGCCGTTTTCGAGATATGACGTCATTTCCGGTTTCAAAATGGCGGCTTCCTGTTGGTTTTAAAAAAAGGCACCTCAGACGCTAAAAGTGCACATGTGGTGAAAATTTCAGATCGATCGGCTCAGCCGTTTAGGCTGTGGCGGTGATTGCGGTGTTTCCTGATATCATCATCATCATCATCATCATCATCATCAGATCAAGATAGGTTTTAAAAGAGGTGTAATTTCACGTTTTTCACGGCCCTCTAGCTCGCAAACGGCATAACATATTGTTCCCTAATTTGGTATATGTAGTGGGGTGGGCCATAGCTCGAAATTAAGATATATCGCAACAATGTGAGATTTTCCAATTTTAAGATCCAGTAGGCCGAAAATGCCATGTTGTTGCTTACAGTAAAAGTGGTTGGTCTGCTCCTCAGTTTATAATGCATTTACGGTTTGTTGAGTGAGTGTGAGTGTACGGTACGACTTGGCTGGGTGGAGCGACCGCTACACTAGATGGAGAACTGTCAATTGTGTTTTCAATAATATTTCACGCTATAGTTTGAATAAAATCGTGATAAAAGTGTATACTTTTTAATATTAAAGATGTACAAAATTATACAACGTGTTGTTTTGAACAAACCGGTAATGTTGTTGTGTTTTCGATCAAATTTAACAAGTTGGCAAACATCAGTTCAAGATCATTCCATATTTTCAAAATTACCGCTCGAGAACTGATGTTTTCAGAAAGAATAGTATTTCTTATTCCGATCGTCAATGATAAATTCCTCATAAGACCTTTCGTCCGGGCCTTCCGGGTGTTCCAAGGTATACCGATCGTCTCCGTCCTGTCATTGATGCTCGGGAGTTTCGATTCCACTGCCTCCTACATGACTGTCCCTGACTGAATGTTCAGCTGACAGACATCCACCAGGCCGATGTCCAAGATGGCCGATGTAAACAAACCGAGAACTGTCAAAAGTGATTTTAATAACATTTCATGAGAATTTTCATTAAAATTCGTGTTATTATGAATTAAATAATAGTGAAAGTGTAGTTAGTGTTCTGTTTAAAGGCGATAAGTCAGTGTAAATGTGACAAACTCATGTTTTTATAAACAAAACAAGTGAAGTGTTGTGAATGGTTTTGGCTAGACGAACTAATAAGCAGTACGTCAACAATGAAATTCGGGATACGTTTGTTCTCCTACTTTTCCCGCACTAAGGTAATTATCTTATGTTTGTCTTGTCAAATACCTGTTGGATTTGCAAATATTCAGTCGACTTATTCAATTTCTGCCACAAACTCCTGCCACAGACCATGTCCTGAACGTAAGTGGACAATGCGCACATGACTCATAACTCTGGACTTGCACTCCGGGTTCGATTCCAGTGGCCGTTCTTCCTGGCAGTTGTCACGTGGTTTTCCTCAGTCGAAGCCAAATGGAGAAACTTCCTTCTAAGGGGTTGTTTATGATGGACGTCACGTTTGAGGGAATTAGGGGGAACTAATATGTGACACAGTGTGACAGAGGGAGGGGAGGGGGGGATGTCACACTTTGATATACGATACATTTTAAATTTCATTTGATTATGATTGGGATCGGAAATTACGCAAAAAACCGGCGCTAAAATTATAAATCTCTCAGTCAGACCAATTCTATTGGGGGAGAGAGAGATAATATTGTTACGTAATTTTAGGGGAAGGGATTCGAGAAGTTTGACAAGGGGGTGGGAGGGGGAAGTCAAAATAACCCAAAATATAACCCGTGAAGTCCTTTATGCGTAGACTCATATGGCAATGACAATATAATTATTTCAAATAAGAAGAAAATCAAGAATTAGGTATATCGGTACCTTAGAGGTTGAAGGGCGGAAGTCCACTTTTGGTAATAAAGAGTTATCATTTGAATCAGGAAACGGATGATCAATAGTGTCTCCATATTGTCTAAATCAGTCAGTCGTTTACATGCAAAAAGGCGGAAGTCCGCTTGGTACTCACATGAATGGAGAGATGTCACTGTGGTTGAACCCGGCCACTTCGTCGTACCACATCTGGATCGCTTGGGTCCAGTCGGCCTGCTGCGTGTATAGGAAGCGCCGTACGCTCTAAGACTATAACCATCTTGGTACTCACATGAATGGAGAGATGTCACTGCGGTTGAACCCGGCCACTTCGTCGTACCACATCTGGATCGCTTGGGTCCAGTCGGTCTGCTGCGTGTATAGGAAGCGCCGTACGCTCTAAGACTATAACCATCTTGGTACTCACATGAATGGAGAGATGTCAGTGTGGTTGAACCCGGCCACTTCGTCGTACCACATCTGGATCGCTTGGGTCCAGTCGGCCTGCTGCGTGTATAGGAAGCGCCGTACGCTCTAAGACTATAACCATCTTGGTACTCACATGAATGGAGAGATGTCACTGTGGTTGAACCCGGCCACTTCGTCGTACCACATCTGGATCGCTTGGGTCCAGTCGGCCTGCTGCGTGTATAGGAAGCGCCGTACGCTCTAAGACTATAACCATCTTGGTACTCACATGAATGGAGAGATGTCACTGTGGTTGAACCCGGCCACTTCGTCGTACCACATCTGGATCGCTTGGGTCCAGTCGGCCTGCTGCGTGTATAGGAAGCGCCGTACGCTCTAAGACTATAACCATCTTGGTACTCACATGAATGGAGAGATGTCACTGTGGTTGAACCCGGCCACTTCGTCGTACCACATCTGGATCGCTTGGGTCCAGTCGGTCTGCTGCGTGTATAGGAAGCGCCGTACGCTCTAAGACTATAACCATCTTGGTACTAACATGAATGGAGAGATGTCACTGTGGTTGAACCCGGCCACTTCGTCGTACCACATCTGGATCGCTTGGGTCCAGTCGGCCTGCTGCGTGTATAGGAAGCGCCGTACGCTCTAAGACTGTAACCATCTTGGTTCTCACATGAATGGAGAGATGTCACTGCGGTTGAACCCGGCCACTTCGTCGTACCACATCTGGATCGCTTGGGTCCAGTCGGCCAGCTGGGTGTATAGGAAGCGCCGTACGCTCTAAGACTGTAACCATCTTGGTACTAACATGAATGGAGAGATGTCACTGTGGTTGAACCCGGCCACTTCGTCGTACCACATCTGGATCGCTTGGGTCCAGTCGGCCTGCTGCGTGTATAGGAAGCGCCGTACGCTCTAAGACTGTAACCATCTTGGTACTCACATGAATGGAGAGATGTCACTGCGGTTGAACCCGGCCACTTCGTCGTACCACATCTGGATCGCTTGGGTCCAGTCGGCCTGCTGCGTGTATAGGAAGCGCCGTACGCTCTAAGACTGTAACCATCTTGGTACTAACATGAATGGAGAGATGTCACTGTGGTTGAACCCGGCCACTTCGTCGTACCACATCTGGATCGCTTGGGTCCAGTCGGCCTGCTGCGTGTATAGGAAGCGCCGTACGCTCTAAGACTGTAACCATCTTGGTACTCACATGAATGGAGAGATGTCACTGTGGTTGAACCCGGCCACTTCGTCGTACCACATCTGGATCACTTAGGTCCAGTCGGCCTGCTGCGTGTATAGGAAGCGCCGTACGCTCTAAGACTGTAACCATCTTGGTACTCACATGAATGGAGAGATGTCACTGTGGTTGAACCCGGCCACTTCGTCGTACCACATCTGGATCACTTGGGTCCAGTCGGCCTGCTGCGTGTATAGGAAGCGCCGTACGCTCTAAGACTATAACCATCTTGGTACTCACATGAATGGAGAGATGTCACTGTGGTTGAACCCGGCCACTTCGTCGTACCACATCTGGATCACTTAGGTCCAGTCGGCCTGCTGCGTGTATAGGAAGCGCCGTACGCTCTAAGACTGTAACCATCTTGGTACTCACATGAATGGAGAGATGTCACTGTGGTTGAACCCGGCCACTTCGTCGTACCACATCTGGATCACTTGGGTCCAGTCGGCCTGCTGCGTGTATAGGAAGCGCCGTACGCTCTAAGACTGTAACCATCTTGGTACTCACATGAATGGAGAGATGTCACTGTGGTTGAACCCGGCCACTTCGTCGTACCACATCTGGATCACTTAGGTCCAGTCGGCCTGCTGCGTGTATAGGAAGCGCCGTACGCTCTAAGACTGTAACCATCTTGGTACTCACATGAATGGAGAGATGTCACTGTGGTTGAACCCGGCCACTTCGTCGTACCACATCTGGATCACTTGGGTCCAGTCGGCCTGCTGCGTGTATAGGAAGCGCCGTACGCTCTAAGACTATAACCATCTTGGTACTCACATGAATGGAGAGATGTCACTGTGGTTGAACCCGGCCACTTCGTCGTACACATCTGGATCACTTGGGTCCAGTCGGCCTGCTGCGTGTATAGGAAGCGCCGTACGCTCTAAGACTATAACCATCTTGGTACTCACATGAATGGAGAGATGTCACTGTGGTTGAACCCGGCCACTTCGTCGTACCACATCTGGATCACTTGGGTCCAGTCGGCCTGCTGCGTGTATAGGAAGCGCCGTACGCTCTAAGACTGTAACCATCTTGGTACTCACATGAATGGAGAGATGTCACTGTGGTTGAACCCGGCCACTTCGTCGTACCACATCTGGATCGCTTGGGTCCAGTCGGCCTGCTGCGTGTATAGGAAGCGCCGTACGCTCTAAGACTGTAACCATCTTGGTACTCACATGAATGGAGAGATGTCACTGTGGTTGAACCCGGCCACTTCGTCGTACCACATCTGGATCGCTTGGGTCCAGTCGGCCTGCTGAGTGTATAGGAAGCGCCGTACGCTCTAAGACTATAACCATCTTGGTACTCACATGAATGGAGAGATGTCACTGTGTTTGAACCCGGCCACTTCGTCGTACCACATCTGGATCGCTTGGGTCCAGTCGGCCTGCTGCGTGTATAGGAAGCGCCGTACGCTCTAAGACTATAACCATCTTGGTACTCACATGAATGGAGAGATGCCACTGTGGTTGAACCCGGCCACTTCGTCGTACCACATCTGGATCGCTTGGGTCCAGTCGGCCTGCTGCGTGTATAGGAAGCGCCGTACGCTCTAAGACTATAACCATCTTGGTACTCACATGAATGGAGAGATGTCACTGTGGTTGAACCCGGCCACTTCGTCGTACCACATCTGGATCGCTTGGGTCCATTCGGCCTGCTGCGTGTATAGGAAGCGCCGTACGCTCTAAGACTATAACCATCTTGGTACTCACATGAATGGAGAGATGTCACTGTGGTTGAACCCGGCCACTTCGTCGTACCACATCTGGATCGCTTGGGTCCAGTCGGCCTGCTGCGTGTATAGGAAGCGCCGTACGCTCTAAGACTATAACCATCTTGGTACTCACATGAATGGAGAGATGTCACTGTGGTTGAACCCGGCCACTTCGTCGTACCACATCTGGATCGCTTGGGTCCAGTCGGCCTGCTGCGTGTATAGGAAGCGCCGTACGCTCTTAGACTATAACCATCTTGGTACTCACATGAATGGAGAGATGTCACTGTGGTTGAACCCGGCCACTTCGTCGTACCACATCTGGATCGCTTGGGTCCAGTCGGCCTGCTGCGTGTATAGGAAGCGCCGTACGCTCTAAGACTATAACCATCTTGGTACTCACATGAATGGAGAGATGTCACTGTGGTTGAACCCGGCCACTTCGTCGTACCACATCTGGATCGCTTGGGTCCAGTCGGCCTGCTGCGTTTATAGGAAGCGCCGTACGCTCTAAGACTATAACCATCTTGGTACTCACATGAATGGAGAGATGTCACTGCGGTTGAACCCGGCCACTTCGTCGTACCACATCTGGATCACTTGGGTCCAGTCGGCCTGCTGCGTGTATAGGAAGCGCCGTACGCTCTAAGACTGTAACCATCTTGGTACTCACATGAATGGAGAGATGTCACTGTGGTTGAACCCGGCCACTTCGTCGTACCACATCTGGATCGCTTGGGTCCAGTCGGCCTGCTGCGTGTATAGGAAGCGCCGTACGCTCTAAGACTATAACCATCTTGGTACTCACATGAATGGAGAGATGTCACTGTGGTTGAACCCGGCCACTTCGTCGTACCACATCTGGATCGCTTGGGTCCAGTCGGCCTGCTGCGTGTATAGGAAGCGCCGTACGCTCTAAGACTATAACCATCTTGGTACTCACATGAATGGAGAGATGTCACTGTGGTTGAACCCGGCCACTTCGTCGTACCACATCTGGATCGCTTGGGTCCAGTCGGTCTGCTGCGTGTATAGGAAGCGCCGTACGCTCTAAGACTGTAACCATCTTGGTACTCACATGAATGGAGAGATGTCACTGTGGTTGAACCCGGCCACTTCGTCGTATCACATCTGGATCGCTTGGGTCCAGTCGGCCTGCTGCGTGTATAGGAAGCGCCGTACGCTCTAAGACTATAACCATCTTGGTACTCACATGAATGGAGAGATGTCACTGTGGTTGAACCCGGCCACTTCGTCGTACCACATCTGGATCGCTTGGGTCCAGTCGGCCTGCTGCGTGTATAGGAAGCGCCGTACGCTCTAAGACTATAACCATCTTGGTACTAACATGAATGGAGAGATGTCACCGTGGTTGAACCCGGCCACTTCGTCGTACCACATCTGGATCGCTTGGGTCCAGTCGGCCTGCTGCGTGTATAGGAAGCGCCGTACGCTCTAAGACTATAACCATCTTGGTACTAACATGAATGGAGAGATGTCACTGCGGTTGAACCCGGCCACTTCGTCGTACCACATCTGGATCGCTTGGGTCCAGTCGGCCTGCTGCGTGTATAGGAAGCGCCGTACGCTCTAAGACTGTAACCATCTTGGTACTCACATGAATGGAGAGATGTCACTGTGGTTGAACCCGGCCACTTCGTCGTACCACATCTGGATCGCTTGGGTCCAGTCGGCCTGCTGCGTGTATAGGAAGCGCCGTACGCTCTAAGACTATAACCATCTTGGTACTCACATGAATGGAGAGATGTCACTGTGGTTGAACCCGGCCACTTCGTCGTACCACATCTGGATCGCTTGGGTCCAGTCGGTCTGCTGCGTGTATAGGAAGCGCCGTACGCTCTAAGACTATAACCATCTTGGTACTCACATGAATGGAGAGATGTCACTGTGGTTGAACCCGGCCACTTCGTCGTACCACATCTGGATCGCTTGGGTCCAGTCGGCCTGCTGCGTGTATAGGAAGCGCCGTACGCTCTAAGACTATAACCATCTTGGTACTCACATGAATGGAGAGATGTCACTGTGGTTGAACCCGGCCACTTCGTCGTACCACATCTGGATCGCTTGGGTCCAGTCGGCCTGCTGCGTGTATAGGAAGCGCCGTACGCTCTAAGACTATAACCATCTTGGTACTTACATGAATGGAGAGATGTCACTGTGGTTGAACCCGGCCACTTCGTCTTACCACATCTGGATCGCTTGGGTCCAGTCGGCCTGCTGCGTGTATAGGAAGCGCCGTACGCTCTTAGACTATAACCATCTTGGTACTCACATGAATGGAGAGATGTCACTGTGGTTGAACCCGGCCACTTCGTCGTACCACATCTGGATCGCTTGGGTCCAGTCGGCCTGCTGCGTGTATAGTAAGCGCCGTACGCTCTAAGACTATAACCATCTTGGTACTAACATGAATGGAGAGATGTCACTGCGGTTGAACCCGGCCACTTCGTCGTACCACATCTGGATCGCTTGGGTCCAGTCGGCCTGCTGCGTGTATAGGAAGCGCCGTACGCTCTAAGACTATAACCATCTTGGTACTAACATGAATGGAGAGATGTCACTGCGGTTGAACCCGGCCACTTCGTCGTACCACATCTGGATCGCTTGGGTCCAGTCGGCCTGCTGCGTGTATAGGAAGCGCCGTACGCTCTAAGACTATAACCATCTTGGTACTCACATGAATGGAGAGATGTCACTGTGGTTGAACCCGGCCACTTCGTCGTACCACATCTGGATCGCTTGGGTCCAGTCGGCCTGCTGCGTGTATAGGAAGCGCCGTACGCTCTAAGACTATAACCATCTTGGTACTCACATGAATGGAGAGATGTCAGTGTGGTTGAACCCGGCCACTTCGTCGTACCACATCTGGATCGCTTGGGTCCAGTTGGCCTGCTGCGTGTAAAGGAAGCGCCGTACGCTCTAAGACTGTAACCATCTTGGTACTCACATGAATGGAGAGATGTCAGTGTGGTTGAACCCGGCCACTTCGTCGTACCACATCTGGATCGCTTGGGTCCAGTCGGCCTGCTGCGTGTATAGGAAGCGCCGTACGCTCTAAGACTATAACCATCTTGGTACTCACATGAATGGAGAGATGTCACTGTGGTTGAACCCGGCCACTTCGTCGTACCACATCTGGATCGCTTGGGTCCAGTCGGCCTGCTGCGTGTATAGGAAGCGCCGTACGCTCTAAGACTATAACCATCTTGGTACTAACATGAAAGGAGAGATGTCACTGCGGTTGAACCCGGCCACTTCGTCGTACCACATCTGGATCGCTTGGGTCCAGTCGGCCTGCTGCGTGTATAGGAAGCGCCGTACGCTCTAAGACTATAACCATCTTGGTACTAACATGAATGGAGAGATGTCACTGTGGTTGAACCCGTTCACTTCGTCGTACCACATCTGGATCGCTTGGGTCCAGTCGGCCTGCTGCGTGTATAGGAAGCGCCGTACGCTCTAAGACTATAACCATCTTGGTACTCACATGAATGGAGAGATGTCACTGCGGTTGAACCCGGCCACTTCGTCGTACCACATCTGGATCGCTTGGGTCCAGTCGGCCTGCTGCGTGTATAGGAAGCGCCGTACGCTCTAAGACTGTAACCATCTTGGTACTCACATGAATGGAGAGATGTCACTGCGGTTGAACCCGGCCACTTCGTCGTACCACATCTGGATCGCTTGGGTCCAGTCGGCCTGCTGCGTGTATAGGAAGCGCCGTACGCTCTAAGACTGTAACCATCTTGGTACTCACATGAATGGAGAGATGTCACTGTGGTTGAACCCGGCCACTTCGTCGTACCACATCTGGATCGCTTGGGTCCAGTCGGCCTGCTGCGTGTATAGGAAGCGCCGTACGCTCTAAGACTGTAACCATCTTGGTACTCACATGAATGGAGAGATGTCACTGCGGTTGAACCCGGCCACTTCGTCGTACCACATCTGGATCGCTTGGGTCCAGTCGGCCTGCTGCGTGTATAGGTAGCGCCGTACGCTCTAAGACTATAACCATCTTGGTACTCACATGAATGGAGAGATGTCACTGCGGTTGAACCCGGCCACTTCGTCGTACCACATCTGGATCACTTGGGTCCAGTCGGCCTGCTGCGTGTATAGGAAGCGCCGTACGCTCTAAGACTATAACCATCTTGGTACAAACATGAATGGAGAGATGTCACTGTGGTTGAACCCGGCCACTTCGTCGTACCACATCTGGATCGCTTGGGTCCAGTCGTTCTGCTGCGTGTATAGGAAGCGCCGTACGCTCTAAGACTATAACCATCTTGGTACTCACATGAATGGAGAGATGTCACTGTGGTTGAACCCGGCCACTTCGTCGTACCACATCTGGATCGCTTGGGTCCAGTCGGTCTGCTGCGTGTATAGGAAGCGCCGTACGCTCTAAGACTATAACCATCTTGGTACTCACATGAATGGAGAGATGTCACTGTGGTTGAACCCGGCCACTTCGTCGTACCACATCTGGATCGCTTGGGTCCAGTCGGTCTGCTGCGTGTATAGGAAGCGCCGTACGCTCTAAGACTGTAACCATCTTGGTACTCACATGAATGGAGAGATGTCACTGTGGTTGAACCCGGCCACTTCGTCGTACCACATCTGGATCGCTTGGGTCCAGTCGGCCTGCTGCGTGTATAGGAAGCGCCGTACGCTCTAAGACTGTAACCATCTTGGTACTCACATGAATGGAGAGATGTCACTGTGGTTGAACCCGGCCACTTCGTCGTACCACATCTGGATCGCTTGGGTCCAGTCGGCCTGCTGCGTGTATAGGAAGCGCCGTACGCTCTAAGACTGTAACCATCTTGGTACTCACATGAATGGAGAGATGTCACTGCGGTTGAACCCGGCCACTTCGTCGTACCACATCTGGATCGCTTGGGTCCAGTCGGTCTGCTGCGTGTATAGGAAGCGCCGTACGCTCTAAGACTATAACCATCTTGATACTCACATGAATGGAGAGATGTCACTGTGGTTGAACCCGGCCACTTCGTCGTACCACATCTGGATCGCTTGGGTCCAGTCGGCCTGCTGCGTGTATAGGAAGCGCCGTACGCTCTAAGACTATAACCATCTTGGTACTCACATGAATGGAGAGATGTCACTGCGGTTGAACCCGGCCACTTCGTCGTACCACATCTGGATCGCTTGGGTCCAGTCGGCCTGCTGCGTGTATAGGAAGCGCCGTACGCTCTAAGACTGTAACCATCTTGGTACTCACATGAATGGAGAGATGTCACTGCGGTTGAACCCGGCCACTTCGTCGTACCACATCTGGATCGCTTGGGTCCAGTCGGCCTGCTGCGTGTATAGGAAGCGCCGTACGCTCTAAGACTATAACCATCTTGGTACTCACATGAATGGAGAGATGTCACTGTGGTTGAACCCGGCCACTTCGTCGTACCACATCTGGATCGCTTGGGTCCAGTCGGCCTGCTGCGTGTATAGGAAGCGCCGTACGCTCTAAGACTATAACCATCTTGGTACTCACATGAATGGAGAGATGTCACTGCGGTTGAACCCGGCCACTTCGTCGTACCACATCTGGATCGCTTGGGTCCAGTCGGCCTGCTGCGTGTCGTAGGAAGCGCCGTACGCTCTAAGACTATAACCATCTTGGTACTCACATGAATGGAGAGATGTCACTGTGGTTGAACCCGGCCACTTCGTCGTACCACATCTGGATCGCTTGGGTCCAGTCGGCCTGCTGCGTGTATAGGAAGCGCCGTACGCTCTAAGACTATAACCATCTTGGTACTCACATGAATGGAGAGATGTCACTGTGGTTGAACCCGGCCACTTCGTCGTACCACATCTGGATCGCTTGGGTCCAGTCGGCCTGCTGCGTGTATAGGAAGCGCCGTACGCTCTAAGACTATAACCATCTTGGTACTCACATGAATGGAGAGATGTCACTGTGGTTGAACCCGGCCACTTCGTCGTACCACATCTGGATCGCTTGGGTCCAGTCGGCCTGCTGCGTGTATAGGAAGCGCCGTACGCTCTAAGACTATAACCATCTTGGTACTCACATGAATGGAGAGATGTCACTGTGGTTGAACCCGGCCACTTCGTCGTACCACATCTGGATCGCTTGGGTCCAGTCGGCCTGCTGCGTGTATAGGAAGCGCCGTACGCTCTAAGACTGTAACCATCTTGGTACTCACATGAATGGAGAGATGTCACTGTGGTTGAACCCGGCCACTTCGTCGTACCACATCTGGATCGCTTGGGTCCAGTCGGCCTGCTGCGTGTATAGGAAGCGCCGTACGCTCTAAGACTATAACCATCTTGGTACTCACATGAATGGAGAGATGTCACTGTGGTTGAACCCGGCCACTTCGTCGTACCACATCTGGATCGCTTGGGTCCAGTCGGCCTGCTGCGTGTATAGGAAGCGCCGTACGCTCTAAGACTATAACCATCTTGGTACTAACATGAATGGAGAGATGTCACTGTGGTTGAACCCGGCCACTTCGTCGTACCACATCTGGATCGCTTGGGTCCAGTCGGCCTGCTGCGTGTATAGGAAGCGCCGTACGCTCTAAGACTATAACCATCTTGGTACTCACATGAATGGAGAGATGTCACTGCGGTTGAACCCGGCCACTTCGTCGTACCACATCTGGATCGCTTGGGTCCAGTCGGCCTGCTGCGTGTATAGGAAGCGCCGTACGCTCTAAGACTATAACCATCTTGGTACTCACATGAATGGAGAGATGTCACTGTGGTTGAACCCGGCCACTTCGTCGTACCACATCTGGATCGCTTGGGTCCAGTCGGCCTGCTGCGTGTCGTAGGAAGCGCCGTATGACGTCAGAGCCGCGTTCTGACCGACGTAGAAGCGAGCCACGTTGCGACATTGGTCGTGACCGAACTGACATTGATCGGTCCAGCGTTGAGCCACCGTGGCCAGCTCGTCGTCCCACATCTGATGGGGATAAATAACAAAAATAAGTCCATTTAGCGCGAGGGGTGAACAATTTGGAAAATAATGATATATAAATTAATAAATTAACGTGTAAACTACTTTTATTCGGATTTCTTTAAAAATACCTAAATCTGAACATTGATGTTTTTAGATTTTAAATAAAATAGAAATGCATAAATATGCATTCCTGCAATATGCATCTTAAATTTAAAACAATAAATTAAATCAATTTTAAAAAAAATATAAAAAAAAAAATATTACGCACTTATAAGCTATAGCTGTTTTACCGATTAAAAATATTTTTACCAAAAAATACGACTATTTCAATTTATTTCCGACACCGCCTTGACTGAACTGACTGAAATTAACATCTTTAAAACTATCAACACCTATTTTTTTAATGTTAATAGGAGTATGGTATTGTAAATAGGTTATGGGACCTGAGCCAAATGCTACTTGTGTTACCATCTCCCTCATGTTGGCTGCGGGAGGCTGGGCTGTACCATCACTGCTCTGCATCTCGTTGCCCTTAGCAACGCGTCGTCTCAGAGTGTTGTGGAACTCCACCACCGTGTGTCTGTCCAGAGCAGTGACTCCCCGTGCGAAGATTTGTCCGCATCCAGCTGCTGGACCATCCTGAGAGATGACAGATCATTTCACATCTTGCTTCATGATACTCAGAGTGGTTGCTTTTCTAAATCTCATGCTTTTGGCGTAGAGCTATATTTCTTATGCCTATGATTATTTCTTATGTGGCATGGCATAAGAAATTTTTACCTTTTCACACTCTCAACTAGATAATAGTTTGTTATATTGTGTTGTTGTTATATATTTAATCCATTATTAGTACCTATCATTGTTAGTTTGTAAGGCTCTACCACCTGCCCAATGGTGCAATTTGTAGAATTAAACAGAATGAATGAATCAAGACACGACGACGTTGGACATAGAAGAGAGTTCTTATCATTGGTTCTTACACAGTAAGGCGGAGGAAGGGGGGGGGGGGGGGGAGACCTTTGATTCATTTACCCTTACTATGATTAATGTCAATATAACATTTCCTTAAAATAGTGTTCAAATGTAGAAACGCACCAAATTCATTCCTAAAATTCCAAACTTTTCCGGGGCTATGGGTCCTGGACCCGCATAGTACTGGGGGGCCTCCCCCCAGACCCCCCCCCCCATTGTATTTAAAAGCAATCGTATCTTGCTGCCATTGGTATTTCAAGTATTACCCCCCCCCCCTACAAATTTAGTTCCTACGCGTCTGTATACAATGGGCTAATCCACTTTAGCCCATATAAATTTTGTTTTCCTTAAATTTTATTTTGTTTAGTTTTGGCGTTTCTTTGTTACCTTTCGTTAATATTAAAAAATTAAATAAACTTTTAGGGGTCTAGGGAGTGTTTTAACCTGTTTGAGATTGACGTTTGTAACAATTATTTTATAATTTTCATTCAAATCAGTCACGAAAGTTTATGACAAGTTTAAAACATTATATCGTCTAAAAATTCATTTTGAAGTAATAAAGCCCGCTTATAAAGCTTTGCCAAATAGTTTTTGTTGTTTTCTGAACGCTTACCTGATCATATTGACTCATGGTGTGTTTAATGCCGTCAGGACAAACACCGCAATAATCCGCATCAACAGAAGCGTCAAACTCTAATAAACCAACCAACAATACAAACACTAATTTAATCTTCATTGTCGTTGGTTTAATTACTTACTGCGATAATACATTTACAATAATTATAATACTGTGTTGGACAATAATTTGATCGTCAGGTCCGTGTTTTAGGACATAATAACTTGACTAATTTGTTGGTATATTTTTTTAACAAACTGTGTCACATTATCTTGCATAATGAGATACGCATAGGAAAAAAAACAAGTAGTAGGCTATTTTAAATAATTAAGTGAGACTATGGTGATAGTAGCACTTTCTCTTTTTCCTTGTGTTTGCTTTTTGATTTTTGACGGTACTGTCCAGGTCACACCGATCAACCCATCGATTTGTAATTTTGCACACACACTAATGTCATACACTTATGTGTAAAAACATGGACAGTTTATTTATAGCAAAATCCTCTGAATTGTAGAAAAGTTTAACTGACTTGTTCGGACTTATCAATATGAAATTATTTTTGGTCATTGAGGCCAACTTACTTTACTTACTTCTCTTTTACTTTTTCTTTTTCTTACAACTTACTTTTGGAATTATTTTCGTAAAAATAGGTCAAAATTTCATATCGTTATTGATACTCGTAATTTACGTTTCTTTTGAGATATCAAACTTTATAAAATGATATTCCGATATTATCAGCAATTCACAAGACCAGTACGACATAAAAAAACATTCACATAGAAAAAAATCAGAAACTATAATACGATAGAGAAAAATAATATCATGAATATAGGTATTATAAATTAGCATGTATTTGTACATATATTTAATTATCTCAGTACATTTATGATACATTCCACAAAGTCAAATACAGAAAATCACAAACACTTTTAAGCTAAGCACAGAGGCCGTCTTCGCATTGTGTAGAATCAGGACAGTGGGAACACGGTTCCCCCTCTTCATACATTGCATCTTTTATGACGTTGCCTGCTGGCCCGTAGTTGCATACGTAATAGCTGTCATAGAAGCTGCTGCCCTGCTGTTGATAGTAAACATAGCCACATCCAACTGCGCTGGATTCCGCCCACAACATTTGAGTGTAGTGACCAATGTCAGATGTAAACCTGAAACAAGTTTAGAAAGAAGAAATATGAAAAAATACATATCTTGCTAACAACTGTTTTTATTTCAAACTCTAGTATGTGTGTTTTTTCGTTTTTCATTTTTGAGGCTATACAAGTCACACTGTCAGTGTCACACAGTTTCTCTGACCGAGCTGAAATATGCGATTTTGTAATTTTGTTGATGATTTTGAAAAGCGAAAAGTTTACAATCAATATTAAATTATGAAGTTCATCAAAACATAAATTATGTCATTAATCTTAATCTATCAAGAACTGAAAAACTTCACATAATTAGTAAGATATATATTTCAAATTTGCTTCCGCCGCACGTTGATCACTTGCAAATCCTTGTTGTAATCTGTTTTTATAAAGTTTGCAGATCAGCAACTACTACACAACATATTTAAATTACATCTATGACTTGGCACTGTTATTATTAATAGTCAATTAAAAAATAGCTCCATGGCCTACAATTTCGCCCACTACCTTGCAGTTGACAATGACTACAAAGTTATTAAAATGAACAGCAGTAATGTCGGGTTTGTTCTGTTGGAAGAGTTGGTGGTTCTGAAAATGACCTTGTCGCGAGGTTTCGAAGGCTGCCTTCATCTTAAGGCGGGGATATAAAGATGGTTTTGCCCCTTGGTCCATGGCGGAGAGCAAAACCTCCATCACGGCTCTTCACTCCAACGTTTCCGAAAACATAATTACTTCCAGGTTTTACAATCTTTGGTCTTACTTACTGGAAAGGATAGATGTTGTCATTATTAAACAATGCGACCTCGTCGTACCACATGAGAGCAGGTTCCTTCCAGTTGGCCTTGGAAGTGCTCTCGAAGCGTGTACTGGAAGTCTGTGCTACGTTCTGACCAGCTGGGAAGCTGGAAACATCTCTGCAGTCATCGTGGCCGAACTGACACTGATTCGCCCACCGTTGGGCGACACTCGCCAGCTCGGCGTTCCAAACCTGACAAGAACCAGAATGGGGAATAGGTGAATGATGAGATAATATTTTGTTTATATACAGAATAGCCTCAAAGAGCAATGTGAAATTGTATTATATTTTTCAAATTCATATTTCCCATCATTAATTTATTAGTATTCAACATTTCACTCCTCTGCAAAAACAAGCTGTACGTCACACGCCGTGTTCCCTGTGTTACGTTACGGGATGCATAGAACTGGCTCTGGCTAACATTATCTATACGGCCCGACTCGGCGTGTGACGTCAAATTGTGTTTCATGGACAGCTACAATCTACCAAACTTTGTAAATGCGTTCCTTGAAAACTATTCATCACACAACAAAAATAATACCACATCTGTCTTCAACAACATCTCAACTCTCATAAAATATTTATTATTCTAAAATCTAAAATCCACTTCACTTCCCTATTATAGAGCTATATTCAAGTTGTTCTTTGTCTGTTCCTGCATCTGCACTGCCCAGGACATCGAGCATTAATCAATCAGAACTTGAGGACACGCGCTGACGTCATACCAGAGGACAGGCGCGTAGGAAGGGGGGGGGGATGGGGCCGGGGGGAGATAATCCCCCCACCCCCTCTAGCAGACTGATCCCCCATTCAACATACAAAATTAAGTTTAGCATTCCAGAACCACTTATAAATTGCTTAAATTTAAAAAACAACGCCCTGCGGGGCAATAATAGGAGGTTCTTTATTGTGTTTTGAAAAGTTTAGCATCCCAGTATCATTTTTAAATTATTTATATTCGGAAAAAAACGCTCTGCAGGGCAGAAATTGGATGATTGCTTGTGAAGTTAGTGCATTTTAGAGCCCCAGAATCACTTCCATCCCCCCCCCCCCCCCCCAAAATAAAAAAAAAAAATGAAAGTAGTTTCTACGCGCCTGCCAGAGCAAATGAACCACGGTTCATTTTAAAACTTATGCAAGTTGGTCAAGAGATTCAATTGAGATATATTGACATTTAAGCTTGTAATATATGTATCATTAAGACCGCGACTTGATCACTTGCAAATCGTTAGGTTCGACGTCAATACTACACATAAGCAACTCTCACAGGCATATTAATTTGCATGCAATACCAAGCCTCGCTTATCAACGCGTTGTTCAAAGGAATGTTATCATTTAGACCAACAACTGAACAAGATGTAGTACCATCTTCCTCATGTTGGCTGCTTGGGGTTGTGGACCATTGCTGCCTCTAGGCTCGTTGCCCTGAGCAACCTTACGTCTCAAGCTGTTGTGTAACTCCAAGATGGCGGCTTGATCGTCGTCCGAGACGCCGCCTGCGAAATACTTCCCGCACGACGAACTCGCGTTCTAGAAGCAAACAGAGAATATTTTATAAAGAAGAACGATACAAGACAGTTGTTGGAACAAATCAGATCATCTGATGGACTTGAAAATATGTTCTAGGTCTGTGGGAAATGTTGATACAACACCTTCAAACAAACATGGTGATACAAGCTCTCGGGCGTTTTAGAAAATTGAGAGAGAAAAATTGTTTCATAAGTGGGTGTAACTTTGATAGGATGTTCACATGATCAGTCTAATATAGTAGCACTTTTTAATTTTTGCTTCTTGCATTGTTAATTAGGCGCCGGTTATTCAACAAAACCGCTCAAACTTTGAAATTTCCGATACGATTGGAGACCAAACCCGTGAACCAATTGATCTCAAATTTTAATCATGATTATATAAAGACAAAATTAGGGTTCCCTTGGCAAATTTTTAAAATTATATTTCATACATACGGCACTCAGCGAGACAAGAAAATATACTATTTTTCACCAAAATTCAACTAATTAATACTAATTAACGAAACAAATAATTAAAAATGTATTAAGTGATAACCCTGAGTTTGTCTATTATCTAATTATTGAAATTTCAAATCATTTCGTCAAACCATTTTGTCTCCAATCGTATCCAAAAAAGTGCCTGCAATAAGCGGCAAAATCGCTCGCGGCTGTCAATGCATAAGCCTAAGATTTTCACTTTTCATACTTGTTTACCTCTCATTCACCTTGGAAGTGAGATGATTTCCAGATATCCCCTGTTTAAAAGTATTTTCATAACACGTCTATCTTCTTACCTGATAAATACACATCGTATGTTCCGGACAAATGTCGCAGTACGGAGACTGCGCAGTAATGTCCATTGGTATCACAGCACACAACAATGCAAACACAGATTTTACCTCCATTGTTGATGGATTACAGCTGTAGGGTTTAAACAAACTTTTAATAATGAAGGTATGATACTAAATCGCTTGAAAAAGCTCAAGAAACTAAACTATTTTAAAATTTTCAATATACCAACTATTACAAATATGGAAAACTAAGATACTCCAACTTACTTTTCTTCTATCCGGATGTTTGACTTGACTGCAAGATGGCAGAAGATATCTCTATTTAAATAGGAGCTCTTTGAACATTACAAAACCCTCGTATGCCTACAATTATTCAACACCATGTGCCATTTATCTACAACAATGTCACATTATGACAGCAATACTTTGCACATAAAATGCCATTATTCAGTCATATTGTTATTTGATGACGCATGGCTTCCTTTGTTACTCCCTGTGGTGTATTTCCAAACCCTAGATCACTTCGCACCATTGTTTCATAAGACGCTCTCATTGGCTATCTTCTAATTGTTCTCTCTGTCTGAATTTGACTATATTTCTCACTCTATTCTATTCTATTCTATATTTCTTTCTCACTATTATCACTGCTTCATCAAAAAGCAAAGCAGATAATAATAAAAAATAAAAAAAATAAAAATTTAGTCAATACATTGTTCCTCTTTTTCTCTATCGTAATAGCAGCATCCTATTATTCTAATGTATTTTACTAGAATGACGACGATTGCATACTGTCACAATTTTTTGTGACAGGTTGCCGATCCTATTTTCTTTGAAATAAGGCGACTGGTTAAAAAAATAAAAAAATAATCTTCCGATTGGCTGTTCTTATGAATTTTATATTTTGTCAGGTTATTAAGACCAAAATTGTTAATAAAGTTTCAGCCAAATCCTCCAATTTGTTAAATATATCAAAATGCTCCAAATAAGTTTGGGCATAGTGATCAAGACAAACAACGAATCATACTTTATAACTTTCCAACCAAACCGGTCAAGAAAACAGACATTTTGCCATTTGTAGAGTTAGAAAGAGCTGTTGTCAAAAGAGGTTTTTGGAAAAAGTCACAATACCTGGATATGTTATTCAGTTCGTCCAGAACCAGAGTTTATATAATTGAGCGAGCGAAGCGAGCGACTCCATTTGGCTCTTTTAGCACGGACCTCTGTTTTTTTTTTTGTTTTTTTTTTTGTTTTTGTTTTTGTATGCTAAAGGAAGCAATGGAAGTCGCACCGTTTCACCGATCGACCTGAAATTTTGCACACATGTAAAGACAACCTTCTCTGTTTGCAGACCCAATTTTTTTTTGAAATCCATCCATTGGTTCATTGTTAAAATAAGTATCTCCTGATAGCCTAAAAAATGAAAATGGTCTTCGAGAAATGTGATCAAACTCATATTTAGCATGGTCAGTAAGACCAACAATGTCACTTATTTTACAAATTTTCAGCCGAATCTGTCAAGAAAGTATGCACTTATTGACATTTTTAATAGCTGTCAGAAATGAAACATTGAAAATGAATGTCTTTCCAATGCAACTGAATCTGATTTGCTTTAGGTACAAGAGTGTTTTGATGGTATGTACAGTTTTTTTGTGAAAAGCAGATATTTTTATGTTTATTGAGTTGATCAAATTTGAATAATTCAATTTGGATCATAGTTTCCAACAAATCATTTCGAGTTTTTAAGGACCTTGATTGTCTTTTCGTCAATTCGTAGTTCTAATGGCCGTGCCTCCCGTGTTTCTACTTGGCTGATTTTGCATCCAGGAGGGATTAGAAACATAAGCTCACATTTCAATAATATCATTGAGTGGCGTTTGTTCTCTTCTAGCGTTCACACGTCATTCCAAATCTCTCCTGCATTTTGCTTCTTTTCGTTGATAATTTTGGCAATTTGGTGTACTTTGTGAAGGTATTAGTAAAATTGAATCGCTTTTAAAGCATAGATATTAGGTATCTACAGTTTTTGTCCAGGGGATTGATTATTTCAAATTATTTTCTTCTTGGAAACGTTGGATTTATTCCGTTTCTGAGCTTCTGTCTAGCCTGACATTTCCTTGAAGGTTGCTATTTTTTTTGAAAGTTTTGATTCATTCAGTTCAAAACATTACGTTGTCTTATTTTAATTGTGGAACGTTGGATTCATTCCGTTTCTAAACTAGGTAGTTACTATTTTACCTGATCCGTTTTTTGTGTGGAACTTTGATTCCTTTCGCTTATTAGTTGAAAGGTGATTACTTTATTTTCATAATTGCGAAGTTTTGTTCAAGATTCATTTCGTTACATTACGACATTGAATACATTACGTCTTTGAGCACACATTTCGTGCATTTCAAACATTGATCACACAAATATTATTGTACTTTAATTAGGTAGGTACTCTACTTCTTACTTTTTCATTGCCTATCTTATCCCTATTTAAACATGCCGAAAAATGGAAAGACTTCTGCTAGAATGAAAGCCATAAAGGCGAAAAAGCGTCTGCGTGAAATTGAAGATCAAGAAACTGACGAAGCTAAATCTAAAAGGTTGAAACAAAATGTCGTTAATAATAAAGCATCAAGGAGCAAAGAGACCCCCGACCAGACTGCTGCAAGGAGATACTCAAACAATCAACGCAATACCCGCTCTCGTGCAGCGGGTATTGCCGATTGACCGACCAACTAAAAACTTCGCATGGTAATTGGTAGCAACATTTAAGGTATTTTTGCCAATTTTCAGTCTAATTTGTAGTTATTTTCAAAAGTTTTTGTAATTTTAGGGACATTTTGTGTGTTGGCTGTCAAATTCACGGCGACATCGAATCTTTAGTTCAAGGCAAGGTAGTTAGAGCAGAAAGTTTCAAACGAAATGAAACTAATAATGACCGTTTAACAGATTGATCTGATATTGTGTCCACAGTAATATCATATCATATGAGTGGTCCCAGGTATATTGTTTTGAAAGATATCCTGTGATTTTTGAAACTTAACAAGGAACCGTTCAATCAAAGGTTTAATCGATCAACTTAAAACTTAGCAAGGTTATTGGGACCAATATTTTTGGAAATTTTGGAGATATTTATACAAGTCTGTGACGAAATTCAAGAATTATTGGCTTTTAATGACATTTTCGATAAACATAATTTCGGTTCGAGGTGTTGCGTGTATCCGTGCTCGCTCATCAACGCGTTACTCAGAGCGTTTTCCTAGTAATAGAATCTGTCATTATTACTGTTGGATTCAAGATATAAGCAGCCCAATGATTTTTGTTATTCAATGTCTTCTCATTTTATAATATTATGAAATAATTTTATTTCAAACATCTTCTTTTGTTTTTAGTTCACATAAAATCTAAATTACAGTAAAATGACAATCCGTTGTCATAGCAACCACAGATCTTTCGATTTTGATTGGTTAGGAACGTGGCGTGCTCTATTCAAAGTTTGAAGTTTGGAAGCTCGTTGACATACAACAATGCTCGCTTATCAACGCTTTACAAATACATTATTATAGGGAATAATATGTAGAGTTATTAAAAAGGCGTTGTTCATATAAACACTTATTTAAACATTGTTTGCTTAGTTACGATGACAGAAGTGACTTCTAGAATCTGAGTATCGATGTCGATAGCCTTGGCGTTCGCAACTCCAAGTATTTGTATGATACTTGCCGAGGGCTGGATACACAAAAGTATTACTTTCTTTAATGTATCTTGTTTATATCTTACATTTAACACAGTGACTGATGTGGGTATTAAATCATGACATAATTCGTATTTGGCAGAGTATACTTTTTGTCAATGCAGCTCCAGGGGCCGGGTTAAAGACATGTCCTTGAAATTCGTGAACGTTAATGTATCTTGATTATTCAGTCATTTTTAAAACTATTTTGGATAAATTACAAAACACATTTGATTCAGTGCCTCTTCGTCAGTGCCTGTCCGTTATCTTCACCCACCATTTCTACATGTTTCACTTTCTCTACTTCTTGCATATTTATGATCTACTTGTTAAATATAATACAATCTAAATAATTATTGACGTTTATTTACATGAATACAATTATTGCTCAATAATAATATCTGTCAAAACATAACATTCCAATATCAGTCGAGCTGGCCAAGGTTTCCCTTCCTAGTAATAAACAACAGTTACTCTTTTAATCCATCTTCTGCTCTTCTATTTCATGTAACTCATCATTGTCAGGTTCTTCCCTGCATACTTTAATTCATCTCTTTTCTCATCTTTCTCCACAACAGACTCTTGACTCTCTCCCAACTCTGCCCAAGTTCCTCAATATCACGAACATTTGATACAACGCCTCTAAGCACAGAGGCCGTTCAGGCAGACAGTGCCACTTGGACATTTGGAACACGGTTCTCCCACTTGATACATACTCGCACCAACTATGTTTCCAGCAGGCCCGTAATTGCAGACGTAATATTTCACGTAGAATGGAGAAGTGGCATTGCTTTTGTAATAGCTATATCCACATCCAACGTAAGATGAATTTGCCCACACCAATTGCGAATAATGACCACAATTTGATGTAAATCTGAAAAACATTTCAAGAAATATATATTTTATCTACCAATGGACATAAAAAACTAGAATACAGATATAAAACTAAG
This sequence comes from Leuctra nigra, assembly GCA_934045905.1. NCBI lineage: Eukaryota > Metazoa > Arthropoda > Insecta > Plecoptera > Leuctridae > Leuctra > Leuctra nigra. Next base: position 30,622,306 of record OW203765.1, on the reverse strand, counting down.
AAGCTATCTTGTCTTATATGTTACACGACTTTTGAAGATGTAAGGTTCATGTTTAAGCCAAAAGCGTTTCCCAGCTAAAGTTGCCACTCTATAAAGCTGGAACTACACGCACAAATGTTTTGAATCTAGTTTGAATCAAGACTCACAGCGACATATTTTTAAATCAGTGAAAGCAAATCTTATTTATTTTAAATAATTTCGGTTAAAAGTTGTTACCTAAATCATCACAGACAGAAGTGTATAATAGCATTCAAACTTTCATTTACAATTATGATCATTGGTATATTGCATCTTCTTTATTTTATTATTTTATATCAGTTTCAATTCAAATCCTGGAATCATCTTCAGGACAAAATTCACTATGAAAGTAGTGCATCTCCAGAATACTCTGACGTAGAAATTATTTTAGATAGATTTGTATGTAAATTATATTCCTATACCTACACAGCCATGTATAGTGATGTTTGATTTCAAGAAAATTCTAACACCTATTTGAATAGAAACCTTAGAAACAGAAAGCCAGAATTCTGTTATCGATTTCGCTGTGCACACGTTTAGAATAATGAAGTCAAGCTCTATCAATTGCAAATAGACTGAAATTCACAAATACAGATTATATTGAAATATTCCCTTTCAAAATGAGAGGTGACGCCGTAACCACTAAGATTTTATGATGTTGCACAATTCTTTGAACTCCCGCAAGAATCATTGACAATGACTCCTGAGTCCTGACCTTCTACTTCTAACTGTGGTACAGAATAAGAGACAATGTGTTACTCACACATAAGGATTGATTTTGCTTTTGTTAAACAACGCGACTTCATTGTACCAGAAGAGTGTCGGATCCGTCCAGTTGGCCTTGAAAGTGGTGTCGAAGCCTGTAGAGAAAGAAGAAGCTGTGTTCTGTCCCACTTGGAAGCGCAGAACTTTCCTGCAAGCGTCGTGCGTGAAGCTACACTGATCTGCCCAGCGTTGTGCGCAGGTAGCCAACTCGGTGTCCCAAAACTTGAATCACCAACTTGAATGTTGAAGGTTTCAAGAATGAAGGCCGATGCAGACGGACGACGTGGACGGACGACGGAGACGGATACGATGTTTATGTACGACGTCTGCGTCGTCCGTCCGCGTCCGAGTTGTGAACAGCAGAGTGAATTTGTCATACCTAAACATCGTATCCGTCTCCGACGTCCGTCCGCGGCGTCCGTCTGCGTCAATTGTGTATCGGCCTTGATGCTTGGACACGTGAGCAATGATCTCATTGTGTAAATTCTTCATTTGTTCAGCGGTGATGTTCCTTGTTCTTATGTTGTACCCGCCAATAATCGAAAGTCGCAACTCGCAAGCAACCGATCTTGATGTATTGGTATTTTCTAGAAAAATACATTATTTTGCTACCCCCTTAGTAAGCTCAACCCAAAAGACAATGGGGCATTGTGCGCACGCAAGTCAAGTAGGGCGTGGGGAAAAAGAATTGCCCTTTTCCAATCCACAGATCGGGTGCTGGCATCGTATCAGTCAGGCCTGGAGGAGTTAAACCGTTGGTAACAACGTTTCTCCTTTCTTGACGCTCCTTTCTTTGAAAGAATGTTTGAAATGTTCGAAAGAAAGAAGCCTCAACCGCTGAATATTGGCCAGGTTTGATCTTCCCTTCCGATGAGCCGAACATGATTTTAAAGAACAATCTCCTTTCTGATAACAGGGTCATTCACACAGACATAAGCAATGCAAACTTACATGAAGAAGTACAATTTCGACATTATATGAATCGGACAGGTATGGAAGAATTGACATTGGAAAGGAACAGAAGTGAGAAGTGTGAGTGTACCATTCTCTTCATGTTGGCTGCCTTCGGTTGTGGACCATTGCTGCCTCGAATCTCGTTGCCCTTGGCAACCTTGCGTCGCAGGCTGTTGATTAGAGTCAGCATGGCGGTTATCTCTGCACTCGAGACGCCTCCTTTGTAATACTTCCCGCACGACACGCTCACGTTCTGTGAGATAAGAAGACGATTGCTTTCAAAGTTACATGCAGACTAACATACAACGTGAGTTCTAATAATATTTTATCCATTGAGAACTTCAAGGTGGGATTTAGCCTGTAATCCTGAGGGGTTTGACGCGTCCCCGCTAGTAAATCTCTATTTGATTTGTTTTACCAAATACCAATTCTTTATGCATTTGTCGTATAAATTGTTACAAATAATTACAACAGTGTACGCCGAAAGGAATGGCAGGTAAATAAAGGCTGAATGCTTCGCTAAAACGCTCTACGCTCGCCTCTGACTTGGTTCAATCGCTTTCCAAAATGAGGTATTTTACTGTTCACGTATGTGATTCAATCGGTTAATAATTTGTCAGATTTGTCATGAAATGCAATTTTTATATTTTGACATATCAAATAAAACATTAAACTGAAAATATATTGCTTTCTTTATTTATTTATATATAAATTAATTAATTAATACTGGCTCTTAATCGATGTAGTAAACCTGAGAAACTGACATGATATTATGTTTTCATTCATAATCGAAATTCTTTGTTATAATTTTTCAATCAGGCACATCCCAAACACAAAATGACTATACACATCATAAAAATGAATGAATCTTCCATTACCTGATATAGACACAATGTGTGGTCCACACAGATCTTACAGTACGGAGACTGCGCTGCTATGACTAATGCCACCACTGCTGCCAACAATGCGCACACAGTTCGGGTCTCCATTGTTGTCGAGTACATGCCGGTACCAGAAGAGTATCACACGGAACAATTGAAGTCTCAACGACTGCTCTTGCTTACAAGATAGACAGGCGATGTTAGTAAATATTGTATGGTCCGTGGATTTGAACCAGTCAAATACTAGTCGATGTTTTAAGCATTAAACACGTACTTCTTCAAGAGGATGTGTGGAGTAAATAAACATACATATCGTTGTCATTACATTAGATCAGGGGTCGGCAACCTTTTTTGGTGAAGGAGCCAATTTACCAAAAATTAATAAATTAGATTATAATGGGAGCCGCAGTAGAGGCAATCAAAATATAATACACCGAAAATAATAAATTGAATTACTTGTTTATTTTGATATTTTGACCCAGCCCCCCCCCCCCCCCCCCCACTTGCATGCCTCTCGTTTTTTTTTTTTAGAATTACAACAATTTAAAGGTGATTTAGGGACTCTAAATTGAACAATCTGAATCAAATAACCTTCCAAATGTTACCCCGCAGGACGTTTTTCTTTCGAATTTTCAAATTTTTCGATTACAGATCTTTATTTAAATTACAAAGAGCCATCCAAGAACCGCCAAGGAGCCGCAGGTTGCCGATCCCTGACCTACGTCATTGAAACAAAGTTTAGATATGTTAAAAAAAAGGATCAGGATAAAATATATATATTACTTCAGTTATTTATTAAAGATGTAGGTAGATTTAATTAAAATATAATACATTAACATTCAACAGCACAGCCTAAGCACACAGCCCATCTTCGCATGTGGTGCCATCGGGGCACTGGGAACACGGAGCTCCCACTTTATACATCGATCCACCAATCACGTTGCCAGCCGAGCCGTAGTTGCAGATGTAGTATTTGTCATGCCAAGTAGGACCGTAGGACTGTTAGGCTTTTGGTAGTAAACATAACCGCAGCCGAGGGCGTAGGAGTTGGCTCAAACCACTTGAGTGTAGTGACCAGCTACCCCATCTGCCCACCTAAAAAACATAACAGAAGTTGTTGAATCAAGTATAGCCGGATATTGCAGGAATTAAGAGGAAACAATCTAGACGATTTTTAGGCAAAATGTTATCCAGAACTAGTTTTGTTTCTAGGTCCCAAATCTGTTAGTGTACGAAAATACGTTTTCAAACTTCTACACCGAAGAGCCGTTTTCAATAAGTTATTATGAATACTCTCTCTCCGATTATCCTTTTTTATGCATGTCGACTTCTACGAGTTAGAATTCGCTTATTTCAACATATTTTGTAATTTCATTATCCTCCAGTAACGTATGTCCGTGATTGTTGTCACTTATCGTGCGTGAACTTCAGTTCTGTTATTCCAAAAATCTGGTAGTGAATTTTAATAAAGCATTTTTCCTATACGCCACCACAAAATGCGTTATCACTTACACAAATGGCTCGATACGGTCTCTGTCGAAACCGTCGACCTCGTTGTACCACATGTGAGTGGCTCTGGTCCAGTTGGCCTTGAAAGTGTTGTCGAAGCCTGTGCTGGAAGTGGCTGCAGCGTTTTGTCCGACACTGAAGCGTTGAACGCGTCGACAAGCGTCGTGGCCGAACCTGCACTGATCAGTCCAACGCTGTGAGATCGTCGCCAGTTCCTCGTCCCAAACCTGCACAACATCACGCAGTAACATCATGTGTGAAGGCTCCAGTTGAGGTTCACTTCTTGTGTTTACGATATCAAAGGGCAGTGTGTGATTAGATAATTTTATTTTTTATTTTGATAAAGATAAAGATAACCTTCTAAAAATTTACATTCACTTGTACTAGGTAAGTTGATAGATAATAATGACAATAATTTAGACATCAAACAAACCAAAAAATTATTTGTCATATTAAAAGTCCTGGGGACCGCTAAGGAAACTGACGGATTGTGTCAAATTTTACCTAAATACCTCAGTCTCCCCAAGGCTCATTATTAATTACTCCACTGTCATGAAACTTTGGGAGGTAGCTTCGATACCCATTTTCTCGTAATACTATTGAGAAATTTTAAGAAATATTTACAGAAAAAAATATATTTTTCACATATTTCATGAAAAAATATGAAAATAAAAACTTTTTTGTTTCAAGTATTTTTAAAAATTTCTCAATAGTAATACGAGAAATGGATATCAAAACTACCTCCCAAAATTCCACAATAGTGGAGTAAATAATGAACCTTGGGGAGACTTAGGTATTTTGGAAACATTTGACAATGTCCGTCAGTTTCCATAGCGGCCCCCAGGAAATGATATTATCAAATGATATAAATGATATAATGAAGCATGCTTCTAATTACTTACCATCTTCCTCATGTTGGCTGCTGCTGGTTGGGGGCCATTGCTGCCTAGAGGCTCATCGCCCAGGGCAACGCGACGGCGCAGGGCATTGTGGGCGTCTAGGACCTCGGCAATGTCCTCCGTCGGGACGCCACCCGCGTAATATTCAACACAGGACTCACCTATACCCTGGCAGGGGAGAACAATAGTTATTCTTGCACAAGGAGAACTATAATACATACTATTATTTTGCCACCTGGATTCATAGAATTCTGGGGTTCTGGTGAAGTAAGCACCGAAATCATATGAAATAGGTTTGTTTGAAATTTCTAACAATATTTGATTTTTAGATTGATTGAACTTATCTTTATTAAACACAACACGCTAATGTAATAAGAGCGGTCACAGGTATGTAAAGTTTTTGAACGAGATTTCAGAACTCTAGTCTGTCAAATTGATTCAGAACTTCATGAGAAATGTAAATGTTACGGACATTTTATACCTACATGTATTGGAATATTTTTCAAATTAATTCAAAGAAATTTCAAACATTTTATAACTGCTTTTTTGACGCATTTGATCAGATTTTATTCATATATTACCAAGGTAGCAACAACTTTCGATTTTAATTTGCATGCAATACGAAGGCTGGCTTATCAACGCGTTTCGCGTTTCGTCCTAGCACAGTATTTTAAAAACTTGAAAGTAATTATTTTTAAATACGGATTTGAGAAATTATTTGCTTTTGAACTAGCAAAAAAAGCAAAAGCAAAATTCCTACGCATCATAATCAAAAACAAAACAGACTGTGAAGAAGATTAACTTGATCTTGGTCTTACCTCATAAATACACATCGTATGATCTGGACAAATGTCACAGTACGGCGATTGCGCTTTGGCATCCATCACCAACAGAGCAGCCAACAATACAAACACAACTTTAAACCCCATTGTTGTCGATATTACTCTAATCTCAATCTAATTCGTTGTGCTCAGATTTTACTTATATATATTATGGTTCACGATCTTGATAATTAGTGAGAAAAAAATGCTCATTAAATTTCCTTATATTATTAGTGGAGGCTTACATCATTTTTCTTAAAACTTGATTGTGTGATTAGGATTTATTTTGAAATGCCCGAAAACGATGTTATCAATCGCAATCGCAAGTGTTTATGAAGTGAACTCTTTTACGCACCTGTAAGATTGTAGCAGGTTAAACTTGTCAAATATTATTCTAATTGTTGAATCAAAGAGATTTCGAGTGGGAGATAATATTTGCAGTTACTTAGTCATTCATGACTTTAAGGAAATAAGAAACTAAAATTATCAAGTGTTGCATATGAATGTTTCCCTGATATTAAATTGCACAACATTGAAATTTAAACATTATTTACAAATGCCTTGAGTTGAACATTTTGGGTCAGCACCCCAGGGACCTAGGGCCCATATATTCTACCTATCTTGATCCTGGGGTATAGTAGACCCTGTCTCTTTCTCGTCATATGAAATAAAAAAATAAATATTTTGTGCATGAGACTTTATTATTTTATTACGTGGTGCAAAATTTTCCACATAGATACATTGAAGTATTGCAATATGAAGGTATACAATTGAAATGTAATTATTCTGAAGGTAACATAAGGAGTATCAAACGCCAAGGCTCTCGCCTTCGATGAAATACAGAATGCGTATATTCTGTATTTTGTGCTTTCGTGCTTTCAAATATTATAAAACATACAGTTTGAATTGTTACACTTGTATTTATATTTTATTTGTATAAATGCTCCGCACCATTCAAATAGAAAACAATCGTACGTTATGTACACTCGGCCAAACAAAACTTGAACGTTGACCAAACTTGATGACATGCTGGTCATGTCCCATAACCAATCAAAGCTTGTTATTATCATTGAAATGTGAGGTCACCTACTAGAGTGAGACAATGAGATCGCTTAGACTGACTTCTGATGGTGCGATCTTACATTTATCAGCCTATCAGATTTATTGAACGTTCAAGTTTTGTTTGGCCAAGTGTACATGAAATATATACGTTAATAATAAATATACAGCTATAGTTTTAACATTATATAATATAACTAAATGGCAACCTACAATTGTCGTAACGCTGATGGAACACACATTTTACATTATTTTCGTTTAGTCACCGTTACGTTAATTGTAGGTGTATACCTCACTGCTACAGAAATTGTGCTATGTGATTAAAATATACATTGATTGAAAAACTAGTTGTAAATAGGAATATCAAGAGATTAATAGAGATGTATGTCATAAAATTACAACCAATGCTCTGTAGTTGACATCCCTCGCTCGAAAGTTTGTCATAAGCGGCCCTTTTCAGGGTCACCATAATAAACTATCCTTGGAGCGTGTAGCTCCCAGATTATCCGTTAACTCAAATATTATTTTCTTTGGTTGAATCCAAATCAATAGGACATAGAAATCAGTTGTTGCAATAATAAATGTGCCTAAACTGTACTGTACTTTACCGAGAGTGTATAGAAATCACGGTCTTGAAAATATGATGGTATATAATATTATATGCACATACATTGAATAGCGATCCAACTTTATAAATATGCTTGACACATTTTTAGTATTGGAATTTCTTATTTGTTAGATTTGGACCTTGACTTGACCGACGCTCGACACGGCATATTTGTAAACTACATATTATAGTAGGTGGTAAATGCAAGAAGTGGGATCGCTATTCAATTTACGTAAAAGGCTATTTCGATTTTGCTTTAAGCGTGGTGCTATGTTGGTATGTGTCAGTTTATAAGGTAATCAAGGTGAATTCTAGCACCACGTGATTTATACAAGTGCTTTCTTCTTCATTTGGTTATACCGTCCTTATAGTAAGTAATGTTTAACGGTAAAAGGATGTCGTATTATCGTCGTCATTATCGTTGTCGTCGTCATTAAGTCATTGTTAAAACTTATTTTTTGGAATTGGCCAATTTACATTTTTATGATACCCTGATTGACATTTTATTATTAGAGTATAGATGCTCATATTAAATTCTAGGGCTTAATTTATATAGTAATATTGATATTAAATATGGTGTTTAAATAATTTCCAACCATGATAACATTAAAATTGTAAAATCGTCGTCTCAATATAAGCATCTTTCTAACACTCAGAATAATTCTTTCCATATATTATCAAAATCAATATAACATGGCAGTGGTGACGGTTTGTTCCGTTGGAGGTGCTGGTGGCCCTGATAAGGGCCGTTCGCGACGTTTCGAAGGATGTACTTCCTTCATCTTCTGGCGGTTGACTGCCAACCGCAGTCAAGCAGTCAACCGCCAGAAGATGAAGGAAGTACATCCTTCGAAACGTCGCGAACGGCCCTTATCAGGGCCACCAGCACCTCCAACGGAACACACCGTCACCACTGCCATGTCATTACAAGATGGTTCCGAAAACGTCCACGACATCAAAATCAATATAATTTCTTGGATTTCTTGATGGTCTCTCTTCAACATTAGTCAACTGTTAATTGTTTGAAAGTCCCCTCAATACCGAACAGTTCGTTCTTGTCAAATGTCTTCCCCGGCCTCTTGGATTCATCTACTCTCATCGTCTCTTGATCCATGAACCATCCTCGGCGGCTCTCCAGCTCCTTCCTCCAATCAGCTGCAAGAGAATGCGTGATGACGTCATTGTTACGTCATCGTAAGATCCAATCATTGACCACGAACACTGTTATTATAATTTGATTGCTCACCGCAATGCAGAAAACCAAGAAAATCAAGTAAATTACGTTGCAATTAATTGCAAGAGTATTATCATGGTGATGAAATTGGCAACAACAGACGTGATAACTGGAACTAGAGAGCAATTATGAATGCTGCAATATGAAGGTATTTGGTTCAAATAAACGTGCATTTCAAGGCTACCCTCGTAGAAGAAAATACTTATTTGTCTTTATCTCACGTGATATGGTGCTTCTAAAGTTATAAGAACAAATGAAAAATATGGAAATGATTACAAATATCATATTCAAATTATACAGTTAATTAACAAAAAATTGTTTTTAAAACATTAATATTTCTAGGTTATTTGCATTTGAATTTGAATTTAAAATTAGAGATTTGAGATTTGAATATTGAATATGAATATTTTAACCATTTTAAATTTTGAACCATTTTAAAATTCACATTTGACTCAGTTTAAAAAAAATTAATTCACAAAACAATTTTACAATGATTTTACAATTTTATAAAACTGATCCAATTGCTAATGCATGGTTAAAAAACAAAATTAGTATCCTAAAACGGAACAGGTTGGGTGAGTGGTTACCCTCTGAACTTGTATTCCGGAGGCCCGGGTTCGATTCCCGCGGCCGTCCTTCCTGACTGGGGATTTTCGTGGTTTTCTCTCAGTCGACATGCAAATGTTGGGAAGGTACCGTACTAATAGGCCACGACCGCCTACTTCCCACCTTCCATCCTTACCTACTCTTCACCATCATCTCCCAATCAACATCACAATCATTCATCCGTCGCCATTAGCCTCGCTGCAGAACAGTGCGACGTTAAGCCCCAGACAAAAACAAAAAAGTATCCTTAACTCAATAAATAAACCAGAGTAACGTATAGTCTAGGTTTCCATGGATGTACGAAATTGGAATATGAATCTCTTCAATTTAGATAAAAGGCGACATTCTTACATTATTCAGGGAACAAAATCAGAAAAGACGTCTCCTTCTCATGAGTGCACGTAAATCGTGTAAAAAGCATACTGAATAGTGATTCCCACTAATTCGATATTCATATTCATAGTTGAAGAACGAAAAGATTTGTCAAGAACTTTACCGCTGCATTATGGGAAGAATCCGAGTCAAAGAATCCAACCTACCCCAGAGTTCCCCGAGCTTCCTCTCCTTGCCGCCATAGTCTTCCGGCAGCACCTCCCGGTCAATGTGTTCGTAGAGCGAGTCCAGAGTGGTGTGAACCATGATGCGAGACTTGAGCTTCTTGTTGCGTGTTGCAGCCAACATCAACGGCAACCACATCTCAATCACTGGCGGCGCGTTGATGAAGTGTGCTGACGTCACTCGCGCCCGATAGCCGTGCTGAAACATTAAGATTACAGCTTTAAGAGGGCTGAGTAGTGAGCGTAGCCTTGAAGAGTTTCTTAATCGATTTTTATCAATATCTTTTACCAATGTAATTGTTAACAAAATAGGACTTTGTACGAGTATTCAGAACAGTTCAATGATAATAATTTCATAGTTTGGAATAAGTTATAAGTTTTATTTTGTCCAACAGATGTTTAGTGCCATAATTTTACTAATTTTCGGGCACTAAACGTCTGTAGGACAAAGTAAATCTAATAAGCCATTACAAGCTATGAAATTATTTTCATTGAACTGTTCTGAATACTCGTACATAGCCTTATTTTCTTAACAATTACATTGGTAAAAGATATTGATAAAAATCGATATAAAAAACTCTTCAATGTCAAACTCACTTCTCAGCCGTCTTAAGGCGCGTTGGAACAACTTTACAAGGGGGGATAATATTATTGCAAAAGAACTTAAGCTGAAGACAATTTTTAACAAAGACAATGGGGGTCTTGGGTGCAAAGCCCCGGAAAATGTTTAATCTACTTTTTTTTCTCTTTACATATAAATGTATAAAAACGATGGGAGGGAAATTGAATCAAAGAGGGGGGGGGGGTGTCCTCTACCGCCACCATCTTGATGTCACCATTCAGAATAGTTGTGATTCTGAGATCTTTTGCGATCTTTGATAGTTTTAATTTATTGGCTATCTTGGCGATTGTAGGTTCGGATAACTTTTAGTACGAAGAGGAATCACTCAATTACAAAAATACATTAGATGTAAGTTAAATCTGACGTGTCAACGTGCCAACTTAATGTCCGTTCTTAGTGGAAAACTTAAATATTTCGCATATCTGATTAAACAAATGAAGCTCGTGCAAGCTAGGCATAACTAACCCCATAAAAAACAATCCGTGTAAAAACACCAGCCAAGTCTCTTCAACTATAAAAAAATAAAAAAAATAAAAAATTCAGCACTGAAAAGTAGTAATATCAAAAAATGGGCCAAGTCAAAACTTAATTTTAAAAACCAAAATATACTTGGCGCATCGTGTACATATAAATAGTATAGAATATGCCAAAAATTAAATTTACGTGAATATATATATAATATACCTACAATACTCTTAAAAACGATGCGCCAAGTATATTTTGGTTTTTAAAATTAAGTTATGACTTGGCCCATGTTTTGATATCACTACTTTTCAGTGCTGAATTTTTAGATTTATTTTATTTTTTTATAGTTGAAGAGACTTGGCTGGTGTTTTTACACGGAGTGTTTTTTATGGGAATATCACTAATTTTTTTAGTTTATTTACACAACTTGTAACACATATTGGAGCAACAATGACTAATTTCTTTGAAAAAATAAGCCATTTTTCCAATTTGTAAGGGAATGTTGCGTTTGGTATCAAAATATGCTTAAAGTGATATTACATAAAGAAAAGAGAAAGATTCGTTCCAATCAGTCCGGCCGTTTTCGAGATATGGCATCACTTCCGGTTAGCAATATGGCGGCTGAAATCACTGCCACCTAGAATTTACTTATATAAATGTTTTGTATTATTATAAGCCTTCTGAATATGTAGTTAATGTAGTAAGAGGTGATTACAGTCGGATTCTTAATTTTTATGACGTCATTTCCGGTTTCGGTAATAGCACACTTCTTTTTAGATTATTGATGTTCCATAAAGATGACCGTCTGAATCATTTGGCGCTAGTTTCATTCCGATCGGTCCAGTCGGTTTCGAGATATGACGTCACTTCCGGTTTCAAAATGGCGGCTTCCGGTTGGTTTTATAAAAAGGCACCTCAGACGCCAAAAGTGCACATGTGGTAAAAATTTCAGATCGATCGGGTAAGTCGTTTAGGCTGTGGCGGTGATAGCGGTGTTTCCTGATATCATCATCATCATCTGAAGAAGAAGAAGAAGAAGATGAAAGTGATGTAATTTCACGATTTTCAAGGCCCTCTAGCTCGCAAATGGTATAACCTATTGTTGGCTCACTTGGAATATTTGGTAGGGGGGTCAATAGCTCCAAATTAAAATATTTCTCAACAATGTGATATTTCCCATTTTTGAGATCCAGTAGGCCGAAAATGCTATGTTGTTGCTTACAGTAAAAGTGTTTGGTCTGCTCCTCAGTTTATTAGGCATTTACGGTATGTTGAGTGACTGTGAGTGTACTGTACGACTTGGCTGGGTGGAGCGACCGCTCCACTAGATGACCGGTCTTTTAATTCTCTATTAAAAACATGGATACTAGTTATTGCAAGAGTTATTTATAGCTATTAGTTACTTATTTATTATTAGTTATTTAATAGTTATTTATTACAGCCGCGGACCATCCCATCATTTACCTCTTGACAGAGGGAAACCACAAAATAACACATTATACTTTTCAAAGTTTATAGAATCAGAAAACAATAGAATATATTTGAATAATTGCACTAAGCGGATTAAAAGCTTGATTAACCTTCTGTCGTGTATCATAAGTATCATCCAAATGGTATCAGTGCCGTGGTAATTATACAGACAATTATGAGCGTGTGGACATGATTATAACATAGCAATTATGTAAATTGCGCGCGTAACTTCTTACCAGAAAAAACACTCCGTGTAAAAATACCAGCCAAGTCTCTTTAACTATAAAAAAAAATAGAAGAAATCTAAAAATTCAGCACTGAAAAGGAGTGATATCAAAAAAGGAGCCAAGTCAACGAATTTTCCAAATTTTAATCGTACCATTGAAATAAAAATATCAACCCCCGAGAAATACTTAAAAAAAGGACTTGGCGCATCGTTTTTTTAAAGACACTTTTCTATCCTAAAAGTATAGGAAGAACTCTACAAGTATATTTTCCTGAGTATATCACATTCATTATCGACGAATCATACTACGTTTTAATATAACTAGTACTCTTACCTACTGGCAGTTTTGGTATTTTGTCAATATTCAGAGGAAATAAACGGATAAACGAATAACGAATAAACGGAAGCGGCCTAGTCTATTCGTTATTGCCACTATTTCTAGGGTCATATTAATCAATCATACTTCTCAATATCGTGACTGAGGGAAATAGCGAAAGCGCTCATTACAAGAAGGCCGTCAATGAGATTTGTATAAGTGACTAGTGCACTGAGCCATGCTGCTCAAATAATTACTGACTAGATTTTTATCTAAAGTAATACGTTATGTAATTTATGAATTTTTTTGGTATAAAATGTTAATTAATAGCAATTAATTACACGGCGAGAAGGTTCAAAGTATAATGCTGTAGTAGGTATGTTGATGTACCCACAAAACTATAGGTACCTACCAATCACAAACACAACTGTTCTGTATTTATTGCTTGTAAGACAATGCTATGTTTCTTTGCGTACTTATATTTAAATTTAAAATATTTTACAGAATGTTCAATATTTAATTTGAAAGTTTTGTCCCAATTTTTCTAGGCATTTCTGAACTACGTAGTATGTGAGTGGCATAAGCTTAAGAATAGAAAAATGTCTTTAAAAAAACGATGCGCCAAGTCCTTTTTTTAAGTATTTCTCGGGGGTTGATATTTTTATTTCAATGGTACGATTAAAATTTGGAAAATTCGTTGACTTGGCTCCTTTTTTGATATCACTCCTTTTCAGTGCTGAATTTTTAGATTTCTTCTATTTTTTTTTATAGTTAAAGAGACTTGGCTGGTATTTTTACACGGAGTGTTTTTTCTGGGATATCACTTCTTTTGTTAGTTTATTCATACAGCTTGTAGCACATGTCCGAGCAGGGACTAATTTCTTTAAAAAAATACGCCTCAACCGATTTGGTTACTATGAAAAGTTGCGTTTGGTATAAGATGAAAATGATTATCCAAGAAGAATAGCTTAAGTTTCGTTATAATCGATCCAGCCGTTTTCGATACATGACGTCACTTCCGGTTTTGAAATAGCGGCCGAATTCCGGTATAGGTAATAAGAAAACAATCTAGTTTTATCTAGTTGATACCTTCATGAACGACCATCTGAATTCCTAATCCCTATATTTCCGTAAAATCGGTCATGCCGTTTGTAATATATGACGTCACTTCCGGTTTCATTTAGTGGTTCCTGCCGCCATTTCCGGTACCATTAATTTATTTATTCATTTTTCACAATTGATTTTTCAAATAAATAGCAGAATGAATACGCAGGAGCTAGTTCAGTTGCAATCGGTACAGGCGTTTTAGATATATGACGTCACTTCCGGTTTCAGGAATGGCGGCCGAGAACACTGCTACCTTGAATATATAAATTGTATTGTCTATGTTACAATGTAAGTTAATTATGTACGTATTTTAAGTATACTTTGTTGAAATAAGTTAAATATTGCGTATTTATGACGTCACTTCCGGTTTAGAAAATAAGAAAATAATATTTTTTTTATTGATACTTCATATAGATGACCATCTTAATCGAATGGCGCTAATTTCGTTCTAATCGGTCCAGACGTTTTTGAGTTATGACGTCACTTCCGGTTTCAAAATGGCGGCTTCCGGTTGGTTTTATAAAAAGGCACCTCAGACGCCAAAAGTGCACATGTGGTAAAAATTTCAGGTCGATCGGTTCAGCCGTTTAGGCTGTGGCGGTGATAGCGACGTTTCGTGATATCATCAGAATCATCATCATCTTCAGAATCAGAAAGTGGTGTAATTTCACTGTTTTCTCGGTCCTCTAGCGCGCAAATGGCATAACCTATTGTTCCCAAATTTGGTATATGTAGTGGGGTGGGCCATAGCTCGAAATTAAGATATTTCGCAACAATGTGAGATTTACCAATTTTGAGATCCAGTAGGCCGAAAATGCCATGTTGTTGCTTACAGTAAAAGTGTTTGGTCTGCTCCTCAGTTTATTAGGCATTTACGGTATGTTGAGTGACTGTGAGTGTATAGTACGACTTGGCTGGGTGGAGCGACCGCTCCACTAGATTGTTCCGCATCTAGGCTAATGAACGATGATCATGTTAATGATGAGGGAGATAATGAATATAAAATGAACGATATTAAGAGGCCTGGGTAAGCGATCGGGAAACGCACTGTTCTTTAAAGTATATTTTTAAAATATTGTATTCTCACTAAATAATTTTAAAAAATCAGATAGGATCGTCCCATTACTGCCTAATAGACTAAATAATGCCACACACTGGAGTATATTATGACCTCTGGTACTACCATAAAGTGTTAAATACGATATTTATCGAAAAATAATCATATTTTCGTCTCACTTTGAAGTAGTACCAGAGGTCATTGTATACTCCAGTGAGTGGCATTATTTAGTCAATTGGGCTGTAATGGGTCGATACTATCTGATTTTTTTAAATTATTTAGTGTGTAAGAAAAATTTCCAAAAGTCGCTCTGACCATAGAGATTCCTATGCTCTGACGAACCATGCGATTCCCGTTCGCTTACCCTATTAGGGCACCTTCCCATCATTGGCCTAGTGGCTGAGAGAACCCGGAGCGTCTGAGCCAACTTGCTCCTGGATGTTAACTCACCGACAAACAGATCTCAGATTTCCTGAGTTGTGCTATTGACAGGCTGGTCACGTGGCTGAGACTAAGTTCCGTCAGGTCCACAATGTAGACTTCGCCCACCGCCAAGTCCTGGAATATTCACAGACAGTTCACTCACAGATATCACGCGACTGTGTGTAGTAGATGTCTGTGGTATAGTATAGTATCATAAGTGTTGGGTAAGTTCATCAAAAAAAAGGAACTACAGTCCCAGTTCTAGTTCCTTTGCACAAAAGAACTAGTTCTAATTCCGAGTTCCGTTAAAATAAAGGAACTGGAAAGTAATTCCAGTAAAGAAATAAGTTCCTTTTATATTGCAATGCCCTCCAAAAACCCTCCGGAATTTTGTAACTACCCAGGGGTCTCTAAGTTATAAGTGAGGAAAGCGAACGTTATTGTATTTCCGGAATGGATTTTATAACTTTTTGTAAGGTGATTTCCGATCTAGGCCGAAAATGTCATTTGGATACCTAGCGTGAGTGCCTTTTATAATACAGTTTGGCATGTTAACGGTATGTTGAGGACATGTTTGGATGGAGCGAACGATCAACTAAATATTCAATTGTTAGGGTGCAAATACTTACGACCGAGTTAGCAATTCTGTTGTCGGCCATCATGAAGATGAGTTTCTCTAACGCGACTTCGCTGAAATGTGAGTCCGGTGTCCTGGGTTTGCAGAAGTAGACGCGGTATCCTTCTTTCGTGACTCGTGGCAGTGTGACGAACTCACTGGAACAAACTCATTGTCAGCATCTCGATCTCACATGTCGCGATCATCGACAGCTAGACGGCGTTACACGAGACAGATTACGTAAATAACGGGTGGCGCAAAAAATCCTCCTGATTGGTAGGTCACTAAATCGACTATTTAAGTTGGAATTCATCGTTTGAAATTCAGCCTCAATCATGGGCGCCCGCAGGATTTCTTCCAGGTGGGGGCAGGTCAAGGAAAACAATATTTCACGGGTTTAAAGGGGGCGTGGGGGGCGCGCCCCCCACCCTGCCCCGCAGGGCGTTTTTTGGTTTTTGGACACTTTGAAATCAATTTTGAGACGTTTTGAGGAGTATTTTGTTGAAATATTCAATATTTTTTAATTATTGCACTTTGGGGTGGTGGGGGACATGTTCAAAACTGCCCCGCAGGGCATTTTTTTGATTTATTACACTGTGAAATCAATTTTATTTTAGTTCTTTTGGTTACAAAATGATACTATACGTTAAACCCCATACATTTTTATGATTTCCTGACATCCAGGGGGGTGGCAAGCGCCCCCCCCTTGCCCCCCCTGCGGGCGCCCATGGCCACAATAACTTTTCCCTCCATATCTCTGCTTGAAAACACATCTCTATAAGATACAGACATGCTTCACTAAATGGAGTAATTTTTATGTCAAGTTATGATCAACGCAAACTTAATTATGTACGAAACAGGTGATTCTTTAAAACAATTGCTTCTGGTTTAAATTCAAACGCGCGCTATTTAAACGCTGGTATAAACGATTTTTCAACGTCATAATTGAAATGCATGTAATTTTTTCGCAGAACTCGAATATTTCTAAAAATTGAATATTTGTTATAACATGTGGGAGTTTCAGCCCATTATATTTTATAGTTTTGATGTGAGCCTCTCAAACAGGGTGATTTTTTGCGCCACATAGTATAATACGATATTATACCGTGTGTATTATGTAGATTTTAATACTAGCATTGGATTTCGAATGTATGTATTTTTCAATCTTCAAAAGGTCCTTGATCATAAGTCACAGAATAGGCTATATGCATTTCTATGCTCTTCTATATACGATCATTATAGTTGTTATAAGTTTTTCAAAACATGAAAAAAATAAAAACTGAATAGAGGAAGTCTCCTATGAATTAGATTTCAAAAATATTGTATTTAGGTTAGTTGAGACGTTGCTGAACACAGATACCTATGTTATTATTTTTGTTGTGAGTTTAATAGTTTTCTCGGAATTGATTTACAAGTTTGATAGAATTCTTCTTACTTTAAAACAGGAACATTGACATTGACGTCATAATGCATATGTTGCCATGGCAACAAATCATAGTAACACATTGTTCTAGACTTAGATATGACATCCCCTTCCTGTCTCATTACCTACCGTTTTTCCCGCCAAAATGTCCATGACATATGAAATTGATTTTTGTAGATGTTATTTTCATGTGTGATTATTATTGTGTTTTTATTTACGAATTTACCGTAATAAAGTTCTAGGAGACACACTATTGAGAAAGCTTTCAGGGCTTTTTCAATTCTCTACAAATCGCAGTTACTTAGTGGTCATTCTATAGGAATGTCATTGGATGTTGTCATCGCAATCGAGTCCTAATTATCAGCTAAATTAAAACAGTTGATTACGACTATATTGATATGGATACAACCAATGACTTCCCTAGTCATTTGAAATCCGAGCCTAAACACCATATTTGAACAGGTGATGCAGACAAGACTTATAGGGAAGTTTGCACGTGTTTGGACTAACAATATGTCCATCTGTTTCTGTAGCTCTGGGGACATGGGATCTCTGTTAGTGAAGTACTTACAATATGATTATATAGATTATTATATTTTAACGGCGCGTCAACGACGAGGTTATATTGCGCACATTAATATCTACTTTTAACTTTGTTAAATATAAGTGGAGGACATAGGGAGGGGTCTACCTAACGGGCCCGATCCGGAAGAGTCCAGCACTGGTGGAAACGCCGGCTGGGGGGGGGGGATTCGGCCGGCGGCCTTCCGAGGAGGAAGGCCGGCCCGAGGAGACCACAAATTCAAGGGAGGGCATGGATAGGTCGACCCTGGCTGCTCTTGGTCTGGGCCTCACCACTGACCTGTCCGGCATGGGTAGCCCTTACACATGAGCATTATGCTCGCCGGCGTAGCTGCAATGGATCATTGGCCAACACAAACCCCACCACCGAGCTAAGGTGACAGCCGTCGGGAGGACTTACAATATGTCCATCTGTTTCTGTAGCCCTGGCGACATTGGATCTCTGTTAGTGAACTACTTACAATATGTCCATCTGTTTCTGTAGCCCTGGCGACATTGGATCTCTGTTAGTGAAGTACTTACAATATGTCCAACTGTTTCTGTAGCTCTGGCGACATTGGATCTCTGTTAGTGAACTACTTACAATATGTCCATCTGTTTCTGTAACTCTGGCGACATAGGATCTCTGTTAGTGAAGTACTTACAATATGTCCATCTGTTTCTGTAACTCTGGCGACATCGGATCTCTGTTAGAGAAGTACTTACAATATGTCCATCTGTTTCTGTAGCTCTGGCGACATCGGATCTCTGTTAGTGAAGTACTTACAATATGTCCATCTGTTTCTGTAGCTCTGGCGACATCGGATCTCTGTTAGTGAAGTACTTACAATATGTCCATCTGTTTCTGTAGCTCTGGTGACATTGGATCTCTGTTAGTGAAGTACTCTGGCAGGGCAGACTTGATCGTGAAGTGTAGATCCAGAACATGTTTAGAGCGTTCTACGCTGAACTTGCAGCGTAGGAGGAGCGAGCGGAAGATGGAGTCACCTGGAACATAAGCGTTTTAGGTGGTGCAAGCGCTCGCCTGTTTTAGAAAATTGAGAGAGAACAATTTAATAAGTGGGTGTAACTTTGATAGGATGTTCACATGATCAGTCTGATTGTATATTAGTAGCACTTTTTCATTTTTGCTTCTTGCACTGTTAATTAAAATCCGGTTATTCAACAAAACCGCTCAAAACTATGCAATTTCCGATACGATTGGAGACCAAACCCGTGAACCATTTGATCTCAAATTTTAATCATAATTAGATAAAAGACAACTTAGGGTTATCATTGGCACATTTATAAAATAAAATTTCATATATGGCACCCATTGAGACGTGAAAATATACAATTTTTCACCAAAAATCAAATTATTATTACTAAATAATTTCTTCACAGTCAATACTGTGTTTGCGTAACCAAATCGTGTCTTTAGTAATGAGTTTGACCTTGAAGAGTTTTTTAACAAATATTTATCAATATGCTCACCAATGTAATTGTTAATAAAATAAGGCTTTGTACATGTCTTCAGAACAGTTCAATGAAAATAATTTCATATCATGGAATAATTTATTATTTTTATTTTGTCCTACATGTATAAAGTGACATATTTTTTTACATAATTTCAGGCACTAAACATTACACAATGTTGAGTCATACCGTTTTATAAGGGTTACCTACTCTACGACCATGTGTAATTTTATGTCTGTCGATGAATAAAAAAAGTTGTCCTATTTTTTCCGTGTCTTTCGGTACGGCCCTTGTACTTATAATTGGACGTAGTAATGCAAAAAAGGAACCAACCCCCAAAATTATAAAAATAATTAATTTTTTTCTGGTAGATCTTGACCTATGAGGGTGGTTCCTTTTCACAGTTAAAATTTTACAAACAACAATAATTTCACATTGGTCAAAAAGGAACCAAGCAACATTTAATTAATTTTTGAAGTAACCTAGTGTATTTTAAATATTTAGTAATTACAAAAAAATATAAAAAAAAATTGCGTATCAAACAACACAAAAATCGCTGATTTAGTCCATAAATTTTTAAAAAAACTATGATGTAAAACGCGTTTCTCCTAATATCTCAGTTCATGATACCTGTGGGTTGGTTCCTTTTAGCATATTTATTGAATAAACTGCTTTTTATTTATTGAATAAACTGCTTTTGCACCCATGTTAACCTCTTCATGCATGAATTAAAATTTTCTGGAAAAAATTGAAAATAAAAATAAAGTAGGGTGGATTTAATGTTAGCTTTCAATAAATTATGAATTCATAAGTAAAAAAAAATTCTTACTGCCTAAAAAACACAAAAAAATTTGGTGACACAATTGTGACTAGCATGCATGTAGGTACCAAAGAAATATATTTTAAATATTGGAATTTTGCTTTTTTGCATTTTTTGGGGGAAAATTATGACATTATTTGGTTGATATTTCAGTCTTTCACTTTGCTCCATACAATCCGGCCACACCGACTCTGCGCATTTCTTGCACGAGTAGCGCGTGCGACGCTCGCACATGAATCGTGGCACAGGGATTGATGTTTCTTGTTCATTTGTTTGGGAAAATGTCCGTGGTTGTCACTGCGAATTTCCTTGACGAATTCCAGTCCCACATTGTCGGCAGCCAATCCCACGTTGATAAGGTCCTATTCCACGTTGTCCAGATCCCAACCCACGTTGACGAGCACGCCCGCGTTGAACGGTCCATGTCCGCGGAGAGTATTCATAGGGCTGGATGAACAAGGCTCATCAATTGCTACATTATCCTCTTCATTGGAACTGTTGTCTGAACTGGAACTGTAGTCGTCTTGGAAAACTGTGGCTCTGATCGAAGCTGACGTATCGTCAGTAACGTAATGACGTAACGTCGTCGTCTTCGTCAGATACTCATCGGAATCAAGAGCTTGTAATATTTCTATATTGTCTAATTACCGGGGCTTCATTCAAAACAATAAAACAGCAAATATAAGCTCTCTAACAAGGCTAAGAAGTACAGTAATCTCAATGCATGAAAAGTAGGGTTATGTTTTATGAAAACAAAACTGCATGGTCCTCACATTTGTGAGCTCACACAATTTGTAGTTTATAGCTAATTACTAATATATTTCATAGCT
Organism: Leuctra nigra; assembly: GCA_934045905.1. Lineage (NCBI taxonomy): Eukaryota > Metazoa > Arthropoda > Insecta > Plecoptera > Leuctridae > Leuctra > Leuctra nigra. The sequence continues at coordinate 30,600,984 of OW203765.1, read as the reverse complement.
CAGATTATTTATTTATATGCTGATAACATTATTAGAAGTGCACAAAAATTTTATTTATCTTGATTTGGCACCAAAATTGACAGTAGCAAAAGATTGAAAATCTGGTTGTCTCAGTGCTAAAAATCAGGAGTACCACCTCGAATAAAGTTTTATTTCAGAAGAAGCAGTAATGTGCTGCCCCTAGCGGATCATTTGATAATTACGTACAAGCTTCAAACGTGACTTCCATGCATTTCAATATCAAATAAGTATGAGTAAAGGAGAGTGGTGTACTGAAATGCATAGAGCTCACAAACGTGACTGTTATGCATGAAGAGGTTAACAATGCTAATCATAGTTGTCCAACTGAAATAGAAACAACTAACACGTTTCTACTAACAGGCCACTACCGACTTCTTCCCACCCATCATCCTTCTACACTCTTCACAATCATCTCTTAATCATCCTCTTAATCAATCACAAACGTACAATGACCTAGTTGTCAAGTCGTCTAATCATCTTAACATATTTCTAAAATCCTTGGGTATTATGCAGTATTGTACAAGATAGAAATTACCAACATTTGTAAATAAATTAGGGTAATTAATGTAAATTCAAATGAAAATCTGTATAATTGATTAGCTTCTATCTATTGTGTGTGGACAGAATAATTGTATTGCATTGTGCGTCTCTTTAAAAAAAACACTGTGTTTATTTTATAGACACAGGTAACTTATTTTGGCCCATTCAATAATATAATGATAATGCTTTCAGTTAATTATATGGACCTTGGTTTGTTGACGGTCGTTCATCCGTCGGGACGAACCCAGCGTTCAAATCTCCAAAACTCTCCATCAAATAAGCCTGACAGCATTTCCACTCGAACTGTTAGCTCTCTCAACGGTTTCCTTTCTTCAATATTCCATCTGACTTTTTTGTGTTTGCCAATTGTTCCTCTCATCAAGCTAAAATTTGTCATACCTACATGTTATGTAAACATTAATTGATGTAATCCAGGTTTTAATACTCTGCTAAAACTTGTAGTTAAGTTTAAAAGGTCGTTCAAGGAATGCTATTGGTTGTTGCCATGGCCATGATGTTATCAACTGTTTAAAATTTAGCAGAATATTGAAAAGTGGTCCTAATTGTAGCATTTTTTTGATATGGTTGACAAATGACTTTTTTTTATTTTTCGCACTTCCATAATTTTCATTAAAATGACTCTTTTAAAATACGGATATATTGATAACAGAGACAAATTCATAAATTAATTAAAATTGAAAATCTTTACAGATAAAATGAAACATATATTCAGCGAAAAATCTGTACATTAGTGTAATATTTTCCTTCAGCTATTTTTGAAATATTTGTAAATATGGGAGGATATCTTCCGCCGTAAGCGTAGTGACCAAAAGTGTTTTCGTGCCATTTCTTCTGTCCTCGTTGAAACATCTTCATAACTTATCATTATTATCAATTATACTCATCTTATTCGTTAATTTGATTTACACTTTCGTTTATCCAATTTTATTTTTTATTGGTACAAACGCATATTTGAAATATTATATTTACGATTATATAGATTCTTATTATAGATATACTCTGTAGTAAATATATTATTATAGATTTAATATATAGATATATTATTATAGATTCTGTAACTTTATGAAAAATTCATAGCTAATCAATTTTGGAGCATCTATTGATATCTTATCTCGTGACTGACTTCTGGACAACACTTTAATCTTCTCAGCATCAACGATCTGTATCTCTTCAACCTGCTACATATCACCAACCTCAACCTCATATTCAATTTCATTTGCATACCCGACAAAAAGTCTCCTATTGGTTGATATTGCATAGTAATTTAGTTTCACTTTCGTATCATGTCACTTCACATTAAAATGCACTTTCTTCATCATGCAGTGTGATAGATTGCAGTCTAGTTGCAGTCAGAAATCATAGATCGACCAGTTTTCTATGTTCCAATTCCCTTTCAAACTCGATGTATTTCCTAAGAAGGTCACTGAATTGCATGGTAAAGGCCTGGGTGTACTTCTCACTTGCCTTGACTTTGATAAATGCATTTTACTATTGCACTTTTGATGCAGTAATACTGCAATTATCATAAATATGTAGGTGTATACGATACGGAAATGAAGCACTGATTTCATAGATGAGTTTCATTTTCATTCGGAGAAGTGGCTTGGCAGAGAGCCAAGTCTATCGGAAGAGTTTGTATTGTGTTTTATAATATTGAATCAATTAATCGATGGAGGGTATAGAGGGGGAACGATTAAAGTACATCTGATTTAATTATAAGATAAACGCGTATGATAAATGAAAGTCAATTGCTTTTGCATTTACAATCCCGTGTTTAAATGTTTATTTGGTGATACAAGCGCTCGGCCGTTTTAGCAAATTGAGAGAGAAAAATTGTTTCATATGTGGGTGTAACTTTGATAGGATGTTTACATGATCTGACTGTATATTAGTAGCACTTTTTAATTTTGTTTCGTGCCTTGTTAATTAGGCGCCGGTTATTCAACAAAACCGCGCAAAACTATGAAATTTCCGACTGATTGATCTCAAAGTCTTCTTCTTCTTCTTCTTCTTCTTCTTCCGAAGCCTTCGGCTTGTTCATTTACTAGAATTAATACTTGTCTCGCCATCTTTTTTTAGGTCTACCTACACTCCTTTGACCTTCCGGAAATCTATCCCTAGCTATTTTAACAATGCGATGTTCTTGCATGCGATCAATGTGTGTGTTCCACATAATACGCCTTTCTTCAACCCATTCACATATTGGCGTAACACCACACATTTCCCTGATGTTATCACTGCGAATTCTGTCTAACAGAGTGTTATTCGTAACTTTTCGCAAAGTTTTCATTTCCATAGATTCCATCAATCTCTTGGTATAAGCTGTGTCCGGCCTCGTTTCTGCAGCGTATGTGATAATCGCCCTCACCAAAGTCTTATAAATTCTGGCCTTGGTCTCCTTGAGCAAGTGCTTGTTCCTCCATATCATATCGTTAAGGCATCCTGATATTCTGTTCGCCTTCTCAGTCTGTGTTCTAACTTCAAATGGCAATATTCCACTACTTGTAATATTAACACCTAAGTAAGTCATGCTCATTATTTGCTCGATTATCACTCCGTCTACCTCCAGCTTACATCGAATAGGGTTCTTGGCTATGACCATTGACTTTGTTTTTAAGGTTGCAATTCTCATACCCACTGCTTGCGCCATATTTTTAAATTGGAAGAGAAGTCTTTGAAGGTCGTCTTCACTTTTTGCAAATATTATCGCGTCGTCAGCATAACATAAAATTTTTATTTCGTCATTACCCATTCTATATCCATTACATTCGCGAAGACCAACTATGATTTCATCCATAACGAGGTTGAACAAATAAGGACTCAAGGAATCCCCTTGTCTAATTCCTTTGCTAATTGTGATCACATCACTTACTTCTCCATTATTTTTTATTCTCATACTGCTATCTCTATATATGTCTTCAATAAGTTCAATCAACTGCAAAGGTACCCCCTTTTCCTTTAAAATCCTTGTCACGTCAGTTAGTCGGACAGTGTCAAATGCCTTTTGCAGGTCTATAAAACAAAGGAATGCAGGATTATTGAATTCTAGAGACTTTTCGGTAACTTGTCGTAAAACAAAGATTGCATCTATGCAAGATTTTCCTTTTCTAAAACCTTGTTGCGCATCAGTTAATTCCGTATATAATGATAACTTAACATTTATGATTTTTGTAAGAACTTTGAGTGTTGTATTCAGCAGATTTATGCCTCTGTAATTTTCTGGCACTGTCTTTTCACCTTTTTTGAATAAAGGAATGAGTATGCTGGTTTTCCATTCTTTGGGTATCCTTCTTAGTTCTAATATTCGGTTAAATAAAAGCGATAACTGTTTTACAATAACAGTTCCGCCATATTTAAGAAGTTCGTTGGAAATTCCATCCATCCCCGGCGATTTCCGATTTCTGATCTTTCTAATAGCATCACTAACCTCTCGTTCTGATACAGTCACATTTGTGTCATTTATTATCCCAGGAGATAAATCACGTTCATGGATTTCCGGCATATCGTTAGCATTATCATTATACAAACTGGAAAAGTACACTATCCAATCATCCATTTTAATCCTTTGTGTGTTAATCATTTCCCTAACGTCCTTCTTTTGATTCCTAATTGTTCTCCACATCTGCTTCTGAAGACCATAAAAATCACTCTCCAAGTTTTTCGTGTACCGCTCCCAATAATCCGCCTTTATATTCCGTATGCTGTTGTTTACTCTATTGCGAATTTGCTTGTATTCTTCAAATGATTCTTGTGTTTGGTTGTCTTTATAAGTACGGTATGCACTACGTTTTTCTTGCGAGAGGACTTTAACTTCATTACAAAACCAAGGAATCTTGTTACAACTATTGTTGTTTGTGCACACTTTCCTAGTGCCAAGAGCTTCGTTCGCAGCCTTCCAAATGTTAGTTCTCATTATTGTATAACCCTCATCTATATCATAATAATCACAATTGTGCTCCTGAAATTTTTCCGACAATCTTTTCCGATATAAAATTTTTGTACTCTCATATTGAAATGATTCAATATTGATTTTTATATCATATGTCTTAGGGAGACGTTTTTTGTTTTTTTGTATATTAATCCTAAATTTCCCTAACAAGAGACTGTGATCACTTCCAATATCTGCAGCGGTCAAGCACCTTATATCTATGATTTGCGATGGAAGGAATTTTCGATTTGTAACTATGTAATCTATTATTGATTGACTACCCCTTGTGTTCTGCCATGTATATTTATGTTGTGATTTATGCGGAAAAAAAGTATTGTTGATGCGTAGTTCATTTATTAGCACAAAACTCAGTCATTAATTCTCCGTTGTTGTTAACGACATCTCAAAGTAACGACATCGAACTGGTCTCAAAGTAATCATGAAAATATAGAAGACAAGAAAATATAAAAAAATTCACAAAAATTTAACTAATTAACAAAGCAAAAAATTAAAAATGTACCAAGTGATCTAAGTTTTCTTGTATCTAATCATGGTTAAAACTTCCAATAATTTCGTCAACCCATTTCAACCCATCATAAGCGGCAAAATCTCACGCGCTTGCAATACAAGTTGGGCAACTAAAATCTTTCTTTTATGTCTCACTTCATGGTTTGAGGTTATGTTTTTTTTTTTAAAACAATCGTCCTAAACAGCAATTAGCATTCAAATGTTATGTTCATCTTTACACAAATAATGATTTAATATTACGAAGTTGTGTTCTCCGTTTCGATTTTGCTTTAATTCCAGTGCATATTCATCTCAAATTGTCCAATAATTTGTGTATAAATGGACTTCCGGCCTTCTACCTCGGTGAATAATTGAAATGATATCCAGTGTATTTTCAAGCTACGAAAATCTTCAGCATATTCATCCATTATGGATGCTACTCGCTTAGCATTAGTACTTCAAAAGTTATATTCCTCCTTGGTGCAACAAGAATGGCAAACGTAGACTTGATTATATTGAACATTACTTTTAACTTACTTCCTGATAATCAAAGATCTCATGAATTCTTCTCTAAACTTAAAATATTGTCTCTGAAATCTTGGCCTTTTTCGACTATGTCTACTGATTAGTTTTAATATTTTGTATGATTTAATTATGAGTGTGTATTTTGGTATATTTGTTATATTTAAAGCACTTCTATATTCTGATTACATTATTGTTATTTTTAATTTTTTATTAACTGTTTTTTTATGTTACTACAATATGTGTATTTTCCTTCTTTCTTTGTAGATTTGTTTGGAACTCTGTGAATGCGATTTATTATTTTTACTGTTTTTATTTTTTGGAATAGTAGATTTGTGGAATTTATGTATTTATTATTTTCTGGTTATCAATAAAGGAGTTAAAAAAAAATCTGTTAATAATTTAGTTCTGACCTGACAAATGTCCACCTAACGGCCTTGCAGAAAACATTTTTTTGGCTTGTTGATGTTAATCAATTTTTTTGTATTGTATACCTCGTATATTCAAGGTTTAGTGCTTATTTTATTTAAATTTAACAATAAGTATACTCTTTTGATACGTAAAACCAATCAATAGGCAAACCTTTTAGCACCTACTTGTCGACATCGTAATGCTTATCAATATTAAAATAGTACATGGAAACCAAAAGTATAAACTGTGTTATTTACAAGACTTTCGAATTATTAAGGTGCAAAAAGTAAAGTTCGCAAAATTGATGATAGATTAATTAATAATTGATGTGTGGGGCCTGGATGGTGAATCCAAACAAACAAATAAATTGACTGAGAGTCTGGGAGCCGTTGCAGTTACTGTTTGTCGTTTCTTCGGTTGACGCTCCCATGTTTTGTTTGTGGTTTTGGCCCTAAAAAGGTTTGTTTGTGGTTTTGGCCCTCCTTTTTAGGGCCAAAACCACAAACAAAACATGAAGCGTCAACCGAAGAAACGACAAACAGTAACAAATAAACAAACGAACAAACAGAGAAGTGTCACAAATGATCACTAATATTATGTAACTGTAGTTTTCGGTTACGACTGTTCATACTTATTTAATTAATTACTAATTGACTATTCTAAACATAACTAATTGTATAAGTTTTAGGTTTATGTCAAAATAACAAGGTACTATTGTAATATTTGAGATATTTAATTATTCATATCTGTAGTCATACCCCGTCACAAGAAGTTCCATCTTACTGGATATAAGAAATCGTTGTAAACACATGTATTATTGATTACTCAATAAAAATGCTGAATACTGAATATTGAAGATACTTCCTGCGCTCAGTCAATAAAAACATCTGCACTTCCCATTGTTGTCTTAACAGAATACCGGTGCTAATTACAATTTGCAATATCAAGAACTAAATGACGATTTAAAGTTTGACAAATATTCAGTAGAATATTAAATATAAAATTGGTAATAAAACTAATAATTAGTAAATTGGTATAGGCACTCCGAAAATGTAAACACGACTAAAATAGATTAATATTGGTGGAGTTATACATTTAAGAAATTTAGAGGGTCGCGCAAAATAAAGTCCCCTGTTTGGGATGTAATTCCGACAGAACTATAAAAGATAAAGAGCTGAAACATTTACACAGTATGAAAAATATTTAAAAATTGTATGTGCGACATTTTCAGAAATTTTTGATTATGAGAAAAAGTTACAAACATCAAAAAAGTTAACACCAGCGTTATAATACTTTAATAGAACTTTAACAGCACTGCAAACAAAAATAAAAAATGTGTGGCCACTAATTTCGTATCACAGATTCAGAAATCTATTATACAATGGAAACAGCGATTGCGCATAGTCCATAAGGAAAATGGTGGACCGAACTACATAAATTCACCTAATTCCCTCGAAATAACTCAAAATCAATTTACAAACAAGCCAATTTGGTTTATTCTGTTTTTTCAACTGTAACTTGAATATTTTATAACTTTTTTTCCTGCGCAACAAAATTGTTTGAAACTTGCACATGTTAAATTTTGGTATGTTTTTAAAATGGATAAAATATTTTTGATGAAGTGACCTCTAACATTTTGGTAGATTTTGTTTTTCGATATAATTCTTTACACGGATCTATTTGTAACACCCACTACGACATTTCGCGGCCAAGTTCACAAAATGAATACCTGTACTTTTATGTCAAGAACGGGAAAACTCATACCTATTTGAATCTAGGTTCGAATTATTGAACCTTTCCCCTCTATAAGAAGATTTGTAGAAGGTGTTGGTTGGTTTTTGGTCTCATTCATCCTTGTTCCGTGGAGCTCTTCAAATTCAATGGTTTATCCGATTGACTTCAAAAATGTAAGTTTATATTATCTAACAGTTTGTGTATACACGAGGTTATAAAAACTTTTAGAACTTCTCGTGTTATATTTTGATATCTTTGGAGAAAAATTGTAAAAACATCGAATTCGATTATGCTCTTAGAATGTATTATATATTTTTGTAATTGAGACAGATTCTATATTATATGAATGGAACGAAATATTTACATGGTCTTCAAAATGCCGGTGTTTTATGACCGTAATATAAGTAAGTAAGTAGTAATGTCTACTGTCATTACAATGTAACATTGAAAGAACAGGAAGCCCGGCAAAAGCTGTGTTTTGTCAACACAGTCTTTTCATCTCTTCCCAATAAAATATTATTCACATTTCTTAAAATCAGATTAATGGTAATTGTGCTGGAACTAAACAAGTAGTTTATGATGAGGTAGAAAATCTGTCGTAGAGAAAAATAACTTATTTGTCCAATTGGTTACCAGCTGTTGAATATTTTTGTTTTCAAACTATATAACATTTTCTCGGTAGAAAATAATTATTTCAAGTTTGTTGTTCGATCAAACTTAGGTACTCGGTTTAAAAACGATTGCACTGTTAATAATTGTTTACAAATTTTAAAAGTTTACTTTAGTAGATATAAAATTTAAAAAAATAGCATTGAACATTGCTCTAAATCAGTATATTTTCTTGCCTTTTCGTGAATACAAACTTTCAAGTAATATGAGTTTTTAAAAATGTTAAAAAATATACTCTTAATTTTTTGTGCACATTATCTAAAAATAAAAGCTAGCCTAATTATTGTTTCACACAAAACGTTCAGAAATTTTTCCCTGGAGGGGGTAGTGTAGGGGAATTAAAAGCACACCCATGCAAAAATCCAAAATCAAACATGAAAAACTTACTCTGAAAAACCTGCGGCAGATGCGGCTGCTCATGATACCAATTCTTCAACAACCTCGTGTCCATATCCACTTGCTCCTTGGTGGTCCCGAACTCCGCATAATACTTGGCGAAACACTCGTCACTGGGGTTGTCGAGCATCATCGCAACACTCCTGGCACAACACTCTCTGCACGTTGACAGCACGCTACTGATTCACGGCGCTGTACTTAACCGCAGCATCGCATCCGGTGCGATTCCCAGACAGTGGCAAAGGTGAAACTAATACCAGGTATTAATACAGAGGTAATTCGATATTTTATAAATAATTATATTACTTCAAGGAAAACGTTCGTAATGAACAATGCTAAATTAATAATGTCGCATAGTTAGTAACAATAGTACTTTTTAAATTCCGCATTTTTTCGTGCACAGACGTAGGAAATATAAAACTATGGGATTAAACTAATCTCAATTACAATGTATTACAATTTCTTTGATTACAAATCAAATGGTGTAGAAAAAGAGGAAGTTGGCTTAGGAAGTCCCGGGCCCCATTCCCCCGACCATCCTGACTGAGGCTTTTCTTTGGTTTCCCTCAGTCGAGAGCCAAATGCTGGGAAGGTTCCCTACTAGTAGGTCACGGCCGCCTTCTCCCCACCGTCAATCATTGCCTATTCTACATCAATCAATCATCAGTCACAATTAGCCTAGTTGCAGAGCATGTTCCACAACAATATTTTTTTATTTAAACGACAAGTTGGCTGATGGCGACGGGTGACGGTGGGATATGACGGTCGTGGCCTATTATAAGAATACTAGCCCTGAGGGAAACCACACGAAATCCTGAGTCAGGACGAGCGTTGGATTCGAGCCCAAGACCTCCGGAGAAGAACTGCAGAGTATTACTGTCTGCACTACTTGCTACTCTCATGGAAAATAATTCAGAATAACGGCATGGATTATGTAACTGATGAAGTTTAATATTCAGGTTAATCCATTGGACTTTTCTGCGTAATGAGGACTAATGAAGTGTACAAAGGATAAAGGCGGTGCGGAATGGTTTATATAATTAAAACCTGTTTTTATTTGATTACCTTTATGAACTGCAAGATGCCAGTTATTGTAAATTGTATAATTTATATCATTTATAGGTATTTAGTTCGTCATTGCCACATAATTTATATTAATAAGATATAAGGTTAACGTATAATAAACAATGCGAAGCCACCCCCAATTTTAATACTGTTCAACTCTTGTTTTATTTAAAAACCACTCAACTCTTGAACACCTATAGTATTATACACAATTTTAAACAAATTAAAAACAATATTTCGATGAACGTTCGATCATCTTCATGAGTATATTGTTGATTCCTTGTCTCCTCTTAGAGGTGAACCCGACAAAAATTAATTTTGATAACCAAATAAATAAATATCATAATCACACAATTATGTTTTATTTATCAAAATATTGTGATATGTTCTATATTAAAATGTCGGGTTAACATATTAAATATTCATTTAAAATAGAATAATATTTTTCTTTTGTTATTCTTCTTACCACTCAAAATCGAAGGAGAAATGGATAAAAGAGAGAGAATGAATGAAGAAAGGAGAGAAAATTACTAAAATCTACTAAGGACCGGTCTTTCAATACTCGACTAACTTGTAAGCGGTTGATTAGGACTGTATTGTCATGGCACCAACCAATTGAAAGACAGAGTTTTGTACTAACTGTTAACAGCTAATTGAGACTTTAGCAGAGTATTGAAAGACCGGCCATTAGTTTCAATTATCTTCCTTTTGTTTTGTTAAAAATGTATTTATGTATCAGTTATATAAAATTGTTATAGTGCTTTTGATCGAGTGGAATCTGATTTGCAATATTAAAAAAATAATATCATGGTGACGTATTATATAACAACATTTTTTACAATAATAGAATAACTCTCCTAATATATTATGTCAGCATCAAGGCTTATGATTTATATTAAATTCCTTCAACATTTTCTCCACTTTCTTCTGTCTTCTTGTTGGTACATTTCCAGCTCTTTAACAGCATTCGTCAACACTGCGCCAGACAAACCTCTTTCTTTCATATTAATAGCGATAGAATTTGATTCTCCAGTTACATCCTCTACAGCAGTTATGTTAAGAACACAATTCTCGTTAGGGTTAAACGTAAGACTGGCTTTACCTTCTCGAGCAGGAGCTTTGGGGACATTTTCCAAAACAAATTCCCCGAGAAAATGATTGTCCACCGCCAATCTTATTTCACCTTCATAGATCATGAACCTCATTTCTGTTTGGTTATCGAAAGCGGTAACACGCTTCACTGTTACTTCTGTAGGAATTGAAGTGTGTCTTGGTATAACTACAGTCAAACTGTCGTCTTGACTATTCACACCCAGTGACAGTGACGTAACATCTTTATAAACTAAGTCCTTAAACTCCATGCCTGCGTCACCCGTCAGGATTGCTGCTTGGATGGCCGCTCCATAAGCAACTGCTTCATCAGGGTTGATCGTCTCCTTGAGGGATTTACCGGAGAAGAATTCTTGCAGGAGTTGCTTCACCATCGGGATGCGCGTTGAACCTCCGTCGAGCACAACGTCGTCGATGTCGTCCTTCTTCAGCTTCGCGTCATCCAAAGCTTTCTGTACATGCTTTTGAGTCGAGCGAATCAAATATGAGCAGAGTTCCTCGAACTTAGCTCTGGTCAGAATTGGATAGAAATCAATTCCGTCCACAAGAGCTTCTAAAATAACATCGGTTTGTAATAATGAAGACAGTAGTATCTTTGACTTTTCGGAAGCTTTATTAAGTTTACTCCTGGCTTTGAAATTTCCAAATATAAATTTTCCCTCCTTTTTATTGAACTCGTCAGCCAGGTATTTGACGACAAGCGCGTCGAAGTCACCGCCTCCTAAATGAGTATCACCTGCAGTTGATAGAACTTCGATCATTGGGCCTTTTTCAATACTGACAATAGACACATCGAGTGTACCTCCTCCGAGGTCATATATGAGTACATTTCGTGTACTCTCCGACTTAGAGTCGAGACCGTATGCCAGCGCAGCCGCAGTCGGCTCGTTGATGATGCGCAGAACATTCAGCCCCGCGATCTTCCCCGCGTCTATCGTCGCTTGTCGCTGAGCGTTGTTGAAGTAAGCCGGCACAGTGATGACGGCGTCTTTCACATCACAATCCAAATACTTATCTGCGACCTCCTTCATCTTCCTCAGAATCATCGCGCTGATCTGCTCCGGAGCGAACGTCTTCGTCTCCTTCTTGTACTCCACTTGGATCCTGGGCTTACCTCCGACATCCACCACGGTGAACGGCCAGCGCTTCATGTCTTCTTGCACCTCGGTGTCATTGAACCTGCGACCCATCAGTCTCTTCACGTCGTACACCGTATTCCTCGGGTTCCTTGTTCTTTGAATGAGAGCTGGCTCACCGATGAATCTTTTCAAATCATTGAAAGCAACGCAGCTTGGAGTTCGGTTTCCGAACGTGTTTGCAATGACGTCGACTCGCTCGTTACGCCAAACTGCCACGCAAGTGTTGGTCGTTCCTAGGTCAATTCCGATCGCTGACACTTTCAATCCAGACAACATTCTTAAAACGATAAAATAAAATATGTCAGTTATAATATTGTTCGATATTCCGAATTCATTGACGGCAAGTGAAATATCCGACACATTATCCCGCTGTCACTTGAATTATCTTGAGTAATCCATGAAACTATCTTTCTTAGAACGTAACTTCAACGTGATTTTCACACTTGATAACAGATATAAAATGAGACTACTGGATTTACATGGACCACTCGAAGGTCTTATCGCTGAGATATTATTGAGCGAGCGAAGCGAGCGACTCCATTTGGCTCTTTTAGCACGGACCTCTGTTTTTTTTTTTTTGTTTTTTTGTTTTTTTGTTTTTGTATGCTAAAGGAAGCAATAGAAGTCGCACCGTTTCACCGATCGACCTGAAATTTTGCACACATGTAAAGACAACCTTCTCTGTTTGCAGACCCAATTTTTTTTTGAAATCCATCCATTGGTTCATTGTTAAAATAAGTATCTCCTGATAGCCTAAAAAATGAAAATGGTCTTCGAGAAATGTGATCAAACTCATATTTAGCATGGTCAGTAAGACCAACAATGTCACTTATTTTACCAATTTTCAGCCGAATCTGTCAAGAAAGTATGCACTTATTGACATTTTTAATAGCTGTCAGAAATGAAACATTGAAAATGAATGTCTTTCCAATGCAACTGAATCTGATTTGCTTTAGGTACAAGAGTGTTTTGATGGTATGTACACTTTTTTAGTGAAAAGCAGATATTTTTATGTGTATTGAGTTGATCAAATTTGAATAATTCAATTTGGATCATAGTTTCCAACAAATCATTTCGAGTTTTTAAGGACCTTGATTGTCTTTTCGTCAATTCGTAGTTCTGATGGCCGTGCCTCCCGTGTTTCTACTTGGCTGATTTTGCATCCAGGAGGGATTAGAAACATAAGCTCACATTTCAATAATATCATTGAGTGGCGTTTGTTCTCTTCTAGCGTTCACACGTCATTCCAAATCTCTCCTGCATTGTGCTTCTTTTCGTTGATAATTTTGGCAATTTGGTGTACTTTGTGAAGGTATTAGTAAAATTGAATCGCTTTTAAAGCATAGATATTAGGTATCTACAGTTTTTGTCCAGGGGATTGATTATTTCAAATTATTTTCTTCTTGGAAACGTTGGATTTATTCCGTTTCTGAGCTTCTGTCTAGCCTGACATTTCCTTGAAGGTTAGGTATATCTCGGATTACACATTAATGGTGGTCATACAATGACACATTGTTTTATATTGATTCAGTGGATCGTAGTTTGCTTTCAGTTTGACTTAAAATAATGTTTTCTGTGTGTTAAGCCTGATGCACAATTGAATTAAGGTTTATGGTTTAATGTTTAGTGATTAGTGTTTAAGATGTTATAACAGAGTCCAGTGCACAATTGCTTATTTCACGAGGTTATTTCACCACGTGATAAAATTAAATAATTGATCGAAAAATGATATGGAAACAAATATATGAGCAAGATTAGGCACAAATATCAAATTAAAATGCTTCCAATGACATTAATTCAGACGACTTTTCATTTTCCCGTACGAATTTGACATTGACATTTACTCTGCTCTCTTCTGATTGGTTCGTCATAAGGTGAAATAGTGTTTTGCAATAAGAAATGGATTTTGTTGATTTCTTATTTCAGCTTAAACCTTAAACACTAAACCTTATGACGCTTATGACAGTTGTGCATGGTAACGTTATAACAGCACCTTTCATTTCTCTTAAACACTAAACACTAAACACTAAACACTAAACCATAAACCTTAATTCAATTGTGCATCAGGCTTTAACGAACGCATATTCGGTTAATGTTTGCGCACGTGTCGTGCTCGCTCATTCAACGCGTTACACAGAGCGTTTTCCTAGTACATTTCAAGAGTATTGACCCAGTTTAAGATAAGAGAATCAAGATTATTATCTAGCAAACTAAATATAAATATTTTAAGTGAATTGATTTTCCTATGAACTGATTGTTTCGGTTCATTCTTGAGGAATCAAAACTGTTACAGAATAAATTGAATGTATAAATAGTTGACAGTTCAGCATGCACTGTGTCGGGAATGCAATTCAAATATATCCTCACTCAGAGTGCATCCTCGGAAATGGACTGAGTTATTGCAGGTATAGGGAAAATTATATTTCCTTTTAGGGATGAGTCAGGAGATGATTTTTTTCTATCAAATATTGTGCAAGTTTATGAGATTGCTAACTCAAAAAAATGTTGGTAGGTACACATAACAAATCATAAAAGGGTATTTGAACGGAACGGATTGGCTGCTGGTCAGGTTCCTTGACAATCAATCCTTAGTTATTATCAATGAAATCAGAGCTCGTGTAGATGACGAGTTAGCATAGACTTCATCGAATGATCCTACCACATTTTTTCAGCCAATCAATTTCTTTCAAATACCGTTTTATCATTTGTTGAGTGTACATGAAATAAAATTGGGGGGCAAAATCAATATTATTTTCTTCAATGATCAAGGCCCTAGTTAAATTTGATTTGAACGTAACGGGCGTTAATCCTTATGAAGTTATTATATAGTTCTGTACCTCAGATGTCAGAAGGCCGGAAGTCCTTGTAATGACGGTTTCAAGCTCTATCAATAGCCAATTCACTGATTTCAACAAAATATAGTTATGTTGAAGTATTTTCTTTCATAATGACTCATGTCACTATTACAAATATAATTGGATGAAATCAGAATTACTGGTTTATGAGCTCAAGAATCATTGAAATGGACCTCCGCCCTTCTACCACTGAGGTACAGATGAGGTTGTTAGTAAAGCACTGTATTACATATTTTCTTTATCAAATTGTTCAACAATAGACTTTAATAATGCAGTTTTTACAGACTGAATTTAATAATGGAAACCTATTATTGTTGATTCTCAATTCATCCTAGCAACTGAAATCTCACTTCAGTCTTCATTTCGACGCCAAATTATTCGCGCTTTCAAATTAAATCTCCTGCGTGAAATCTTGAGTTGTCGCAGGAGCAAGTGAGTTGTCGACGCATCTCGTGTGTGTGAGAGAAAGACAGCACCATGTCGCAGGAAGATATCGATGAAGATGAGCTGACTGAAGCAGACTATCAGTTCTTCGCTCGCCTGGCCACGCCGTTCATCCTCAACATTCAGAACACGGACAGTAAGAACATCGAGTCTATGATATGTCATTAGTTTATTGATCAAGCCAATATGGCAAGCAGGCATCTTCAGTGGAAGCTCATGGAACGGGTTTCAATTTATAATAATTTTCAAATTATTATTCTGCATTTTTATACATTTTTTACATTTTTACCATTTCTCCAAAAAAGGGAATTGATTTAATAACTGAAATGAAATGTTACTATTTAATTAGTCTATATTGTCTTTTTGGTCTAGTGGCTCGTCAAATGACTAATCGAGCTGAAATTTGAATATATACCTAGGACATAGGTACCTCGACAATTCATAAAACGGTATTTCAAAGAAAAGGATTGTCTGAAAAAAATGTGATGTCTATACTTACTCGTCATCTACCTCTAGTAAGTGAGCTCAGATTTCATTGATAATCAAGGATTGATTGTCAATGAACCTGACCAGCAGCCAATCCGTTTCGTTCAAATACCGTTTTATGATTTGTCATTGGTCATGAATCACAATCTTATAGTTTACTTTCATGAACAGTGATCCTTGGTTCTTTTTCATCTTGGTTCTTCTTGTGTCCCAAATTTTATATAATCTCAGCAAGATATATTTTTTCCATTCTTAATTATACATTTCAATTCTTTAGAATGATTAAAACTTCGCCAATTTTATTGCGAGCGAGTGTACACACACTTCTGATCTTGCTCTTAGTCCTGATCCTGTGTTGATCCTGATTTCAGGACGCACCAAGGCCGCAGCATGGCTGTCAAAGATAACGGAGATCGACGAAGTGGACCTGAAGATCGACTTCCTCAAGCTCCTGATGTTTGCCATGCAGAGGAAGGCGCTGTACGGGCCGTTTGGCAAATTCCCTCCGGAGACGGAATTAACCGGCCTTCCTCAGAACAGAGCTGTAAGTAGTTCAAAATTAAGATGAAACTAGCGCTCGACCGTTTTAGGTAATTGAGAGAGAGAAATTGATCATAAGTGGGTGTAACTTTGATAGGATGTTATGATCAGTCTGATTGTATATTAGTAGTAGCACTTTTACATTTTTGATTCGTGCCTTGTTAGGCGCGGGTTATTCAACACAACCGCGCAAATCTGTGAGATTTCCTATAAGATTGGAGACCAAACCCGTGAACCAATTGATCTTAAATTCGAATCATGATTAGATAGAAGACAAAGTGTTATCTCTTGGCACATTTTTTTAATTAAATTTCATTGCACCCAGCGGGACAAGAAAATATACCATTTTCCACCAAAAATCAACTAATTATTACTAAATAACAAAGCAAAAAATTTAAAATGTTTAAATAATGTATGTTTCAAATAATTTCGTCAACCCATTTTGTCTCACAAATTGATTCGACTGCAACAAGTGGTAAAATCGCTCGTGCGAGGCTTCAGTAATGTAAAGCAATGTGAATGGTTCTTCAGAGTTTTGACTACATAATATGACTAATAAAATAAAATAAATATTAACCCAAAATGCAAGCTCTCGATAAACTGAACCCACTGAATGGGCGATCACAAGTGAAACTCAAAACGTTCAATACGGGTAGAGGTCGTAGCAGAAGTCTTAACTACTCCACCCTTTAGAATGATTTAATGTTATTATAAACCGAGTCTCTTTACCATTCCCAGGACCCTTATCGAATTTATATAAATTTGGTGGACTGATTAGGTGTTGTTCTCCTATTTAAATCTACATAAAAAGCACCATCAACAGCTACCGCAGATTCATATCACGACAGCCTTGGTATTGTATGGGAATTTATTTATGATGGTTAACGTCGAGTATAATTTTACACCTATAAATGGGAGAAAACATCCTTGCTGTATTAGATACAAGTTCAAAGAAACTGATTTAAATATCTAATTAATTGTGTACCTATTAAAGAAACATATTGTATCTTTATTTATAATGGCGATAATTATCACAATTACCCATTTATTATAGTAGGTACATATTATGATTTTTTCAAGAATCACATCAAGCTGCAAAAAAAAATTACTATACATCGAATTATTTGAGCAAATTGCAGGCTCATATGATTCGGGATAATTCAAATTTAAATCAATTTACATTGTGCTAAATGAATCGACCATTCATTATTCATTTCGATTCCACTTTTAAATTAACAGTAAAAAATTATATCAAATTGTCTTTGATCTAAGTGTTTTACAGTTTGAAATATAGGTATATGAATAATTTTATTAGACAGAGAGTGTATTGTTTAAATACAATACCAATCGTTTTAATATATATTTTTTTGGGGTGGTCGATAAAAAATTAGGAAATGTTATATAAAATTATATGTTATTTGAA
Source organism: Leuctra nigra (assembly GCA_934045905.1). NCBI lineage: Eukaryota > Metazoa > Arthropoda > Insecta > Plecoptera > Leuctridae > Leuctra > Leuctra nigra. The sequence goes on along the minus strand of OW203765.1, from coordinate 30,583,173 downwards.
ATTGCCCTGGTTTAATTAGTTCGGGTAAGATGTGGGTACAACACTTAAAATTGATAAATGTCTAACATTGTCGTAACATGGAACTTTATTATGCAAAATTAATTTAATATATCGATTTATCCCGTTCTTACATAATTAAACAATAGATTTTCAAAACTATGTGTCGTAATAAAAACAGTATTGAAATAGCGATATTTTACCTAATCTCAGCCACAATATTAAATCTCGAGTAGATACAAGAAATATCTGTAATAAACCATTAATATCTGTTTTTTACCTCTTTCCAATTTCCTTAGTTTCTATATTTCTCGAGACAACATGATAATAAACTCCAAGCAACAATTTGCTCGTAATTACCTCATAACGCTTCCATAAAAATCACTTCCTACGTTAAATAATAGTAATTTGTATTAGCTAGGAAATCTGGAATGGATCTAACATCTCAGGAAATAAAGTAATGAACATATACGGCAGTCTCAACTCTCTCCGCGTAATCATTCAAGTAGTGAATATTGCATTTGATGACATTAAATGAGACGCAGTAACCTTCTGTACCGACATGTCAAGAGCTGTCAACTTTCTTTCGTCTAGACTCTTGTAATATTTGAAGTTCAAAAATGTTCCCAGTTGATTACCGTAATTTTCTTTCTTAGAAACAATACAAAAATGTAATCACAAAATCATAAAAATACAAACGCCAATATTTCTAATCTAGCACTAAGTATACAACTAAAAACACATCCAAAAGTTAAAGTAAATTTGAATTGCAAAAAATCTCGATTTTTTTAAATGTTATTAATTGTAAAGACAAAATTAAAAAATATACACTATATTGAACCGTCTTGTTATCTTACCGTAGTTTATACCGAAGTGTTTTTATTCGAGATTTTTCTCCAAATAACTCTTATTTTCTCTTATTTCTCAAATTCTTTAGAATATAGATTCAAATATTTTTCTTTAAATAACAAATACAAATTCACACATATAAACTCATCATACCATAATGGACACCCTGGAGTAATATATTATGACCTCATATATATACGACCTCAAAATGTTAAATATTATTATTTTTCGTATTTAACCCTTGGAGGTTATGTTAAAATTTTGAAAATTATGTTATAGCTTTAAACTTGAAAAAAAAACGTCATTGAATATCGGCAATTCCTTCACAACTTCAATCTCAATAATCCTGAACTCTTCCCCAGCTAATGGATGTGTCCAGACGAATAACATACGAAGAGAAAAGGAAGATGGCGACCACCGGCGAGCCTCTACCCTACATGACCGCCATCTCCGGCGACTTCAAACAGTACGCCGTCGCTCAGCCGATCGCCAAGTTCGGGGCGCACTGCTACTACGCCGTCTCGGGGTCGCCGATCACGGAGTGGAAACACCCCGAGAAGGGAACTTACCGGCGATCTGTGAACCTCGACCACAGGCTCTTCGACATGTCGGCGCCGTCAAGGTCACATGTGCCGGTCGGTCGCGAGGAGTTCGAGGACGAGAAGGGCGGAGTTTGTCCTGATGAAGATGTATACAAGTGGATCGATAAGGACACAGAGTTCTTCCTTGTGTGAGTATTATATGCAGGGACTGTAACTGGAACCGGAGCCTGTACCGGAACCGAAAAGAACCGTTAATTTTGTAGGAACCGGAAACGGAATCCATATTTATCTTTTAAGCCCAATTTACACGGTGCAATTTCTTGTACAACTTCTGTACCACACTTCTGTGTCACACTTCTTGAATGGAAATTAGAACATGTTTTAAGTTCTGTGACAGAAAGTTGCGTCGTGTAAATACAAAATTAGGGGGGGGGGGGGGGTAGAGATAGATTTGTGATGTCCTTTTGGGGGGGGGGGGGTCTCGAAAAGTGTGACACAGCGTGACAGGAGGGGGGGGGGGGGTCAAATATATCCCATTTTTAGCGTGACGTCCTTTATGCACTGCCCCCGTGTAAATGGGGCTTTAGATGGAACCGGAACCCTTATTAATATTACACATTATTTGAGTTCCATAAAATAGTTTCAAGTTACGAATGAAATGACCTTTGCGTATGAACAAGGACACCTGAAACAAAGAAATGACGTCATACAAGTGAAATACCGTATTTCAATGATTTAATTTATTAACCACGGTCCATGACAAGAAAAACGTCAAAAGTAATAATATGAATTATGAACTGGATTGAAAACCAAAAACTAAAGCCTATGTATAAGCACGTCATTTTAAAATGACAAGAAACCTGTTCTAAATATTGGGAATTAAAATAGTGTAAATATGTCACAGACATGTTGACGTCCTTCATGAATATTTTTATATTAAAAAGTGTAGTTGATTGCAAAAAATTGTTAGTAGTGGGTAAAAGTTGTAGTATAACTAGTTCTTTGGTAGTAGGTATTCATTTAGTTTTTTTCGCACGAATCAAATGCAGAAACATTTGTTGTCCTAAAAGTTGTGAATTCAAGTGGTTTATTTCAATCTGATAAGAAAAGATGTACCCAACGTAAAGTTTTATTGAAGTATAACTCAAAAAATACACCATTTTTAACTTTTGGCATCGATAAAGCCACCTTCATTTACTCGGTTTGGTATCGAATTTAAAACAACTGTGAGATCAGGAACCGAGTTCGAATACCAAAAGAGTCCTTCATATCTGAGGTATTTCGTGGCTACACACTCAGTGGAGAAGCAAATGCTGGGAAGGTCACTGATCATAGACCACGACTGCATCCTTCCCACCGTCAATATTGGAAAGCATCAACAAAACATAACATACTGTGAAAGCTAAAACATTTTATTGTAATGGTGAACATTTTTTCAGATAAAATTTTAAGTTCATAACCCGAGGTTAGACAAATACAAATCTATTTGATGGAATCACGTAGAAATCATAACCGGTATCGACTTTCTTCAACTTCCCACATAATTTATACAATCTTCATATTTACAAAAATATGATTTCCACGTCAAAACGTCCGTCTAATAGAAACATCATCCTGCGGTCACGAAAAGGTAATTTCTACTTTTTTACAATCAAAGATAATGAGTATTCTAATTGGATTCACTTCTGCATTTTATACATCAACTTGACAATTATCTACTTTCTCCATCAGCTGCAGGTAAACTTGCAGTTGCATCCGATGACTTTATAATGCAACGGATCATAATAATGTGCATCGTCACTTTTCTACGATATTCACGGAAAGTAATTCTTCATTAACACATTGCGTGAAACCCAACTAGTGAGTAACTAATAACAGGTATTAATTAATTCAGGGTTCGTTGAGTGACGTTTTTACCGTCGAATTGTTATGCAACTTAGTTAATAGCTACGGATGAAAGATTGTGATGATGATGTTGATGAACAGTTCAGGATGGACGGATGGGAAGAAGGCCGTCGTAGCCTATTAGTAGGATACCTTCCCATCATTTGCCTCACTATTTATCCAAATAAACTCAGTCAGGACGGGAGCGACTGGAATCGACGCTGGGAACTCGTTACGAGTGCGTAAATGCCTGAACCAACTTGCTCTGATTTTTATGTCAGTAAACGTCTACGTATATAAGAAGGATGTATTTACATTCTACAAATTCCATATTTGCAAAAATAATGTTTTAAGATGAATGAGTACAATCAAAAAATATTAAATACACGCAATGCACGCAATAAAGAGTACATAAAATTAATTTTGGGTGAAAAATATTAATTGTTTATATGGTGTGTAAGAAAAAAAGGATTAATAATGCACAAGTCACAACAAGCAAAAAATTAACTATGTTTCACGCAATATTCAATTTTATGAACTGTGTGTCCAAACATTTTCTCTCATGAACTTATAGTAATTGCACTGTGCCCTTCAAACATTTTCGGGATTGTCACTTTATGTAAAGTTTTATGAGAATTAGAATTTTAAATAATAATTGTATTCAAATTATCAATGATGATTTATTTTCTTTACGCAAAGACAATTTCACCGACAAGATGACCTATCAGATTCTTCCTCGCGCTATATCTCCTGGTTTGTCTTCAGAGATGCTCTGATGGAGGGTGACCCTGACGACGATCTGGACCCTGACGAGGGTCTCATCGAGATCGACCAGCATCTGGCCATCTTGGAACAGGAGCTGCGAGGACAGAAGTGCAACAAGGCCAACGCCTACAGCCAGAACGTCGCCGAAGTCTTCGGAGGTGAGCACTTACATCTTCTGCGATCACGCATTGTGGAGGCCCGTGTTACAGCGGCTAGCGGTATCGATTGTCGAAATATCGATTTTCTTACCATATCGATAATAAATATTGATAATATCAAAATATATCGAAATAAAGACAAATGTTATCGAAAATAATGCCGTAAAAAACAAAGATTTTAAACAAAAAATAGAGACAAAAACCCAGTTTTTTCAGTAAAATACCGGCCTCCGATATCGATATATATAGATTGTATCGATATCACGATAACTGTGCTTTTATCTGTGCTGATAACTGTGTGTGTGTACACGATCGTGTAAAATGACAACTTCCTTGTCACGGCATAGTCACGGTGACAAGATTCTAGAAGGCCGTGAATGACATTGAGATGAGAAGCTTGCCACTGCGACAAGTAAGTTGTCGCCTCCTCCCCACGTTTCATTTTTCCTCTAGATATGTATCATTTCACAATCATCCTTCTAATCATATTGACGTCGATCTACAAACAGAGGCGTCTTTAAGAGCGCCGTCGCGGCAGCTAGAATGCTAGAAGAAGTAGACGAAGCGTCGTAGGCCACGATCTAGATCAACTTGACATTTTTGTAAGGGCGTCGAGAACGCCAGGATACTGTGACAGGACGTCGTTCACGTGGACGGCGTTCTAGAGCGTCGTAATCACCTTGTAATTGTTGTAGAGGGCGTCGAGGACGCCGTCGCGACGTCAGAACACTGTGACAGGACGTCGTTCACGTGGACGGCGATCTAGAGCGTCTAAATCACATTGCAATTGTTGTAGAGAGCGTCGAGGATGTCAGAACACTGTGACAGGACGTCGTTCACGTGGACGGTGATCTAGAGCGTCTAAATCACATTGCAATTGTTGTAGAGAGCGTCGAGGACGTCAGAACACTGTGACAGGACGTCGTTCAAGTGGACGGCGATCTAGAGTGTCTTAATCACCTTGTCATTGTTGTAGAGGGCGTCGAGGACGTCAGAACACTGTGACTGGACGTCGTTCACGTGGATGGCGATCTAGAGTGTCTTAATCACCTTGTAATTGTTGTAGAGGGCGTCGAGGACGCCGTCGCGACGCCAGAACACTGTGACAGGACGTCGTTCACGTGGACGGCGATCAAGAGCGTCTTAATCACCTTGTCATTGTTGTAGAAAACTTCGAGGGCGCCGTCGCCACGGCCAAGTCGTTGAGGACAGTCGACAGCGAGTACTCCGACGGCATGGGCATGTCGAAGAGGGATCTCTCCATGGGGATGTCGTTTGTTGGACGGGACAAGAGTGACAACTCGTTCGTCGCCCTCTACAAGTCCGGCAACGTCCTTGACGAGCAGGTATACAAATAATACATTGCGTATTCGTGGAACTACCTCAAAGAAAACATTTGACAGTTGTAGAAGACAAATTCGTTTTTAATCACATTTGATGTCTTTATTTTCAGCCTGAGGTACTGAGAAAGAAGCAATCTCCGCCTGCCGGTAACTAACACATAAAATAACAATACTCTTTTGCTAATTAATTTATTTATCAGCGAGCGAAGCAATAGTTATAACTCTTACTCTTGAGCATTGTTTTGTTCGGTTTGTTGCAACAAGCATCAAGCAATATCAATAAATATTACTATTTAATACGAACACACTGACAAGTAACCTATCAGAGATATCGAGTGATATTCATTAGCGTCTGCAGGATTTATGCCAAGTGGAAAATGCCAGTGAGGGTCAAGGATGTGGCCGTCTCATAGCCCTTAGAAAATGTTGGAAGTGCACTCACTCAATTTGAAGCATTTTTAAAAGGAACAAAGGTCTTAAACGAAAATAGTATTACTTCCTATTTGAACAATAATTCCCACCTTTAAAGCAATCAACACAAACATGGCAAATAATTGTTTTTAAAAATACTTAGTTTCCTAGAAAAGGGCAGGCAAAACGCCCGCATTTGATGGGTATTTGTGGAAGTCCCCGCCTGTGGACGTACATGTGTACAACGCCTCCATGACTATTGTGTCGACGCCTCCATGTTGTCTTGTGTACGCCGCCTCCATGACGTATTGTGTCGACGCCTCAATGTTGTCTTATGTTTCAGGGCGCCACGACAAGTCCGACTACGACGTCGGTTACGACGAGGGCTTCAGGAATGGACAGAACAACTGCTAAACGACACATCGCAAGCGCACATCACCAGATTCATCATCCACGCAGATACACCACAGTTTATTGCAATAGTCATCACATTTCACTCGAAAACATTCAGTCAAACTTTGTCCAAATCAGTTCGTAAGCGTTTAACCAATAGATAACTTAAAATAAATTTGATTTCAAACCATATTTACGTTTTGTTATATTTATTTTTACCTATTTAAAATTAGTATGTAATGTATATTTTACTAAATAAGTTAGTTTTTCGAAAATACTTAGCAGAAATGTTTACTCTGGCTTTGTATTTTCAAAATGTTTAGCGAAACAGTGCTTTGAAGAGTGTCCATTTAAAAGCGTTGGAACTAATCTCAAGTTTTCTTTATATTTGTATGAAATTAGCATAAAGTAATATTAACAATTACCATCATTTACCGGCATATCTTCATTAATTTAATTACACAAATCACATGAAGTTTTAACATGATAATATCAAATAATTGAGATATTCGGCATGCATAAATGTTTTATCTTTTACAGATGGAGAAATCAAATCGAATAGAAAATATTTTCCGTGGTCATTTTCTTTAATTGTTTTATTGTTTATGACGCAAATCTTTTTCTCGTCAATATTCTCATGAGAAAGATTCCAATAAGTGAATGGAAAATGTTGATTCATTGGGGTTTTAAAATAAAAATAAGAATAGGAGGATGTAATAAGTATCTCATTTAATCATCTGAGTTGATAAAGATAAATGTCCAAGATCAGGTGACAAGGAAGGTAAAGGTCGTACAATTACCGATACGTGATCTTACTTCACGTATGATGTAACACGTGGGAAAACACGCTGGAGAGATGCAATCAGCATGAAATTCTGAGAAGTAAACAGCAATAACTTAGATTATCATGAGAGACTTGGCAAACCCATGATCATCCCCTAAGACATACGCACTACTGGGCTTAAAATGTTTTAGTTTAGTTTTTTCATGACTCGAACATAATTTTTTTGAACAGATTTTAAAGAGTGGTTACACTGGAACTACCTCTGTTAAAACAATTACACGATTTTGTTACATTTTAGCCGTAACTTACTCCATTGTGACAATTATTCAGCATAGTTAATTTAAATGAACATTTACTCTATGATTTTTGAAAATTCAGTAACTCTTAAAAATATCTTGAAAAACACTTATATGTGTTTTTTACTTTTACTAAAGTGTTTTTCAAGATTTTTCTTAGTATAAAATCACCCTCTTCACGCTACCTTACGCAGGCCTCTGTTTAAATATTAGCCATTTAGCTAAGCAATAAATAAAATAGCGATAGGTATTACGTGTTTCATTATAAAGTGAATGAGACGTCTTTTACTTACGATATTAATTTTATTGTTAAATGTATATGAATCTTACAAAATACGCCAATATAAAACTAAATTTCACTCTAAGGCCCGGTTTTTTAATGTTTGATTATTGTTTTAACCATCGAATTCGTGGTGACGTTCAGTACACCTCATTCCATCATCGGTGATCTCAAGCCATTAAAAAACGATTTCTCAATTGTTCAAGATTTCGTACGTCAAGTGGGTTCGAGCCCCGGTTCGGCCGGATTGTTCCCTTCTCACATCGCTTCCTAAACAATGACGACGTCATCACAGTTCTGTCCCTCGGTGCTCAGGGACTCGCGGCTCATGGTCGACCAGCATGTCCGCGTTCTTCATCAGCCTGTAGTAGAAGTTGACGGAGTTGTGGTAGTTGTCGACGCTGATCCTCTCGTTGTTGCCGTGGATGCGGGCCGCGTCGTCGGGCGTCAGGACGAAGGCGAACATCCGGAAGATGTGACGGGTGAAGTCCAGGTAGTGGCGGGTGTCGGTGTTCGCGATGAATGTAGCTGATGGAGAACAGAGAGTAGAGGAAGGTTGGACAAAATTTCATAGTTTCTGTAACTGATTACAAAGAAATAGAGCGAGCGACGGGAATTGCTAATTTACACGATTTTACCATGGATCTATGTTTTTATCCAATACCAGTCGCACTTTTTCTCCGATCGAGCTGAAATTTTGCACATACGAAGTTTGAAGAATTCTTTGATTGGTTGAAAATTAAAAGAGGAACCGATTGACAGCAACTTCGAAATTTGATTGGCCAAACATTTTAGGATTTTTTGGTAATTTTCCGACAAATCTATCAAAACTTCAAGAGTTATTGATATTTGACTGACAGTTTATGCATACTTTGAAATATATGCCTTTAATTTCTTCAACGATATTTTAAAAATAATATCCTTTGACGCATTTGATTTCCAATATCTAATATGCAACAGCAACTTTCATACACGAACATTAATTCGCATGCAACACGAAGGCTCGCTTATCAACGCGTTACACGCACGGCGTTTTCATTGACTGAGGGAACACTGACTGACGACGCCATCACAGTTCTGTCCCTCGGTGCTCGGGGACTCGCGGCTCATGGTCGACCAGCATGTCCGCGTTCTTCATCAGCCTGTAGTAGAAGTTGACGGAGTTGTGGTAGTTGTCGACGCTGATCCTCTCGTTGTTGCCGTGGATGCGCGCCGCGTCGTCGGGCGTCCCCGTCAAGGCGAACAGACGGAAGATGTGGCGGGTGAAGTCCAGGTAGTGGCGGGTGTCGGTGTTCGCGATCAACGTCGCTGATGGAGAAGAGAATAAGTAGGGCAGGGGTCGGCAACCTTTTTTGATGAAGGAGCCAATTTCCCAAAATGTAATAAATTAGATATGTATGATTGGGAGCCGCAGTAGAGGCAATTAAATATTATACACCGAAAAAAATAATTTGAAATACTAGTTTCTTTTCAACAATTTAAATGATTCTGGGACTCGAAATTGAACAAACTGAATCAAATAACATTCCAATTGCAGCCGCAGAGCGAAAGTTTTTCAAATGTTCAGATTTTTCGATTTCAAATTTTTAAATAATAGCGTCATTGAAGAACCACCAAGGAACCCCAGGTTGCCAACCCCTGAAGTAGGGAAGTTGCCTTGATTGGACTGTTTCATAATAAGGTGATTGTATAGTGTAATCGACATCTAACTAAATGTCTTCGTTGGAAGCTCAAAATCACCTGAAAACTACCTTCAAGGGTTGTTCGTTTCAATTTAAAACTAGAAAAACACTCGTAACGCATTGATAAGCGCGAGCCTTTACTTTGCATGCCATTTGGCTTGTTCACTGCCATGTGTTCTAACTAGTAGCACTAGCCGCGATTGGCTTATTTAAAATCGGCGCTGTCTTACAATGCCATGCCATTTGTTCTCTAAATAGGAGAACTAGCTATGTTTTACCAGATCTGCACTTGAGCATGCATGTGCAGGATGCAGGATGCAGGATGCAGGACGGCAGCCTACTGCGATAAGTCTAGTCTCTGACGTATATATCTCAATATAATTCTAAACTCTTGTGTTCAGAGTGAAGGTAATAGGGGCTGTGCATAAAGGACGTCACGCTAAAAATTGGATATTTTGACACCCCATCTCTCCCCCCTGTCACGCTATGTCACACTTTTAGAGATCCCCCCCCCTAAAAGGACGTCACAAATCTATCTCTACCCCCCTTAAAAAGAGTATTTTTTACTGTAAAATATTGTATCAGAATTTATCGCTTTTAGCGAAATTTCCGTTCCCGACATATCAACTGAAATTTAAAATGCTTAAAAATATCTATATCAAAACGTGACGACCTACTGCCTCCAGGCCCTCCCCTCCCCCCTGTCACACTGTGTCCCATACAGGTGCACCCCCCCCCCCTCCCCCCCCCCCTGAAGCGTGACGTCCTTTATGCACAGCCCCATAGTTTAAAATTAAATGTTTTCGATTAGTCCCCCCCCCTCACCTGGCACTACGACGGCGTCCTTGTAGACCTGGAGCATGGAGGCGGCGATCAGCTGATAGGGGACGTCGTCGACGCCCGACGGCGAGATGGGATGCGCCTCGACGAAAGACAGCGCGTCACGTCGTCGGATCGTGACGCGGGGGTCGGCGACGATGTCACGCACGAGGTCCTCGACGTCGGCGACGCGCTGCGAGGGATGGACGCGGAAGTTGATTGTCGCCTCCGCGGACTGAGGCACGACGTTCTCCTGTAGACGATTACAATACTAGTGAAGGCCCGACAATCTGTTCTCCGACATCTTTGGGAGTCGCCGTGATCCACGGTGTGAATTTGAAATTCAGACTATGATCTACTTTTGTCATATAAAATTTAACCTCTTATAATAACTTCTAGATATGAAAAAACGCTTTTAATGAACAATTCTTTCTCTACAAATTTCTCTCTTCAACATAATTAGTATATTTTCTACAAAGGGATCACAACACAATCCGAAATATGACGATTTAAATGTTGATCCTTCATCTTAAGAGTGACTGCAAACGAAGGAAACCACACCTTTTTCACATTGAACAGAAATGTGAAAAAAATAAAAGCTATTTTTTAATTTTAAATGTTTCTACAATTTTTCTATACTCGTGTAAAAACTAAAAAGTCCATATTTCAGACACTCTCTGGTACGAGTTTGAGCACAAATCTTGTCTCTGTATTTTATTGCTGGTCGAACTCAAGTAATAGCTATGCTAATTGTCTTTCAAAATGATCATGAATGGTACAAAAGTTAATGACTATTCAGGATCTTATCTCCATTGTTAACCATCGAGGTTGAATGGATTGATACTGACCTTGACGCCCCCGTGGAAGATGGTGACGGCTGTGGTGGTCCGCACCATGGCATTGGTCATCGGCCTCCTGGACAACACCGCCGACATGAGGCCGTTGAAGAGCCACAGGTTGCCGAACAGGAGGCGGTAGAAGAACGAACACTGCGGGGGAAATAAACATTCCAAACACGATCTTATTGCGTCATCGGCCTCCTGGACAACACCGCCGACATGAGGCCGTTGAAGAGCCACAGGTTGCCGAACAGGAGGCGGTAGAAGAACGAACACTGCGGGGAAATGAACATTCCAAACACAATCTTATTGCGTCATCGGCCTCCTGGACAACACCGCCGACATGAGGCCGTTGAAGAGCCACAGGTTGCCGAACAGGAGGCGGTAGAAGAACGAACACTGCGGGGAAATGAACATTTCAAACACGATCTTATTGCGTGATGAGAATACAATCACAGGATATAAATGCGTGCCTAATTATAATACGCGTGCATACGTTTTAAAATCATTGTTGAGAAAGTAGGTCTAGGAAAATAAAACCAAGTCTTAAAAATAAATACCTACATGATCGCTTTTAATTGAGCGAGCGAAGCGAGCGTCTCCATTTGGCTCTTTTGGCACGGACCTCTGTTTTTTTTTTGTTTGTTTTTTTTTTTTTCTGTTACTGACGATATACAGGTCAGAGTTTTTCTTCGATCGAGCTGAAATTTTGCACACATGTACGTAACATTTCTGATTGTTGCAGACCCTAATTTTTTTGAAATCCATTGATTGGTTCAAATTTAAAAAAAATTAACTTTCGATTGGTTGTTTTGATCAAATTGAAATTTTGACAAGTCATTACCCCCAACATTGTACCCAATCAAACAAAGTTTCAGCCAAATCCTCCCATTGGTTAAAATTTAAAACCATCTTTCCTGTGTTTTTAGAAATTTAAACTATAACCGATTGAACGATCAACTTATAACTTCGCATGATGGTTGGGTCCAACATTATCTGCATTTTTGACAATTTTCATACTAATCTGTGTTTAAATCCAAACGTTATTGACATTTTACGGACTATTAGCGTGTTGGCTGTCAAATTCACGGCGACTTCGACTCTTCAGTTCAAGGCAAGGTAGTTAGAGCAGAAACTTTCAAACGCAAATGAAACTGATAATGACCGTTCAACAGTCGATCTGATATTGTGTAGACACACTTATATCATATGAGTGGTCTCAGGTATATTTTTTGAAGGAGATCCTGTGATTTTTGAAAATTAACACGGAACAGTTCAATCATAAAGGTTCAATTGATCAACTTAAAGCTTTGCATGGTTATTTGGACCAATATTTTAGGAATGTTTTGAGATTTCTATACAAATCTGTGGCGAAATTTTAGAATTATTGGCTTTTAATGACATTTTCGATAGACAGAATTTCGGTTCGAGGTGTTGCGCGTATCCGTGCTCGCTCATCAACGCGTTACTCAGATTCATTGGTTAAAATTTAAATAAATATCTCCTGATAGGCTGAAAAATGAAAACGGTCTTCGATAATTCTGATCAAACTCATATTTTGCATGATCATTAAGACCAATATTGTCTCTTATTTTACAAAATTTCATCCCAATCAGTTAAGAACGTATGAAGTTATTTACATTTTTAATATCTGTCAGTAATGAAGTATCGAAATGAATGTTTTCCAGTGCCAATTGAAAATTGATTCTGATTTGCTTTATGAACCAGGTGCTTAGATGCTATTTTAAAGTTTCGATGAAAAGCATACACTTTTAAGTTGATATCATAATCAATTCCATATGGATGTATATGTTTTCTGTGCGTTGTGTACGCATTTCCGGTTCGAGAATTTGCACGTACCCGTGCTCGCTCATCAACGCGTTACACTGAGCGTTTTCCTAGTTAATTTTACATATTCGCCATGCGGAAAAGAGCCACTGTTCCAGCGACTTTATCATTGATGAAACAAAATATTCCTCTTGAATTCGCATGCGGTTTCGATTCGAAAATGCTTCCTAAATTAGAGACTGGCTACTGGTTTTTCATACGGAGAGTATTTTTAATTATTTTAAAATGTAAGGTCATAATATACACATGAAGAGTTGCATGTTGCATTTCAATGTATAATTAGACTTAATAATGACCCCCCCCCCCTTTAAATATAACCTTATTCACCGGAAGTTCAAATTTAATTTAATTACACTTTTAACATTGTTTCAAATATATTTGAATGGAAACACATCAATTATGTGTACACAAGTGCGTTCTCAATGTCACGATTAAATTAATATTTTGTGCCAACACACGAGTCAATGTCAAGAATGTTAACATCTCTCGACGAAGAAGTGAGAAGGCGACTGATAGTTGGCGGAGACGGACAGCTTGAAATGGCACCTCACTTTGTCGGGAAGAAATATGTGTACGAGCATAGTAAAAGTGTGAATTCCGAGGAATATATGAAAGCTGTTGGTGAGTGATGACTGATGATAAATATTGTAGATATAAGTCAAAATCTGCAGAGTTTAGTTTAAAATTAAAATAATTCCGAATAATTCGTGATATTGTCTAATTTCTTGTCTAATTTCATTCATTAGGCCCTTGTATTTTACCTCCTTTACCCACTGTAATTTGGAAAAAAAAGGATTAAAGATTATTATTATTATTATTATTATTATTATCGAGAACTGGCCAAAAATAGCTTAGGTATTATCTATATTATAAATGAATACATATTTCTTATTCGCAAAATAAATATAAACTTATCTTTACGCACTTACTTTTTTTTTAAGTACAATTGTACAAATTTAAATATTTGGGCAGACTTTATAATTTTTAATATCATATTTTCAAACTTCCAGGCGCAAAATCGTATGTACTGACATCACTATCAATAGTTCATCTAATAATCGATGGATGCAAAATCTACAAAATCATTAAAGGGTCGAAATATCGACACCTACAATATTTTATTTGTATGCTATAAAATTGATGTAATTGATGTTAGTTTTCTTAGGTCGTAATGAACTCAAGTTTGAGTCATTATTTGATTCAGTGAATAGAACGGGCATTTCTCCTTGTTATTTTTTTAAAATTTTATCAGTCAATAAAAACCCGGGGGCCGTATTCTAGAACATTTAAATTCCCAATTCTGATGGAATCTGATTCGGTGCAATGTTAATCCTTATGGCCGTGACCGGATTCTATCAGGAATGGAATTGGGAAAACGTTCTAGAATATGCCTCCCGGTCCCCTTAGTTTGTAGAGGCCTCATTATGGAAATGCACCTTCTTAATCTTGACTTCGTCAGTCAAAAGCGTTGTCGTGTTTAGAACTGCTTCAAATTATACACAGGAATGAAGGATTCTTGAATGTGTATTCTAGAAATACCGACACGAACAAGGATTATTACCTCGAAGAGGGAAATATAATCCACACAAATGGCTCCATCATTTGGAAAATTGTATGCATTGTTATAGCTTGAGCTGTCAAAAAAAAAAGTTATTATGTGGATTGGTTCAAGATTGTGAGTAACGCACAATTTTGGAAACGTCCCTATTTTGAGAACACGATAGAAAAATTAATTTGAATGCAACAATTGCCATTTTAGGAATAAAACTTTGATGCGATGTCGATGAAAACGATTATAATTTCCTCGTCGACAGGAGTGAACCTGATCTGGAGGAAGATCATGAACAACGGGCCGGGACACTCTCAGGTGTTCTTAACGGGGACGTGTACACGATGACGATCTACTGCCTCCTGATGCCTTCCTCCTTGTCAATGTCTAGGAGTGAACCTGATCTGCAGGAGGAAGATCATGAACAACGGGCCGGGACACTCTCAGGTGTTCTCTCTTAACGGGGACGTGTACACGATGACGATCTACTGCCTCCTGATGCCTTCCTCCTTGTCAATGTCTAGGAGTGAACCTGATCTGGAGGAAGATCATGAACAACGGGCCGGGACACTCTCAGGTGTTCTCTCTTAACGGGGACGTGTACACGATGACGATCTACTGCCTCCTGATGCCGATCCGCCTCGTGTTCCGAATGGGAGAGGAGATCGACCACGTGACGCTGGATGGCAGGAAGATGAAGATCACGTTCACATGGGATGGAAGCAGGTTGATGGAGTTTCACAGACTCGGGGGCGGGAAGACGGCGACGGTGGTCAGAGAGTTTACAGACACGGGGGCAGTTCTAGTAAGTTACAGTTTTTTGTAGGCTTTTCTTATTTTTTATTTAGTTTTATAATTTTGAAACAACTACACTCACGTGATTAGGATTGAGATTCAACCCAATGCGTAGTTGTAATTGTTTTTGTTTCATTATTTATTTATTTGTCGTCCTTCTTTTCTTTGCGAGATTTATAGCCTCAAGGCCATCTTACATCTAAGCATTTAATTACCTAACTATTAATTGAGCGAGCGTCACCACGGTACTCTTATGGCACTTCCTCGTCGTGTTTGTTTCGTTTTTTTTCTTTGCCTGCACTGCCCAGGTCAAACCGTTTACCCAAGCTATCTGATAATCGATTGTGTGATCTATGAGGTATCTGAGATCGTTTTTGAACAGTATCGTGATGAGTTGATAAATGAAAATGGCTTGTAGCTCACACCGTTTGATATATCAATTCAAATTTTTCCACAGATTTTGAGACCGTCTAATAGTTTTTGAATGATAAATTTCATGGAATTCCGTTGATTGGTTAAAACTAGGAAAACGCTTGGTGTAACGCGTTGATAAGCGAGCCTTCGAACTGCATGCGATTTAATATGTGTGGAAATGTGTTCCTCTGCAGTGATAAAAAAAAGTGACAGGTACATTTTGACATTTCAAATCAAGCATAAAAATAAAGTCAATGACGGTGAATGAAAGTCTTGAAGTTCATTACAGATTTGTCAAAAAAACACATAACATGGTCCCAATGACAATGTAAAATTTAGAGATGATCGATCAAAAGATTTCGGTTTCAATTTGCATACAGAGTTTCTTTCATCCCCATTGTCAAGCTAAGTACAAACTACAAATCAAGTTTCCGATGAAACTAATTGAGCGATTTTTCTGGAAATTATTAGGACTCCTCACTGGATAGTAATGAATGTTTTGTGAATGTTTGAAATTTAATTTAAAATTAAATGTTTTGGACCGTCTTTAGGCGTGAATATCTTTTCTTTTTGATATTTGGTTGACAAAAGTGTGTCATGAGGGTCAAGCACGGAACGAAGTAATGCTTCTAACGATTTTGACTGATTGCAGACGATGACATGTGGGGACGTTGTCTGTACGCTTCACTACAAGGTTGTCGGATAGTATCAACAGTTTCATTGCTGGACGATAAACCAAGGAAAAGGACATCGATGGACCAAGAAATGAGTAATGACTGAAGATTTAGAAATAACGAACATGCCCAGTTACAGTTACTTCGATGTAAAATGACCGTTGTTCGTTGTGGCAACAATCGCAACAGAGAACATGTTTTTCGAATCGTCCCGTGACAAAAATACGTATAAGTTTATTAACATCTGTTCCACCTTGCCTCGTTCAATTGACAAGTTCCTCTTAATCATTTTTACATTCTGGGTGCATACAACAACTGTTTTGATTAAAATAAAAAAAAACACTTGACTGTAAGCTCTGGCGTTTTACAGGAAGAGGTCCTTGTTTTATACATAAACATCTAAACCGGAATTATTAAGTTTCTCAGCGTGAGGTGAACAGTCTTCCGTGAATGTGAACGGTACTCACGTGGGCGTTAACGGGTCTCACGTAAGTGTGAACGGTCCCCACTTGAGTGTGAACATGGCTCGCGTCAGTGTGAACGGTCTTACGTGAATGTGAACGGTACTCACGTGAATGTGAACGGTACTCACGTGAATGTGAACGTTATTCACGTGAATGTGAACGTTATTCACGTGAATGTGAACGGTACTCACGTGTGGCGCAAGATCTGTGAACGTCTGTCTCTCTGGACCGGTGCCGAACATCGAGGGCAGCGGGTTCTGCTCCACACGAGCCACGGCCGCCGCGAGGATGCCGATGGAGGTCTCGGCTGGAGGGAAGCTGGAGTGTCCTGGAGATCCAGTCACGCTCAGCTGCAGGGTCAAGTAGCCTTTCTCGGACACACCGATCCTGGAGAAACGGAAGAATTAGAATCATACATTGACAATTAATGCATCAGCATCTTTACCAAAAATAAATTTTTGCAACTCATTGTTACTTTTTTAAACGTGTAGTTTCGATTATTTTCCTGAACTCACCTATCCAATCAAGGAGAGATAAACTTCTAATAGGGAATAGGTGTATGTTGCGATTATATTTTGTTTATATACAGAATATGGCTCAAAGAGCAATGTGAAATGTTATTATATTTTTTAATTTATATGTAATTTATTAGTTTTCGACATTTCACTCCTCTGCAAAAACAAACTGTACGTCACAAGCCGTGTTCCCTGTGTTACGTGATGCATAGAACTGGTTCTGGTTAACATTATCTATACGGCCCGACTCGGCGTGTGACGTCAAATTGTGTTTCATGGACAGCTACACTCTACCAAACTTTGTAAATTCGTTCCTTAAAAACTTTTCATCACACAACAAAAATAATACCACGCCTGTCTTCAACAACATCTCAACTTTCATAAAATATTTATTATTCTAAAATCTAAACTTCACTTCACTTTCCTATTGCATTTTCAACAAAACCTTAAATTTTATTTGATTTAATGAGTTTTCACAACATCATTATTCTTGAATCTGTAAGTGAACGATGTAATGTGTATGATGTAGTCTGGAAGTGAACTCACATGGACACCAGCTTGTCTGTGCCGGGAATGACCCCGTCTGTCACGGGATATCCCTCATCCACGAGAAAGTCGACCTTGTGCACACCCCGATCTCTCAGCGCCTGTGCCAGCATCTTAGCTCCAGCTCCTCCGTTGACCTTAAATCAGTCATTGTGTCATGGCCGCCATTGCCAATCATGCCGGTGAATAATTCGGCTACTTTTGAGATGAGCAGGGAGAGAATATCTATTAGAATCTCTTCTGTATGGATCATCGGCAAATCATAAAACGGTATACTAATAAATCTGCTTAACTGGTGGTGATGTTCCTTGACAATTAATCCTTGTTAGTATCAATGAAATTATAGCTTAACTTGGCTCAACTCAACTTGGCTCAACTTGTGCTACTTATGATGGTGCGATCAAATAATTTTTTAGCCAATTGGATTTTTGTGAATACCGTTTTATCTCTTGTGGAGTGTACAATAACCGCAATAATACCTAACCTCATTACAATTCGCAACAAGTACGGTTGTAATGATACTAGAAAATTACTCATAGGTAAACATAATATAGCCACAAGGGTGTTCACACTCATTGGCCAAATTCCATCGTTATGGTTTCCAAACGGTTTTAATTAAGTATCTGATTTTCCTAGAAAAGTCTTATTTATCTCACCTCTTCATCGTGTCCAAATACAAGATAGAAGGTCCTTTTCGGACGCTCTCTTTTCTGCAGCATGTATTCCAGAGCTTCCATGATCGCCTGCAAATAATATGACCATTAAATATACTTGTTTCGCAGAGCTTTCGGGCTAACAATGTTGTCAATGAACTTAACCATAACTCCAGCCTTGTCGTCCATGGCGCCTCTGCCGTACAAGTAGGTGTCGTTGACGATGGTGCCGGAGAACGGCGGCACCTCCCATGTTGCCGGATCAGCAGGCACGACGTCGAAGTGCGACGCCAGGAGATATGGCAACGTGGCGTTGTTGTCAGATAAACCCTTGACTTTGTAGAGGAGGCTGTACTCGTTGATCACTTCTCGGGTTATGAAGGGGGACCAGTGGATCAACGGGAAACCTGAAATGGGGAATAACATATTGAAGCTGTCTTTGTTCTTGTTTGTTATTGCACAAATAACTGAAGAATTATTGAACTGAAAAATATTTTTAATTTTTATTTTATTGGCACTTTACAGGCTATACCGATTATAACTTATCGTCCTGAAATTTTCTATACGTAAATAAAATATAAATCTTGCTAAGGTGGTGCAAACGCGAGCGATTTTGCTGCTTGTTGTAGGTATTTTTTGGATACGATTGGAGATAATATAATGGGTTGACGAAAAGATTTGAAATTTTAATGATTATATAAAAGACAAACTTGGGGTGATCATACTTGGTGAATTTTTAATTTTTTGTTTTGTTAATTAGTTATAGATAGTTTATTTTACGAGAAAAATTGAATATATTCTTGTCTCTCTGGGTGCCGTATGATATTTGATTTAAAAATGTGCCAAGTGATAACTCTAAGTTTGTCTTTTATCTAATCATGATAAAAAATTGAGATCAATTGGGTAACTGTTTTGGTCTCCAATCATATATGAAATTTCATAGTTTGGCGCGATTTTGTTGAATAACCGGTGCCTTATTAATAATTAACAAGGCACGAAGCAAAAATAAAAAATTTCTACTAATATACCTACCTACCTACAATCAGACTGATAATGTGAACATCCTGTCAAAGTTCCCACGTGTATATCGGTCGAAAAATATCATTAATACATTTTTAAATGAATTCAACCCTTATCAATAAATCTCTACATTTTAACCTTCTCCGTGCTCGCTCATCAACGCGTTACACCGAGCGTTTTACTACTGAATGACGTCCTTTTCTCCAAGTATTCCCTCATCCTGTCTCCCTGCTCGCTCATCAACGCGTTACACCGAGCTATTCACTCAAAGTAACGTACTTGTCTCCAAGTATTCCCTCATCCTGATCAACTCCTGGAACTCCTGTCGTCCAGGTTCATAGGAGACCGTCTTGATCCTGAGCGCTCCAGCCAGCCGCTCAATGCGCTCTCGAGCAGCGCTAGCGTCGATCATGTCGACAACATGGCCGCCCGGTAGCACGTGACTCTGTGGGGGTTGCAACAGCACGGCACGGAGCACGGCCACGCAGAGTAGTACTGTGACCAGCAGCAACGGCACGGCAAACACGGCCACGAGGATGGTGCGGCAATGGCGGCGGCGGCCAGGTTTGTGTTTGTTTTTTAATGGCATCTTACGCTAGAATATAAGCGAAAGAGTTGTATCGGACAAATCTTACTTTGCTTCAGTAATCCACTTACTCGGACTGTATTGTCATGGCAACAACCAATATTACTAGAACAACAACAACTGAGTTAACTTAATTACCTACTGGTTTTAGCAGAGTATTGAAAAACTGGGTCTAAATAATTGAAAATAATTAAAATAACACTATAGAAGCAATTCTCTGATTAAAAAAAATTTAAGCCACACAAAACAATAGAGTTAATGTTAAATTAAGCAGCCGTAAAATATTTTTTAGAGTCTATTCAAATATTTATCCAACCATGATTAATGTTAACTTTAATTATGGGTATTTACCTAAATGAAATTAAATAAATGTATAACTTCAAAATAAATGTATTAATACAAAAGTGTTTGTAAATATTTTATGAATAATAACTTCTGCGGGGTCATTCAAGGAATATCATTGGTTGTTGCCATGACAACAGTCCTAATCAACCGTTTAAAATTTAGCAGAGCTTGATCAACTGTCTGGTCAAATAATCATTTTACTGCAGGCCTTGAATCTAATACACTCTGTACCACGAGATATTGACCATGTCTACATAACTATCTTCAATTTCTTAAAGTTTACTTTTAGTGAATAATATATCTAAATGAGAGAATGAGCTATTTGCTTCTAACTAGACTTCTGATAGCCAGAAACTGTTAAATAGTAGAAAAAAACAAAATCATTTTTAATTACATATTTTATAAAACCCAGTGACCTGAGAAGATTCACATTGCTAATTGTATAAAAGTAATAACGGTTAGACTTACCTATAATTAAGATCACCTCAAGGTATGACGATATATTATTCCTTCGCTCCTCTCACAATCAGAGAAACAACACTCACAACTGTCATGAAGTGATAAGAGATATCAATGTATTACCTACTTAGAGTTTGTTTGATTAATATTATCAGTGTTTATAGTAGATGCGTGCGCAGTTCTTATTCTTTTAATAACTAGGAAAACGCTCTGTATAACGCGTTGATGAGCGAGCACGGACACGCGCAACACCTCGAACCGAAAATATGTCTATCGAAAATATCATTAAAAGCCAATAATTCTTGAAATTCCTCAGACTTAATGTAGGTATAAAAATCTCAAAATATTCCTAAAGTATTAGTCCCAATAGCCATGCAAAGTTTTAAGTTGATCGATTGAACCTTTATGATAAAAATGTCCCTTGTTAAAATTCAAAAATCATAGGATATATTTAAAAAAAATATACCTGGGACCACTCATATGATAAAAGTGTGTGTACTTACCAGTGGCGGTTTGTGCATGAGGCAAGGGAGGCTGTGCCTCCCTAAATATTAGAGAAGAAGAAAGGGATTGCATCGTATTTAACAACTCTAAACTTCATATATAATTGTGTATATCATTTAAATTTTAAATTATATAAATATTATTATTTTACTTTGATTGATTGGTTTTAATTCGCCACGCCAATCCCCGACAATGAGTGCGCGCGCTGCTGAATACACGTTAGCCGTATACGCGGACTGCAAGGGAGGCTGAGCTGCTTACAGCCTCGTGTAGCCTCTGATTTCTACAGGCGAGGGGCAAGCGCGGGAGTGCGGGGTAAGCGCGACGCATGCAGAGCTATGATGACGTCAGTGAGGCGGCGGACGTGCCCGAGAGGCTCCGAGCGAACGACGAAGCTTTCTGCCCGCGCCGCTCTGCCCGCGCGTTTACTATAGTAATTTATAATTACGTTTAATATATTAAACGTAATTATAAAATATTTTTCTGCCTCCCCACATTTCAAACCCACAAACCGCCACTGGTACTTACACAATATTAGACGATCTATTGAACGGTCATATCAGTTTCATACGTTTGAAAGTTTCTGCTCTAACTACCTTGGAACTATAAAGAGTCGAAGTAGCCGTAATCAACATTTTCGAGAAATTTGACAGATAACACGCAAAATGTCAGTAAAATGTCAATAACTTTTGGATTTAAACACAGATAAGTCTGAAAATTGTCAACAATACAGATAATGTTGGTCCCAATGACCATGTAAAGTTTTAAGTTGATCGGTCATACGGTTCTAGTTTAAATTTCAAAAATCATATGAAAGATTTTTTTAAATTTTAACCAATGGGAGGATTTGGTTGAAACTTTGTATGATTGGGTAAAATGTTAGTGGTAATGACTTGTCAAAATTTCAAATTGATAAAACAAACCAATCGAAAGATAATATTTTTAAAATTTGAACCAATCACGGGATCCCGTTCAAAAACGATCCCAGGGACCGCATAGAGTACGTTAGTATGTGTACAAAATTTCAGATTGATTGCTTGAGCGGTTTGACCTGGGGTGTGACCACAAAAAAAAACACACAGAGAAAGTGCCATAAGAGTACCGTGGTGACGCTCGCTACGCTCGCTCAATCAAAGTGCGGTGTGCACTAAAACAGTAGTGGATGCGCAGCCTTGTAAATGTGACGATGGAAATATGCTAGCAACAGGTTGCATTAGCATATGTTATTCGGTAAAGGTCATTAACACAACACATATTCAACAAAGATAGGCCTAATCTCTGCAAACATCGTTGTCAAACTTAAGGTAGCTGCATCGATCGAATTTTTGTCTCAGATCTTTGGCATACTTATTCATAATGATGCCATACACAACCCATCCAAATATTATGGACTTGCCGTTTGTAGTTATTGAGATATTTCAATTTGAATTTCAGTTGTCTCCCCATGTTATCTTATGGCCGGCGTGAAAAATCTGTCATTATTAGGGTATTAAATGGATTTTGTATTTTTTTGTATGAATAGATTTTTACCAAAAACATGTTTTTAGAATGGTAATGATCTCAGCTTTAATAATACAAATTGAAAACAATACCAACGTGTGCTAAATAAAAAGTTATTAGCTATTAATTAGCATTTTACTCACTTTCATAAATCTAAAAGTATCTTTCAAAATTCAAATTTCTATCAATATATTCCAAATAGGTTCATTCTCTTAATTTATTATAAAATTCATTTCACTATACAAGTATTTGCTATTTTTAGGTCATTATTATAATTGCTTGAAAGAAGGATCAGATTTGACTGATCAAAATCAAATCTGTTCCTTCTTTCTTTCAATTATAATAATGACCTAAAAATAGAAAAGTGCGTGGTATAGGTACGTGGTTATGGTCTTGGTCTATTTGGTCTTGGTCTACACTTCGTTCTCAGAACGAAGTGACTGTCGAGAAGGCTGTGATTTTCATGCTACGACCTAATTACAATCAAAAGTTGATAATGTAATATGTACAAAGAGGGAAACATGAGGCTGTGCATCGGTAATATTGCGAATGAAAACAAGCGCTATCTTACCTGTGACAACAAAACGTCCTCAAAACCATGGTTGAGGTTGTCAAAAGCCATCCCATCACAAATAACAACACTATTTATATCTAGTCGGGCGCTAGCTCGACGCTGCCAAGCACCGCTCTAATACAACGTGCGAGCTACTACCAGACTTATACTGCAAGCGCTTCGGGCCCGATTTCGGGGTGTCAGTACGCATGCAAGCATTTAGAAATGAAAGTTGAAAACCATGGTAATCGGGTATATTTAGCCACCTGACAACACCTAACCAAATATCAAAGTGCTGCGATCATCCCTTCGGGGTGAATTTTGGGCCTCAAACATGCAAGGATTGACTTTCATGTTAGTTAGTTAGTTAGTTAGTTAGGCACGGTCAATTTGTTTGCCCCTCTCCACAGGTTGAACGGTTTGTCCTAGAGAGTTGAAATTTGGCAGAGACATAGAGTCATATTTATAGCAGTGCCCTTTGAAAGAAAATCTGAAACATTTTGACCGGAAGTGAAGTTATTACAATTTTAAATTTTAAATATTTTAAAAGTCAAACGGGTCCATCGAGAGTTTTGAAATTTGGCAACAATAAAGACAATGTATTGCTAAACACTCCACTTCAAGAAAAATCAATAAATTTAAACCGGAAGTGGGAAAATTATCAATATTTACGTTCCGCCCTTCTTCTTTGATACACTAAACAGCGGCTCTAATTCCCATCGGACTGATAGCTCATGTTAGGAAGGCAGCTGGCTTCGACATCTGCATAACACGTTCGATTCCCGATCCCGGAAAACTTTTTTTTTCATATATTATTTTTTAATTTGTATAAGCGATGATACCTTCATGGATATATATTCAAATGAGAGGTCCAGGGATGCTGTGAAGATCATCAATAGACCGAAACATCGCAATCGCGGCACGCCAGTTGCCATCGTGAACACTGAAGATATCAGGGAATCAGGAATTGCGCACGTCGTTTTACGCTCCACCTTTCTTCTTTGATATACTACACAGGTTTATATTTCAGTGTGGCGAATTGGCTCGGTCACATGAGGCAAGTGACTTCGATCACGGCGTTGCCGGGTTCGATCCCCGTAACAAACGTTTTATTTTTTATCTTTTTATTTACTTAAAAAATGTTTAACCTTCTTGTGTATATATTCAAAATGTTAATCCGAATACATTCAACGATTACATAGCTACTCTTTTTAATATTATACTCATTGGACTCTAGTAATGATTGTCAATGTACACGTTGTACGTAAAGTTGTGCAATAAAACAATTCGTGGTCATGCTAATCAACAGAATCTTGGTGGCTCAGTTACTAAACTAGAAACCACACAAAAAAGGTTCCATTACTGGGTGCATAAGGTTGTCACAGCTTTTAATTTATCCGAATTATTTAATTATGTAAAATTCAGTTAATTAAGTAAATAGTAAAATTCAGTGAAGGCTCCATAACTAATATTCAGAGTATTAGGTGTTTACAACTTTTCATTTGTCACACTTATTTAATTATTTAAAATAGAGTTAATTTGTCAATATTGGTGGCTCAACAAGAAACAAGAACAACACGAAACAAGAAACCACACAAAAAGGCTCCATTACGTGCATCCATTACGTGATCACAACTTTAAGTTTCTAAAATAAATTTAATTATTTTAATTATGCAAATTTGTCGATCTTGATGGTTCAGATACGAAACAAGAAACCACACAAAATGGCTCCATTACTAGGTTTATTAGGTGTTTACAACTTAGTAAAAATTATTTCATTATTTCAGATGTTGTAATCTGTCAATCTTAGAAGCTCGGTTACAATAAACAAGAAACTACACTAAATGGTCTATGATAATTAATGGAAATCTGTGGGTATGAGAGATTTAAATTTCATTTCATCATCCAACAATGCTTACGTTAAAAAGTTAGAATAATAAAACGCTTTTAAATTGTCATGATTTATTTCCAAACTGTGAGTCAAAGTCTCATCAAGTGACATTGTTTAATGGAAATAAATGAAACTGAAACTGATGTTCCTCCTAATCTGACACTAATAAAATAAACATTGGTTTTGATGCGAACGTTATATACGAAAGTGGTCTGGCTTGTTTACATCGGCAATACAATAATATTCTTCAAGTATCTAGGCAATAGCACGAAGTTGTTTCCTGGTTTGAAAATATGAAAATATTATCTTCCACAGCAACATCACAAAACAATATAATAATCACTAAATAAGATCAGTGGACTAATTAAAATGCAAGCTCGATAACTGTTTACAAGTACCTATAGAAGAAGACAACAATACTAAATGGACATCGATCGTATTTGCCATGAACAAACAAATGTAAACATTAAGTTGACCTGACAGGGAGAGGCAGAGAGGTGGAGATGCCAGGTATAGGCCGGCCCATGCTATCCGTGTACATAGGCGAGTAAGGCGGGTAGCGTAAATTTCATCACCCGTCATACTCCTTCCCACCAGCACTATAAACACCAGGTGGCTCAGCTAGTTAATCTTAACTAAGTTCCTTTTAAGTTACATTGCCTTCCAAAAACCATCCGGATTTTATTTAAAATGTGTTGTAAACATCTGTAAGCCTGCACGCTTTACCAATTGAGTTTATACTTCGGAACTTTGACATAAAAGAGTGAACATGGGAGAATTTAAAAATAAGGAAACGCATTTGCAATCATCTTTCGTGTACCTTTCAGTTTACCTAGTGGCGACAAATACGCGTTTTACGAGATGAACGCACAAATTCCGGTTTACACCGGAACAATACACCTACAATTTACGTTATTCACATGACTCAAAGCTGTGAACTTTTAACAAATTATAATTTGATATAACTCAAATTCAACCAAAAGAAATGGACCCTTTCGTTATACTAACTTCGGAACTATTGAAATAAAAACAGAAAACTTTAGACAAGAAGTGACGTTGTTGGCGTTAACTGTAATGATAGGTAACACTTAATGATCAGTGAAAGCTGCTATAAACTTATACCCCATATGACATGTTGTACAAAAACAAAAACTTGTAAAAAAAACTGCCAAGCACCTTCCCACTTAAAACAATTGAGATCTAAAAGAAGGGCCAAGCAATAATATATTGTTTAAACATTTTCGCACTTAAAATTCGTGAAATCATTTCGCCCAGTTACTGCCGCCAAGCACAACACTAAAAACCTAATGTTGTGTCCAAATTTGAAGAATACAATCTAAGTGAACCATCATTGTAAATTTAACAAAATTATAAAAATTAAAAACGACTTCAAAATAAATTTAAAATTGAAATTAAAAAAATTAAAAATAAAGCTTGGCGCATTGAATTTGCACCGACCATATTGTAGACTTCCTCTATCTTCTTCCTACTTTCTGTCTTTCTTCGGCTCCTTTATCGTCATCTTCTTTCTTATGTTGCCTTCTTCTTGACACAATGCGCCTAGCTTTATTTTTAATTTTTTTAATTTCAATTTTAAATTTATTTTGAAGTCGTTTTTAATTTTTATAATTTTGTTAAATTTACAATGATGGTTCACTTAGATTGTATTCTTCAAATTTGGACACAACATTAGGTTTTTAGTGTTGTGCTTGGCGGCAGTAACTGGGCGAAATGATTTCACGAATTTTAAGTGCGAAAATGTTTAAACAATATATTATTGCTTGGCCCTTCTTTTAGATCTCAATTGTTTTAAGTGGGAAGGTGCTTGGCAGTTTTTTTTACAAGTTTTTGTTTTTGTACAACATATTATTCTATCACATTTGCACTCACTTGATCTAAAATAACACCAACTACACTTTCATCACGTTTAAGTACCTACATTACGTGTATTTTAATGAAAATCGCATGAAATTTCATTGAAAACACTTTTGGCAGGATTAAGCTTTGTTTACGTATCGGCCATCTTGGACCAAATCTTGGACGTGCCTGGTGGCCGTGAATCATGGATCATAGGATGTCATAGTTGTTGAACATTCAGTCATAAAATGTGGAGAAGGAGGCCGTGAACTCGGGACGAACGCGCGAACGACGTCTTATGGAGAATTTAGCATTGGCGATCGGAAATTTGCAGTGTGAAGCTAGCACGTGTCACTGTAAAATATTATACACTGATACCAACGTGTAACTGCAGTGTGAAGCAATTTCAACAATTTTAAAGTGATTTTGTGAACCTCTAAATTTTGAAGACCCTAACTTTACCAATATTTTTTTGTATGCTAATGTGAGATATGATGTTGCAGATTGTACATTTATCAAAGATTTATGAATTGAAAGTTTTGTCACAATTTAAGGCGCTTTCATTGGAAGCACCAAAAAACGAAATTTTTCCCCAAATCCAAAGTTTCAATAGCCATTTTTATTAATGGTATGCGTTTTCTAATGGAATTACGCTATAGGGTAGTTGCATCGAGAAATGTAAGTCGGAAAAATTAACGATATATTTTTTCTTCCTTGCTTTTAATTAAGTCATCATTATTCCAATTTGTTAGACAGATAGAAATCTAATTACAAAGAGATTTCAACATCTTTATTCAGAGGTACAGTGTTTTTATTTCACAATTACGGATTTCTTCATTCTTGAGGAATGAAGATACAGACATTCAAGATGTATTCTTTTCTGACTTCCCAAAAACGTATTTCGTATGATTATCTCATCTTCCTAGGATTATCTATGGCAATATTTCAGTGGCAGGCAAATAAATTACAATAACAAAATTAAATCGCGTAAATAATTTGAATTGTTAGGTATAAATGAGGGTCATAAAATTGTAAAATATACTATAGAGTCAGTCAATACAATATGTTTTAACTGTGTTACACAGTTTGTTTACAACCCATGGTTTTGTGCTTCCGTGTGAGGTATTACCTAGCACAATATACAAGATTAAAAACAATAAGGACGAAAGTTGTGTGTATTAAGATACAATCTTCAACCTTGTTGACATTAACATGTCAACAGTATCAAACAGTATCAAAACGCATTTGATTCTTTTCACAATATACAAAGACGTTTGTAGACCTGTGCCGCTTTGGTATAAGAATCAGTAAGGGCTAAAGTCGTATGTAATAAGATACAATCTTCATCCTTGTTGACATAAACATGTTCATGACACTCTTCTAACAACCTACAAGGTTTTTAATTCAATAAGGTCTAAAGTCGTGTTCAATAAGATACAATCTTCAACCTTGTTGACATAATAATAACACTCTCATACAATAAGGGCGACAGTCGTGTGCAATAAGATACAATCTTCAACCTTGTTGACATAATAACAAGGGTCGCGATGCAATAAGATCAGTCCTCTAACAGGACATCGGCGTTCCTCATGAGCCTGTAGTAGAAGTTGACAGCTCGGTTGTAGTTCTCCAGCGAGATCCTCTCGTCGTCCCCATGGATTGTTCCAGTGTCATCCAGACTCATCTCGAACGGATAGATGCGGTAGATGTTCTTCGTGAAGTCCAGATACCACCGTGTGTCGGTGATGGCGATGAACATGCCTGCAACATGGCAATAGTAGGCTGTTTAGGGTTCATAGCACTGGTAAAACATGGTTCGTCGTTCGTCGTGTTTACAATGACCGTTTTTCAGTTCGCGTTATAAGGCTGTGACGTCAAGCTAAAAATGCCCCCCCCCCCCCCACTTTCGCCCCCCCCCCCCCCCTTATAGAATGTGTCTGATTGTGAAATGTATTCCGGTACCACGTGGTATTCCAGAGGGCCGGGGTTCGATTCTCGACTGTTTTATTGTGTGGTATTCCCTCAGTCGACAGGCAAATGCTGGGAAGGTAACCTACTATAATAGACCACTGCCGCCTCCTTCCCACCTTCTATCCTCACTACTCCTCAACATCATCATAATCATTCATCCGTTCTTAGACTAGCTCCAGAACAGTGCGACGTTAAACACTAATCTCCTTTCACCGTAAGAATGACGACTTAGAAATCGTCAAGCCATAATTAAAATGTTAATAAATTGTTTCGAATAGATTACTAGATGGCAATAAAATAAATGGCTTGAGATAAAAGAGATAAAAGATAAGATAAGAGATAAAAGAGATAAAAGAGATAAAAGAGATAAACGAAGCAATGATGAAGATCAACATCCATACTTCACCAGGCCCTGATGGCATTCTTCTTCGTGTACTTCGAGAGCTGAATTGTGGGAAAACAATCAGTTTACTTGCATCCGCTATGTTTGAATTGAACTATGTACCAATGAAGTTAAGGGAAGGGAGAACGATATTGATTCATAAAGGCGGCGATGAAAAGAACTTATCTAATTGGAGGCCCATTACAATTTTCTCTGTGATTCGTCGTGTTATTGAAAAGGTAATCGACAAGAGACTTCGAGCATTAGTTCAATTTTCTGCACATCAGAGAGGCTTTGTTTCTTCACCAGGAACGTACATCAATTCCTCAATTATTAATGGGTGTCTGAAAGATGCCAAATTACACAATAAGGATTGTTGTGTTACTTTCCTTGACGTTAGCAAAGCTTTCGACAGTGTTGGCCATGATCACATTAAACGGTGCCTGCAAAGTCTACCGATTCCAAACAAGCTACGGGAAATTATTATTTCACTTGTGACGGATAACGTAATCAAGATCGAAGCAAACAGAACAAAATCTAATTTTATTTCTGTGAAGAAAGGTGTTCCACAAGGAGCTCCATTGTCTCCCACGTTATTTAACCTTGCAATTGACCATATAATAAAGGAGCTGACTGAGCAAACAGTATCAACTTCCCTAGGATACTCGTTGGTCAAGGAAATGGACAACATCTCGGCCGTTGCCTTTGCTGATGACTTAGCTGTAATTGGGAAGAATATGTCTGCGGCGTCTGAATTAGTGTCCATGGCGGTAAGAGGGTTTTCTCTTATTGGTCTGGATATTAATTCCTTGAAAAGTAAGGCAATTGTAATAATGAATGGTAAACTTTCACACCTTCCTGTTATTTCAAATACAGGCACTGTTATCCCAGCAACTGCTCCTGATGAACGAATTAAGTACCTGGGAATTGACTTCCATGATGAGATAGTAGTAGATAAGGGGAAGATAATTAAAAACCTGGAAAAAGACATCCATCTACTAGTATCGTCTTCTCTCTTGAAACCTGATCAGAAATTGAATATTCTGAACCAATTTATATGGCCCACACTGATCTATCCTCTACAGTGTGCTCCGACCAATCAATTACCAAAATCCTTCTTGGAGGATATTGATAAGATTGTCAGAAGTGGAGTTAAAGAAATGATTGGTCTTCCAGGTGATACTCCAAATTCCTTTATTTACTCTCCGCGTAAATTCAGGGGCCTTGGAATTATGAGAGCAACATGGGAGGCGCATCTGCAGAATTTTAATATCTGTAAAAAGTTATTAAATGCCGATGATCCTCACTTTCATAATGTAAGAAATATTGAACAAGAAATGACTCAATGTATTGAAACGCTTGAACTCACAAATTGCATTAAAGTTGATAATCGAATTACTGGCCGAAAACTACGAAATGCTATGAGAGAAAAATCATTTCAAGAATGGGTTGATTTGCCACATAAAGGACGTGGAGTGGAAGTATTCAGAGAAACGACAAGAGCCAATAAGTGGTTACACTCTAAGGAGGGACTGTCTTCTTCTCAGTGGATAAATAACATCAAGATGTCTGTTAATCTCGCCGCCGTTCGTGCCGTACCAGGAAGATCTTTCGAGAACACCCGTTGCCGTCAACCAGGCTGCAATGAGTATGAAACCCTACCTCATGTTCTCGGAGGTTGTCTGAAGGGAGAACTGTTGAGAATTAACAGACACAACACAGTGAGGAGCCTGTTAGCAGATTCGTTCCGAGCAAATAAGTGGGAGGTACATGAAGAAATTTCTTGTGTTTCGACTACTGGCTCTTTGAAGAGAATAGACATAATAGCCATTCGAAGAGACCGGAAAAAAGTCCTTATTCTCGACCCAACCATTAGATTCGAGCAAGGGGGATCACAAGCGGAGGACGTGAACAAGGAAAAACAAGATCATTACGTCGATTGCATCCCCGATCTTGCTCAAAGATACAAAATTAAAGAACAATACTGGAGCGTTACCGGTCTCCTTTTAGGAGCTAGAGCTTCAATTCCGGATTTTTTTACAAAATTTCTTAAATCACATTTCATTTTTTCTTTGGTTCTCGTAGATCAAATAGTTTTATCAATTTTAAAAGATTCGTCTAGTATATTGCATAATCATTTATATAATAATTCATCTTAGTTTGTAGGTATATTAAGTCTTACTTAATTAATATTTGTCACATTTTGTATCCATTAGAATTATACTATTGTAAGCATGCTGGATCCTAGTGGTCATCCTTGTATTGGACAGCTGTCATTTGTTTTATAATAAATGAATTTCTCTCTACAAATGACAATTTATCGTTTTAGCGAAATTTTAGATTTATAAATGCCGGTTTAAAATAACAAAACTTGACGTCCCACTGATTCTAGACCCTCCCCCCCCCCCCCCCTTCACCACAGAAGCGTGACATATTTTAAATCAAATATTTTTTGCGCGGTGGGTTGCAAAATATTAAACATTTTATAATTTTTAATTTGTATCACCCTCGGATTGAATATAATCGTGTTATCGATCTGACCTGGCACTACGATGGCGCCATCCAGCACCTGCTTGAGACTCGCTGCGACCAGATGGTAGGCGACGTCGTCGGGTCCCGACGGACTCACTGGCAGCGGCTCGATCGTGCTCTCCTCAAACGTGGTCACCACGACGCGGGGGTCGTCGATGATCTTCTTCATCTGCTTCACGACGTCGCTGGTGGACTGCGATGAGTGGACGCGGAGGTTGACGGTGGCCGTCGCGGAGGGTGGGACGACGTTCTCCTGTTAGTGAGGAACACGACACGATGAATGTCGAGAGTAGAGCGGAGGTCGTCGTTCGACTAGGCCTGGGGGTAGGATAGGGTACATGTTGTTTTGACAGCCATCACCAGGTTTTTTAGTCGATTTATTTATTTGTTACTCTAAAGTGTTTTCACGCCTCAAATTCCGTGGCAGTGCTTTCGTGAAAGATCCTAAAAATGTTTAAACTGGAATAAATGATGCTGCCGTCTGATTCTAAAAAATATGTTTTTTAACGCTTTATTCAATCGATAATTAGAGTGACGTGTATAAAAATCGTCGAACTAAAAATTGTACCTCATAGTTATTATTCCTATTTCCTCATAAAAATTTGGTATTATCAAATTGTAAAATCGATAATTATCTATTAAAAACCGAAAGACGAAAGTCATTTTAATATTATTGTTGGTTGTTGTAATAATTGGGAAAATTCCCTTCAAAATTTTGTTTGCAGCCACTCAGAAGACACCCCCTTCGTGCCCCGAATCGTTAGATAAGGGTGAACGATCATCGTGAACTAGCAACCATCTCACAAAGAGGGGTTGCAAGTAAGCCTCACGCTCAGAAGAAGGTGTTATTCCTCATCATCATGGTTGCATCAATTCTACTGTTGAGTAGAAAGGTTTGAAGATATACTACAGAAATGATCCTGTGAAGTATGATCTTACTAAATTATTGGTAATCCAAAATTAATGCCAACTACTCGCGTTCAGACACAAACGAGGTTGTGAACATATTTTGCTATCAGAGCAACCTCTTGGCGGAACGGTGCAACTAGTGCGCGCAACCTGCGGGAAACTATGTCAGGCCGAAATAGGTTACCAAGATGGCGGCTCAGTTTTAGTGCTATTTACTGATAAAATGTTTCTCCTTGCTTTAAATCGTAGTTGTAATGTTTAAAATCTTCTAATATATCTAAATAAATACCATCAATTCATAGAACAGGTTAAATGTGGTCACAAGTTGCTAGAATGCGGAATTTGACAGCTGATGAGCCTGAGTATGAATTTAGTTATATTCAGACATGGGCAGTATCTAGATACTTGTATCTAGTATTTTAAATACATGAGCCAAATGTATCTGTATCTTGTATTTTAAATACCCATTTCTAAAGTATTTTGTATCTTTTTTGAAGATTTAAAATACAAGATACATTTTTATGCGCCTAGAATTTCACAGATAGCTTGATCTCTTGCTTGATTTCAAACAAGCATCAAAAAATACACGTTGCCGTATTGAATCGATCAAGAAAATGTTAAGTATGTTGCCTTACAAATAGAACAAATTAAAATTTAATTTAGAATGAAGTCCCTACATTTTTTACTGTTGGATGATATGTATGATGAGAATAAAAAAAGGATCTTTAAATGTATCTTTTTTGAAGTATCTAAAGATACTATCTTGTATCTTGTATTTTAAATACATCTCTAAAATGTATCTTGTATCTTGTATTTTAGATACCCAAATACAAAGTATCAGTATCTTGTATTCCAAATACATTGAAACAGAGTATTTTGCCCATGTCTGGTTATATTATGGCATTTTGGAGTTTTACCCAGCAATGAGTTATTTTTAAATGATTACCCGAACATTGTTTTAGCCAGGGAAGTGATAATTTACTTCATCTGAAGCACTACAAAGTTACAATCTAATATTAAAGACGTTTCTAATACGTAACTCATTTCGGCCCAAAGTCACACTACAACCTGCGCACATTGCGCGCAACCTGTTGGCGAAGCGGTGGAACTAGTGTTCATTGCGCGCAACCTGTCGGCGGAGCGGTGGAACAAGAGCTTATTGCGCGCAAGATTCAAACGTGGAAACATCCTTTCAGTTAAGACATAATAAAATAAGTTTGTTAGAGATCAAGTGGTCACACATCGATTTGATCTCTTTGTTTTGTGCACTACTAGCTGTTGTAAACATATTGACTGCAATTTATTAATTCCTCAGTGAGAGTTCCTATGGTAATCGTTTTTAACGCGTTATACACAGCGTTTTGCTAGGGCGGAACTTTGTTAAGGAGTGACAAGCAAAATAATCACTGTCTTCTGGAAATTCTACAAATTTGCAAAGAAATTCGAATTTCTAGAAGGCCGTTTCACCATGGCAACACAATTTTACATGTAAAACTGCACTTTTCAAAACGTAAAATAAAGCAGTACAACCCTCATACCTCGGTAAAACGTCCACGAACGTACATTTAAAATTGTTATAATAAAATATTACATATTATATTGCAATATTAAAAAAAACTATAGTAGTATTTTAAAATATTCTATACATTGGAAAGCAGCTTAATACTATTTTGAAAATATCAGTAAATTTTGAAGCGATATAATCTCGAAAATTAGTTAACATTGACCACTTTTTCTTTCTATATTACGATGCAGACATAAACATCTAATGAGTGAAATTCGGAGATTACAGGGACGTAATGCCGAAGAATTGGTATGGATGGAGGTGGGTAGCAGGTGGTCATGGTATGGGAACCTCCCAAACATTTGCCCCTCGCATGAGGGAAATACCACGAAATCATTTGTCAGTAAAGATGGATGACCAATGTGCATCGAGCCCGGGACATGATTGTGTTAGTGTTACTGACCTTGACCCCCGCCCTGATGATGGTCGACGCCGTCGTCGTCCTAATGAAGGAGTTGGTGACGGAGATGTCGGACATGACGCCGGCGACTGACCAATGGGACTCGAGCCCGGGGCATGATTGTGTTACTGACCTTGACCCCCGCCCTGATGATGGTCACCGCCGTCGTCGTCCTGATGAAGGAGTTGGTGACGGAGATGTCGGACATGACGCCCTCGAGCCCGGGGCATGATTGTGTCACTGACCTTGACCCCCGCCCTGATGATGGTCACCGCCGTCGTCGTCCTGATGAAGGAGTTGGTGACGGAGATGTCGGACATGACGCCGGCGACTGACCAATGGGACTCGAGCCCGGGACATGATTGTGTTACTGACCTTGACCCCCGCCCTGATGATGGTCACCGCCGTCGTCGTCCTGATGAAGGAGTTGGTGACGGAGATGTCGGACATGACGCCGGCGACTGACCAATGGGACTCGAGCCCGGGACATGATTGTTTTACTGACCTTGACCCCCGCCCTAATGATGGTCACCGCTGTCGTCGTCCTGATGAAGGAGTTGGTGACGGAGATGTCGGACATGACGCTGGCGACGGCGCCACCGAACAGCCACAGGTTGCTGTACACCATGCGGTACCAGAAGCTGCACTGCAAGATACAACCACCGATTCACATCACTAGTTGAACTTCTGCTCGGAAAAATAGAATCTACGCAAAAGGCTCAATTTCTTCAAATACATATTATTTGAATTACACGAATTTGCGTATAATGTTTTTGTTTATAAATCCACGGATTCACTGATTTATTAAATCGTCCGAATTAAATTCGGTCCGCCGAAGCTAAGGCGTGCGGTCTGAGTGAAGTCCAGTGGGTTACTGACTACAAGAAGAAGCAAGCTCTACCTGGCACCTGCTATGTAGAAGGGGTTGTTGGCGGTATGCCGACAATACATGAATACAATGACATTCGCAGAATAGCGAGGGGAAGATGTCTTTGAGGCATCATGAGCGCCGAGAGGCCGGAAAGTTTATAGCTAAACATTTTACTAATAAGTATTAACTATTAGTAATTGAAATGAACGTTACAAGGGAACCGAGTGATTCCTTTTGACACTTTTGACAGGGACCTATGTTTTCTATTTTTTTATTTGTTTTGTCTGCTTGCACACATAAAACCAACTTATCTGTTTGTAATATTTGTTTGAATTCCGTGCATTGCTAAAAATTAAAATGCAAAATTTCTGATATACCTGACTTTAAGGTGGACTTTTGACAACTTAAAAGTTGTTTAAAAATTATAAAAAAAAATACGCTCTGCTGGGCAAGAATAGGTAGTTATTTTTTGTAATTTGAGCATCCCAAAATCGATTTTAAATTTTTATTTTCGAAAAAAATGCCATGCGAGGCACAATTGGATTTTTTTTCTTTGAATATTAAATAGGTTATTTGCTTCAATTTGTTTATTTTAAAGCCCCAGAATCACTTTGAACTGATTTCAATTCTAAAAACCGTCCAGCGTGGCTGAATCTGGGGGCTTTGCCCCCCAGGCCCCTCTTCCCGGTGTGTCGAAATCCCCCCCCCCCTCCCCCCATGATGAAATTAGTTTCTACACGCCTGATATTTTGTCGTTATTCAGTGTAAACATGCATAAAGTTGATAAAAGCGAAGAAACAACTCACGTAAGGAGCGATATCCCAGAACATCTGCGCCTCCAGCCCAAGGCCGAATCTGTCGGGCTGCGGGTTCTCTTCGAGTCGAACAATGGCGGCTGAGAGGATGCCGATGGCGGTCTCTCGCGGGGGGAAGCTGGAGTGTCCTGCCGTGCCCTTCACTGACAGTTCCAAGGTCAGGTAGCCCTTCTCAGTGACGCTCAATCTGAGGGGGGAAGGAAGATCACTCAGGACTTGATTGCCATGACAACAATCAATGATATTCCTAATGACCACTATAAGGGTCTGTTTCTCAATTAGGTTTCAGGCCTTTCAAGGAAAGTTATTGGTTTTTGCCATGGCAAGTCCTAATCAAATACAGGGAAAGAACGCTATAAGTCCATTTTATGAAAATATGAGCTTGCAGTGAATTTTATGAGCTTTCAGATTTTTTTTTATTTCCAAACCCTGGTTCCAAATATTATTTGGGTCAGGGGGTAAGACAATTCATAAATTACATTACATAATTACATTCACTGCCTAACCAGACATACTAAGGCTATAAATTTCTCAATCGGCTAGCCGGACCGGTTGATATTTCTTCATCTTCTTCCTCCTCACTTTCTTCCTCCTCCATCTTCATAATTAAACCATTCCATATGTCGCTATTTTCCCACCAACTTTCCCCCTCAACCATCTTCCAGTCTTCTCCTCTTGCACTCACATCTTCTTCAATCAAGCTCTTCCACTGCGCTCTAGGCCTTCCAACACTTCTCTTTCTTATCACATTTATTGCTTCCAACTCTGTTCTGGCCATCCTTCCAATATCCATTCTCTTCATGTTACCAAACCACCTCAATCTCTCCTCCAACCTCCAGAATATTAGAAAATATTGCCACAAAGTCTCGAAAAAAGCTATTGAAGTATAGACCTGTATGGAAGATTTAACATAAAACTTCGTTTATCTCAGTTTCATCCGAATGTGACTTATAGCGTTCTTTCCCTGTACACTTCAACTGTTCAAAATTAAGCAGAACATTGAAAATCTGGCCCTCTAGTAACGGTAAAAAGTAAATGTTTCTACAGATCTAAGCAGAGGTTTCAGTACTTATTGATAATCAACTACATAGTATCTGGTCATGAACTTGTAAAATAAACATGGAAAGTTATACGAATTTAGAAATCAAATCAGAGATCTTCAAGAATGTGAATTCAGTACCTGGATTGAAGTATTGAACTGCCAAGAAATTGTTCACCATAACATATTCAACCCAGGCATAGAAGAGAAAACTGTGATGCACTTCTGATGTAGTTGGTACTTTTATAAAACATATTCTATCAATTGTATGTAAATCATGAACTGAAGAAAACATGTACTACATGGATAAAATGTCTCACACTGCCAGTGGCCTGTCCGTGCCGGGGACGATGTTTCTTGTCACTCCCAGCCCCTCGTCCACCAGGAAGTCCAGCTTGTCGACCCCACGTGACTTGAGTAACTTCGCCACCTCGTGAGCTCCTTGCTCTCCAGTGATCTGCGACACAAAGTCAAGGATTCAGGGGACCTTTTCGAGATCGTTCGAGACTTCGGTCCATACGGGTTTAAAAGCCCTTTCGCACGGGCTGACGTCACATCAACTCGAATCCGTATGTAAAAACGACTCGAAGTTGGTTCACGCCTCACTTAAATGTCAATTCTTCACGTTTCTTCAGACCAGGCGCGTAGGAACTAAATGTGCAAGGGGGAAAATAACATTGTAAAAGAATTTAAGCTGGAGATACTAGTGTCTATAGGAATCCTGCTCGTGACGTCACAGTGGTAGAAAAATGGAGGCTGCTATGGTAGGGGAAATGTGTCAAAGCTCTAAATAATAGCAATAAATCATATTTATCAGATGAATATTTAACTTGAACATGTGTAAAGATAAATATTGCGTATTATTATTAGCTTGTACTTACTTAAATATCTTTCTTTCACAAGTAATCACTCAAAATATGAGATTTGGATTTGCCGCTGTCAGATTTGTTTTTCCCTATACTTTTGTATATAGGTTACTATGGCAACCTTTTCTCACGCAGGATGCCTATACGAAGACAACGGGGGTCTGGGGGGAGGGCCCCCCAGCAAAATACTGGTCCGGGGCGCACAGCCCCGGAATTTTTTTGAATCTCAGGCATGAATTTGGTGCATTTCTACGCGATTATAACACTTTTGAAGCATATTTATATCTTGATAATCAAAAAAAAAAAAAAGGTTTTTGAATCAGTGGGTTGGGGGGGGGGGGGGGGGATACTTGCATTATTGACCTCCGGGGAGTAGACCACTATGCCTAAATGTGAAGTGTTATTTTGATGTGATTTTTTGATTTTAATTTTGATTTTGATGTGAATGTGAAGTGCACATTTATTTGAGTGTTTGTCATTTTGTTTACCTCTTCGTCATGTCCGAATGCGATGAAGAAAGTTCTCTTCGGTTGGCCGTGCGTCTTCAGCAAGTGCTCCAGAGCTTCCAGAGCTCCCTGAAACAAGGAAATAGACATTAAAATGAATGCCAGACGAGACGATAATGTTGTGCTTGTGCTCAATAAATATTTTCAAAATACCAATTTATCTTTTATTGATATTGTAAGACCGAGGGTGTGGTTTCATACAACACTATTTTCTTAAGTGAGAGATTCACTAAATTTTCTATCATTTATCAATAATGAAAGGCGTTGTAAACGTTGTTGTTTGGTAAGAATTAAGAGAAATGGGGACTGCTGTAGAAACCGACGGCTGCATTAAATTTTCCCAAATTTCTAGAATCGCCCCAAGACTTACGTTTGATCCTACTTTATTGAAATTTAGGAAGGTAGAAAATATTAAACATTTCCTTGTAATACCTACTATTGAGGAAAAATATGAAACATTGAAAAAATTGGATTTATTTTTCATGTAATCCACAGACGCATTTCTCCCATCCGTCCCTTCTTATATTATTCTTCATCATTGATAAAATATAAAACTTTTCCCATTCTTCTTAAATTTTCTCAATAGTGTTACAAGAAAATATACCTACCTACAGTAGAATAAAACATAGAGCCTTGGGACAATGTACGAAATTTGGTAAAATTTTACGCAGCCTTCGGTTTCTGCAAATTGTTATTAGAATCGCGTTGAGAAAAGCTGAGCAATGAGCAAGATTCCATACAATCATGCCATTGAATGTTCATCGCCCTCACCAAGACCGCCGTCTTGTCGTCGATGGCGCCCCGCCCCCAGACGAACTCGTCGTCGACGAGGCCGCCGAAGGGGTCCACCGACCACGTGGCGTTGTCGGCGGGGACGACGTCCATGTGCGCGGCGATGAGGTAGGGGATGGCGTCGCCGTTGGAGGTCCCCGACACAGTGTACAGGAGACTGTGGCTGTTCACGATCTCCCGTCGGACGGAGGCGGAGGAGTGGACCTGCGGGAATTCTAGGAGACAAAGATAAGAGGCAAACGGAAGCGAACGGGAATCGCACGGTTCGTCAGAGCGTTTTTGAAATTGTGTCTTCCCACTTAAAATTTAAAAAAATCAGATAGTAACGACCCATAACAGCCTAATATACTAAATAATGACGCACACTGGAGCTCATTATGACCTCTGGTGCGACCTTAAAGTGTTAAATACGATATTTTTAATAAAATAATCGAAAATAACCGTATTTAACACTTTGAGGTTGCACCAGAGGTCATAATGAACTCCAGTGTGCGGCATTATTTAGTCTATTAAGCTGTTATGGGTCGTTACTATCTGATTTTTTATAATTATTAAGTGGGAAGACACAATTTCAAAAAACCGCTCTGACGAACCGTGCGATTCCCGTTCGCTTCCGTTTGCCTCTTAAAATTACACCAAAACATTTCGCCTTTATGGCTTAAAGTTTTTGGGGCTTTTCGAAAAATTATTGATCTTGACAAACTAAAATCATGAGAACGAATAGATGTTTGACTAATAACCCTTTAGCGCCTTCGTCACAAAAAAAATTCGCTCAAAGTGATAATTTTGGAGTGGACACTCTGCACTTCACGGTAGAAAAACACACGCCATTAATCTTGCTTCGCTTCAGGCGAGGTTACAGCCGATAGTTTTTTCCTCATAGCAGTGACGTCATAGGTATACATTACGTAGATAATGTTAACAACGACTGTTCACTTGCTCGTGGCAAATTAAATGCAGTAGTGCTGTTGTATCCTTGCAGTCCAGTTGATCAGCATCGTTGCAATAACAATAAACGGATAACCAACAAGAATAGTAAGTATCACATGCAGCATATCAGTGGAATTTTTTAATATGATTTATAATATAGTGGATATTTTCCTTGAACCAAACTCTTACTCAAGTCAAAATGAGTAAGAACAAAACTTTTGCAACAGCTTGTTTTTGGTGTCATCTCATGTGATTAGAAAATCTCACAGAAATCTGCTAAAATAAACTGTAACTAAATGAGCTTTTAATTACTTTTGTATTCACTTCCTGGGGTAAATAAAATGTTTGATCTACAAAATAAATGTTCGAATGTATCCGCTCAGAATTGTTCATCTTCCAAAAGAAACGCGATATTATCTAAATCACGTCGTTCGGGAGATCGGACTCCCAAAATTCAAGTCTTGACATCACACTAAATCGCAGTCTGGGCTACATTGTATTGCAGGGCTACACAAATACTGTATTTAGAAGTTGATGATCTCAATATCATATCTCCCCTCTCTCCTCAGATGTCACGCCTACTTCTCCTCCTGTCACTTCTACTGGCCGTGACAGCGTGCTCGTCACTGCGATGTCTTCCGTGTGACAAGACCACGTGTCAACCTCCCCCTGGCTGCCTCCATGGAGAAGTTCTGGACATCTGCAACTGCTGCAACCGCTGCGCCAAGGGCCTGGGGGAGGCCTGTGGGGGGCCCTGGGGCAGCACTGGGGCATGCGCTACAAATCTAACATGTGTCAAACCCGCTACCGACGATGAGATGGCTAATTTTAATGCTCGTGGAATTTGTGAAAGTAATTGAAGACGTCCATGAGTGATTGGTTATTATTTCACACCTTTGATTAAATGAATATCTACAAAAATAATACACTGGTACCTATAATAAACTTACTTTTGATTTTTAAAATATATTTAACAT
The DNA here is from genome assembly GCA_934045905.1 of Leuctra nigra. Classification (NCBI taxonomy): domain Eukaryota; kingdom Metazoa; phylum Arthropoda; class Insecta; order Plecoptera; family Leuctridae; genus Leuctra; species Leuctra nigra. The sequence goes on along the minus strand of OW203765.1, from coordinate 30,541,404 downwards.
TGCACTACGCAAACATGCAATAATTTTCCTATAAACTCCTACACTCTTTGACCGATATCACCAAATTTTGCAAAGATATCCTACGGGAACCTGCGCACATAGTAAGCTCCCTACATTCTCCTCAAGACACCCGTAATTAAATAAATTGAAAACAGAAGTTAAAATATAGAAATTACGATTTTCAGACATAAAACTAAAGAATCAACAAGTGTATGCTTGTGTATTAGTATCATTATTAGTATTGACTGATTAGTATATAGTGTCCTGACTCCTGAACATCCGATTGGGAGGGGTCGATACTAAAGGGTATTACGTATCAAGCGCACCAACTCAATGAATTTTATGCGATATGTTGAGATGGAGCCAGTCACGTGATACAAACAAGATCTAGGCAGTTTCATGCGCAATCGCAGAAGCTCCGTAGCAGCCTCACAGTCCAGTCGTTTGCAATACAGAGAATCAACAGTAAGTATCACACATGCCTATAAGTTGCTGTTTATGTAATCATTGTAATTGTATAATTGTATAATTGTAAAAATAATTGTAATGATTTGTAATGATTTTTACATACAAAACTGCATTTTTTATATAAGTAATCGTCGAAATAATGTTGCTTTTATTTCGACGATTCATAGATCGGAAAAACATCGATGAACGTGTTTTAAAAATTTTAGAACAACTGATACACGATTTGTTTTTCAAAGATATCTATCGGTCGTGATATCTGTCGTTTGGTCAGAAGAAAAAAGGTAACTTTGTAGTGATCCTGAAAAATTATTTTCTTTGACAACTTTTTCTTGCCACATTATCGTATACATGAATCTATATGCATGGGTCGAATTTGAACGCTTTCTCATAAGAGTGATTTTCGATGGAGGTATTTTGTTTAGCAGCAATGCATTAATGAAGAGCAACGTCCTCGTTCAATGAGAACAAGGATATTGCAGACTGCAATCCTCGGCTCTTCTTGGAAACTTGCCTGCTTGAATTTGCATATTATACCTACTATACCGGTACAGGGCGCCATGACAGTGTAGCACGCGCATCTAGTGGACTATCTAGTTAGTGGATCTAGTAAAATGTGCGGCTTTCTTTACGTTATTTTTCAGTGGAATATGATCAATAATCAAATATCAATAATGTATTCATTAACTACGGCTACGCGATGAGTAAGATGACTGATGAGATAAGATAAGAAGATGATTCGTCAATAAAAAAAATTAAATGTATTTTCATATAATGTGGGTTGCAGGTTCTAGGAGTCCGTTGCGGCCGCTCGGTGAAACGAAACGCGGAGGCGGCAGCTGCCTTTATTTATTTATTTATTTATTATTGTTAGAAAACGTAACAATTATTACATGACAGTTAGTTTAATTGCAGAAATAGATGGGTTATTTCATAGAAATTGTTTTACGAAATATGATTTTAAATCGACGAGTTTCTTAGTTCGTAAAACATTTGACGGTCAATACAGAGAGGGAAGTAATGCCTGTTTGGATAATTCTGATTTTTTTAAATATATTTTCGCTCATACACTTAGCTAATTTCCTATTTTGTATGATAAATATTACTGAATGTTAAAATTATTTGTGTAACTTTCCAAAATACATTTAATTTGTTTAATATTTTTGAGTGATGGCTTAAAATACTACGTTGCATTGAAAAGCAGGTGTTGCGAAGTCATTTTTTGATTATTTTAGCATGGATTTTTTCAGTGTTTTAGGTAATTTTGATTCTAAGTGTTGCACATACCGGTGCTCGCTTATCAACGCGTTACACCGAGAGTTGTAAAACTAAATATAGTCTTTCACAACCTACACACTCCAACACTCAGAGCGTCGCGTCTTTCTATCACTCTCCTCTCTCTTCAGATGTCACGTCTACTCCTCCTGCTGTCACTTCTACTGGCCGTGACGATATGCTCGGCAGTGACATGCCGGCGATGTGACAGACCTGCCTGTTACGTCCCAGCCCCGTCCGACTGTCCCCATGGCGAGGTGACAGACACTTGCGGCTGTTGTATCGCCTGCGCAAAGGGCCCGGGGATGGAGTGCGGGGGGCCCTATGGGTCCACGGGGAAATGTGCAGCGAACCTCAAATGTGTCAGGCCCGCCCACAGGGTTGACGATCATCACGCTGAAGGAGTTTGTAAAAGTACCTAATTGAGTCTTCATGAATACAATAAAATAAATGAATAACTTGATGAACTCTTTTCTTGATTTGTATTTACTATTCACCACACTCTGCCCGCCCAAAAATAAACGGTATTAATTTCATATAGGATTTTGATTTACGATTCTTGGGTGAAATCCATAAACAATAAAGGCAATAAAACGAAATTCAAATACTGTATGTAAATGTTATTTGAACTCACTTTCACCCGAAATTGGTAACTGACCTTATGCGCGGTTTTTCAATGCTCTGCTAAACCAGTTTTTAAACAGTCACTCAACGAATGTCAGTAGTTGTTGTCATTGCAATATAGTCCTAATCGACTGTTTAAAATATAGCAGAGTATTGAAAAACTGTACCCTAGTAGTTTAATTCGACTTTCTTATACATGTATGCAGGTACACTCGACAATTCATAAAACGGTATTTGAACGAAACAGATTGGCTGCTGGTCAGGTTCATTGACAATATCCTTGTTGAGCGAGCGAAGCGAGCGTCTCCTTTTGGCTCTTTTGGCACGGACGTCTTTTTTTTTTTTTTTTTTTCCGTTTACTGACGCTATATAGGTCAGAGTTTTTCTTCGATCGAGCTGAAATTTTGCACACATGTGGAGACAACCTTTTCTGTTTGCTGACCCCTAATTTTTTTGAAAAAAATTGATTGGTTAAAATTTAAATAAACATCTCCTGATGGTAGGTTGAAAAATGAAACTGGTCTTCGATAAATCTGATCAAACTCATATTTTGGCTATACAGGTCAGTGTTTTTCTTTGATCGAGCTGAAATGTTGTACACATGTAAAATCAACCTTCTCTGTTTGCATACCATAATTTATTTTGAAATCCATTCATTGGTTAAAATTTAAATAAATAACTCCTGATAGGCTAAAAAATGAAAACGGTCTTCGAATATTCTGATCAAACTCATATTTTGCATGATCATTAAGACCAATATTGTCTCTTATTTTACAAAATCTCATCACAATCAGTTAAGAACGTATGAAGTTATTGAAATTTTTAATATCTGTCAGTAATGAAGTATCGAAATGAATGTTTTCCAGTGCCAATTGAAAATTGATTCTGATTTGCTTTATGAACCAGGTGCTTAGATGCTATTTTAAAGTTTCGATGAAAAGCATACACTTTTAAGTTGATATCATAATCAATTCGATATGGATGTATATGTTTTCTGTGAGTTGTGTACGCATTTCCGGTTCGAGAATTTGCGCGTATCCGTGCTCGCTCATCAACGCGTTACACTGAGCGTTTCCTAGTTATTATCAATGAAATCAGAGCTCCCCTACTAGAGGTAGATGACGAGTAAGTATAGACTCCATCAGATGATGCCATCACATTTTTTCAGACAATCCATTTCTTTCACTGTTTTATGAATTGTCGAGTGTACACACTACTCTTTTTTATGATTATTGTAGGTTGGATAATTTGACTGTAAAGTCTGTAAACTTACTTTCCATTAAGTAGGCATGCAGGTCCAGAAACGTCTGCGGATCCTGAATGGCCCCTTCATTCGAGACCGTCTGTATCTTCAACGCCCCCGCCAACCTCTGTCCCCTCGCCAGAACGCCTCCCTCGTCGACGAAGTCCACGGGGTACTGGTCAAAGATGTGTTCCAGCTGGTTGTCCAGAGGCTCCACGCTCAACGAGATCCCCAGGACGACGAAGAAGAGGATCAGGAGGACCAGAACAGGGACGCCGATGGCGATCAGGAGGATCTTGCCCCAGTGGTTCTTGCAGAAGGTCTTGGGACAGCATTTCTTGGATTTGCATTGGTCGGGAGGGGCGTCGATGAGATCCAATTTCAAGTTCTGAGCTTCGAGTGTTGAGTCCTGAGAACCCTGAACAGAGATTTGTTTGATTAGAGAAGCGATCGCTGCCGTTTGACTTTAATTCGTGATAATATTCAGTTTTTAATTATCTATCTTATCATCTAATATAATGTAAAGTGCAAGAATCATTATCTTCCCTTCAGAACGAGGATTGAAAACTGATTTCGACTGCTATTTGTATAGGAAATGCAGGAAATGCGAGTGGGTTTTCCAGCTTGTCTCAGAACTAATCAAAGTGGAGTGGCTGGGTTTAGCATATGATACCTCATTTATATTATACTTCAGAGCTACCTTATATCACATTTTAGGAATTTGCAACATTTTGTTTATTTTTTGTCAATTTAGTTCAAATTAGAATAAAGTTATACTATTTGTAATGGGGTGACTGACACTTTTGGCAGATCATTTTGGAGATGGCAGATTACAATATTTTTTCTATTGATGGATACAATAATATACGTACTTCTTGGAAGAATTACGTATTGAACACAAATATTTGTTGTGATTTCCAAATTTATTTTCTCAAATATTATGAAGGGGACATGATTCCACAATACTAACAGCTGTCAATATAAAATTTCTCGTGATTTTACACTTATTTTGTTTGACAATTTGAACATTACTCCTAATTTTGAAACATCAAATAGAAATTTGTCAAATTAATTTTACGTTCAAAATTATTGTAAGTCCCTATGCACCACAATGCAGAAAATATATAATTTTTTGGAAACTATTACTAATTATTGAACTGTCCATGTATTTGACCATATCGAGCTCCTAATATCTGAATCAGTTTTAATTATCAGAAATCTATCAACATACCTTCTCCATATCGAATGCCAAGTTGGTGACAAATTTTCTGAACAACTCGAAACTGCTGCAGAACCCAGCAATGTTCTACACAAAATGAAGATTCGCAACGTCAAACCTTGACAGATATTCTTCAAGTGTCAAACTGATAACAATATTGATTTATTGTTCCAATATCTCTGGGATTATCTGTTCTGATACATGAGAGATGGGGACTGATAATTGTTGATTGTGGGTGTGTATACGTACATACAGTACAGAACTAATGATACTATACAATGAGACGAGTGGTAATGGCTTACGTCTACACTATAGCTATTTTTTTTACTAGGTTATTGCTTTGAATAACGTAAGTTTTCATTCTATAAATAAATTGGAATCTCCCAGATGCGGTGCCAATTCGTACATAAATAGGTAATTTTATTTCTCATTGGTTATTTTTAAATTGTTGCATCACATTGTTGTATTAAAATTCGCAATACACCCTTTAGGGCATAGTGGGCTTAGCCCCCCCCCCCCCCAGCACCTCCCTAAAGCTAAGGGTAATTCTTTCAAGTAGGTACTTTTATTTTAGTCTAAGTATTATTGTACATTTTGTTTACACTGATGGATTGTCCATAACAGCTGTTGCTATGCTTTTAAAATCAAAGATAAAAAAGTAAAAATACTCACCCGGGTTAGATTCACAAAAGCTGTTATCTGTTAATAGACGCACTATCTTTTGTATTCTATTAAAAAGGTAGATCACCCATGTGACCATAATATCAATGCCTTGACAAAGACAAGCCGGCGGAAAACGAAGTGTTCACCTTCACTACATGATGTTCACAAATATCGCTCTCAATGTTTCATATGACACTATAATCATTCTGTAATGCTTCCATGAATTAAAAAGTGGCTGCAAAATATGGCGAAACTGTGTAAACAAGACGCATTTCGCCCGGATTCAAATGGATATTACGAAAATATTAAACTAATACCTGACATTTTAAATGCTAGTTGTATTCCGGAGGCCCGGGTTCGATTCCCGCGGCCGTCCTTCCTGACTGGGGTTTTTTCGTGGTATTCCCTCAGTCGACAGGCAAATGCCGGGAAGGTACCCTACTAATAGGCCACGACCGTCTCCTTCCCACCTTACATCCTTACCCACTCTTCACCATCATCTCCCAATCATCATCATAATCATCCATCCGTCGCCATTAGCCTCGCTGCAGAACAATGCGACGTTAAGCCCCAGGAAAAAAAATATTCCGTATTTTTCACGTATTCCGCAGCCACTTCTCTCAATTCAGGGAATTAAGTGATTTCATATGTGATATGAGTGTCATAATTATATTGAGAGCGATCTTTTATACACAATTCAGTACACAAACAAACTGAATTATATTGTAATACCAAGAACCTAGAGGACCAGATACATCAAGAGATAAAGTTCGTTCACGATAAGAATATCACTGACGTTTTAGTCGATCAAGTCGTTCATTGGTCAGTCACTTGAACACTGCCCTGTCAATGGCAAGACTTTCTTCTTTGTAATATTGAAATTGTATAAATTATGTCAAATACACAATTTTTAATAGTAGTAAATATTATAAAAATTCAATAAAATTGATTTATTTTTATCTACAGCCGTATTATACACATTTTTTGATTATTATATTGATATTTACATGTTTAGGTATACGTTCACTTGACTACGGTAGTACACGCCGCCATTACGGCTTGCTATTCTAATCGTGAATGAACTTTAGGTACACATTTTCAGTAAATACTTTTTTTGAATCCAGCCCGAGATCCAGCCCCAGTAATCAACACAGAATTCAGATTTAGATCAGAATAGAAGACTGAAAATTTAATAAATCAATGTGAAAATCCCCCCCCCCCCCCTTCCCCAGCCATTCATTTTTCCACGCCAGCAAATCCATGCACTTTTATTTTTGGAGTAAATAAATAACACAGAACATACGCCTCCTAGACGCAACAAAAAGTTACGCGAACAAGCAAATAAAATCTCCGCTAACTGTTTTCTCCGTCAAGTTGGTACACTGCATCAACACGCACGCAGCTGCTTGGCAGTGGCTCACTCACTCACTCACTCGAAGTGTGTCATTGAGAAAGCAAGTTCAAGCGCGAAGGTCACTTACAACCTCATTACTCGCACCACGTGGTCTAGTTCAAACATAATAGAACGTTCTGTACTCTGCCATGGCCGACTGATAGCATTGTCAAGTGTTTTGAGTGCGAAATGACGATGTAATTGATCTGATATCTCGGCAGATGTGGTTCTAGTCAATCAAGATGACGCTAGAGGATCATACGCAGGTGAGGAATTAGATTTTAGTGTTTAATGTAGCACTGTTCTGTAACTATAAAGGTAGACAATTCACCGTTATAATGATCGACTTTAAAACATAAAGTGAAGTCATTAGATTTCCATCCAATAATCGATCAAAAACAATTTATTAACAATATAAATATCTTTACAGATATTTTACAGTCATAATATTCGAGAAAACAAGGAACACGACTGACCTCTGGTGGATTCTTTGGAACTAAGAGATAGGGTCTATAATGGAGGATATAAGGGGGATATTTATTGAGCGAGCGTAGCGAGCGTCACCACGGTACACTTATGGCACTTTCTCTGTGTGTTTTTTTTTTTTTTTGTGTTCACTGCCCAGGTCAAACCGCACAACCAATCGATCTGAAATTTTGTACACATACTAACGTAATCTATGCGATCCCTGGGATCTTTTCTGAACGAGATCCTGTGATTGGTTCAAATTTTATAAAAATTATCTTTCGATTGGTTGGTTCGATCAATTTGAAATTTAGCAAAGTCATTGCAACCAACATTGTACCCAATCAAAAAAAAAATCAGCCAAATCCTCCAATTGGTTCAAATTTGGAACCATTTTTCCTGTGATTTTTGAAATTTTAACTGGAACCGATTGACCGACCAACTAAAAACTTCGCATGGTCATTTGTACCAACATTTAAGGTATTTTTGCCAATTTTCACTCTAATCTGTCGTTATTTTCAAAAGTTTTTGTCATTTTAGGGACATTTTGCGTGTTGGCTGTCAAATTCACGGCGACTTCGAATCTACAGTTCAAGGCAAGGTAGTTAGAGCAGAAAGTTTTAAACGATATGAAACTAATAATGACCGTTCAACAGATTGATCTGATATTGTGTACACACACTACATATCATCATATCATATGGGTGGTCCCAGGTATATTTTTTGAACGAGATCCTGTGATTTTTGAAAATTAACAAGGAACCGTTCAATCATAAAGGTTTAATCGATCAACTTAAAACTTAGCAAGGATTGGCACCAATATTTGTGGAGATTTTGGAGATTTTTATACAAGTCTGTGACGAAACTAAAGAATTGTTGGCTTTTAATGACATTCGATAGACATAATTTCGGTTCGAGGTGTTGCGTGTATCCGTGCTCGCTCATCAACGCGTTACACAGAGCGTTTTCCTAGTATAAATAAATTATATTATATTTGCTTTAAGTTGTTTGTAATGACTGAAAAAGTAAACTTGTCACTAAATCATAATTTCAATTGTTTCTCCTTTTTCACTGCCTTATGGAAGCACGAAATTCTAAATAAAAAAGTGCATCTATAGTATTAAAAATTGTGGTTATGGGGTTATGGCCTGATAAAAGATTTCAAGGTAGTCATTCTTGTGGACAATAAAAGCATTTTTACATTTGAAATGCTACATGACAAGAAGAGATGGGCCTATGCCACTAAAAGCATTTGTAACAATTAATTTGTTATCGCGTCCACAAATTAAAGATACATTGTACACTCTCCATTATTTCTGATGATAAAGGAGATAAGATTAGGATGCGAGGATGGACGGTGGGAACGAGGCGGTCGTGGCCTATTGTAGGGAACCGTCCGATCATTTACCTATTCATTGAGGGCACGAAATTGAAACTATCTGTGTGGCCGCAGAAATCCGGAGTGCAAAACAACATTCAATTCATGAATGGGTTGACTTCATTAGCATTTTAGAACACAAAGTTGCCAACTGATTGCAATATCCTGTAAATATTTGTTTGAGCTCTGAAGTATTTTCCAATTACAAACACTTCTTCGAAAACGTATAGGAAAACATTCGCAATGGTGCTATTTCATTTCCGTTTGAAAATATAGCCGATGTTACAATAAAGTCATGAAGATACTATTATTTTCAATAGATCGTACATAATTTTCATGATATAAAATTAATATGCAATCCTATCCACGAAAACCTGTCAGAAAGGACGACCACGTTGAATCGTACACAATATCCATAGTCACGGAAGATTATGTAATTTACAGTTCATGTTACTTAATTATGTTAATTTAAGAGTTGCTCGACCTTAGCGCCATCAAGGTCAAGTTTAAAGTCTAGCCGAGTGTTTTGTTATTGTTCTGGCTTTATAACTTCTTCGCTACTTGCAGCTGCAACTTGCAGCGTTTCAATTGAATCGTTAGAGAAAGGTCAGGGGTCCAAAATGACGCGAAATCGAGTTATTTTTATAGAGATTGCTTGTATGTCAAATGGAATCAGTCCGCTTATTCTGACATCATTGATGAATTTCCTGTCGATAGCCCAAATGACGTTACCGAAGAACTTTCTGGATATTTTAATATCGGCCAAAAAGAAGTGAGCACAGCAAACTTCATCGTGAAAATTCCAAAATTCTACCTATAATCCGTGAAGAATTTGGATGAAGACCTTATTTCCATTTGGGCAAAGATCCAGGTTAATTCAATTTTAATTGAGGGGGGGGGGGACACCGATTAGCATAATATACAGGTCCAGGGATCATAGCCCCTGAAATATTTTTAAAATTTCAACTCAGTTCAATGCATTTAATGGTACATTATACACTCTCAACAAATCATAAAACGGTATTTGGACGAAACGGATTGGCTGCTGGTCAGGTTCCATGAAAATCAATCCTTGTTATTATCAATGAAATCAGAGCTCATCTACTAGAATTAGATGACGCGTTAGCAAAGACTTTATCGGATGATGCCATTTTTTTTTCAGTAATCCGTTTCACTGGAATAGGCTGTTTTATCTTTTGATGAGTGTACGTTTTCTACGTGATCTGTCTTTTTTTAATATGTTCCAATTATTTTAAATATGTTTGTTTTTTAGATAAAGCTCTGATTTCGAGAGGGGGTGGGTGACCCCTATCGCCCTGAAACGCAATTGATTACTTATTTTATTCCAGGCCCCAGCGCCTCCTCGGCCCGGATTCGGCCGCCGCCATCGCTGCTCCATCCTCGTGGCCGTGTTGGCCGTGCCGTTGCTTCTGGTCACAGTACTACTCTGCGTGGCCGTGCTCCGTGCCGTGCTGTTGCAACCCCCACAGAGTCACGTGCTACCGGGCGGCCATGTTGTCGAGATGATCGACACTAGCGCTGCTCGTGAGCGCATTGAGCGGCTGGCTGGAGCGCTCAGGATCAAGACGGTCTCCTATGAACCTGGACGACAGGAGTTCCAGGAGTTGATCAGGATGAGGGAATACTTGGAGACAAGTACGTTACTTTGAAGTGAATAGCTCGGTGTAACGCGTTGATGAGCGAGCACGGTGAAGGTTAAAATTTAGAGATTTATTGATATACGTTGAATTCATTTCAAGAAACTGATCATGCTCAAAACTTACACTTATCTTAAATAGATTCATATTTATTTACATAGTAAATTTCAGGATGATTAGCTAAGACGGCTGAGTAGTGAGCGTGGCTTGAAGAATTTTTTAAACGATTTTTAACAATAATATCTATAACCAATATGTAATTGTGAATAAAATAATGCTTTGTACGAGTCTTCAGAACAGTTCAATGAAAATAATTTCATTGTTTGGAATGGGTTAATAGTTTTATTTCGTCCTACAGCCGTTTAGTGCCTCAAAATTAGTACAAATATGGTCTGTAGGACAGAATAAAACTATCAGTTCTCAGATCAGATGTGACTTGTAGAGTGGCGACAAAATAGAAACAAATTATACTTTATCAGTTCAATAATTCTTCAGTATTGTTCGTGCAATAACACACTATTCGAATTGATCCGAGAAAGTAAGCTAACGTAACTCTCCACATTTGCAGGTTTCCCATTGATCCACGGGTCCCCCTTCATAACCCGGGAAGTAATCAACGAGTACAGCCTCCTCTACACTGTGCGTGGTGCATCTGACAACAACGCCACGTTGCCATATCTCCTGGCGTCGCACTTCGACGTCGTGCCTGCTGATCCGGCAACATGGGAGGTGCCGCCGTTCTCCGGCACCATCGTCAACGACACCTACTTGTACGGCAGAGGCGCCATGGACGACAAGTCATCGGTTTTGGTAGAAATCTTCAGAAACAAACTTTTTTTGTCATATCATCAATTTGTAAACATTGTAATGAATGGTAACTTTCTTATAACGATTGACGATATTTTATATTTTATATCAGACATACTTCTCCCAGAGAAGAAAACTAAAGTTTTAATTTGAAAATTATGGAGCTTACATGCATACTTATCATGTTTTCTTTGTAATTGTTATATTATAAGGAAAATTACTGGTCATATACATAATAAGGAAGTAGAGCAATTCCATGATTAGACATAATTCCCGATCGTCATATTCTGCGTACTAGTCTAGTCTAGTAAAGAATCTTTATAAAATTTGCATATCTTGGAATAAATTAAATAAATATAAAGAGTTGGAAACGGCCAATTCGTAGTCGGTTTTTCACTATGACTTCATTGCCATAGCAACAACTAATAGCATTCCTGCATTGAGAAAACCGCAGTTAATCGAAGGAGATTCACGTTTTGAAACCATTCACGTTTGCAATTGTATCAAACTTGAAACAGTTAACTACTATTGCAATAATTCCCCCCCCCCCCCCCCCCCCCCCCCCGCCCCGGGTCACAAACCCTGCCTCACCGTTGAAATGAGTCATGAAATAGTTATTGTTTTTGGTAAAGGTTCTTCCAGCTACTTGACACTTGTGGATTGTTCCAGGGCGCACTGGAGGCACTGGAGTACATGCTACAGGCTGGAGACCGACCGCGCAGATCTTTCTTCTTGGCTTTCGGCCATGACGAGGAGGTAAGTAATTACACATCAGTAATTAGCAAGTAGATTACAGATAATTAGTCAGGTCGCCTCTAGAGGCAATCACTTCTTACTTATACATGCGGCATTGTCACTGTCTGAAGACATGAGGATAAACTGTCAACAAATAATATGTAATACCTCGCAAAATACACTTAGATTTTTTTTTTTATAAAATTATCTGGAAAATGCAGTTCATCATTAAATATTTACAATGTTGAAATAACCTTCAACTGAAGATTTTGTCTAACTTTCAATTAAAAATGTGTCAACTCTTCTCTTCAAATCCAAACTCCCATCCCATTTCTCTTTCACGCTTTTGACAATCAGCCCCCCTCCTTTCAGCAGTGCCTTTGACAAAATACTCTTTGTGGGATCGACGACCATTTCAAATCATTTTGTATGGAATCAATATTGAAAGTCTTCTCACAACGGGCCTCTTCGCCCCTACATACTTCCGTCGTATTTTGAACAATGTCCGCGTGTTTGCTCCGACCCTGCTTGGTGCTGACTTATGTCTGTTTAATACTTGTGCAGGTGGGAGGGAGCAACGGCGCTGGCAAGATCGCAGCACGTCTGCTGGAGCGTGGAGTGACATCGTTGGATTTCATCTATGACGAAGGAATGCCTGTTGCCAAGGGTCTGGTACCAGGGGTCGAGGGGTTGGTAGCCATGTAAGTAGGAATAATAAATGCGCCAAGAATATTATGATAATTGTTGGCCATATGGAGAATAATTCAACATTCAATGATGATAACAAATAACAAGTTTATCTACTAAATAATCAACCTACTGCAACATTTTAATACATTCTACTGAGAGCCAACAAATTAGAGTAGATTATTATGGTTTAACAGCGCGTCAACGACGAGGTTATATTGCGCGCATTAATTTTTACTTTTAACTTTGTTGATCATAAGTGGAGAACATAGGGAGGGGTCGCCCTAACGGGCACGATCCAGGGGAGTCTGAAACTGGTGGAAAAACCAGTTCAGAATGTGGACAGTCCGAGGGGTGGGGGGAGGTTTCGGGCCGGTGCGAACAGATTTCCGGGGGAGGCCGGCCCGAGGGGCCCGCGAATATCGTAGGGCATGGGACTAGGTCGACCCTGGACTGCACTTAGTTGGAACAAACTCGTCATGTGACGTGACAGAGAAGGGCTACGCGACCCTGACCCTCACAGTGATTTCCAGGACACTCCAGCTTCCCTCCAGCCGAGACCTCCATCGGCAACCTCCTTGATACGACGTTACACAGTGTCTGTCTCCAGGGTGGGCGTGACAGAGAAGGGCTACGCGACCCTGACCCTCACAGTGACTGGATCTCCAGGACACTCCAGCTTCCCTCCAGCCGAGACCTCCATCGGCGTCCTGGCGGCGGCGGTGGCTCGTCTGGAGCAGAACCCGCTGCCCTCGATGTTCGGCACAGGTCCAGAGAGACAGATGTTCGAGCAAGTCGCTCCGCATGTGAGCAAATACTTTACACTTAGTGTCCGGTCATGTCACGTCTTTGGGGTCATAGACATTGAGGTGTTTGGTGGATGAACCCTCATAAATGCCCTGCAGGGAATTTATCGATTAGACAAATAGACAGCATAAAAACTGTTTTTCTAGCTCTGCCTTTTCAAAAATGTCTTTTGCAGTTCGAGCTAGTTCGAGCTTTGTTACAACCTGTTGTTGAATAACATAAATAGATATCCAGATCGTCGAACTGCGTACGAATATTTTAAAGAAGCAGAGAAAACAAGATAATTTTTAATGTTGTATCTTTCAAGCACAAAGGCAATGCCTTCCAAAATTGCCCAGGAAGGAATTGTTGTATAGAATATAATAACAATTAATTTATAGAATGGCTGACCAACAGTATAAATTTGTATTCTGACAGTGCTTTTGTAACAAAAGAAAGGATATTTGACTGAAGAAAAGTGCAAAATATTGTGAATTTTTTAAAATATGATACAATTTCGTCTGTGAATACATACATTTGAGAAATATTTCAAGACAATTGCATACAATGATCATAAAAATGTCCATAACTCTTGAATATGGTTAATTTTCACATGCTCTCTTGGATCTTCTAAAAGAAGAACCAAAGCCACGAAAATACTTTTGGTCACTTCTTGATCATAACATTCTATGTCATAGCTCATGAAGAATAATCAACCCTTCTCAGACATACCCTATACGCAACCCATATACACAGCATCTGATCTGATCATTTTGTGCATTGCAACTATCTCATCTCAAGGGATGGAATGTTCTAATCGACAATGTGTTTCCAGAGTTCCTTCTTCTACCGCCTTCTCTACTCCAACATGTGGATGTCGTCGGGAGTGATGTCCTACATGATGCAGAAGAAGGCGGTGACCAACGCGATCGTCAGGACGACCACCGCGGTCACCATGTTCAACGCAGGGGTCAAGGTCAGTGAGTTGACCTCGGGTCACAAGGAAGTACAGGGGTTAAGGGGAAGGACGACTAAAATGACCAACGCCGTTCTTGAATCTATGACCATCACGATTATGTCAAGCCACCATTTTAGGGACACACATTTGAGCATTTTAGTGGACAATTTTGTTGATTATGATTCAACAAAACCGCCCTCAACGAGCTGTCCATGTCCAGGAGAACGTGATCGCCGCCTCCGCCACGGCCGTCGTCAACTTCCGCATCCACCCGTCGCAGAGCGTCGCCGACGTCGTGGCGTACGTGATGGCTACCGTCGCCGATCCCCGCGTGGTCGTCGCCGTGCGGTCGAATCTGGAGGCGGCGCCAGTCTCGCCCTGCGGCGAACACGACCTCCAGTACCAGGTGCTGGCGACGACCTTCAGACAGACGTTCGACGTCGACGTCGTCGTGCCAGGTATTTGCAGTGACGTTTATGACCAGTCTTTCAATACTCTGCTTACTTTTAAACGGTTGTTTAGGACTGTATTGTCATGGCAACAACCAATGACATTCCTAGAATGTAACGGAGTATTGCTAATTAGGTAGAGGGCGTACAAATCTACTCCATTTATGATGAATAATTTCGCCTTCTTTCCATACACTGTTTGTAATATGTCGGGAATTCCAATGTGAAACGGAGCAAGTTGGCTCGGGCAGTAACGCAATGTACTTTCATTCCGGAAATCCCGGGTTCAATTCCCGTAGTCGTCTTTTCTGACTGAGGTTTCTCGTGACTTTCCTCAGTCAAGAGGCTTTAATGCAAGCTTCCATACTAATAGGCCACAACTGCCTCCTTCCCACCACCCGTCCTTACATTATTCTTTGTCATCAACTCCCAATCACCGTAGTTATCAGTGTTGTGATTAGATAATTTTATTTCTATCTAGATAAAGATAAAGATAACCTGCCAAAAATTTATCTAGATAAAGGTAATAGATAAATTCCAAAGAAATCATCTACATAATAGATTAAGATAAAAAATAATGATCTAGCTAATTGTTATAGATAATAGATATTTTTTTTACCATATACTACTGTTCCCAAATTTTTCTCGAATCCTAAATTTGGAACTAAGATTTTTAAAAATGGGGCCGTCAAAACAAGCCAACTAATGCGACTAAACGAAGATGATCTTCCTTTTTCATATCATCTGACATTTGAGGTTCGTGCATGTTCATACACACAAATACATTTTTTTATCTAGATAATCGCCAATAGATAACAATATTTTTATCCATATAAATATGAAGATAACCAATTATTTAATTATCTAGATAAGATAATTATCTAGATAATTTTAAGATAAGATAATTATCTAGATAATGTTATCTAGATAAGTCACAACACTGGTATTTTCGTTAATTCGTCACAATTACCCAGGTTACAGAACAGTGCAACGTTAAACATAACTAATCCATACCTCGGAGGTAGTAGGCCAAGTCAATTTATATTAATAATGCCAGTAATTCTGCCTTGAGTCAATCATATTAGTAATGGTAACACGAATCGTTGTGTACGAAAATACTTAAATATTACAAATTTATAAGTGTTTTGAAGGATTCAGGATAAGAATAATTATTAACATCATCTTGATCGGGATATTTCATCGTGTTAGTTTATTTTTTAGGTAATGTCAACAGTTTCGATCCATGTGTTTGGACCTTCTTCAGGACAAAACTTAACTTGAAAAAACCAAAGCATATAAAACTGTATAAAATAAAAACATATAAAACAACATATAATGTATAACATATATAATGTATATGTATAACATATTATAAAACTATATGTAAAAAATGGATCGAAACTGTTGACATTACCTAAAAATAAAATAACAGGATGAAATATTCCGATCAAGAAGATGTTAATAATTACAGTATTTGTTAACATCAAGGCAATTGATAGAGCTTGCGATTACATGATTCCAAATGTGTGCACGCAAAATCGAGAAAATGGACTTCCGGCCTTCTACCTCTGATTTACAGATATAGCTATTTGATAATTTATGGGCATTTTTTTTTCTAGAAGTATTTTGCTGTTTGCAAGTTTTCGAGTAAAACATTCTTTTCGTTATTTTGAGCTCAGTTTTCAGATGAGCTAATCTCTTGTTGTGTTTCCCCCAGCTGTGGTGATCGGCAATACCGACACCAAGTGGTACTTAGACTTCACTCGCCACATCTTCCGTTCCTACCCCTTCGTCGTGACCCTCGTGGACTCCGCCCGCCTCCACGGCGTCGACGAGAGGCTGTCGCTGGAGGCGTACGACCGCGTCGTCAACTTCTTCTACCGGCTCATCAAGAACGCGGACTTGGCGGCGGAGGGTGACGGCAGCACGAGCACCACGAGGAGGTTCGGGGTGGAGTTCTGATGACGTCGTTGAGAGGCACAACGACGGCGTCGACGACATCGATGGAGGGTGTTGGGAGGACGAGCACGACGATTAGGTTCCGGGTGGAGTTCTGATGACGCCGTTGAGGCACAACGACGTCGTCAACAATAACATACATGTGATAGGAGAGCAATGGACTGACGCTCATACAACGAAAATAATGAAACAATCTTTTGAACACTTATTGATACGTTTGTGTGTTGTCTTGATACACGAGGACGATGTGAACATTTCATTTGTATTGGAGACAATATTATCGAATCGAAAAATGTGTGATCAATGTCAAATTTTGCTCAATTAAATGGGGTAGATGTAAATAATTTTTGGTTACATTTTCATTTTGGGATTTATTTATAAAATCAACCTATTTGAAAGAAGGTTTGCTGGTTGAACTTAGACCTTACTTTGCTCTTAAAACTGTAATGTTATTTTTCCTGTTTTTACCTGTAAAAAATACGAACAAATACAATATTTTCGTGATGAAAATACATAAAATTTATTTGAATTTTTGTAATTTCAGGTACAAATCAAATTTTTTCAGTAATCATGTATTCCTGTTCACTGTCCTGTTAATTGCATTGCTGACTCAAAGCAGGTAGGTATCTATTTTCTATTATGAATGGTCACAAGGTGTATTCTAATTGAGTATTTGACGACATTGTACACTAGTCACAAGTGGACCCGGAGGCACAAATCTCCATGTAATGAGATAGTTTTGCTGATGTGTATTCGACCACAATAAACCTATAGAGATGCATATGAAGTTTCAGTTTTCACTGCCAAAAATACAATTGAAGTGTTGCCCATTTCAAAACACTATAAGATGGCCGAATCTCGTATTTTTCGAACAAATCTGACACGATAAACAATGTCTGTCAACCATGGTGCTGTCAACATAAACAGGAAAACAGAGTTCCCCCAAACAGAGTGACATGTAACTAGGGATTTAGGCGCCGGTACAAATCTAAATTTTGGCGCCCTTCCCCATATTTACCGATGCACAATCGTGGCAACTAACAAATCACAATGAAAGTGTTTTTAAGCATTCAAATGAAACTATTAGGACTTTTCACAAACTATTTTTTATTATAAATCAATATTTCGTCCACGTTTCTGTGGATTTCTGTGTATATGATGAAACTAAACAAGTAAACAGCAAATTGTGAAAGAAAACCGAAGAAAAAAAAATACAAATGATGAGACAAATTAAAAAATTCCATGTGGCCCACAGAAAACATTACAGAACTGTAAAGCTGGGTTCCCATACTTCGCTTTCATTTCGCATTCGGTTCGCTTTCGCGTCGCGTAGTTTTTAGACGTTTCAAACATATGTTTTGACGTTTCAACTTTCAAGTTTCACTTTTTCCGCATTTTCTTGCCGTTCTTGCATATTATTTGATTATTATCCGTCGTTTTGTTTTTAACTATTGGCAGAATACTATTTATGTTTCGCGTATCCATGGCGTATCCAATAGTTAAAAACAAAACGACGGATAATAATCAAATAATATGCAAGAACGGCAAGAAAATGCGGAAAAAGTGAAACTTGAAAGTTGAAACGTCAAAACATATGTTTATTAATCGAAAATCAAATATAAGCTCGAGGTCGACCGGAAATGGAGATTCGATACATCGCATCACTTCCGGATTTCGCGCGTTTCGGTTTCGTCGAAGTTGAAGTTGGTCCAACATTTTTGCATTTCGGAGACGAAATTAAACATGGACGATTTTCTGTGTTAAAAGGTAGCCATTTTGCGAAAGCGAACTGAATGCGAAGCGAAAGCGAAGTATGGGAACGCAGCTTTAAGCTTTCTGTGAGCCACATGGAATTTTTTTAATTGTCTCATCAAATTAGGTTTGTTCGTCGGGGTGTTCTAACCTGCTCGGAGCAGGCGGAAGTACGTCACTGAATATGTTAGGTGCATGAATTACGAATCAAAACTCGACGGATAGGTATAAGTAAACTTTTCCGTGACGACTTCCGGTGTGATCCGAACAGGTTAGAACACCCCGACGAACAGACCTACTGTGTACCTATTTTTTTCTTCTGTTTCCTTTCATATCTTGCTGTTTACTTGTTAAGTTTCATCCTGATGAAGTTCACAGAAACGTGGACGAAATATTGGTATTTATATATTAAAAAATAGTTTGTAAAAAGTCTCAATAGTTTTATTAATTAAGGGGGGAAAAGCGTTTTTAATCATGTTTCACACCAATTTTTCACCCTGAAGGGATGATCGCACAGCTTTGACATTTGATATGCGTTGTCATGTAGCTAAATGAGCTATATTACTACAGCTTTCGACTTTCGTTTCTAATTGCGTCTTTGCTAGGCGGAACCCCGAAAACGCCACTGAGCTACTTCGCGTACCGCCCGACTTGATATAAACCTCGACTACTTTATCGACAGTTACTTTCACGCAACAATTGGCTGGTGAACCATACACAATGAACTGTCATCTCCAACCTCCATCAGTTGATCAAATGTGACCAACAAATTACAGTTACGTACCTGCTAGTGTCCGTAACTGTTCCGTGCTTGCGTCGAGTTTTCTTGGCTTTAAGCTTTTGCCAAGAACTTAAATTATAAGGATCGGTATTAACAAAATGATATTTGACGAATTAACTAAATATTTAATTGGAGAGAGCCAATCAGATTTCGTAATTTGACATGGAAAACGATTTTAAATTGTACAAATGGAGTGTATAGACCCCTTTTTTAAATTATCTATTTAGCTCTATTTTTCAAAAAATTTCATATGCAGATACCGTGATCATAATATCTATTCATGTTATGATCCATTGTTGAAAAAAGATATGAGGATCACGGTACATATGAAATTTTTTGCAAAGCAGAGCTATCTAGATAATTTAGAATGTGGTCTATTGATGAGTAGACAGCTAGTCTTTCTTGAGTATTTCTGGGGCTTCCTTCAGACGAAAGAAAAATGCTGTGAAGGTTCCCTTTACTAATATACCACGACCGCCTCCGTCCCACCATCCACACTTACCTATTCTTCATCATCATCTAACAATCATCATCATAATCATTCATCCGTCGCCATTATCTTAGCTGCAGAACAGTGCGAATAGATATTCACCAAGTCACATTTGTAATGGTGAAATAAGTAATTGTGTAAGATAATACTTCAATATAAACGGTAAAATGAATGCAAAATTGAGAAAATGGACTTCCGCCCTTCAACCTTTTAGGTTATAAACCAACATCTAAACGTTTTTCCTAAACTTCCCGTGTTAAAGTTTTGTTCATTCTCGGAAGACAATAAATTGAAACCTAATTATAATACCTAATTTAGGTATGTATGATCTAGTTGAAATGTTGGAAAAACTAATGCAGGGTGGTAATTTTATTTAAAAAATAAATATTTTTGTTTTTTCGATCGATTGAGTAGATTATGTTGATTCGTTCCTTTTACAGCCTACGCTCAAAAGAATTTCAAGATACTAGGAAAACGCTCTGAGTATTGTATTGTATTGTATTGTATTTTTATTAATCTCAAAAGACATATACAGGGTATTTGTATAGAGCATCGTCAATTAAATAGGTATAAATATTGTAAATACAAAACACAAATAAATAACATGTAAAAATACAATGAACACTATAGTCTGCCATTAAATAAAATAGCATTGTCGATAAATAAAGTCACAAGTGTAATGTTCACACACAATAATGTTCACAAAGTCAGCAATTAAAAATTGGATTTAAATTTAAAAATAGACAGAATCAGTTTAGTGTTTGAAATCACCTTCAAGATATTCACTAAGGCTATAAAACGGATTCTGTAGGAGAAAAGTTTTGAGACTTGTAATGAATATAGAAAAGGACGTAGATTCAGTGATACGACGAGGTAATTGATTATATATAAGCATACAGGTGTAGTGGGGGCTGCTGGTGAATGAAGCTCGCGTGTGCGTTGGGATTCGGATGGAGTTCTTGCCTCTGGTAGAGTGTTCGTGAACAGAGGAGTTGAGAGGGAATAGCTGAGGGTGGGACCGGACAAATGTGCTCGCAATTTGTATTAGGGTACCTGTCAGGGTTAGGTTTCGTAGCTTTGGGAAGTGTGGCTTGGCGGACTGCCGACGTGAAATCCCAGCTAAGATCCGAATGGCCTGTTTCTGGAGGATAAATATCCTGTTAGCCGCAGATGAGGTACCCCAAAATAAAAGACCATAAGCAAGGTGGGAGTGAAGATGAGCGTGATATACCAAACAGAGAGAATGTGGACTCACAATACTCTTAAGACGGCGTAGAAGAAAGCAGCAACTTTGTATCTTATTAAAAGTTTGTTGGACGTGCACAGACCAGTCTAGGCTAGGAGTGATGTGGATTCCAAGAAATTTGATAGAAGGAGCGCTGGGAATAGAGGAGTTGTTAACTTTAATCAAGGGCGAAACAGACGGCGGATTAGCTTTAAGATGAAACTGCAAAAACACCGTTTTGGTCGCTTGAAGGGCTAACTTATTGTTTTTGCAGTAAGTAGCCATCGCAGCAGATTGGCTATTGACAGTCTGAGTAAGAGAATCAAGTGAGTGAGATTTGGGAGCTGTAAGGAGGTGAGTAGTGTCGTCAGCAAATTGAAAAAGATGCCCATCGGATAGAAGATTGGGGAGGTCGTTGATATAGAGCAGAAATAGAGAAGGACCAAGGACAGAGCCTTGAGGAACCCCGCACTGCACAATTCGAGAAGATGAGGTGGAATGATGCACAGAACTGGTATTGGAAGAAGGGATTGACACAACTTGAGATCTATTAGATAGGAACGAGGCAATCCAATCATTCGCCGAGTTTTGTATCCCATACAAGTTCAGCTTGTGAAGCAACAGCCGATATTGTGCACTCCTATTATTGTGGGCGTTATTTTCATTAGCAAAAGTCCTGTGCCCCCCCCCCCCCCCGCTACTTCTCTTGGCATGATGAGGGGAAGACGTCTGGCTTTAACGTGAATTCTGGGACGCGAGACAGCCCTGCGATTGTATACCTAACTTTGCTCGACAAACGATCGACAACTCTTATAAGAGATTAGAATTGGCTCGACTTTGTAGTCGATCCCCCCTAAGAGTTATCGATCGACACATGTTGACAAAAGTTTCTCTGTGCAGGACCTCTATGCACCTTCTAGCGATCCTACTTATTCAATGACCTCTAATTTATCAGATGAGGAAGATGGAATATCATGTTGAGAAATTATTTGTATAACTTATACCATTCCATTTGATTTGGAGACAATGTTAGCGTAGTCGATAGATCAAATTTTGTAAAATTTTGCTGAAATGAAATGAGGTAGATGTAAATCATTTTAGGTTACGTATTCGAGAAAATAGGAACACTACTCATGACCTCTGGGGCACATTTAGATATATAAATAATTATATTAAATGTGATCTAGTTGTTTGTTATGGCTAAAAAGTAAACATTAATTTATTTAAATTGTACTTGTTTCTCCTTTTTCACTGCAGTGGGAAACACGAACTGTCAAAATAAAAAAGTGCATCTAAATAGTTTCCAAGAGCCATCTTGCCAGAAGTGGTCCCACTCATTTGAGCAAATTGTTACCCGTGTGGGATTTATTCATAAAATCTGAACTGATTTGAAAAATTGAACTTTTCCTGATGATATGTAGAGGTACTTTGCTCTAACAGTATTTTTATTCCTCTTCTGTTTTTACTGTCATGTAAAAATAAACAAACAAATACATTTTTGTGATAAAAATAAATATAATTTATTTGAATTCCAGTTACAAATCAAACATTTTACAGCTACGAGTACGTATAATATCACAAAGACAAAACGTTAATGTGTATCAACATTCAATTATCACTTATAGTAAATTAAAATATACGTTCACTATTATTACAAAACAGGTATTCCTGTTCCACAGTCTTGATGAATATCTCCAGAAAACTATAGGGTATGAATATCATGTCAACAGAGAAATAAACACATTCTGTTCATAAAAGCGTTTCATAAGAATATTGTCAAATTTATCACAGACACCTGCATTTCGATAGAATTTATAACTTGTATTCTTATCCTCCAAAGAATACGTAAAATAGACAAACAATAGGCACAAACATTCCTTTAAGAATTAATTTAATTGACGATAGAAAGCCGACATCTTCTTTATCGCGATTGGTAAATAGCCGTTCCCACCACTTGGGCTTGTTCTTTTCCTTCTGACACAGAGGACATAAGTATTCGTTGTTGCGCCTGCAGAAATGGATCTGCAAACCAGCTTGTTGGCAGCGGTAGCAGATGATGTGGCCGAGTTGACAATGGAACATCCAGATCTGGGGATATTGGCGGCATTGAGAGCAGACGAACTGTTGTGAACTACTGGAGCCGAACAGCTCTTTGATGACCCATTCCATGAATGACGTCACTGAAAAAATAAGATTTAACTCGGTGGACTCTTGCTTATTATTGATTCTAGAACATTCTCAATTCGGATGGAATCCGATTCCATGCAATGTAAATTCGTATGGCCGTGATCGGATTCCAGCAGAATGGAATTGGGAAAAATTATGGTGTTATTTGGGTCTCTTTATCTTCTACGAATAAATAATATCGGACGAATAACTCGACCTTCCATCTCTATTAATTGAACTATTACTTTTTAAAGGTCGCCTTACCTAAACACATTAATTGTCAAAACTTTTAAGCTATTCTTTGTTTACAAATGGAAACATAGTTTTTTTGTGCGTTTTCTGGAGTGTAGAAATATCAGCAACAACTTAATAGAACAAAATGAATGATAGCCAACACAAAAATATAATTTGAAATTTTTTTTCTAAAATTTGATAAGTGTTTATAGTACAGTATTTATTCATAATTTGTTAAGTTATTTATGGCAGCGTTCGAATCGTCGACAGTCAATAGCCAACTCAAGACATCGTTGTGGAGTGTCAATGCCGTGTCAATGTTATTCTCCCATAAGAGTTGTCGATCGACTATCAACCAAGTTAGGTACACTCGACAATTCATAAAACGGTATTTGAAAGAAATAGATTGTCTGAAAAAATGTGATGGCATAATCTGATGAAGTCTATACCTACGCATCATCTACCTCTATTAGGTGAGCTCTGATTTCATTGATAATAACAAGGATTGATTGTCAATGAACCTGACCAGCAGCCAATCTGTTTCGTTCAAATATACCGTTTTATGAATTGTCGAGTGTACATTATCTCAACAATGGAACGATGAGTCACTGAGTGCAAAGTGATGCCACGTTCATCCCCTGAATATTATTACGTAAGCAATTATATCTTCAAAAGTATTATAAAATGTAGCCGTAATGTGGGGACATAATATTCCATGCATCTAAAACGTGAAAAATAGTTTGGACCTCAGAGGTATCATTTACTCGATTTTGCGTTGCGCACTTTAGAAATAATGTAATCAAGCTCTATCATTTGCCATTTGACTGATGTCCACATACAGTTATTTTGAAGTATTCTCTTGCACAGTGACTCGTGCCACCATTACAAATGATTAGATGAGAGGAAGAATGACTTGTTATGAGATCACTTGCCGAATCATGGAACTGGACTTCCGCCCTTCCACCTTTGAGGTACAGAGCAATTTCTTGATTTATCATTAAAATGATTAGCATGATTTTGTACATTTGACCTAATAAAAAATGATCGGTGAACAAATTTGAATGATTGCTGGTCATGTCCCATAACGAATCAAAGCTTGTTATTATCATTGAAATGTGAGGTCACCTACTAGAGTGAGACAATGAGATCGCTTGGACTGACTTCTGATGGTGCGATCTTACATTTTTCAGTCAATCAGATTTATCGAACGATCATTTTTAGTTGTGCTTACTGTAAGGTACACTCGACAATTCATAAAACGGTATTTAAAAGAAATAGATTGTCTGAAAACAATGTGATGGCATCATCTGATGAAGTCTAAACTAACTCGGCATCTAGTAGGTGAGCTCTGATTTCATTTATAATAACAAGGATAGAGTTTCAAGGAACCTGACCAGCAGCCAATCTGTTTCGTTTAAATACCATTTTATGATTTGCCGAGTGTACATGTAGCTATTAGAAAATACACTCTAAATGTCAAACGTTAGTCGCACAAAGTTCTATTGAAAATGTGATGTTGATAATCTTTACGTTGTCTTCAGAAATAAATGGACATAAAACTAAATTTGAATAGATGTGGTCTAAACATAGGTACAAACAAATGGTTTTTCTTTTTAAATAATTTTGTATAATTCTTCATTATCTAGTGGAGCGGTCGCTCCACCCAGCCAAGTCGTACCGTACACTCACACTCACTCAACATACCGTATATGCATAATAAACTGAGGAGCAGACCAACCACTTTTACTGTAAGCAACAACACGGCATTTTCGGCCTACTGGATCTTAAAATTAGAAAATCTCACATTGTTGCGATATATCTTAATTTCGAGCTATGGCCCACCCCACTACATATACCAAATTAGGGAACAATATGTTATGCCGTTTGCGAGCTAGAGGGCCGTGAAAAACGTGAAATTACACCCCTTTTAAAACTATCTTGATCTGATGATGATGATATCAGGAAACACCGCAATCACCGCCACAGCCTAAACGGCTGAGCCGATCGATCTGAAATTTTCACCACATGTGCACTTTTGGCGTCTGAGGTGCCTTTTTATAAAACCAACAGGAAGCCGCCATTTTGAAACCGGAAGTGACGTATTATCTCGAAAACAGCTAGACCATTAGGAATTAAACCAGCGCCAAATGATTCAGACGGTCATCTATATGGAATATCAATAGTTAAAGTAGAGATGTACTATTACCGAAACCGGAAATGACGTCATGAAAATGAAGAACTAGATTTAAATGACCTCTTACTACAATAACTACATATTCAGAAGGCTTATAATGATACATAACATTTATAGACATAAATTCTATGTGGCAGTAATTTTAGTCGCCATTTTGAAAACCGGAAGTGATACCATATCTCGAAAACGGCTGGACTGATTGTAACGAAGCTTGCGCAATTCTTCATGGAATATCACTTTAAGCTTAGGTATATTGAGCACCAAACACAATTTTTCGTATTAACCAATTCGGAAATGGCGTATTTTTTAAAAGTAATTGGTCATTGTTGCTCCGATGTGTGTTACAAGTTGTGTAAATAAACTAAAAAAATAAGTGATATCCCCATAAAAAACACTCCGTGTAAAAATACCCGCCAAGTCTCTTCAACTATAAAAAAATAGAAGAAATCTAAAAATTCAACACTGAAAAGAAGTGATATCAAAAAATGAGCCAAGTCAAAACTTAATTTTAAAAACCAAAATATACTTGGCGCATCGTTTTAAAGGGCATTATAGGTATATTATATATATTTAGGTACATTTAATTTTTGGCATATGCTTCTATACTATTTATATACACGATGCGCCAAGTATATTTTGGTTTTTAAAATTAAGTTTTGACTTGGCTCATTTTTTGATATCACTTCTTTTCAGTGTTGAATTTTTAGATTTCTTCTATTTTTTTATAGTTGAAGAGACTTGGCGGGTATTTTTCCACGGATTTTTTTTATGGGGATATGTTATGCATGACCTTTCGGAATAAATAATAATAATAATAATAATAATAATAATAAATATCTTTATTTTTAGAGCGAAGTTAAGTCAGTGGCTTCTTTTCCACTTAACTCTTAACTCTTCCACTTAACTCTTAACTCTTCCACTTAACTCTTCTCTTCCACTTAAAAACCTTATTGACTTTGAAAACAATAATACCTATAACGTGTCCTAAAGAAGTACACGGATCAATGTTTCATTCTCATTGAGTTAAATCGTTTGGTTCAACGAAATGTAACCATGTAGACGCGAAATTGAAGCAAAAGTAACCTTTATAAATATACCTATACGTTTCATTTAGAACATATCCCATATTTCCGTCATTGAATTAATTATTTTATTAATTCTGAACTTAACATTGAACCGTGTAAAAAAGGTATTGATATCAAATCCTGTACAGCAACAATCAAAACACAACGCAATGGCTTGTCTGAATGCACGAATATAATGCAAATGACTTACCGTTGTTTCTGGATGAATAGAGAGATATGAATTGCGAGAGAAACTGGATCCTTCTGATGTGGATGCAATGAGACTGACCACTGAACTGACACACAGCTGACTGACATGGACAGGTCACGTGATAACAGCGACCAATCAGAGCACAGCATTCGCCATTCGTCCAGTTTGTTGTCATTACGTGAAATCTACGCTGCTACCGTCATTGAATCGCAATCCAGCATGAACCGAAGAAAATAGCAAATATATCAACACAATCAAAACAGATCATAATCGTCACCAGAAACCATCAAACAAACAGTTTTTCAAAACCCTGCTAAAACCAGTATAGTTAGGTCGTTAAAGGAATGTAATTAGATGTTGAAATTACAAAATAGTTTAACATTTAGCAGAGTATTGAAAACACGGATTAATATACCGGAAAATATATTATTAAAATGAAATGCATGCCCAAAATACCCACACCGAAAACATGAAGATACCAATAATTACCTTGAACAAATTGATATGCCGTGAAGTCCGAGGATCTCGTCCAACACAGTAACAACGTGGTCAGCGAGAAACAACAGACAGCGACATCAACTGGACCAAAGAGCCGAATTGAACGACTCATTCCTAATTACCTACACAAGAACGGAAACAATCAGAAAGCAGCAAAGTTAACCCCAGAAATTAACTAGATTTTAACTCTACTTGGCTGAAATGAGCAAAAGTTACGTCACCACATACAACTACTTTACATGTGATGAACGGTCCTAACAGCAACTTATGTTTACTTTACGTCAGTCTACTGACGCTATCACAAGTGGTGTTTTAATACATGTCAATGCACAATGCTGTCCGGATAGCGTCCTCTGCGGTTACCCATAGCAGTGCATCAAAGTGTTCGAACTGCATCAAAGTAGTCCGCCCACATCACGACCAAAGCACTGAAGTACGTAGAACACTACGCCGAAGCGCAAGCCCACGCATAGTGCCGAGGAAGTGTTGCATTCCA
Source organism: Leuctra nigra (assembly GCA_934045905.1). Lineage (NCBI taxonomy): Eukaryota > Metazoa > Arthropoda > Insecta > Plecoptera > Leuctridae > Leuctra > Leuctra nigra. Next base: position 30,513,529 of record OW203765.1, on the reverse strand, counting down.
ACGCAACTCATGTTCGCTTCGAATGAACCCCAGAGAAGATAGCACAAGTCACGCCACTGCACTAACACGCACTGGTGCACGCACAATGGGAGCGTGACACGCATCATTCGGCGCACATGAACCGTGCAGCAGAAAGATACAGTAACGCAACCCATGTTCACTTTAGTTACTACTAATATGGGAACTATTCCAGCCTGAGTATTGGACATGCGCCGGACAACGCAATCCTGTCGAGCGTCATCTGTCGTTATCGTGCGAATCTGAAACAATTGAGATAAGTTTGTTACTTTCAGTTGTTCGTGGGCTCGTTTTGTCTTGGAGTTCTGTCAAAAGGTTTTGGGCATGCACTTCAATTAAATAATCATTTAGAATATATGTAAACCAAAATGATTGCGTTCTTTAAATGTCTATTTGTTTTTGTAGTTCTGAATCTCACTGGGCAAGGTTCTTGTTTGCAGAGTCGTCTTGTCTGACGTCACTAACTCTAAAGACACGTGATCCACATGACTGTTTCATCTGTGGAGAGATTTGGTTAGGAGTTCTGTTGGTCCTCTCAGATGCTGGAGAATCTGTGAACATTTCATGGAGATGGAGATCTTTGAAATACCGGATTCTTCATCATCAACGATCTTGTCAGCAGCTTTTCAGCAGCATGTCAGCAGCTTGTCAGCAGCTTGTCAGCAGCTTGTCAGCAGCTTGTCAGCAGCTTGTCAGCAGCTTGTCAGCAGCTTGTCAGCAGCATGTCAGCAGCTTGTCAGGACATGGAACGCTGAGAGATGATGACGTCACACGACCTGGTGTCGAACCGCGGACTCTCGGACTGATCTGAAACAGTCAAAGCTGTTCTAAGCTTCATATTCATCATTATCATTCGAACCAAATGTTTGGACTTAGTATGGACCAGTTATTCTGTACAAAATGTATCTTTATAGTAAATATGAAATCTGATTACAGTCGAGACAGAAGGAGTAGCGAACTGCATGGCTCTCGTGATACCTGACTTGAGGAATTACATAGCGCAATGATATTTCAGAGTTGTTCTTTGCCATGAATATGTTTTCATCAGGTAATCTTACATGACACAGTTACATTATAAATTCAGGAGGTCCTGCTTCTAGTTCTACATCGGGTTTGATGAGTCTTATGAATAAGTATTATTTTGATTGAGTATTATTGCTACGTATAATTTTAAGTAGCCATTTTCGTTAATTTAACATTTAACTCGTTAATTCTTCGACCAAGTCGGTATACTCATCTGTATCTCGCATTTTCAATCATTCCTGGAACATCTGCGCGTCGCCAGCTTTTCATTACTGAATGAGAGCTTGAACTTGCATCGACTGACTTCATCTGAATTTAATGCACATTCAATTTGATTGTTGACGTTCCTTGGCAATCCGAGCAAAGTTAATAATACTAAAAGTAAATTCACATCATTATTGGACGGAAAGAAACATTATTGTTGTCGTGACAAGTACTGTTTGTGCAGTCGTTTTGTTCAGCCAAGTCATAAGATCTGCTCGCGTCACTAATTTGTTGAACTGCTTTGCCATTTGGTTGAAAGATTTAGTGAAAAGTTGAGACTATCAAAGACCTGTCATATTTACTTACACCTTACTGTAATAAACTACAGTGAAGTAATAGTTAAGTAATAAAGAAAGTAATAATGAAGAATTCTTCTACAATACTCATGTCTCTTGACAAATGAAAGTATGATGGCAAAATTACTGGTTAATTAGCTTACCTAAAGAATCATTGAAATGGACTTGCGCCCTTATCCCTCTGAGGTACAGACATATTGCGTCGACCACTTCTTCTACCCTCTCGTCAGAACGCCGACCTGGTGGCGGAGGTTGACGGCGACATGGTGGCGGAGGGTGACGCCGACATGGTGGCGGAGGTTGACGGCGACCTGGTGGCGGAGTGTGACGCCGACCTGGTGGCGGAGGTTGACGCCGACCTGGTGGCGGAGGTTGACGGCGACATAGTGGCGGAGGGTGACGCCGACATGGTGGCGGAGGGTGACGCCGACTTGGTGGCGGAGGTTGACGCCGACCTGGTGGCGGAGGTTGACGGCCACAGGGTGGCGGAGGGTGACGCCGACCTGGTTGCGGAGGGTGACGCTGACATGGTGGTGGTGGGTGACGCCGACCTGGTGGCGGAGGGTGACGCCGACATGGTGGCGGAGGGTGACGCCGACATGGTGCCGGAGGGTGGCACCAGCACGACGAGGACATTCAAGCTCGAGTAATGATTGCAACTGTAACATAGATGCGATTAAGGAAAGTGTTGGGGGGGGGTGGGGGGGTGGGCATGATGTCGCCGTTGAGAGGGTGGAGGCACAACGTCGTCATCAACATGACTGTACACGTGATTGTGCGATAACAACTTAGTACTTCGACTGTTGGTTGTGACTGAAGCTCAGAAAGAATACAAAATAATGTGTCTTACGTCCCCACCAACCTAAGTTGTCCTGACCTTTCCGACAGAATGGGCAGACATGTTCGCTGTCGTAGCCGGAGAAGGGGACCTCCAAACCAGCGTGATAACACAAGTCGCAGATGAAGTGGCTGCTGGGACACTGGAATGTCTGGCTCGGGGATTTATCACGTCGGTCGCATTGAGTGCAGCCGTAATATGGGAAATTCTTCGGCATCAGCATCTGTATGAAGATTCCATGACATAGCTGCTCTCCCCATTGGATGTCTTCTTTCTCTGAAAATAAAAATACATTCAATTAGCAAAACTTTGGTTTCAAATCTCTGTTAATCACAACCTTCCAATTCGGTACGTGGGAAGACTATGTTCAAGACGGTTCATCTCAGGCGTTATTTCTTGGGATTTATTTATTATGTTATTTATTTTTAAGGTAATGAAAAGTATCATGTCCTTGTTATCAACATTTCAACGAGTTAATATGCTACTCGCTCCTTATTTTTAAATAATTGGATATAATTCTTTCAGGTATGAATAACATTTAGGAATAACATCTCTTATTGACTATCATTACAATAATAAAGTGGAGGTACTAATGAAGCGATCATGTACAGCAACAATCAAAACACAGCGCAATGGTTTGTCTGAATGAACGAGTATTGCAAATGACTTACTCTTTTCTTCTGGATGAATGCAGTGAGATGAAGTGAGAGAGAAGCTCGCTCCTTCTGATGTGGATGCAGTGAGAGAGAAGTTGGATCCTTCTGATGTGGATGCAGTGAGAGAGAAGTTGGATCCTTCTAATGTGGATGCAGTGAGAGAGAAGTTGGATCCTTCTGATGTGGATGCAGTGAGAGAGAAGTTGGATCCTTCTGATGTGGATGCAATGAGAGAGAATCTGGCTCCTTCTGATGTGGATGCAATGAGAGAGACGTTGGATCCTTCTGATATGGATGCAGTGAGAGAGAAGTTGGATCCTTCTGATGTGGCTGCAGTGAGAGAGAAGCTCGCTCCTTCTGATGTGGATGCAGTGAGAGAGAAGTTGGATCCTTCTGATGTGGATGCAGTGAGAGAGAAGTTGGATCCTTCTGATGTGGATGCAATGAGAGAGAAGCTGGCTCCTTCTGATGTGGATGCAATGAGAGAGAAGCTGGCTCCTTCTGATGTGGATGCAATGAGAGAGAAGCTGCCCCCTTCTGATGTGGATGCAATGAGACTGACCACTGAACTGACTCACAGGTGACTGACATGGACAGGTCACGTGATAACAGTGACCAATCAGAGCACAGCATTCGCCATTCGTCCAGTTTGTTGTCATTACGTGAAATCTACGCTTTCATTGAATCGAAGAAAATAGCAAATATATCAACGCAACAAAACAAATCAAATCGTCACCAGAAACAATCAAACAAACAGTTTTTAAATACCTTGCTAAAACCAGTATAGTTAGGTAATCAAGGAATGTAATTGGATGTTGCCATGACAAAATAGTCATAATCAACTGTTTAACATTTAGCAGAGTATTGAAAAAACGGATTAATATACAGGAAATTATATTATTAAAATGAAATGCATGCCCAAAATAACCACTCCGCAGAGATAAAGATTCCAATAATTACCTGTGAACAAATTGATACGCCGTGAAGTCCGAGGATCTCGTCCAACACGGTAACAACGTGATCAGCGAGAAACAACAGACAGCGACATCAACTGGACCAAAGAGCCGAATTGAACGACTCATTCCTAATTACCTACACAAGTACAGAAACAATCAGAAAGCAGCAAAGTTAACCCCAGAAATTAACTAGATTTTAACTCTACTTGGCTGAAATGAGCAAAAGTTACGTCACCACATACAACTACTTTACATGTGATGAACGGTCCTAACAGCAACTTATGTTTACTTTACGTCAGTCTACTGACGCTATCACAAGTGGTGTTTTAATACATGTCAATGCACAATGCTGTCCGGATAGCGTCCTCTGCGGTTACCCATAGCAGTGCATCAAAGTGTTCGAACTGCATCAAAGTAGTCCGCCCACATCACGACCAAAGCACTGAAGTACGTAGAACACTACGCCGAAGCGCAAGCCCACGCATAGTGCCGAGGAAGTGTTGCATTCCAACGCAACTCATGTTCGCTTCGAATGAACCCCAGAGAAGATAGCACAAGTCACGCCACTGCACTAACACGCACTGGTGCACGCACAATGGGAGCGTGACACGCATCATTCGGCGCACATGAACCGTGCAGCAGAAAGATACAGTAACGCAACCCATGTTCACTTTAGTTACTACTAATATGGGAACTATTCCAGCCTGAGTATTGGACATGCGCCGGACAACGCAATCCTGTCGAGCGTCATCTGTCGTTATCGTGCGAATCTGAAACAATTGAGATAAGTTTGTTACTTTCAGTTGTTCGTGGGCTCGTTTTGTCTTGGAGTTCTGTCAAAAGGTTTTGGGCATGCACTTCAATTAAATAATCATTTAGAATATATGTAAACCAAAATGATTGCGTTCTTTAAATGTCTATTTGTTTTTGTTGTTCTGAATCTCACTGGGCAAGGTTCTTGTTTGCAGAGTCGTCTTGTCTGACGTCACTAACTCTAAAGACACGTGATCCACATGACTGTTTCATCTGTGGAGAGATTTGGTTAGGAGTTCTGTTGGTCCTCTCAGATGCTGGAGAATCTGTGAACATTTCATGGAGATGGAGATCTTTGAAATACCGGATTCTTCATCATCAACGATCTTGTCAGCAGCTTTTCAGCAGCATGTCAGCAGCTTGTCAGCAGCTTGTCAGCAGCTTGTCAGCAGCTTGTCAGCAGCTTGTCAGCAGCTTGTCAGCAGCTTGTCAGCAGCATGTCAGCAGCTTGTCAGGACATGGAACGCTGAGAGATGATGACGTCACACGACCTGGTGTCGAACCGCGGACTCTCGGACTGATCTGAAACAGTCAAAGCTGTTCTAAGCTTCATATTCATCATTATCATTCGAACCAAATGTTTGGACTTAGTATGGACCAGTTATTCTGTACAAAATGTATCTTTATAGTAAATATGAAATCTGATTACAGTCGAGACAGAAGGAGTAGCGAACTGCATGGCTCTCGTGATACCTGACTTGAGGAATTACATAGCGCAATGATATTTCAGAGTTGTTCTTTGCCATGAATATGTTTTCATCAGGTAATCTTACATGACACAGTTACATTATAAATTCAGGAGGTCCTGCTTCTAGTTCTACATCGGGTTTGATGAGTCTTATGAATAAGTATTATTTTGATTGAGTATTATTGCTACGTATAATTTTAAGTAGCCATTTTCGTTAATTTAACATTTAACTCGTTAATTCTTCGACCAAGTCGGTATACTCATCTGTATCTCGCATTTTCAATCATTCCTGGAACATCTGCGCGTCGCCAGCTTTTCATTACTGAATGAGAGCTTGAACTTGCATCGACTGACTTCATCTGAATTTAATGCACATTCAATTTGATTGTTGACGTTCCTTGGCAATCCGAGCAAAGTTAATAATACTAAAAGTAAATTCACATCATTATTGGACGGAAAGAAACATTATTGTTGTCGTGACAAGTACTGTTTGTGCAGTCGTTTTGTTCAGCCAAGTCATAAGATCTGCTCGCGTCACTAATTTGTTGAACTGCTTTGCCATTTGGTTGAAAGATTTAGTGAAAAGTTGAGACTATCAAAGACCTGTCATATTTACTTACACCTTACTGTAATAAACTACAGTGAAGTAATAGTTAAGTAATAAAGAAAGTAATAATGAAGAATTCTTCTACAATACTCATGTCTCTTGACAAATGAAAGTATGATGGCAAAATTACTGGTTAATTAGCTTACCTAAAGAATCATTGAAATGGACTTGCGCCCTTATCCCTCTGAGGTACAGACATATTGCGTCGACCACTTCTTCTACCCTCTCGTCAGAACGCCGACCTGGTGGCGGAGGTTGACGGCGACATGGTGGCGGAGGGTGACGCCGACATGGTGGCGGAGGTTGACGGCGACCTGGTGGCGGAGTGTGACGCCGACCTGGTGGCGGAGGTTGACGCCGACCTGGTGGCGGAGGTTGACGGCGACATAGTGGCGGAGGGTGACGCCGACATGGTGGCGGAGGGTGACGCCGACTTGGTGGCGGAGGTTGACGCCGACCTGGTGGCGGAGGTTGACGGCCACAGGGTGGCGGAGGGTGACGCCGACCTGGTTGCGGAGGGTGACGCTGACATGGTGGTGGTGGGTGACGCCGACCTGGTGGCGGAGGGTGACGCCGACATGGTGGCGGAGGGTGACGCCGACATGGTGCCGGAGGGTGGCACCAGCACGACGAGGACATTCAAGCTCGAGTAATGATTGCAACTGTAACATAGATGCGATTAAGGAAAGTGTTGGGGGGGGGTGGGGGGGTGGGCATGATGTCGCCGTTGAGAGGGTGGAGGCACAACGTCGTCATCAACATGACTGTACACGTGATTGTGCGATAACAACTTAGTACTTCGACTGTTGGTTGTGACTGAAGCTCAGAAAGAATACAAAATAATGTGTCTTAGGTCCCCACCAACCTAAGTTGTCCTGACCTTTCCGACAGAATGGGCAGACATGTTCGCTGTCGTAGCCGGAGAAGGGGACCTCCAAACCAGCGTGATAACACAAGTCGCAGATGAAGTGGCTGCTGGGACACTGGAATGTCTGGCTCGGGGATTTATCACGTCGGTCGCATTGAGTGCAGCCGTAATATGGGAAATTCTTCGGCATCAGCATCTGTATGAAGATTCCATGACATAGCTGCTCTCCCCATTGGATGTCTTCTTTCTCTGAAAATAAAAATACATTCAATTAGCAAAACTTTGGTTTCAAATCTCTGTTAATCACAACCTTCCAATTCGGTACGTGGGAAGACTATGTTCAAGACGGTTCATCTCAGGCGTTATTTCTTGGGATTTATTTATTATGTTATTTATTTTTAAGGTAATGAAAAGTATCATGTCCTTGTTATCAACATTTCAACGAGTTAATATGCTACTCGCTCCTTATTTTTAAATAATTGGATATAATTCTTTCAGGTATGAATAACATTTAGGAATAACATCTCTTATTGACTATCATTACAATAATAAAGTGGAGGTACTAATGAAGCGATCATGTACAGCAACAATCAAAACACAGCGCAATGGTTTGTCTGAATGAACGAGTATTGCAAATGACTTACTCTTTTCTTCTGGATGAATGCAGTGAGATGAAGTGAGAGAGAAGCTCGCTCCTTCTGATGTGGATGCAGTGAGAGAGAAGTTGGATCCTTCTGATGTGGATGCAGTGAGAGAGAAGTTGGATCCTTCTAATGTGGATGCAGTGAGAGAGAAGTTGGATCCTTCTGATGTGGATGCAGTGAGAGAGAAGTTGGATCCTTCTGATGTGGATGCAATGAGAGAGAATCTGGCTCCTTCTGATGTGGATGCAATGAGAGAGACGTTGGATCCTTCTGATATGGATGCAGTGAGAGAGAAGTTGGATCCTTCTGATGTGGCTGCAGTGAGAGAGAAGCTCGCTCCTTCTGATGTGGATGCAGTGAGAGAGAAGTTGGATCCTTCTGATGTGGATGCAGTGAGAGAGAAGTTGGATCCTTCTGATGTGGATGCAATGAGAGAGAAGCTGGCTCCTTCTGATGTGGATGCAATGAGAGAGAAGCTGGCTCCTTCTGATGTGGATGCAATGAGAGAGAAGCTGCCCCCTTCTGATGTGGATGCAATGAGACTGACCACTGAACTGACTCACAGGTGACTGACATGGACAGGTCACGTGATAACAGTGACCAATCAGAGCACAGCATTCGCCATTCGTCCAGTTTGTTGTCATTACGTGAAATCTACGCTTTCATTGAATCGAAGAAAATAGCAAATATATCAACGCAACAAAACAAATCAAATCGTCACCAGAAACAATCAAACAAACAGTTTTTAAATACCTTGCTAAAACCAGTATAGTTAGGTAATCAAGGAATGTAATTGGATGTTGCCATGACAAAATAGTCATAATCAACTGTTTAACATTTAGCAGAGTATTGAAAAAACGGATTAATATACAGGAAATTATATTATTAAAATGAAATGCATGCCCAAAATAACCACTCCGCAGAGATAAAGATTCCAATAATTACCTGTGAACAAATTGATACGCCGTGAAGTCCGAGGATCTCGTCCAACACGGTAACAACGTGATCAGCGAGAAACAACAGACAGCGACATCAACTGGACCAAAGAGCCGAATTGAACGACTCATTCCTAATTACCTACACAAGTACAGAAACAATCAGAAAGCAGCAAAGTTAACCCCAGAAATTAACTAGATTTTAACTCTACTTGGCTGAAATGAGCAAAAGTTACGTCACCACATACAACTACTTTACATGTGATGAACGGTCCTAACAGCAACTTATGTTTACTTTACGTCAGTCTACTGACGCTATCACAAGTGGTGTTTTAATACATGTCAATGCACAATGCTGTCCGGATAGCGTCCTCTGCGGTTACCCATAGCAGTGCATCAAAGTGTTCGAACTGCATCAAAGTAGTCCGCCCACATCACGACCAAAGCACTGAAGTACGTAGAACACTACGCCGAAGCGCAAGTCCACGCATAGTGCCGAGGAAGTGTTGCATTCCAACGCAACTCATGTTCGCTTCGAATGAACCCCAGAGAAGATAGCACAAGTCACGCCACTGCACTTACACGCACTGGTGCACGCACAATGGGAGCGTGACACGCATCATTCGGCGCACATGAACCGTGCAGCAGAGAGATACAGTAACGCAACCCGTGTTCACTTTAGTTACTATTAATATGGGAACTATTCCAGCCTGAGTATTGGACTTGCGCCGGACAACGCAATCCTGTCGAGCGTCATCTGTCGTTATCGTGCGAATCTGAAACAATCGAGATAAGTTTCGTTACTTTCAGTTGTTTGGGGGCTCGTGTTGTCTTACAGTTCTGTCAGATGGTCTTTGGGCATGCACTTCAAATAAATGATCAATTAAAAGTATATTTATAAACGTATACACCAAAATGATTGCGTTCTTTAAATTTCTTTTTGTTTTTGTTGTTCTGAATCACACTGGGTTTGTTCTTGTTTGCAGAGTCGTCTAGTCTGACGTCACCAACTCTAAAGACACGTGATCCACTGGACTAAAGTTTATCTGTGAAGAGAATTGGTTAGGAGTTCTGTTGGTCCTCTCAGATGCTGGAGAATCTGCAAACATTTCAGTTAGTAGACTGAGATCTTTGAAATACCGGATTCTTCATCATCAACGCTCTTCTTAGCAGCTTAGCTTGTCAGCAGCGTGTCAGCAGCTGTCAGCAGCATGTCAGCAGCTTGTCAAGACATGGAACGCTGATAGATGATAACGTCCACGGCCTGGCGTTGAACCGCGGACTATCGGACTGATCTGAAACAATCAAAGTTGTTTCTAAGCTTCATATTCATCATTATCATTCGAACCAAATGTTTGGACTTAGTATGGACCAGTTATTCTGTACAAAATGTATCTTTATTATAAATATGAAATCCGATTACAGTAGAGACAGAAGGAGTAGCGAACTGCATGGCTCTCGTGATACCTGACTTTCCGAATTACACGCGCAATGATATTTCAGAGTTGTTCTTTGCCATGAATATGTTTTCATCACGTAATCTTACATGACACAGTTACGTTATACATTCAGGAGGTCCTGCTTCTAGTTCTACATCGGGTTTGATGAGTCTTTTGAATAAGTATTATTTTGATAGAGTATTATTGCTACGTTTAATTTTAGGTGGCCATTTTCGGTAATTTAACATTTAACTCGTTAATTCTTCGACCAAGTCGGTATACTCATCTGTATCTCGCATTTTAAATCATTCCTGGAACATCTGTGCGTCGCCAACCGCTTTTCATTACGAATGAGAGCTTGAACTTGCATCGACTGACTTCTTCTGAATTTAATTGACATTCAATTTGATTGTTGACGTTCCTTGGCAATCCGAGCAAAGTAAATAATACTAAAAGTAAATTCACATCATTATTGGACGGAAAGAAACATTATTGTTGTCGTGACAAGTACTGTATGTGCGGTCTTTCTGTTCAGCCAAGTCATTATGGTCGGTGACAGGCAAAGATGAACCCTGTTTAGCATTGCCAGGTATAGGCTGACCCATGCTAGAGCGGGTTCAACTTAGCCTGTCCCCGACCTTAGATCTGCTCGCGTCACTAATTTGTTGAACTGCTTTGCCATGTGGTTGGAGATGTAGTGAAAAGTTGAGACTAGCAAAGACAACTAAAGTGAAGTAATAGTTAAGTAATGAAGAAAGTAATAATGAAGTATTCTCTTACAAGACTCATGGCATGGTGACAAATGAAAGTATGATTGTATGATGGCAAAATTACTGGTTAATTAGCTTACCTAAAGAATCCTTGAAAAACCCTTGCGCCCTTCTCCCTCTGAGGTACAGATACATTGCGTCGACCACTTCTTCTACCGTCTCGTCAGAACGCCGACCTGGTGGCGGAGAGTGACGCCGACATGGTGGCGGAGGTTGACGGCGACATGGAGGCGGAGGGTGACGCCGACATGATGGCGGAGGTTGACGGCGACATGGTGGCGGTGGTTGACGGCAACCTGGTGGCGGAGGGTGACGCCGACCTGGTGGCGGAGGTTGACGGCGACATGGTGGCGGAGGGTGACGCCGACTTGGTGGCGGAGGGTGACGCCGACTTGGTGGCGGAAGGTGACGCCGACCTGGTGGCGGAGGTTGACGCCGACCTGTTGGCGGAGGGTGACGCCGACCTGGTGGCGGAAGGTGACGCTGACATGGTGGCGGAGGGTGGCACCAGCACGGCGAGGACGTTCAGGCTCGAGTAATGATTGCAACTGTAACATGGATGCGATTAAGGAAGGTGTTGGGGGGGGGGGGGGGGGCATTATGTCGCCGTTGAGAGGGTAGAGGCACAACGACTTGATCATCATGACTGTACACGTGATTGAGCGATAACAACTTAGTACTTCGACTGTTGGTTGAGACTGAAGCTCATAAAGTATACAAAATAATGTGTTTTAGGTCCCCACCAACCTAAGTTGTTCTGACCTTCCTGACAGAATGGGCAGACATGTTCGCTGTCGAAGCCGGAGAAGAGGACCTCCAAACCAGCGTGATAACACAAGTCACAGATGAAGTGGCTGCTGGGACACTGGAATGTCTGGCTCGGGGATTTATCACGTCGGTCGCATCGAGTGCAGCCGTAATATGGTAAATTCTTCGGCATCAGCATCTGTTTGAAGATGCCATGACATAGCTGCTCTCCCCGTGGCATGTCTTCTTTCTCTGAAAATAAAAATACATTCAATTACCAAAACTTTGGTTTCAAATTATCGTTAATCACAACCTTCCAATTCGGTACTTGGGAAGTCTATGTTCAAGACGGTTCATCTCAGGCGGTATTTCTTCGGATTTATTTATTATGTTATTTATTTTCAAGGTAACATAAGGAATCTATCCTGTCCTTGTTACCACAATTCCATCGAGTAACTATGATACTCGCGTCTTACTTTAAATAATTGGATAATTCTTTCAGTTATGAATAACATTTAGGAATAAAATCTCTTATTGACTATCATAACAATAATAAAGTGTACTAATGAAGTCCAATCATGTACAGCAACTTTCAAAACACAACGCAACGGCTTGTCTGAATGCACGAATGTAATGCAATTGACTTACTCTTGTCTTCGGTATGAATGCAAAGAGATGTTTGAGAGAGAAGCTGGCTCCTTCTGATGTGGATGCAATGAGAGAGAAGCTGGCTCCTCCTGATGTGGATGCTATGAGAGAGAAGCTGGCTCCTTCTGATGTGGATGCAGTGAGAGAGAAGCTGGCTCCTTCTGATGTGGATGCAATGAGAGAGAAGCTGGCTCCTTCTGATGTGGATGCAATGAGAGAGAAGCTGGCTCCTTTTGATGTGGATGCAATGAGACTGACCACTGAACTGACTTACAGCTGACTGACATGGACAGGTCACGTGATAACAGTGACCAATCAGAGCACAGCATTCGCCATTCGTCCAGTTTGTTGTCATTACGTGAAATCTACGCCTTCATTGAATCGAAGAAAATAGCAAATATATCAACGCAACAAAACAAATCAAATCGTCACCAGAAACAATCAAACAAACAGTTTTTCAATACCCTGCTAAAACCAGTATAGTTAGGTAATCAAGGAATGTAATTGGATGTTGCCATGACAAAATAGTCATAATCAACTGTTTAACATTTAGCAGAGTATTGAAAAAACGGATTAATATACAGGAAATTATATTATTAAAATGAAATGCATGCCCAAAATAACCACTCCGCAGAGATAAAGATTCCAATAATTACCTGTGAACAAATTGATACGCCGCGAAGTCCAAGGATCTCGTCCAACACGGTAACAACGTGATCAGCGAGAAACAACAGACAGCGACATCAACTGGACCAAAGAGCCGAATTGAACGAATCATTCCTAATTACCTACACAAGTACAGAAACAATCAGAAAGCAGCAAAGTTAACCCCAGAAATTAACTAGATTTTAACTCTACTTGGCTGAAATGAGCAATAGTTACGTCACCACATACAACTACTTTACATGTGATGAACGGTCCTAACAGCAACTTATGTTTACTTTACGTCAGTCTACTGACGCTATCACAAGTGGTGTTTGAATACATGTCAATGCACAATGCTGTCCGGATAGCGTCCTCTGCGGTTACCCATAGCAGTGCATCAAAGTGTTCGAACTGCATCAAAGTAGTCCGCCCACATCACGACCAAAGCACTGAAGTACGTAGAACACTACGCCGAAGCGCAAGCCCACGCATAGTGCCGAGGAAGTGTTGCATTCCAACGCAACTCATGTTCGCTTCGAATGAACCCCAGAGAAGATAGCACAAGTCACGCCACTGCACTAACACGCACTGGTGCACGCACAATGGGAGCGTGACACGCATCATTCGGCGCACATGAACCGTGCAGCAGAGAGATACAGTAACGCAACCCGTGTTCACTTTAGTTACTACTAATATGGGAACTATTCCAGCCTGAGTATTGGACTTGCGCCGGACAACGCAATCCTGTCGAGCGTCATCTGTCGTTATCGTGCGAATCTGAAACAATCGAGATAAGTTTCGTTACTTTCAGTTGTTTGGGGGCTTGTGTTGTCTTACAGTTCTGTCAGAAGGTCTTTGGGCATGCACTTCAAATAAATGATCAATTAAAAGTATATTTATAAACGTATACACCAAAATGATTGCGTTCTTTAAATGTCTTTTTGTTTTTGTTGTTCTGAATCACACTGGGTTTGTTTATGTTTGCAGAGTCGTCGAGTCTGACGTCACCAACTCTAAAGACACGTGATCCACATGACTGGTTCATCTTGTGGAGAGAATTGGTTAGGAGTTCTGTTGGTCCTCTCAGATGCTGGAGAATCTGTGAACATTTCATGGAGATGGAGATCTTTGAAATACCGGATTCTTCATCATCAACGCTCTTCTTAGCAGCTTAGCTTGTCAGCAGCGTGTCAGCAGCTGTCAGCAGCTTGTCAGCAGCGTGTCAGCAGCTGTCAGCAGCATGTCAGCAGCTTGTCAGGACATGGAACGCTGATAGATGATAACGTCCACGGCCTGGCGTTGAACCGCGGACTCTCGGACTGATCTGAAACAATCAAAGTTGTTTCTAAGCTTCATATTCATCATTATCATTCGAACTAAATGTTTGGACTAAGCATGGACCAGTTAATCTGTACAAAATGTATCTTTATTGTAAATATGAAATCTGACTACAGTCGAGACAGAAGGAGTAGCGAACTGCATGGCTCTCGTGATACCTGACTTGCCGAATTACATCGCGCAATGATATTTCAGAGTTGTTCTTTGCCATGAATATGTTTTCATCACGTAATCTTACATGACACAGTTACGTTATACATTCAGGAGGTCCTGCTTCTAGTTCTACATCGGGTTTGATGAGTCTTATGAATAAGGTTTATTTTGATTGAGTATTATTGTTATACGTATAATTTTAGGTGGCCATTTACGTTATAATTTAATATATTAACTCGTTAATTCTTCGACCAAGTCGGTATACTCATCTGTATCTCGCATTTTCAATCATTCCTGGAACATCTGTGCGTCGCCAACCGCTTTTCATCACTGAATGAGAGCTTGAACTTGCATCGACTGACTTCATCTGAATTTAATTGACATTCAATTTGATTGTTGACGTTCCTTGGCAATCCGAGCAAAGTAAATAATACTAAAAGTAAATTCACATCATTATTGGACGGAAAGAAACATTATTGTTGTCGTGACAAGTACTGTTTGTGCAGTCGTTTTGTTCAGCCAAGTCATTAGATCTGCTCGCGTCACTAATTTGTTGAACTGCTTTGCCATGTGGTTGGAGATGTAGTGAAAAGTTGAGACTAGCAAAGACAACTAAAGTTAAGTAATAGTTAAGTAATGAAGAAAGTAATAATAAAGTACTCTCTTACAAGACTCATGGCATGGTGACAAATGAAAGTATGATTGTATGATGGCAAAATTACTGGTTAATTAGCTTACCTAAAGAATCCTTGAAATGGACTTGCGCCCTTCTCCCTCTGAGGTACAGATATATTGCGTCGACCACTTCTTCTACCGTCTCGTCAGAACGCCGACCTGGTGGCGGAGGGTGACGCCGACATGGTGGCGGAGGTTGACGGCGACATGGAGGCGGAGGGTGACGCCGACATGGTGGCGGAGTGTGACGGCGACATGGTGGCGGAGGTTGACGGCGACCTGGTGGCGGAGTGTGACGCCGACCTGGTGGCGGAGGTTGACGGCGACATGGTGGCGGAGGGTGACGCCGACCTGGTGGCGGAGGGTGACGCCGACTTGGTGGCGGAGGGTGACGCCGACCTGGTGGCGGAGGTTGACGCCGACCTGGTGGCGGAGGTTGACGGCGACATGGTGGCGGAGGGTGACGCCGACATGGTGGCGGAGGGCGAAGCCGACATGGTGGCGGAGGGTGACGCCGACCTGGTGGCGGAGGTTACGCCGACCTGGTGGCGAAGGGTGACCCCGACATGGTGGCGGAGGGTGACGCCGACATGGTGGCGGAGGTTGACGGCGACATAGTGGCGGAGTGTGACGCCGACCTGTTGGGCGAGGATGACGCCGACATGGTGGCGGAGGGTGACGCCGATCTAGTGGCGGAGGTTGACGCCGACATGGTGGCGGAGGGTGGCACCAGCACGACGAGGACGTTCAGGCTCGAGTTATGATTGCAACTGTAACATGGATGCGATTAGGAGGGTGTTGGGAGGGGGGGCATTATTGCGCCGTTGAGAGGGTGGAGGCACAACGTCGTCATCAACATGACTGTACACGTGATTGTGCGATAACAACTTAGTACTTCGACTGTTGGTTGTGACTGAAGCTCAGAAAGAATACAAAATAATGTGTATTAGGTTCCCACCAACCTAAGTTGTCCTGACCTTCCCGACAGAATGGGCAGACATGTTCGCTGTCGTAGCCGGAGAAGGGGACCTCCAAACCAGCGTGATAACACAAGTCGCAGATGAAGTGGCTGCTGGGACACTGGAATGTCTGGCTCGGGGATTTATCACGTCGGTCGCTTCGAGTGCAGCCGTAATATGGGAAATTCTTCGGCATCAGCATCTGTATGAAGATTCCATGACATAGCTGCTCTCCCCATTGCATGTCTTCTTTCTCTGAAAATAAAAATACATTCAAGTAGCAAAACTTTATTTTTAAATCTCTGTTAATCACAACCTTCCAATTCGGTACTTGGGAAGACTATGTTCAAGACGGTTCATCTCAGGCGTTATTTCTTCGGATTCCTTAATTATGTTAAATTTATATTTAAGGTCATAAAAGGTATCATGTCCTCGTAATCAACATTCCATCGAGTAAATATGCTACTCGCTTCATACTTTTAAATAATTGGATTTAATTCTTTCAGTTGAATAACATTTAGGAAAAAATCTCTTATTGACTATCATAACAATCATGAAGTGTACTAATGAAGTCAAATCACGTACAGAAACATTCAAAACACAAACGCAATGGCTTGTCTGAATGCACGAGTATTGCAAATGACTTACTCTTGTCTTCTGGATGAATGCAGTGAGATGAAGTGAGAGAGAAGCTCGCTCCTTCTGATGTGGATGCAATGAGAGAGAAACTGGCTCCTTCTGATGTGGATGCAATGAGAGAGAAGCTGGCTCCTTCTGATGTGGATGCAATGAGAGAGAAGCTGGCTACTTTTGATGTGGATGCAATGAGAGAGAAGCTGGCTCCTTCTGATGTGGATGCAATGAGAGAGAAGCTGGCTCCTTCTGATGTGGATGCAATGAGAGAGAAGCTGGCTACTTTTGATGTGGATGCAATGAGAGAGAAGCTGGCTCCTTCTGATGTGGATGCAGTGAGAGAGATGCTGGCTCCTTCTGATGTGGATGCAGTGAGAGAGAAGTTGGATCCTTCTGATGTGGATGCAATGAGACTGACCACTGAACTGACTCACAGCTGACTGACATAGACAGGAGGCTACGTAATAACAGTGACCAATCAGAGCACAGCATTCGCAATTCGTCCAGTTTGTTGTCATTACGTGAAATCTACGCTACCGTCATTGAAACACAATCCAGCATCAACCGAAGAAAAGAGCAAATACATCAACACAATCAAAACAGATCATAATCGTCACCAGAAACAATCATAAGGTGCAGTTTTTCAATACCCTGCTAAAACTAGTAGTTAGGTCATTCAAGGAATGTTATTGGATGTTGCCATAACAAAATAGTGTAACGTTTAGCAGAGTATTGAAAAAACGGATTTATATACCTGAAAATATATTATTAACATGAAATGCATGCCCAAATAACCACTCTGAAAAGATAAAGATTCCAATAATTACCTGTGAACAAATTGATACGCCGCGAAGTCCGAGAATCTCGTCCAACACGGTAACAACGTGATCAGCGAGAAACAACAGACAGCGACATCAGCTGGACCAAAGAGCCGAGTTGAACGACTCATTCCTAATTACCTACACAAGAACAGAAACAATCAGAAAGCAGCAAAGTTACCCCCAGAAATTAACTAGATTTTAACTCTACTTGGCTGAAATGAGCAAAAGTTACGTCACCACATACAACAACTACTTTACATGTGATGAACGGTCCTAACAGCAACTTATGTTTACATTACGTTAGTCTACTGACGCTATCACAAGTGGTGTTTTAATACATGTCAATGCACAATGCTGTCCGGATAGCGTCCTCTGCGGTTACCCATAGCAGTGCATCAAAGTGTTCGAACTGCATCAAAGTAGTCCGCCCACATCACGACCAAAGCACTGAAGTACGTAGAACACTACGCCGAAGCGCAAGCCCACGCATAGTGCCGAGGAAGTGTTGCATTCCAACGCAACTCATGTTCGCTTCGAATGAACCCCAGAGAAGATAGCACAAGTCACGCCACTGCACTAACACGCACTGGTGCACGCACAATGGGAGCGTGACACGCATCATTCGGCGCACATGAACCGTGCAGCAGAGAGATACAGTAACGCAACCCATGTTCTCTTTAGTTACTACTAATATGGGAACTATTCCAGCCTGAGTATTGGACATGCGCCGGACAACGCAATCCTGTCGAGCGTCATCTGTCGTTATCGTGCGAATCTGAAACAATAGAGATCAGTTTTGTTATTTTCAGTTGTTGTCGGCTCGTTTTGTCTTATACAGTTCTGTCAGAAGGTCTTTGGGCATGCACTTCAATTAAATAATCATTTAGAATATATGTTAACCAATATGATTGCGTTCTTTAAATGTCTATTTGTTTTTGTTGTTCTGAATCACACTGGGTTTGTTATTGTTTGCAGAGTCGTCGAGTCTGACGTCACCAACTCTAAAGACACGTGATCCACATGACTGGTTCATCTGTGGAGAGAATTGGTTAGGAGTTCTGTTGGTCCTCTCTGATGCTGAGGAATCTGTAAACATATCATTTAGTCGACAGAGATCTTTGAAATACCGGATTTTTCATCATCAACTCTCTTGTCAGCAGCTTGTCAGCAGCTTGTCAGCAGCGTGTCAGCAGCTTGTCAGCAGCTTGTCAGCAGCTTGTCAGCAGCTTGTCAGGAACGCTGATAGATGATGACGTCACACGACCTGGTGTCGAACCGAGGACTCTCGGACTGATATGAAACAATCAAAGTTGCTTCTAAGCTTCATATTCATCATTATCATTCGAACCAAAGGTTTGGACTAAGTATGGACCAGTTAATCTGTACAAAATGTGTAGCCGCGTCAGTAACCTCGGCCGCTGACAGCGTCCACCTTAACACCACGAACAGGTCGTGGTGTGTCTTTGCCTAGTGGCTAGCTCAGACATAGATAGGTCGATGGGTTTGAGCATAGAAAAACAATTAATTAAACAAAGTAGGAACTAGGAGACTACAAAGATGTTCGGCAGTGGTTACTCAGTACAACTCAATACTCAGAATTACAAAAGAAATAATCCACACAGGTGGTTTTATTATACAAAACCATCAACTCAAAAGTGTTACTGAACTGAACAGGTATAAAATAAATAGCACATGGTTTGAGTAGAAAAATGCAAATGGCCTCCGGCCCATGAAGTTACTAGATTGAACAAGAAAGAAAAGTAAATAATTAAATAATACAGTGTGGCAATGCCAACACTTACCTCGAGAGCCTCCTCGACAGATTACTAAACACTAGAGTCAAAATGGGCTAGCACTTTGGTTCGAGAACCTCCGTGCACATTTACTCTGGTACCTTCTATACCTTTCTCATACGTACTCAAATTGTGGAAAGCATAAAATAGCTGTATAATAATGGAATTTCGAAATACAGATCTAAACAGAATAATGGTCAATCCGAGACGAAAACCGAAGGGAACGAACAGGACGTCTTGATCAGAGAACGCCCCTCAAGAAAACCACGAGGTTGGCAAAACGTCGGTAGCAAGCAAGACAATCAAACGCCACAAACTCACAAACTGAATCGAATGAACGAAACCAGCTTGGCTCTACAAATAGACTAAGGGCAAGACTTCTTAGCAAAAACACAAATGAAAGTCTAAGAAAACATTCATAGACTAAAACTGAAAGGCGTAAGCCGTATGTGAATCTACTTTACCATGCTTCCCGGTTTACCCTGGCTCGCGGAGTTCACGTCCAAACCCCTCGGTAGACGACACGAAAAGACATCGAGGGAAGTTACATGATTTACGAGCAAGACAAAATATCATCCCTTACATTACATCCGGTAATGGAAAATTACCTGTACAACGTCAGAATGACAGTTCGCATCAAAACCTACAAGGTCGGACCATGTTACTAGACCGAGTAGTGGCGCTATCCCACGGCCGAACAGATAACTAACAGTAAAAGAGTGGGAAAATACAAAACCCAATAGGTGGAATAGATGTTAGGTAGGTAATAGTTTTTTAAACTGTTACAAATGTATCTTTATTTTAAATATGAAATCTGATTTCAGTTGAGACAGAAGAAGTAGCGAAATGAATGGCTCTCGTGATACCTGACTTGCGGAATTACATCGCGCAATGATATTTCCGTGTTGTTCTTTGCCATGAATATGTTTTCATCAGGTAATCTTACATGACACAGTTACGTTATACATTCAGGAGGTCCTGCTTCTAGTTCTACATCGGGTTTGATGAGTCTTATGAATAAGTATTATTTTGATAGAGTATTAATGCTACGTATAATTTTAGGTGGCCATTTTCGTTATAATTTATTTAACATTTTAACTCGTTAATTCGTCGACCAAGTCGGTATACTCATCTGTATCTTGCATTTTCAATCATTCCTGGAACATCTGTGCGTCGCCAACCGCTTTTAATCACTAAATGAGAGCTTGAACTTGCATCGACTGACTTCATCTGAATTTAATTGACATTCAATTTGATTGTTGACGTTCCTTGGCAATCCGAGCAAAGTTAATAATACTAAAAGTAAATTCACATCATTATTGAACGGAAAGAAACATTATTGTTGTCGTGACAAGTACTGTATTTGCAGTCGTTTTGTTCAGCCAAGTCATTATCTCTGCTTGCGTCACTAATTTTGAGAACTTCTTTGCCATTTGGTTGGAAGATGTAGTGAAAAGATGAGACTAGCAAAGACCTGTCATATTTACTTACACCTTACTGTAATAAACTACAGTGAAGTAATAGTTAAGTAATAAAGAAAGTAATAATGAAGAATTCTTCTACAATACTCATGTCTCTTGACAAATGAAAGTATGATGGCAAAATTACTGGTTAATTAGCTTACCTAAAGAATCATTGAAATGGACTTGCGCCCTTATCCCTCTAAGGTACAGACATATTGCGTCGACCACTTCTTCTACCCTCTCGTCAGAACGCCGACCTGGTGGCGGAGGTTGACGGCGACATGGTGGCGGAGGGTGACGCCGACATGGTAGCAGAGGTTGACGGCGACCTGGTGGCGGAGTGTGACGCCGACCTGGTGGCGGAGGTTGACGCTGACCTGGTGGCGGAGGTTGACGGCGACATAGTGGCGGAGGGTGACGCCGACATGGTGGCGGAGGGTGACGCCGACTTGGTGGCGGAGGGTGACGCCGACTTGGTGGCGGAGGTTGACGCCGACCTGCTGGCTGAGGTTGACGGCCACAGGGTGGCGGAGGGTGACGCCGACCTGGTTGCGGAGGGTGACGCTGACATGGTGGTGGTGGGTGACGCCGACCTGGTGGCGGAGGGTGACGCCGACATGGTGGCGGAGGGTGACGCCGACATGGTGCCGGAGGGTGGCACCAGCACGACGAGGACATTCAGGCTCGAGTAATGATTGCAACTGTAACATAGATGCGATTAAGGAAAGTGTTGGGGGGGGGGGGGGGGGGGGGGGCATGATGTTGCCGTTGAGAGGGTGGAGGCACAACGTCGTCATCAACATGACTGTACACGTGATTGTGCGATAACAACTTAGTACTTCGACTGTTGGTTGTGACTGAAGCTCAGAAAGAATACAAAATAATGTGTCTTAGGTCCCCACCAACCTAAGTTGTCCTGACCTTCCCGACAGAATGGGCAGACATGTTCGCTGTCGTAGGCGGAGAAGGGGACCTCCAAACCAGCGTGATAACACAAGTCGCAGATGAAGTGGTTGCTGGGACACTGGAATGTCTGGCTCGGGGATTTATCACGTCGGTCGCATTGAGTGCAGCCGTAATATGGGAAATTCTTCGCCATCAGCATCTGTATGAAGATTCCATGACATAGCTGCTCTCCCCATTGGATGTCTTCTTTCTCTGAAAATAAAAATACATTCAATTAGCAAAACTTTGGTTTCAAATCTCTGTTAATCACAACCTTCCAATTCGGTACTTGGGAAGACTATGTTCAAGACGGTTCATCTCAGGCGTTATTTCTTCGGATTTATTTATTATGTTATTTATTTTTAAGGTAATGAAAAGTATCATGTCCTTGTTATCAACATTCCATCGAGTAAATATGCTACTCGCTCCTTACTTTTAAATAATTGGATATAATTCATTCAGGTATGAATAACATTTAGGAATAACATCTCTTATTGACTATCATTACAATAATAAAGTGGAGGTACTAATGAAGCGATCATGTACAGCAACAATCAAAACACAGCGCAATGGTTTGTCTGAATGAACGAGTATTGCAAATGACTTACTCTTGTCTTCTGGATGAATGCAGTGAGATGAAGTGAGAGAGAAGCTCGCTCCTTCTGATGTGGATG
The DNA here is from genome assembly GCA_934045905.1 of Leuctra nigra. Lineage (NCBI taxonomy): Eukaryota > Metazoa > Arthropoda > Insecta > Plecoptera > Leuctridae > Leuctra > Leuctra nigra. The sequence goes on along the minus strand of OW203765.1, from coordinate 30,491,220 downwards.
CAGTGAGAGAGAAGTTGGATCCTTCTAATGTGGATGCAGTGAGAGAGAAGTTGGATCCTTCTGATGTGGATGCAGTGAGAGAGAAGTTGGATCCTTCTGATGTGGATGCAATGAGAGAGAATGTGGCTCCTTCTGATGTGGATGCAATGAGAGAGACGTTGGATCCTTCTGATATGGATGCAGTGAGAGAGAAGTTGGATCCTTCTGATGTGGCTGCAGTGAGAGAGAAGCTCGCTCCTTCTGATGTGGATGCAGTGAGAGAGAAGTTGGATCCTTCTGATGTGGATGCAGTGAGAGAGAAGTTGGATCCTTCTGATGTGGATGCAATGAGAGAGAAGCTGGCTCCTTCTGATGTGGATGCAATGAGAGAGAAGCTGGCTCCTTCTGATGTGGATGCAATGAGAGAGAAGCTGCCCCCTTCTGATGTGGATGCAATGAGACTGACCACTGAACTGACTCACAGGTGACTGACATGGACAGGTCACGTGATAACAGTGACCAATCAGAGCACAGCATTCGCCATTCGTCCAGTTTGTTGTCATTACGTGAAATCTACGCTTTCATTGAATCGAAGAAAATAGCAAATATATCAACGCAACAAAACAAATCAAATCGTCACCAGAAACAATCAAACAAACAGTTTTTAAATACCTTGCTAAAACCAGTATAGTTAGGTAATCAAGGAATGTAATTGGATGTTGCCATGACAAAATAGTCATAATCAACTGTTTAACATTTAGCAGAGTATTGAAAAAACGGATTAATATACAGGAAATTATATTATTAAAATGAAATGCATGCCCAAAATAACCACTCCGCAGAGATAAAGATTCCAATAATTACCTGTGAACAAATTGATACGCCGCGGAGTCCGATGATCTCGTCCAACACGGTAACAACGTGATCAGCGAGAAACAACAGACAGCGACATCAACTGGACCAAAGAGCCGAATTGAACGACTCATTCCTAATTACCTACACAAGTACAGAAACAATCAGAAAGCAGCAAAGTTAACCCCAGAAATTAACTAGATTTTAACTCTACTTGGCTGAAATGAGCAAAAGTTACGTCACCACATACAACAACTACTTTACATGTGATGAACGGTCCTAACAGCAACTTATGTTTACTTTACGTCAGTCTACTGACGCTATCACAAGTGGTGTTTTAATACATGTCAATGCACAATGCTGTCCGGATAGCGTCCTCTGCGGTTACCCATAGCAGTGCATCAAAGTGTTCGAACTGCATCAAAGTAGTCCGCCCACATCACGACCAAAGCACTGAAGTACGTAGAACACTACGCCGAAGCGCAAGCCCACGCATAGTGCCGAGGAAGTGTTGCATTCCAACGCAACTCATGTTCGCTTCGAATGAACCCCAGAGAAGATAGCACAAGTCACGCCACTGCACTAACACGCACTGGTGCACGCACAATGGGAGCGTGACACGCATCATTCGGCGCACATGAACCGTGCAGCAGAGAGATACAGTAACGCAACCCATGTTCTCTTTAGTTACTACTAATATGGGAACTATTCCAGCCTGAGTATTGGACATGCGCCGGACAACGCAATCCTGTCGAGCGTCATCTGTCGTTATCGTGCGAATCTGAAACAATTGAGATAAGTTTGTTACTTACAGTTGTTCGTGGGCTCGTTTTGTCTTAGAGTTCTGTCAGAAGGTTTTGGGCATGCACTTCAATTAAATAATCATTTAGAATATATGTAAACCAAAATGATTGCGTTCTTTAAATGTCTATTTGTTTTTGTTGTTCTGAATCTCACTGGACAAGGTTCTTGTTTGCAGAGTCGTCTAGTCTGACGTCACCAACTCTAAAGACACGTGATCCACATGACTGTTTCATCTGTGGAGAGATTTGGTTAGGAGTTCTGTTGGTCCTCTCAGATGCTAGAGAATCTGTGAACATTTCATGGAGATGGAGATCTTTGAAATACCGGATTTTTCATCATCAACGATCTTGTCAGCAGCTTGTCAGCAGCTTGTTAGCAGCTTGTCAGGACTTGGAATGCTGGTAGAGGATGACGTCACACGGCCTGGCGTCGAACCGCAGACTCTCGGACTGATCTGAAACAATCAAAGTTGTTTCTAAGCTTCTTATTCATCATTATCATTCGAACCAAATGTTTGGACTAAGTTTGGACCATTTAATATGTACAAAATGTATCTTTATTGTAAAAATGAAATCTGATCACAGTCGAGACAGAAGGAGTAGCGAAATGCATGGCTCTCGTGATACCTGACTTGAGGATTTACATCGCGCAATGATATCAGAGTTGTTCTTTGCCATAAATATGTTTTCATCAGGTAATCTTACATGACACAGTTACGTTATACATTCAGGAGGTCCTGCTTCTAGTTCTACATCGGGTTTGATGAGTCTTATGAATAAGTATTATTTTGATAGAGTATTATCGCTACGTATAATTTTAAGTGCCCATTTTCGTTATTTTAAAATTTAACCTCGTTAATTCGTCGACTAAGTCGGTATACTCATCTCTATCTCGCATTTTCAATCATTTCTGGAACATCTGTGCGTCGCCAACCGCTTTTAATCACTGAATGAGATCTTGAACTTGCATCGACCGACTTCTTCTGAATCTAATTTACATTCAATTTGATTGTTGACGTTCCTTGGCAATCCGAGCAAAGTAAATAATACTAAAAGTAAATTCACATGATTATTGGACGGAAAGAAACATTATTGTTGTCGTGACAAGTACTGTATGTGCAGTCGTTCTGTTCAGCCAAGTCATTAGATCTGCTTGCGACACTAATTTTGAGAACTTCTTTGCCATTTGGTTGGATATGTAGTGAAAAGTTGAGACTAGCAAAGACAACTAAAGTGAAGTAATAGTTAAGTAATGAAGAAAGTAATAATGAAGTATTCTCTTACAAGACTCATGTCATGGTGACAAATAAAAAGTATGATTGTATGATGGCAAAATTACTGGTCAATTAGCTCACCTAAAGAATCCTTGAAATGGAGTTGCGCCCTTCTCCCTCTGAGGTACAGATATATTGCGTCGGCCACTTCTTATACCCTCTCGTCAGAACGCCGACCTGGTGGCGGAGGGTGACGCCGACATGGTGGCGGTGGTTGACGGCGACATGGTGGCGGAGGGTGACGCCGACATGGTGGCGGAGGGTGGCACCAGCACGGCGAGGACGTTCAGGCTCGAGTAATGATTGCAACTGTAACATGGATGCGATTGAGGAAGGTGTTGGGGAGGGTGGGGGGATGATGTCGCTGTTGAGAGGGTAGAGGAACAACGACTTGATCATCATGACTGTACACGTGATTGAGCGATAACAACTTAGTACTTCGACTGTTGGTTGAGACTGAAGCTCATAAAGAATACAAAATAATGTGTCTTAGGTTCCCACCAACGTATGTTGTCCTGACCTTCCCGACAGAATGGGCAGACATGTTCGCTGTCGTAGCCGGAGAAGAGGACCTCTAAACCAGCGTGATAACACAAGTCGCAGATGAAGTGGTTGCTGGGACACTGGAATGTCTGGCTCGGGGATTTATCACGTCGGTCGCATCGAGTGCAGCCGTAATATGGTAAATTCTTCGGCATCAGCATCTGTTTGAAGTTTCCATGCCATAGCTGCTCTCCCCGTGGCATGTCTTCTTTCTCTGAAAATAAAAAAACATTCAATTAGCAAAACTTTGGTTTCAAATCTCTGTTAATCACAACCTTCCAATTCGGTAATTGGGAAGTCTATTGTTCAAGACGGTTCATCTCAAGGGTTAAATCTTCGGATTCCTTAATTATGTTAAATTTATATTTTAGGTCATAAAAGGTATCATGTCCTCGTTATCAACATTCCATCGAGTAAATATGCTTCTCGCTTCATACTTTTAAATAATTGGATTTATTTATTTCAGTTGAATAACATTTAGGAAAAAATCTCTTATTGACTATCATAACAATCATGAAGTGTACTAATGAAGTCAAATCACGTACAGCAACAATCAAAACACAGCGCAATGGTTTGTCTGAATGAACGAGTATTGCAAATGACTTACTCTTGTCTTCTGGATGAATGCAGAGAGATGAATGAGAGAAGCTGGCTCCTTCTGATGTGGATGCAGTGAGAAAAGCTGGCTCCTTCTGATGTGGATGCAGTGAGAGAGAAGCTTGCTCCTTCTGATGTGGATGCAATGAGACTGACCACTGAACTGACTCACAGCTGACTGACATGGACAGGTGGTCACGTGATAACAGTGATAAGAGAGCGACCAATCAGCGCACAGCATTCGTCATTCGTCCAGTTTGTTGTCATTACGTGAAATCTACGCTACCGTCATTTAAACACAATCCAGCATCAACCGAAGAAAAGAGCAAATACATCAACACAATCAAAACAGATCATAATCGTCACCAGAAACAATCATAAGGGGCAGTTTTTCAATACCCTGCTAAAACTAGTAGTAAGGTCATTCAAGGAATGTCATTGGATGTTGCCATAACAAAATAGTGTAACGTTTAGCAGAGTATTGAAAAAACGGATTTATATACCTGAAAATATATTATTAACATGAAATGCATGCCCAAATAACCACTCTGAAAAGATAAAGATTCCAATAATTACCTGTGAACAAATTGATACGCCGCGAAGTCCGAGGATCTCGTCCAACACGGTAACAACGTGATCAGCGAGAAACAACAGACAGCGACATCAGCTGGACCAAAGAGCCGAGTTGAACGACTCATTCCTAATTACCTACACAAGAACAGAAACAATCAGAAAGCAGCAAAGTTACCCCCAGAAATTAACTAGATTTTAACTCTACTTGGCTGAAATGAGCGCAAGTTACGTCACCACATACAACAACTACTTTACATGTGATGAACGGTCCTAACAGCAACTTATGTTTACATTAATTTAGTCTACTGACGCCATCACAAGTGGTGTTTTAATACATGTCAATGCACAATGCTGTCCGGATAGCGTGCTCTGCGGTTACCCATAGCAGTGCATCAAAGTGTTCAAACTGCATCAAAGTAGTCCGCCCACATCACGACCAAAGCACTGAAGTACGTAGAACACTACGCCGAAGCGCAAGCCCACGCATAGTGCCGAGGAAGTGTTGCATTCCAACGCAACTCATGTTCGCTTCGAATGAACCCCAGAGAAGATAGCACAAGTCACGCCACTGCACTAACACGCACTGGTGCACGCACAATGGGAGCGTGACACGCATCATTCGGCGCACATGAACCGTGCAGCAGAGAGATACAGTAACGCAACCCATGTTCTCTTTAGTTACTACTAATATGGGAACTATTCCAGCCTGAGTATTGGACATGCGCCGGACAACGCAATCCTGTCGAGCGTCATCTGTCGTTATCGTGCGAATCTGAAACAATTGAGATAAGTTTGTTACTTTCAGTTGTTCGTGGGCTCGTTTTGTCTTGGAGTTCTGTCAGAAGGTCTTTGGGCATGCACTTCAATTAAATAATCATTTAGAATATATGTTAACCAATATGATTGCGTTCTTTAAATGTCTATTTGTTTTTGTTGTTCTGAATCACACTGGGTTTGTTATTGTTTGCAGAGTCGTCGAGTCTGACGTCACCAACTCTAAAGACACGTGATCCACATGACTGGTTCATCTGTGGAGAGAATTGGTTAGGAGTTCTGTTGGTCCTCTCTGATGCTGAGGAACCTGTAAACATATCATTTAGTCGACAGAGATCTTTGAAATACCGGATTCTTCATCATCAACTCTCTTGTCAGCAGCTTGTCAGCAGCTTGTCAGCAGCTTGTCAGCAGCTTGTCAGGAACGCTGATAGATGATGACGTCACACGACCTGGTGTCGAACCGAGGACTCTCGGACTGATATGAAACAATCAAAGTTGCTTCTAAGCTTCATATTCATCATTATCATTCGAACCAAAGGTTTGGACTAAGTATGGACCAGTTAATCTGTACAAAATGTATCTTTATTTTAAATATGAAATCTGATTTCAGTTGAGACAGAAGAAGTAGCGAAATGAATGGCTCTCGTGATACCTGACTTGAGGAATTACATCGCGCAATGATATTTCCGAGTTGTTCTTTGCCATGAATATGTTTTCATCAGGTAATCTTACATGACACAGTTACGTTATACATTCAGGAGGTCCTGCTTCTAGTTCTACATCGGGTTTGATGAGTCTTATGAATAAGTATTATTTTGATAGAGTATTATTGCTACGTATAATTTTAGGTGGCCATTTTCGTTATAATTTATTTAACATTTTAACTCGTTAATTCGTCGACCAAGTCGGTATACTCATCTGTATCTTGCATTTTCAATCATTCCTGGAACATCTGTGCGTCGCCAACCGCTTTTAATCACTAAATGAGAGCTTGAACTTGCATCGACTGACTTCATCTGAATTTAATTGACATTCAATTTGATTGTTGACGTTCCTTGGCAATCCGAGCAAAGTTAATAATACTAAAAGTAAATTCACATCATTATTGAACGGAAAGAAACATTATTGTTGTCGTGACAAGTACTGTATTTGCAGTCGTTTTGTTCAGCCAAGTCATTATCTCTGCTTGCGTCACTAATTTTGAGAACTTCCTTGCCATTTGGTTGGAAGATGTAGTGAAAAGATGAGACTAGCAAAGACCTGTCATATTTACTAACACCTTACTGTTATAAACTGAAGTGAAGTAATAGTTAAGTAATAAAGAACGTAATAATGAAGTATTCTCTTACATTACTCTTGGCATGGTGACAAATGAAAGTATGATTGTATGATGGCAAAATTACTGGTTAATTAGCTTACCTAAAGAATCCTTGAAATAACCTTGCGCCCTTCTCCCTCTGAGGTACAGATATATTGCGTCGACCACTTCTTCTACCGTCTCGTCAGAACGCCGACCTGGTGGCGGAGGTTGACGCCGACACCTAGTGGCGGAGGGTGACGCCGACATGGTGACAGAGGGTGACGGCGACCTGGTGGCGGAGTGTGACGCCGACCTGGTGGCGGAGGGTGACGCCGACCTAGTGGCGGAGGTTGACGGCGACATGGTGGCGGAGGTTGACGTCGACCTGGTGGTGGAGGGTGACGCCGACAAGGTGGCGGAGCTTGACGGCGACATAGTGGCGGAGTGTGACGCCGACCTGTTGGCGGAGGGTGACGCCGACATGGTGGCGGAGGGTGGCACCAGCACGACGAGGACGATCAGGCTTGAGTAATGATTGCAACTGTAACATGGATGCGATTAGGAGGGTGTTGGGAGATATGATGTCGCCGTTGAGAGGGTAGAGGCACAACGACCTGATCATCATGACTGTATACGTGATTGTGCGATAACAACTTAGTACTTCGACTGTTGGTTGTGACTGAAGCTCAGAAAGAATACAAAATAATGTGTCTTAGGTCCCCACCAACCTAAGTTGTCCTGACCTTCCCGACAGAATGGGCAGACATGTTCGCTGTCGTAGCCGGAGAAGGGGACCTTGAAACCAGCGTGATAACACAAGTCGCAGATGAAGTGGCTGCTGGGACACTGGAATGTCTGGCTCGGGGATTTATCACGTCGGTCGCATCGAGTGCAGCCGTAATATGGTAAATTCTTCGGCATCAGCATCTGTTTGAAGTTTCCATGCCATAGCTGCTCTCCCCGTGGCATGTCTTCTTTCTCTGAAAATAAAAAAACATTCAATTAGCAAAACTTTGGTTTCAAATCTCTGTTAATCACAACCTTCCAATTCGGTAATTGGGAAGTCTATTGTTCAAGACGGTTCATCTCAAGGGTTAAATCTTCGGATTCCTTAATTATGTTAAATTTATATTTAAGGTCATAAAAGGTATCATGTCCTCGTTATCAACATTCCATCGAGTAAATATGCTTCTCGCTTCATACTTTTAAATAATTGGATTTATTTATTTCAGTTGAATAACATTTAGGAAAAAATCTCTTATTGACTATCATAACAATCATGAAGTGTACTAATGAAGTCAAATCACGTACAGCAACAATCAAAACACAGCGCAATGGTTTGTCTGAATGCACGAGTAATGCAAATGACTTACTTTTATCTTCTGGATGAATGCAGAGAGATGAATGAGAGAAGCTGGCTCCTTCTGATGTGGATGCAGTGAGAAAAGCTGGCTCCTTCTGATGTGGATGCAGTGAGAGAGAAGCTTGCTCCTTCTGATGTGGATGCAATGAGACTGACCACTGAACTGACTCACAGCTGACTGACATGGACAGGTGGTCACGTGATAACAGTGATAAGAGAGCGACCAATCAGCGCACAGCATTCGTCATTCGTCCAGTTTGTTGTCATTACGTGAAATCTACGCTACCGTCATTTAAACACAATCCAGCATCAACCGAAGAAAAGAGCAAATACATCAACACAATCAAAACAGATCATAATCGTCACCAGAAACAATCATAAGGGGCAGTTTTTCAATACCCTGCTAAAACTAGTAGTTAGGTCATTCAAGGAATGTCATTGGATGTTGCCATAACAAAATAGTGTAACGTTTAGCAGAGTATTGAAAAAACGGATTTATATACCTGAAAATATATTATTAACATGAAATGCATGCCCAAATAACCACTCTGAAAAGATAAAGATTCCAATAATTACCTGTGAACAAATTGATACGCCGCGAAGTCCGAGGATCTCGTCCAACACGGTAACAACGTGATCAGCGAGAAACAACAGACAGCGACATCAGCTGGACCAAAGAGCCGAGTTGAACGACTCATTCCTAATTACCTACACAAGAACAGAAACAATCAGAAAGCAGCAAAGTTACCCCCAGAAATTAACTAGATTTTAACTCTACTTGGCTGAAATGAGCAAAAGTTACGTCACCACATACAACAACTACTTTACATGTGATGAACGGTCCTAACAGCAACTTATGTTTACATTACGTCAGTCTACTGACGCCATCACAAGTGGTGTTTTAATACATGTCAATGCACAATGCTGTCCGGATAGCGTCCTCTGCGGTTACCCATAGCAGTGCATCAAAGTGTTCGAACTGCATCAAAGTAGTCCGCCCACATCACGACCAAAGCACTGAAGTACGTAGAACACTACGCCGAAGCGCAAGTCCACGCATAGTGCCGAGGAAGTGTTGCATTCCAACGCAACTCATGTTCGCTTCGAATGAACCCCAGAGAAGATAGCACAAGTCACGCCACTGCACTAACACGCACTGGTGCACGCACAATGGGAGCGTGACACGCATCATTCGGCGCACATGAACCGTGCAGCAGAGAGATACAGTAACGCAACCCATGTTCTCTTTAGTTACTACTAATATGGGAACTATTCCAGCCTGAGTATTGGACATGCGCCGGACAACGCAATCCTGTCGAGCGTCATCTGTCGTTATCGTGCGAATCTGAAACAATTGAGATACATTTTGTTATTTTCAGTTGTTGTGGGCTCGTTTTGTCTTATACAGTTCTGTCAGAAGGTCTTTGAGCATGCACTTCAAGGAAATATTCATTTAAAAAGTATATTTTTAAATGTATACACCAAAATGATTGCGTTCTTTAAATGTCTATTTGTTTTTGTTGTTCTGAATCACACAAAGTTTGTTCTTGTTTGCAGAGTCGTCTAGTCTGACGTCACCAACTCTAAAGACACGTGATCCACAGGACTGGTTCATCTGTGGAGAGATTTGGTTAGGAGTTCTGTTGGTCCTCTCAGATGCTGGAGAATCTGCAAACATTTCAGTTAGTCGATGGAGATCTTAGAAATACCGGATTCCTCATCATCAACACTCTTGTCAGCAGCTTGTCAGCAGCTTGTCAGCAGCTTGTCAGCAGCTTGTCAGCAGCTTGTCAGCAGCTTGTCAGCAGCTTGTCAGCTGCTTGTCAGCAGCTTGTCAGCAGCTTGTCAGGACATGGAACGCTGATAGAAGATGACGTCACACGGCATGGTGTCGAACCGCGGATTCTCGGACTGATCTGAAACAGTCAAAGCTGTTCTAAGCTTCATATTCATCATTATCATTCGAACCAAATGTTTGGACTAATGGACCAGTTAATCTGTACAAAATGTATATTTATTGTAAATATGAAATCTGATTACAGTAGAGACAGAAGGAGTAGAGAACTGCATGGCTCTCGTGATACCTGACTTGCCGAATTACATCGCGCAATGATATTTCAGAGTTATTCTTGGCCATGAATATGTTTTCATCACGTAATCTTACATGACACAGTTACGTTATACATTCAGGAGGTCCTGCTTCTAGTTCTACATCGGGTTTGATGAGTCTTATGAATAAGTATTATTTTGATAGAGTATTATCGCTATACGTATAATTTTAGGTGGCCATTTTCGTTTTTTTTTAAATTTATCCTCGTTAATTCGTCGACCAAGTCGGTATACTCATCTGTATCTCGCATTTTCAATCATTCCTGGAACATCTGTGCGTCGCCAACCGCTTTTCATTACGAATGAGAGCTTGAAATTGCATCGACTGACTTCTTCTAAATTTAATTCACATTCAATTTGATTGTTGACGTTCCTTGGCAATCCGAGCTAAGTAAATAATACTAAAAGTAAATTCACATCATTATTGGACGGAAAGAAACATATTGTTGTTGTGACAAGTACTGTTTGTGCAGTCGTTTTGTTCAGCCAAGTCATTAGATCTGCTCGCGTCACTAATTTTAAGAACTTCTTTGCCATTTGGTTGGAAGATGAAGTGAAAAAATGAGACTAGCAAAGACCTGTCATATTTACTAACACCTTACTGTCATAAACTAAAGTGAAGTAATAGTTAAGTAATAAAGAAAGTGATAATGAAGTATTCTCTTACAAGACTCATGGCATCATGAGTCATGACAAATGAAAGTATGATGGAAAAATTACTGGTTAATTAGCTTACCTAAAGAATCATTGAAATGGACTTGCGCCCTTCTTCCTTTGAGGTACAGACATATTGCGTCGGCCACTTCTTCTATACCCTCTCGTCAGAACGGCGACCTGGTGGCGGAGGGTGACGGCGACATGGTGGCGGAGGGTGACGCCGACATGGTGGCGAAGGGAGACGCCGACATGGTGGCGGAGGGTGACGCCGACATGGTGGCGAAGGATGACACCAGCACGACGAGGACGTTCAGGCTCGAGTTATGATTGCAACTGTAACATGGATGCGATTAGGAGGGTTTTAGGGGGGGAGGGGGGGCATGATGTCGGCGTTGAGAGGGTAGAGGCACAACGACGTCATCAACATGCCTGTACACGTGATTGTGCGATGACAACTTAGGACTTCGACCGTTGGTTGAGACTGAAGGTCAGAAAAAATATAAAATAATGTGTCAAAAAGGAATTGATTCAATAAATAAAGCAGACGCGTTCTTTTATGTGCTGTCCATTTTGACAGTACGAGTGCGATATTTTATACCGTTCCATTGGTAATGGAACATTTTGGTCTAGTTGACAATTTTTGCTCAACGAATGACATCGATGGAGAGGATATTAGGTTATCCTATTATTATTATTATTGTTATTATTATTATTATTATTATTATTATTATTATTATTATTATTATTATTATTATTATTATTATTATTATTATTATTATTATTATTATCGGATTGTTTCTTAGATTGTCGACTGCTTTTAATGATTGTTCTCTGATTGAACAGAAACTTTGTTCCACTTTTATTTAGCTGTAAAAATTAAGACATACAATTTCTTGGACAAATAGAATGTCTTTAATTCAGTCAATTTTATTTCAGTTACAACCATTCCACAACAATTTTTATCATTGTTAAATTAACTAGGAAAACGCTCTGTGTGACGCGTTGATGAGCGAGCACGGATACACGCAACACCTCGAACCGAAGTTATGTCAATCGAAAATGGCATTAAAAGCCAATAATTCTTAAATTTCGTCACAGACTTATATAAATATCTCCAAAATCTCCAAAAATATTGGTCCCAATAACCTTGCTAAGTTTTAAGTTGATCGTTTAAACCTTTATGATTGAACGGTTCATTGTTAATTTTCAAAAATCACAGGATCTCGTTCAAAAAATATACCTGGGACCACTCATATGATATGATATTAGTGTGTACACAATATCAGATCAATCTGTTGAACGGTCATTATTAGCTTCATTTCGTTTGAAACTTTCTGCTCTAACTACCTTGCCTTGAACTGAAGATTCGAAGTCGCCGTGAATTTGACAGCCAACACGCAAAATGACCCTAGAATTACAAAAACTTTTGAAAATAACGACAGATTAGACTGGAAATTGGCAAAAATATCTTAAATGTTGGTACCAATGACCATGCAAAGTTTTTAGTTGGTCGGTCAAACGGTTCTAGTTTAAATTTCAAAAATCACAGCAAAAATGGTTTCAAATTTAAACCAATGGGAGAATTTTGCTGAAACTTTTTATGATTGGGTAAAATGTTGGTTGCAATGACTTTGCTAAATTTCAAATTGAGCAGAGCAACCAATCGAAAGATATTTTTTTTTAAACTTGAACCAATCACAGGAGCCCGTTCAAAAACGATCCCAGAGACCGCATAGATTACGTTAGCATATGTGCAAAGTTTCAGATCGATTGAATGTGCGGTTTAACCTGGGCTGTGCGGACAAAAAAAAACAAAAAAACACACAGAGAAAGTGCTATAAGAGTACCGTGGTGACGCTCGCTACGCTCGCTCAATTATTTCCAATCACTTATTCCTGTTCACAGTTTTATAAAATGTGCATTGCCGGTTGGATAACCATCCAAAGTAAACTCAAAGTATCTATTCTCAATTACAAATGGCTCCAGGAAACTGTAAGGTACTGGAAGTCTTGGATCCGTAGTAAGTGTTTAAACACGTATTATTCACATTCTCAAAGTAGTGCCTTGAACTTGATCTGCATGATAGTTTTGATGATGAGTATATTGGACCACTATGTCAATCTGTTGAGATGACTCTACAGTTTTACGCTCGACAATGCAATTGAAGTGTTTCCCACTCGACACACTAGAAGGTGGCCGAATTCTAAGTCAGTTATTCGAACAAATCTGACGCGAATAAGCAACGGTGGGTTGTAATATCCAGAACTAATATTATTAAACTTAGATGTGAGCATAAACAAGAATACAGAGTTTGCCCACAGAGTCTCTTTCTTTTGTTCAGTGTCGTTTGTGTTGAATTGCAGTTTATTAAACAGTTCAAACACACTTCGATTATTTTCCTTCCTAAAGCCATGTTCTTCCCTCGCTATCATCTGAGCAAAAGTAACCAGTCTAGTAGCAAAGACAGTTTGACCCCAAAATATTAAGTGAGAGTTCGTAAACATTTCATGATGCAACATATAGTCATCTAACCCTTTACGAGCTTTGTCAAATTTGTCAGTAAGGCCACTTTGTTTAGCTTTCATTTTATCACAGAAAAAACGTATTATTTTTATAAAAGAACGGATCCTATAAATATTGTCACGCTGCTTGTCTAATTCGTTAATTGTTTCAATAATCATGCCAGGCGTTCTTTCAGTGATGTCATTAGTTTTATTAATCAAGCTTTCTGCGTTTCGATGGATATCATAACTTTTTGACTTTGTTATCATAAAACTTCTAAATATTTTAACAATGGGTTCACAATGTATTCTATCATCATAGTCTTCACTTGTCATATAATTGGCATCATGGCCTGAAGACAGTGGATCAATGTTAACCTCTCCAGAGGGAATGGGCAAGAGACGTTCCCACCAACCTATGTTGTCCTGACCTTCCCGACAGAATGGCCAGACATGTTCGCTGTCGTAGCCGAAGAAGAGGACCTCCAAACCAGCGTGATAACACAAGTCGCAGATGAAGTGGCTGCTGGGACACTGGAATATCTGGCTCGGGGATTTATCACGTCGGTCGCATTGAGTGCAGCCGTAATATGGTAAATTCTTCGGCATCAGCATCTGTTTGAAGATTCCATGACATAGCTGCTCTCCCCGTGGCATGTCTTCTTTCTCTGAAAATAAAAATACATTCAATTAGCAAAACGTTGGTTTCAAATCTCTGTTAATCACAACCTTCCAATTCGGTACTTGGGAAGTCTATGTTCAAGACGGTATTTATTATGTTATTTATTTTTAAGGTAACATAAGGAATCTATCCTGTCCTTGTTACCACAATTCCATCGAGTAACTATGATACTCGCGTCTTACTTTAAATAATTGGATATAATCTTTCAGTTATGAATAACATTTAGGAATAAAATCTCTTATTGACTATCATAACAATAATAAAGTGTACTAATGAAGTCCAATCATGTACAGCAACATTCAAAACACAACGCAATGGCTTGTCTGAATGCACGAATGTAATGCAATTGACTTACTCTTGTCTTCGGTATGAATGCAGAGAGATGTTTAAGAGGGAAGCTGGCTCCTTCTGATGTGGATGCAGTTAGAGAGAAGCTGGCTCCTTCTGATGTGGATGCAATGAGAGAGAAGCTGGCTCCTTCTGATGTGGATGCAATGAGAGAGAAGCTGGCTCCTTCTGATGTGGATGCAATGAGAGAGAAGCTGGCTCCTCCTGATGTGGATGCAATGAGAGAGAAGCTGGCTCCTTCTGATGTGGATGCAGTGAGAGAGAAGCTGGCTTCTTCTGATGTGGATGCAGTGAGAGAGAACCTGGCTCCTTCTGATGTGGATGTAGTGAGAGAGAAGCTGGCTCCTTCTGATGTGGATGCAATGAGAGAGAAGATAGCTCCTTCTGATGTGGATGCAGTGAGAGAGATGCTGGCTCCTTCTGATGTGGATGCAGTGAGAGAGAACCTGGCTCCTTCAGATGTGGATGTAGTGAGAAAGAAGCTGGCTCCTTCTGATGTGGATGCAATGAGAGAGAAGCTGGCTCCTTCTGATGTGGATGCAATGAGAGAGAAGCTGGCTCCTTCTGATGTGGATGCAATGAGACTGACCACTGAACTGACTCACAGCTGACTGACATGGACAGGTCACGCGATAACAGTGACCAATCAGAGCACAGCATTCGCCATTCATCCAGTTTGTTGTCATTACGTGAAATCTACGCCTTCATTGAATCGAAGAAAATAGCAAATATATCAACGCAACAAAACAAATCAAATCGTCACCAGAAACAATCAAACAAACTGTTTTTAAATACACTGCTAAAACCAGTATAGTAAGGTAATCAAGGAATGTAATTGGATGTTGCCATGACAAAATAGTCATAATCAACTGTTTAACATTTAGCAGAGTATTGAAAAAACGGATTAATATACAGGAAATATATTATTAAAATGAAATGCATGCCCAAAATAACCACTCCGCAGATATGAAGATTCCAATAATTACCTGTGAACAAATTGATACGCCGCGAAGTCCGATGATCTCGTCCAACACGGTAACAACGTGATCAGCGAGAAACAACAGACAGCGACATCAGCTGGACCAAAGAGCCGAGTTGAACGACTCATTCCTAATTACCTACACAAGAACAGAACAATCAGAAAACAGCAAAGTTAACCCCCAGAAATTAACTAGATTTTAACTCTACTAGGCTGAAATGAGCAAAAGTTACGTCACCACATACAACAACTACTTTACATGTGATGAACGGTCCTAACAGCAACTTATGTTTACATTACGTCAGTCTACTGACGCCATCACAAGTGGTGTTTTAATACATGTCAATGCACAATGCTGTCCGGATAGCGTCCTCTGCGGTTACCCATAGCAGTGCATCAAAGTGTTCGAACTGCATCAAAGTAGTCCGCCCACATCACGACCAAAGCACTGAAGTACGTAGAACACTACGCCGAAGCGCAAGCCCACGCATAGTGCCGAGGAAGTGTTGCATTCCAACGCAACTCATGTTCGCTTCGAATGAACCCCAGAGAAGATAGCACAAGTCACGCCACTGCACTAACACGCACTGGTGCACGCACAATGGGAGCGTGACACGCATCATTCGGCGCACATGAACCGTGCAGCAGAGAGATACAGTAACGCAACCCGTGTTCACTTTAGTTACTACTAATATGGGAACTATTCCAGCCTGAGTATTGGACTTGCGCCGGACAACGCAATCCTGTCGAGCGTCATCTGTCGTTATCGTGCGAATCTGAAACAATCGAGATAAGTTTCGTTACTTTCAGTTTTTTGGGGGCTCGTGTTGTCTTACAGTTCTGTCAGAAGGTCTTTGGGCATGAACTTCAAATAAATGATCAATTAAAAGTATATTTATAAACGTATACACCAAAATGATTGCGTTCTTTAAATGTCTTTTTGTTTTTGTTGTTCTGAATCACACTGGGTTTGTTCTTGTTTGCAGAGTCGTCTAGTCTGACGTCACCAACTCTAAAGACACGTGATCCACAGGACTAAAGTTCATCTGTGAAGAGAATTGGTTAGGAGTTCTGTTGGTCCTCTCAGATGCTGGAGAATCTGCAAACATTTCAGTTAATCGACAGAGATCTTTGAAATACCGGATTCCTCATCATCAACACTCTTGTCAGCAGGTTGTCAGCAGCTTGTCAGCAGCTTGTCAGCAGCTTGTCAGGACGTGGAACGCTGGTAGAGGATGACGTCACACGGCCTGGCGTTGAACCGCGGACTCTCGGACTGATCTGAAACAATCAAAGTTGTTTCCAAGCTTCATATTCATCATTATCATTCGAATCAAATGTTTGGACTAGGCATGGACCAGTTAATATGTACAAAATGTATCTTGATTGTAAATATGAAATCTGATTACAGTCGAGACAGAAGGAGTAGCGAACTGCATGGCTCTCGTGATACCTGACTTGCCGAATTACACGCGCAATGACATTTCAGAGTTGTTCTTTGCCATGAATATGTTTTCATCAGGTAATCTTACATGACACAGTTACGTTATACATTCAGGAGGTCCTGCTTCTAGTTCTACATCGGGTTTGATGAGTCTTATGAAAGTAATATTTTGATTGAGTATTGAATATTTGGTTTTGGAGAAGAAGAAAAATGGGCTTGTAAGAAATGGTTTGAAATTGGATGGAAAAAATATTAAACAAGTAGAAGATTTTAGTTATCTAGGAAGTTTGGTTACAAAAGACGGAAAGTGTTTGAAAGAAGTTAAAAGAAGAATACAGAAAGCAGACGGGTTTTATCAAAAAGTTAGAAAATTAGTATGGAATAGGGATTTACCTCTTAAATTTAAATTAGTATTATACAAGCAATATTTTTTTACCGATATTATGTTATGGGGCGGTGACGTGGAATTTGGGATGGAAGGAGGAGAGTATGGAACAAGCAGAAGAGATGAAGTTCGTGAGAGGAATGGCAAATATATCGATGAAGGAACATGTTAGAAGTATGGTGATAAGGAAGAAGATGGGTGTGGAGAGTGTTGGGTTCAAAATTGGGCGAGAAAGACTGAGGTGGTTTGGTAAACTTAAGAGAATGAAAGACAGTAGAAGAGCCAAAAGTGAATTTGGAAAGTATGTGGAAGGTAAAAGAAAAGTTGGGAGGCCAAGAGATAGATGGATTGAACAGGTGAAAAGAGATGTTGAGGAACGAGGTGAAAGATGGGAAGAAGTTGAAAGGAAACATTTGTGGGAAAATCAAGAGTTATGGGAACAAATAGTTACTAAAGTGGAGGTAGTAGAGGAGGATGAGGATGAAGAAGAAAAAGACGGAGGAGAAGAAGAAGAATAAGAAGAAGGAGAAGAAGAACAAGAAGAAAAAAGGAAGAAGGGGAGGAGGATGAGAAGGAAGACAAATGTGACAGGCCTGGCTAGCCGGCATTACTAAATGTATTTAGCCTATAAGAAATTTTTACTCTACCTAGTGTGGAATTAAGTGTTTATAAATGTAAATAAATATGTGATAATAAAAAAAAAAAAAAACATTATTGCAACGTATAATTTTAGGTAGCCATTTTCGATAATTTTACATTTAACTCGTTAATTCTTCGACAAAGTCGGTATACTCATCTGTATCTCGCATTTTCAATCATTCCTGGATCATCTGTGCGTCGCCAACCGCTTTTCATTACGAATGAGAGCTTGAACTTGCATCGACTGACTTCTTCTAAATTTAATTCACATTCAATATGATTGTTGACGTTCCATGGCAATCCGAGCAAAGTAAATAATACTAAAAGTAAATTCACATCATTATTGGACGGAAAGAAACATTATTGTTGTCGTGACAAGTACTGTATGTGCAGTCGTTCTGTTCAGCCAAGTCATTAGATCTGCTCGCGTCACTAATTTGTTGAACTGCTTTGCCATTTGGTTGGAAAATGTAGTGAAAAGTGGGGACTAGCATAGACCTGTCATATTTACTAACACCTTACTGTACCTTTTAAACTAAAGTGAAGTAATAGTTAAGTAATAAAGAAAGTGTAAATGAAGAATTCTTCTACAATACTCATGTCTCTTGACAAATTAAAGTATGATGGCAAAATTACTGGTTAATTAGCTCACCTAAAGAATCATTGAAATGGACTTGCGCCCTTATCCCTCTGAGGTACAGACATATTTCGTCGACCACTTCTTCTACCGTCTCGTCAGAACGCCGACCTGGTGGCGGAGGTTGACGGCGACATGGTGGCGGAGGGTGGCGCCGACATGGTGGCGGAGGGTGGCACCAGCTTGACGAGGACGTTCAGGCTCGAGTAATGATTGCAACTGTAACATGGATGCGATTAAGGAAAGTGTTCGGGGGGGGGGGGGGGTCATGATGTCGCCGTTGAGAGGGTGGAGGCACAACGTCGTCATCAACATGACTGTACACGTGATTGTGCGATAACAACTTAGTACTTCGACTGTTGGTTGTGACTGAAGCTCAGAAAGAATACAAAATAATGTGTCTTAGGTCCCCACCAACCTAAGTTGTCCTGACCTTCCCGACAGAATGGGCAGCCATGTTCGCTGTCGAAGCCGGAGAAGAGGACCTCCAAACCAGCGTGATAACACAAGTCGCAGATGAAGTGGTTGCTGGGACACTGGAATGTCTGGCTCGGGGATTTATCACGTCGGTCGCATTGAGTGCAGCCGTAATATGGGAAATTCTTCGGCATCAGCAACTGTTTGAAGATTCCATGACATAGCTGCTCTCCCCATTGCATCACTTCTTTCTCTGAAAATAAAAATACATTCAATAAGCAAAACTTTGTTTTCAAATCTCTGTTAATCACAACCTTCCAATTCGGTACTTGGGAAGACTTTGTTTAAGACGGTTCATCTCAGGCGTTATTTCTTCGGATATATTTATTATGTTATTTATTTTTAAGGTAACATAAGGAATCTATCCTGTCCTTGTTACCACAATTCCATCGAGTAACTATGATACTCGCGTCTTACTTTAAATAATTGGATAATTCTTTCAGTTATGAATAACATTTAGGAATAAAATCTCTTATTGACTATCATAACAATAATAAAGGGTACTAATGAAGTCCAATCATGTACAGCAACATTCAAAACACAACGCAATGGCTTGTCTGAATGCACGAATGTAATGCAATTGACTTACTCTTGTCTTCGGTATGAATGCAGAGAGATGTTTGAGAGAGCAGCTGGCTCCTTCTGATGTGGATGCATTGAGAGAGAAGCTGTCTCCTCCTGATGTGGATGCAATGAGAGAGAAGCTGGCTCCTTCTGATGTGGATGCAATGAGAGAGAAGCTGGCTCCTTCTGATGTGGATGCAATGAGAGAGAAGCTGGCTCCTTCTGATGTGGATGCAGTGAGAGATATGCTGGCTCCTTCTGATGTGGATGCAATGAGACTGACCACTGAACTGACTCACAGCTGACTGACATGGACAGGTCACGTGATAACAGTGACCAATCAGAGCACAGCATTCGCCATTCGTCCAGTTTGTTGTCATTACGTGAAATGTACGCTTTCATTGAATCGAAGAAAATAGCAAATATATCAACGCAACAAAACAAATCAAATCGTCACCAGAAACAATCAAACAAACTGTTTTTAAATACCCTGCTAAAACCAGAATAGTTAGGTCATCAAGGAATGTAATTGGATGTTGCCATGACAATATAGTCATAATCAACTGTTTAACATTTAGCAGAGTATTGAAAAAACGGATTAATATACAGGAAATTATATTATTAAAATGAAATGCATGCCCAAAATAACCTCTCCGCAGAGATAAAGATTCCAATAATTACCTGTGAACAAATTGATACGCCGCGAAGTCCGAGGATCTCGTCCAACACAGTAACAACGTGATCAGCGAGAAACAACAGACAGCGACATCAACTGGACCAAAGAGCCGAATTGAACGACTCATTCCTAATTACCTACACAAGAACAGAACAATCAGAAAACAGCAAAGTTAACCCCCAGAAATTAACTAGATTTTAACTCTACTAGGCTGAAATGAGCAAAAGTTACGTCACCACATACAACAACTACTTTACATGTGATGAACGGTCCTAACAGCAACTTATGTTTACTTTACGTCAGTCTACTGACGCTATCACAAGTGGTGTTTTAATACATGTCAATGCACAATGCTGTCCGGATAGCGTCCTCTGCGGTTACCCATAGCAGTGCATCAAAGTGTTCGAACTATATCAAAGTAGTCCGTCCACATCACGACCAAAGCACTGAAGTACGTAGAACACTACGCCGAAGCGCAAGCCCACGCATAGTGCCGAGGAAGTGTTGCATTCCAACGCAACTCATGTTCGCTTCGAATGAACCCCAGAGAAGATAGCACAAGTCACGCCACTGCACTAACACGCACTGGTGCACGCACAATGGGAGCGTGACACGCATCATTCGGCGCACATGAACCGTGCAGCAGAGAGATACAGTAACGCAACCCGTGTTCACTTTAGTTACTACTAATATGGGAACTATTCCAGCCTGAGTATTGGACTTGCGCCGGACAACGCAATCCTGTCGAGCGTCATCTGTCGTTATCGTGCGAATCTGAAACAATCGAGATAAGTTTCGTTACTTTCAGTTGTTTGGGGGCTCGTGTTGTCTTACAGTTCTGTCAGAAGGTCTTTGGGCATGCACTTCAAATAAATGATCAATTAAAAATATATTTATAAACGTATACACCAAAATGATTGCGTTCTTTAAATGTCTTTTTGTTTTTGTTGTTCTGAATCACACTGGGTTTGTTCTTGTTTGCAGAGTCGTCAAATCTGACGTCACCAACTCTAAAGACACGTGATCCACAGGACTAAAGTTCATCTGTGAAGAGAATTGGTTAGGAGTTCTGTTGGTCCTCTCAGATGCTGGAGAATCTGCAAACATTTCAGTTAATCGACAGAGATCTTTGAAATACCGGATTCCTCATCATCAACACTCTTGTCAGCAGGTTGTCAGCAGCTTGTCAGCAGCTTGTCAGCAGCTTGTCAGGACGTGGAACGCTGGTAGAGGATGACGTCACACGGCCTGGCGTTGAACCGCGGACTCTCGGACTGATCTGAAACAATCAAAGTTGTTTCCAAGCTTCATATTCATCATTATCATTCGAATCAAATGTTTGGACTAGGCATGGACCAGTTAATATGTACAAAATGTATCTTGATTGTAAATATGAAATCTGATTACAGTCGAGACAGAAGGAGTAGCGAACTGCATGGCTCTCGTGATACCTGACTTGCCGAATTACACGCGCAATGACATTTCAGAGTTGTTCTTTGCCATGAATATGTTTTCATCAGGTAATCTTACATGACACAGTTACGTTATACATTTAGGAGGTCCTGCTTCTAGTTCTACATCGGGTTTGATGAGTCTTATGAAAGTAATATTTTGATTGAGTATTATTGCAACGTATAATTTTAGGTAGCCATTTTCGATAATTTTACATTTAACTCGTTAATTCTTCGACAAAGTCGGTATACTCATCTGTATCTCGCATTTTCAATCATTCCTGGAACATCTGTGCGTCGCCAACCGCTTTTCATTACGAATGAGAGCTTGAACTTGCATCGACTGACTTCTTCTAAATTTAATTCACATTCAATTTGATTGTTGACGTTCCATGGCAATCCGAGCAAAGTAAATAATACTAAAAGTAAATTCACATCATTATTGGACGGAAAGAAACATTATTGTTGTCGTGACAAGTACTGTATGTGCAGTCGATCTGTTCAGCCAAGTCATTAGATCTGCTCGCGTCACTAATTTGTTGAACTGCTTTGCCATTTGGTTGGAAAATGTAGTGAAAAGTGGGGACTAGCATAGACCTGTCATATTTACTAACACCTTACTGTACCTTTTAAACAAAAGTGAAGATATAGTTAAGTAATAAAGAAAGTAATAATGAAGAATTCTTCTACAATACTCATGTCTCTTGACAAATGAAAGTATGATGGCAAAATTACTGGTTAATTAGCTCACCTAAAGAATCATTGAAATGGACTTGCGCCCTTATCCCTCTGAGGTACAGACATATTTCGTCGACCACTTCTTCTACCGTCTCGTCAGAACGCCGACCTGGTGGCGGAGGTTGACGGCGACATGGTGGCGGAGGGTGGCGCCGACATGGTGGCGGAGGGTGGCACCAGCTTGACGAGGACGTTCAGGCTCGAGTAATGATTGCAACTGTAACATGGATGCGATTAAGGAAAGTGTTCGGGGGGGGGGGGGGGGGGGGGGTCATGATGTCGCCGTTGAGAGGGTGGAGGCACAACGTCGTCATCAACATGACTGTACACGTGATTGTGCGATAACAACTTAGTACTTCGACTGTTGGTTGTGACTGAAGCTCAGAAAGAAGAAAAAATAATGTGTCTTAGGTCCCCACCAACCTAAGTTGTCCTGACCTTCCCGACAGAATGGGCAGACATGTTCGCTGTCGTAGCCGGAGAAGGGGACCTCCAAACCAGCGTGATAACACAAGTCGCAGATGAAGTGGTTGCTGGGACACTGGAATGTCTGGCTCGGGGATTTATCACGTCGGTCGCATTGAGTGCAGCCGTAATATGGGAAATTCTCCGGCATCAGCATCTGTTTGAAGATTCCATGACATAGCTGCTCTCCCCATTGCATCACTTCTTTCTCTGAAAAAAAAATACATTCAATAAGCAAAACTTTGGTTTCAAATCTCTGTTTATCACAACCTTCCAATTCGGTACTTGGGAATCCTATGTTCAAGACGGTTCATCTCAGGCGTTATTTCTTCGGATTTATTTATTATGTTATTTATTTTTAAGGTAACATAAGGAATCTATCCTGTCCTTGTTACCACAATTCCATCGAGTAACTATGATACTCGCGTCTTACTTTAAATAATTGGATATAATTCTTTCAGTTATGAATAACATTTAGGAATAAAATCTCGTATTGACTATCATTACAATAATAAAGTGTACTAATGAAGTCCAATCATGTACAGCAACATTCAAAACACAACGCAATGGCTTGTCTGAATGCACGAATGTAATGCAATTGACTTACTCTTGTCTTCGGTATGAATGCAGAGAGATGTTTGAGAGAGAAGCTGGCTCCTTCTGATGTCGATGCAGTTAGAGAGAAGCTGGCTTTTTCTGATGTGGATGCAGTTAGAGAGAAGCTGGCTCCTTCTGATGTGGATGCAGTGAGAGAGAAGCTGGCTTCTTCTGATGTGGATGCAGTGAGAGAGAAGCTGGCTCCTTCTGATGTGGATGCAGTTAGAGAGAAGCTGGCTCCTTCTGATGTGGATGCAATGAGAGAGAAGCTGGCTCCTTCTGATGTGGATGCAATGAGAAAGAAGCTGGCTCCTTCTGATGTGGATGCAGTGAGAGAGATGCTGGCTCCTTCTGATGTGGATGCAGTGAGAGAGAAGCTGGCTCCTTCTGATGTGGATGCAATGAGACTAACCACTGAACTGACTCACAGCTGACTGACATGGACAGGTCACGTGATAACAGTGACCAATCAGAGCACAGCATTCGCCATTCGTCCAGTTTGTTGTCATTACGTGAAATCTACGCCTTCATTGAATCGAAGAAAATAGCAAATATATCAACGCAACAAAACAAATCAAATCGTCACCAGAAACAATCAAACAAACAGTTTTTAAATACCCTGCTAAAACCATAATAGTTAGGTCATCAAGGAATGTAATTGGATGTTGCCATGACAATATAGTCATAATCAACTGTTTAACATTTAGCAGAGTATTGAAAAAACGGATTAATATACAGGAAATTATATTATTAAAATAAAATGCATGCCCAAAATAACCACTCCGCAGAGATAAATATTCCAATAATTACCTGTGAACAAATTGATACGCCGTGAAGTCCGAGGATCTCGTCCAACACGGTAACAACGTGATCAGCGAGAAACAACAGACAGCGACATCAACTGGACCAAAGAGCCGAATTGAACGACTCATTCCTAATTACCTACACAAGAACAGAAACAATTAGAAAGCAGCAAAGTTAACCCCAGAAATAAACTAGATTTTAACTCTACTTGGCTGAAATGAGCAAAAGTTACGTCACCTCATACAACTACTTTACATGTGATGAACGGTCCTAACAGCAACTTATGTTTACTTTACGTCAGTCTACTGACGCTACACAAGTGGTGTTATAATACATGTCAATGCACAAAGCTGTCCGGATAGCGTCCTCTGCGGTTACCCATAGCAGTGCATCAAAGTGTACGAACTGCATCAAAGTAGTCCGTCCACATCACGACCAAAGCACTGAAGTACGTAGAACACTACGCCGAAGCGCAAGCCCACGCATAGTGCCGAGGAAGTGTTGCATTCCAACGCAACTCATGCTCGATTCGAATGAACCCCAGAGAAGATAGCACAAGTCACGCCACCTCACTAACACGCACTGGTGCACGCACAATGGGAGCGTGACACGCATCATTCGGCGCACATGAACCATGCAGAAGAGAGATACAGTAACGCAACCCATGTTCTCTTTAGTTACTACTAATATGGGAACTATTCCAGCCTGAGTATTGGACATGCGCCGGACAACGCAATCCTGTCGAGCGTCATCTGTCGGTATCGTGCGAATCTGAAACAATCGAGATAAGTTTGTTACTTTCAGTTGTTTGGGGCTCGTTTTGTCTTACAGTTCTGTCAGAAGTTCTTTGGGCATGCACTTCAAATAAATAATCAATTAAAAGTATATTTATAAACGTATACACCAAAATGAGTGCGATCTTTAAATGTCTATTTCTTTTTGTTGTTCTGAATCACACTGGGTTTGTTCTTGTTTGCAGAGTCGTCTAGTCTGACGTCACCAACTCTAAAGACACGTGATCCACATGACTGGTTCATCTGTGGAGAGAATTGGTTAGGAGTTCTGTTGGTCCTCTCAGATGCTGGAGAATCTGTGAACATTTCATGGAGATGGAGATCTTTGAAATACCGGATTCATCATCATCAACTCTCTTGTCAGCAGCTTGTCAGCAGCTTGTCAGCACATGGAACGCTGATAGAAGATGACGTCACTCGAACTGGTGTCGAACCGCGGACTCTTGGAATGAATCTGAAACAATCAAAGCTGTTTCTAAACCAAATTACTATCGGATTGACTCAACACATTGCCTTGGTTTCGCTGTGAAATTGTTGAAACATCGGGAGTATCAAAGCTGCATGGCGCTCGAGAAATCTGAAGTTGGCGCGGAAAAATTGTATGATTACTTTTGAATTGGACAATTAAATAGTATTATAATTGGTAATGCTGGAAAGTGTTCAAAATGAACAGCCAGATGTTGCACGGTGTTTTTTTTACTGCTTTTGTCCCCCCCCCCCCCATGTCATCATCTATCTACATTTGGAAATTAGAATGTAAATTTAAATTGATTTTAAATGAATCTATGTGTAAAGTAGGAACGAGAGTATAAATTATGACTCATTTAAAAACGATTCAGGAAAAAAGTTCCCAAGTGTGTCTAGAAATTCTGGAAATTATATTATACGAAACAATTCTGTTCTACGAAATATAAAAAATGCATTATGAAATTATTTCTTTGTTCGTTACAAAATAATAAGAGCTATTAAGAATTTAAACTCTCGACACGTAATAATCTTCGTCGACCAAGTCGGAACTCATCTGTATCCTGAATCCTCCTCCATTATTCCTGGTACGTCCTTCCATCTCCAACCGATGATCATCACTGAATGAGAGCTTGGACTTGAATATCTCCCATCATTCCTGGAAAATACGTCCGTCTGTAACCGATGTTCAAGACTGAATGAAATTACAACGACTGATCCTTTCGGGGTTTATTTTAAATTTAAATTTGATAATTGCTGTTCCTTGGCAATCATAGCAAAGTAAATAATGTGAAAATCACAATAATCATTATTGGAAGAAAATAATCATATTGTTCAGATAAGAGGAGAATAAACTCTATTTCCGGTGAATCCAAGAGACCGATCGTGCTAGACATCAATATGTAAAAGAACATTAGTAATGAATCATTTGTGAATTGGCCTTATTCACATAGTTTGACCTAATGCGAAAAAACAATTAAAAATATATTAGTGCCTTACGTTTTAAATCGAGACGCTCGCCCGTCAACTTTAAGAATGTACAGTAGAAATATTGTCAATCTGTACTGGTATGTCCGATTATTTCGTCTAAGTGTCAGTAAGCTAAAAGAATTGATTTTAAGAATCAATACACTGTGAATAATGCACTTGTCACAACATGGATTTCAAGATTATCTGAATAAAGTATGATGTGGTGGAAAGCGTCGCTTTTGTGCTGGCATGAAATATCGACTTGAATTCCTGCTTTTGAAACAGAAGACAATCGTCAAAGTGTGGTTTCAGTTGATTGCGTCAAGAATTACGCTTCTCGAGCCCCAAGATGCAGCGGATATCGCAGTATCACGGACTTTTCAAAGACACCTTTGAATTGGCAGATAAAATCGGTAATATTCTATACGTGATTTTTTTTATTAATCACACGATATAATATAACAAAAGAAAACACTTGTTAGCACAAAAAAATAGTCCTTCTAAGTCTAAATTAACTTATCAGTATGAAGTTTTATATAAAAATTAATTGTAATTTTCTAACAAATGTAAATCAATTCCCACAAATATTTTATTTTTGAAAAAATTCCCAGCCAAAAGAGCAATTTTTCAAAAATGCCTAAATACGACACTTTATAATAATATATAAGTATATTCAACAAATGGTAAAACGATAGGTATTCGAAAAAAAACGGATTATTTGAAAATGATTTGATGGCATCATCCCAATATTGATTTCAAGGAACCTGACCAGCAGCAAATCAATTTCCTTCAATTTATGTTATGCTTTGTCGTATGCTCCTATACATTGCACAATATTCCTATAAAATCTCTCGAGACTATCTAAATGAATTTGACAGCAATGCGGGTGATCGAGCAATAATTACTATCATTACATAGGCAATTAACTATAAAGCCCCATTTACACGGTGCAATTTCTTGAACAACTTCTGTGCCACAGAGGTTCTGCTCGTGCGCAGTATCACTTTTGAGATGATAAAGGGAATCTGCACATGTGCAGAACTTCTGTGGCACAGAAGTTGTTCAAGAAATTGCACCGTGATTTATACAATCAGTCAATCACATATTACCACTTCACAAAATTGAAAACCTGTTTAAAGAGAACTTTATTTTGAACATTACAGTGATTTCATTCCTGTAATGTCCATTATTATTCTGTGTGTCTCAGGAATACGTGGCTACTCTGAGGAGGTGAAGAAAAGTCCAACCAAACTGGCGATATTCATTTTCACCCGTCTTGTCGTGGCAGATCAATGTTTCGAAGCAGTTTTCCAACACTACGCCTATTTCTATCTCAACTGGGAGAACATGGAAACCAAGGAACTGCCCAAACTAGTTTGTTTGGTCAATGTAGTCACTCTCTTATCCATTCACGTCGGAAACTTCTACTTGAGACCGATCATGTTTCGCCAATCACTGACTTCTCTTGATAATATTCATAGAAAACACTCATCTGAGAATCATCGTCATTGTATCATGGTGGAAAATATATCCAAACGAACAGCTTACCTTCATAAATATTATCCTCCTGCTCTTTACGGAGCTTTGTTGGTGGTTGGAGTTTTCGTTTACTTTTATGGAGTGCGTGACGAAAACTTCTTGCACGGGTAGGTTGCAAGCTTTGTATTGAAGAGAAAATGAGTTGCTTGAAGATAGGTCAGTTCACACGGATGGTTAACTTACAAACTTTCCCGACGTTTCGAATAGCCGATCGAAAAAACCTCCCGCGTTTACTACTAGAAAAACTCTCCGGGAAACGCGTTGATGAGCGAGCACCGATACGTGCAAGATAAATGTAATGAACTTAATGAAAAAAGTTCATGAGCAGATTGACTTTGGAATGTGTCGCTCTGTATTTCGAATTTTGATACGTCCGTGTTAACGCACCTTTAGAATATTTCCATTTGACTCCCATTCATATTGAATTAATAAATAACCGACAACGTCAGTTAGTTTCACGAATAATGTAAAAAAAAAATCTATATTATTTTCAGGCATTATTTTCCTTTTGACGTTACAATCTCTCATAATCGTGAACTGGCAGTTTTGTTCGAAGTGTCAATGTGGATTCCATCAGCAGCATTATTCTGCACAGTGCCGATGACAATATTTTCATGGATTATCCACATAATATGTCAATTCCAAGTTCTATGCGACAAATTGTTGAATATCCGAGCTGACAGTCTCGAGCACATCATGGCCAAGCGTCGCCAGAAGACTGAGAACAGTCGAACACCAGCTGAGCGAGGTGTGATGGAGTTAAGTCAAGGAGGAACACATCTTGTCCCAACAGTCTCGTATGAGAGACCAAGGGCATGGAAGGTGATAGGAGCGCATCGGTATCCAATCAGATACAAAGCTGACAAAGATAAGCGTGAGCTTGACTTGGAGATGAAGAGACGTCTGAAGGAATGCATCCAGCATCATCAGGAGCTGATCAAGTATGTTAAAGATGGTTAAAGTTAATTTCTTCCACAAGATATAAAGGTTTTTGGTCGCTATAACTTTACGGATTGTTTCAGACTATTTCATGACGGTGTTTCATTATTTCAACCGAATATAATTAGTGGATTAGCATTTTGTGTGGCTTCATTCTCGTTGGCAGTTTCGTACATCTCCCTTGTAAGTCATTGTAAATGCATAATGAAATTACTTGGAAACAGACACTAAACTCAGATTACACATTTTCAGGTGGATTCAATTGATTCGATGACCTGGATAATTCTTGGTATAATAGTGGGAGGGGCTTCATTGTTCGTAGCATGCTGTTGGATTGTCGACCAAGTTACTCAAGAGGTAAGAAATTATACAAATCGTGGAATTGCGTTTTAGAGCTAATAAAACATTCGTTTTTCAGAATTACAGAGCTCACTATGGTAACCTGTTGTCCCGTGTTACAGAGTGAAGTAGTGAGGGAGGCTGTCTACGGTTGTGATTGGTTCGAAGCGTCGGAAAGATTCAAGCGATCAATGCGGATCATGATGTCGATGGCTAATCAACCTGTTGTCCCGTGTTACAGAGTGGAGCAGTGAGGGAGGCTGTCTACGGTTGTGATTGGTTCGAAGCGTCGGAAAGCTTCAAGCGATCAATGCGGATCATGATGTCGATGACTCATCAACCTGTTGTCCCGTGTTACAGAGTGGAGCAGTGAGGGAGGCTGTCTACGGTTGTGATTGGTTCGAAGCGTCGGAAAGCTTCAAGCGATCAATGCGGATCATGATGTCGATGGCTAATCAACCTGTTGCCTCGTGTTACAGAGTGAAGCAGTGAGGGAGGCTGTCTACGGTTGTGATTGGTTCGAAGCGTCGGAAAGCTTCAAGCGATCAATGCGGATCATGATGTCGATGGCTAATCAACCTGTTGTCCCGTGTTACAGAGTGAAGCAGTGAGGGAGGCTGTCTACGGTTGTGATTGGTTCGAAGCGTCGGAGAGTTTCAAGCGATCAATGCGGATCATGATGTCGATGGCCAACCAACCTATTATTGTAATTACCGCTGGTTTCGTGCCGATTAATTTGGAAACATTTCTCAAAGCAAGTATAAATTTTATTTAATTTAACTTTAACTGATAACACTTTCGTTCGTTTGCAATGTACGGTATAGGTTCCTTAATCCTTGGTATGTTATTAGTTCTCTAGAAGTTTAAAAGTATTTCCGTCCCCAAGAAGTGATTAAAGATGGGCCACCTTACTTAGATTAGCTGCATGTTTTGAGGAACGAACTTACAAAAATAACGCGTTTCCTTTTTTATGAACTTTTTAATGAACGTGTTCATTATTTTACATGTGAACGAAAAAGGATAAAAGTTATTTAAAGCCAAAAAAATCGTTATAACGTTACAAATTGCTACTCTTTTACTATTTCAAAGTTAAAGAATAGTCAATTCTGGAACTGGTACAATTAATTCAACGACAAAATTACATTCTTGTTTGGGGTTCTACTTCCACGGTTCAAAAGACTAAATTTGTTGTTACACAACAAACACACTTTTTTTTTAGATCGTTGTAGAATATGGTTTCATCTTTGCTATGGTTTACAACAAACTCTCATCCCTATGATGAAGGCTTAACGTCGTCCTGTTTGTTTGCTGTCAACAGGTGATGAAGAACGCACAAAGCTACTACAAGGTTCTAACGAGCGTCATTCGTAATGAATGAGCAGTGGCGGCGACAGAAAAGTACCTCCCCCCGGGGGTGGCAAAACACGGGGTAGGTGAGGAGCTGGGGTCAATAATTATCACTCGATTGCCATGAAGCAGCACCGGTTTCTTCTTGCAAATTATGTTTCCTTCATCTCTTATATTTTGATATTTAGTTGTGCAATAGAATGTTGGTACTATACATACCTGATGTAATCCCAGAATTATTGAAATCACTGGATTGTTTACGTACAAATACAAATATCCTGCAATTTTCTCTCAGGATTGTATGTCAGTATCAGGTACACGGTCCAGCAGACGATATTCTCTGCCTTAGTAGTGGCTTCAGTGTTATCTGATGGTCATGTAATTGTGAAGTAGGTACAGCTATCTTTTCACGAAACTTGTTGAAAGTAATGATATTGGATTACCATAGAAACAAAGCACAAATGACAATAATATGTTTAGTATTGTTGTTTCACAATAATAATGGCTTGTTTAACAATGCTACTGCTTACATGCAAAAATGCAAAACAAGGAGTATCAAACATCATGGCTATCGACAATATCACTGTCTTAACACCAATCTTTCCTTTCATCTCTATTTTACCTGTGATTTAATTGCAATATCAAAATGGAAATAGATTTACGGTAATCAAGTATAAACGTGTATTTCCATTTAATCCCCGAATTTTATTTCAACTGCTAAGTAAAATCTAATTGATCAATTGTCTTTAGATCTCTAATTATCTCAAATGATCATCAAGATACGCACCATCTACGTCTTAGCAAGGTGCTTTACTTGGAAATTAATGAGCACATCGCATAATTAAACCGAAATCTAATTTGCATAACGATTCTGTCTATTCATTCAATGTGGCTAAAAGTCGACTTCGAAGGCTGTGTATTTGAATCTATTGAAGCGCAGAAGGATTCTTTGAGCAAGAACAAAGATAAGATGAATCCTTCAATGATGGATCTTCTCATTAAGATGGTTTTGTTTCTTGTTTTGTCCTTGCTGCATGGAATAGCTCCTGAATAGCGGCGTACTGGCTGTGGGTTGTTGGCTGGTGGCACAAAGAGAATTAGATTACCATGAAGTTTCTATAATCATTCTTAATTCATTAGTAATGCTGGAATGTAAAGAAGTTTTATCCTGCTAGTTTTAAAAATCTTTATTTTAACTTGAATGGAAATTAAAATAATGTCTTCGTCAATTCAAAGTATATTTTTGTTGTTCCACTACGTTTTTTTTAAATAAAAAATATAACTTTAAACTGATTGGTTGGATTTTACGTAAAGCCTCCGACCGGAAGTGGAGGGCAAAACCTCAGGTCGTATTTGGGTCAGGGGAGAATAACAACAATACGCGAGTCCGGGCCGCACAGGCACGAAAATTTTGTTAATTTCACAATAAAATTCAGCCGCATTTTAACGTGATTTAAACACAAATTTTCGACGATTTGAACATCAAATTAATTTAATTACATTTATTTTCATTACAATGCGATTATCGATATTTTTGGGTTTCTATACGTCGTACACAAAAGTACCAACAAAAAATCAAGCCCGCAGATTTTTCCACACCATACCTGAGCCAACTTGCTCCTTACTTAAAGTTTATATCTGCCTACACTTCTGTAGACTGCCCGAATTCCTCTTTCTCGATTCATGCTTATCAGTCTTTTTCATTATGTTGGAATGACCGTTACAAATATTATTGGACGAAGGTAGTTTTTGAATGTTTTTAAGGTCTCTCGCGAATCAATGAAATGGACATCAGGCCTTCTACGTCTGAGGTACAGACTTATGGTGTGATTTAAAAGAAGGGGATGCATCCCTACTTGTCCGCATCTAACCGCCCGCCACTGGTAATTACGTAGCATCTTTTCCCGCCACTATTCATTCAGCCTCATATTTCAACCATTCTCTTCCTTCAAGATGACCGGAAGTTGCAGTAGCGTGCATCAGTTTGACCTTCATACCGGGTCAAGAAGACAGGACCAATGAATGTTACATTACCTATAAAACTCCAGGTAATGGGAAATTAAATCAATATAGCTTCTGATTTAAAGATAACGTTATATTGTATCGTATGTGTTTATTAGCAGGTTTACAGTAGTTTATGTGTCATTATCTTTGTACTTGAGTTTTTATGTCTTTTGCCGGTTTTATTGTTTGTTTTCTGTTGTAAGTGGAAAAGAGATTTGGGAACACGTATACAAGATGCAGAATTATAATTTGCCTTGTATAAATTAAAATCGTATAAAAATATGCATATAAATATGCCAATTAACATTTAACTGATATTATATTGTACTACCGATCTACTTATTTATTTTATAAATTATTTTGGAACACAATTCCAAATTTAGAGATAATTTTTCTATTTTTTACGATCTTTTATATTGTAAGATAATATTATGCACTGATGATTTTTCTACAAACAACTTTCGCATTTTCTAGTTTGCTACCAATATTATAAAAATAGTTTTATAAAGAGTTGTAAAATTAGACAAACAAATTAACCTCACTTTATGCAGTATCTTATTGAAATCCTATTTATAATTTACAATGCTCATATTTTGAGGTTATAAAAGGATATTTGAACCCACATAGTGTCTTCACGTTCTATAAAATATAACTTCTAACTATTGCAAAACTTGCCCCAATTTTACGCCATCCTAGTGTCAAACTATTCAATTGAAATTTACGCTAATATAATGACTAACTAAAATTGCACCAATCATAAATTCTTCACGTATTCTAACCCTAAAACTGCAACGAAAAATGTCCACACACCGCCTGCTCAAGATTTGAATCACGTTCGAATCGTCTGAACTAACCGCCCTCTTGAAATATGTAAATCAGATCTTCTTTGAAACAATGGAGACTCGAAGGTCGAATGACGTGACCTTCAACTACTTTTTCATCTTGTTTTACTTTCTCCTCGACATTCTGCAATACAATGCGATGATGAGTGGTGATAATTTAAGATGATGCAGATTATCAAGTGTGAATTTATGCCGCTGGGTTTAAATGGTTTTGTCTGTAGGTTAAGTTATGGGTGTGAAGTGTGGAATTCTTTCTGTGCCTACCTTATATACTGAGACTAAATTATACTGATAAATGTTGAGAATCAAGACTCAAGATTATTGCATGAGACTTACTTTTAGATAATTATAAAGGAACCTGTTTCATGCGAAATTCTTCAATTACAAAACCTAGCACAAAAAGTTTGAAGATACCAAAAATTCAAATTTAATTTCATACGGAAGCATAATTTAATTTATAATATTACTTGTTACTGACATTCCATAATTTAATTTGATATAATTTTATAATCAAGATTATAATCAAGATTGCTTTAAAATAAAGCACAGAATAACTATGAACAAATTTAACTTCTATTATTAAATAAAAAATTCCCAATAAAATATAAAACATTCTTATAGAACCTTTCAAAACTAACAAAATAATTAGCGCCATCCTTTAATAATGTCATTGTTTTTCAATATAGTTATATACCAAACTTGTTATCACCATACATTTATTTCGATCTATTTTTAATTTAGATTTTAAAAATTATTTTAGAATTCTTATAATATTGAAATTTTCAAATATTTACTTACACGTTTTCGATATTCGATAATCAATTCGAACGCGTTTTTTCTCCTTTCCAGTGTGTTTATATAAGTTTATAAATAAATTTCGACAACCTCTTTATTGAAGATTTTTTATCTCGTTTTGTGATCAAAGGATCTTTTTTCAACCAACGCCATTCTCCTATATATTACTTTATGTTTTCAAGCAGAATTCAAAATCAATCCAACCAGCCTCATTATAACTGCAACAAATTTATGAGCCAGACACTTTTGCAATTACTTGAACAAACGGTAATTTGTATTCGAACGGTGTCATTGAACGTACGAAAAAAATGATTTGTTACCTCAAAGATAATCCATTCTTCAAACGATAATTATGACTGGACTAATCGTTTCTTCTTCTTCTCTTGTATAATAACACCGACATATAGCGTACAAATGATGCTACTAAATTATCTTTCTTGATGCAACATTTTTGCACCAATCAATTTTGTTTTAAAGAATGTGTTTTCTATAAGCAAGGTGGCCCAGATGTCCATTTGTTGCCAAATTGATTTGGGTGTTGAGTAATTTGAGTAAATTGCATGATGATTATTGAAGAAGATTGAATAATACTTTTTGCTACTTGAATTGATCAATTTTGGTTTGCTAATACCATGATATTTTGGAATATTTATTTTATGAAGCCATTGATGAACAGTAATTGTTTTCATCATTTTTCTATTCCAATATATCCAATTTTTCGTTGTTTTCTTCAATCAAGCTGAATTTTAACTATAAAATAAACTTTAAAGAATTATTAGCATGAATTGGTAATAGGCATTTTATCTTATGATTGTCGAAACATTCGAAAAAAGTTTTCATAAGGTTATTGGAGAAAGTTTAAATTTTCCACAATTTATAATTAAGAGATAATTAAAATTTTTAAACAATACTCAACGCACAGAGACGGACTTAGGCAGAAAAGGCCGCGACAGAGCAAATAGACAAGCAAATAGAACGGTCCAGAAACAGAGGAGAAAATGAAAAAAGACACAGAAACAAAGTTAAATGCTTGTAAATTGTGAACAGACAACCTTCGGTACATCTAAGACATACTGCATTAGAAATTTTCCATAAGAGTTTCTAAAGAAAATGTATTGAACATCTAGTCGGGCGCTAGCTCGACGCTGCCAAGCACCGCTCTAATACAACGTGCGAGCTACTACCAGACTTATACTGCAAGCGCTTCGGGCCCGATTTCGGGGTGTCAGTACGCATGCAAGCATTTAGAAATGAAAGTTGAAAACCATGGTTATCGGGTATATTTAGCCACCTGACAACACCTAACCAAATATCAAAGTGCTGCGATCATCCCTTCGGGGTGAATTTTGGGCCTCAAACATGCAAGGATTGACTTTCATGTTAGTTAGTTAGTTAGTTAGGCACGGTCAATTTGTTTGCCCCTCTCCACAGGTTGAACGGTTTGTCCTAGAGAGTTGAAATTTGGCAGAGACATAGAGTCATATTTATAGCAGTGCCCTTTGAAAGAAAATCTGAAACATTTTGACCGGAAGTGAAGTTATTACAATTTTAAATTTTAAATATTTTAAAAGTCAAACGGGTCCATCGAGAGTTTTGAAATTTGGCAACAATAAAGACAATGTATTGCTAGACACTCCACTTCAAGAAAAATCAATAAATTTAAACCGGAAGTGGGAAAATTATCAATATTTACATTCCGCCCTTCTTCTTTGATACACTAAACAGCGGCTCTAATTCCCATCGGACTGATAGCTCATGTTAGGAAGGCAGCTGGCTTCGACATCTGCATAACACGTTCGATTCCCGATCCCGGAAAACTTTTTTTTTCATATATTATTTTTTAATTTGTATAAGCGATGATACCTTCATGGATATATATTCAAATGAGAGGTCCAGGGATGCTGTGAAGATTATCAATAGACCGAAACATCGCAATCGCGGCACGCCAGTTGCCATCGTGAACACTGAAGATATCAGGGAATCAGGAATTGCGCACGTCGTTTTACGCTCCACCTTTCTTCTTTGATATACTACACAGGTTTATATTTCAGTGTGGCGAATTGGCTCGGTCACATGAGGCAAGTGACTTCGATCACGGCGTTGCCGGGTTCGATCCCCGTAACAAACGTTTTATTTTTTATCTTTTTATTTACTTAAAAAATGTTTAACCTTCTTGTGTATATATTCAAAATGTTAATCCGAATACATTCAACGATTACATAGCTACTCTTTTTAATATTATACTCATTGGACTCTAGTAATGATTGTCAATGTACACGTTGTACGTAAAGTTGTGCAATAAAACAATTCGTGGTCATGCTAATCAACAGAATCTTGGTGGCTCAGTTACTAAACTAGAAACCACACAAAAAAGGTTCCATTACTGGGTGCATAAGGTTGTCACAGCTTTTAATTTATCCGAATTATTTAATTATGTAAAATACAGTTAATTAAGTAAATAGTACAATTCAGTGAAGGCTCCATAACTAATATTCAGAGTATTAGGTGTTTACAACTTTTCATTTGTCACACTTATTTAATTATTTAAAATAGAGTTAATTTGTCAATATTGGTGGCTCAACAAGAAACAAGAACATTACGAAACAAGAAACCAGACAAAAAGGCTCCATTACGTGCATCCATTACGTGCATTAGGTTCTAATATTAATATAATTATTTTAATTATGCTAATTTGTCAATCTTGATGGCTCAGTTACGAAACAATAAACCACACAAAAAGGCTCCATTACTAGGTATATTAGGTGCTCTTTGCTCCTAATACTCTAAGAGACTAATGCTCTGGTGCTCTGGTACATTTTTAATAAATGAGACTACCAATGGATGCTGTGAAGATCATCAATAGACAGAAACATCGCCATCGCGGCACGCCGGTTGCCATCGTGAACAGTGAAGATATCAGGGAAACAGGAATTGCGCACGTCGTTTTACGCTCTACCTTTCTTCTTTGATATACTACACAGGTTTAATTTCAGTGTGGCGAATTGGCTCGGTCACATGAGGCAAGTGACTTCGATCACGGCGTTGCCGGGTTCGATCCCCGTAACAAATGTTTTATTTTTTTATCTTTTTCTTTACTTAAAAAATGTTTAACGTTCTTGTGTATATATTCAAAATGTTAATCAGAATACATTCAACGATTACATAGCAACTCTTTTTAATATTATACTCATTGGACTCTAATAATGATTGTCAATGTACACGTTGTACGTAAAGTTGTGCAATAAAACAATTCGTGGTCATGCTAATCAACAGAATCTTGGTGGCCTCAGTTACTAAACTAGAAACCACACAAAAAATGCTCCATTACTGGGTGCATAAGGTTGTCACAGCTTTTAATTTATCCGAATTATTTAATTATGTAAAATTCAGGTAATTTAGTAAATAGTAAAATTCAGTAAAGGCTCCATTACTAATATTCAGTGTATTACGTGTTTACAACTTTTCATTTGTCACACTTATATATTATTTAAAATAGAGTTAATTTGTCAATATTGGTGGCTCAACAAGAAACAAGAACAACACGAAACAAGAAACCACACAAAAAGGCTCCATTACGTGCATCCATTACGTGATCACAACTTTAAGTTTCTAAAATAAATTTAATTATTTTAATTATGCAAATTTGTCGATCTTGATGGTTCAGATACGAAACAAGAAACCACACAAAATGGCTCCATTACTAGGTTTATTAGGTGTTTACAACTTAGTAAAAATTATTTCATTATTTCAGACGTTGTAATCTGTCAATCTTAGAAGCTCGGTTACAATAAACAAGAAACTACACTAAATGGTCCATGATAATTAATGGAAATCTGTGGGTATGAGAGATTTAAATTTCATTTCATCATCCAACAATGCTTACGTTAAAAAGTTAGAATAATAAAACGCTTTTAAATTGTCATGATTTATTTCCAAACTGTGAGTCAAAGTCTCATCAAGTGACATTGTTTAATGGAAATAAATGAAACTGAAACTGATGTTCCTCCTAATCTGACACTAATAAAATAAACATTGGTTTTGATGCGAACGTTATATACGAAAGTGGTTTGGCTTGTTTACATCGGCAATACAATAATATTCCTCAAGTATCTAGGCAATAGCACGAAGTTGTTTCCTGGTTTGAA
Organism: Leuctra nigra; assembly: GCA_934045905.1. Lineage (NCBI taxonomy): Eukaryota > Metazoa > Arthropoda > Insecta > Plecoptera > Leuctridae > Leuctra > Leuctra nigra. Next base: position 30,452,828 of record OW203765.1, on the reverse strand, counting down.
AATATGAAAATATTATCTTCCACAGCAACATCACAAAACAATATAATAATCACTAAATAAGATCAGTGGACTAATTAAAATGCAAGCTCGATAACTGTTTACAAGTACCTATAGAAGAAGACAACAATACTAAATGGACATCGATCGTATTTGCCATGAACAAACAAATGTAAACATTAAGTTGACCTGACAGGGAGAGGCAGAGAGGTGGAGATGCCAGGTATAGGCCGGCCCATGCTATCCGTGTACATAGGCGAGTAAGGCGGGTAGCGTAAATTTCATCACCCGTCATACTCCTTCCCACCAGCACTATAAACACCAGGTGGCTCAGCTAGTTAATCTTAACTAAGTTCCTTTTAAGTTACATTGCCTTCCAAAAACCATCCGGATTTTATTTAAAATGTGTTGTAAACATCTGTAAGCCTGCACGCTTTACCAATTGAGTTTATACTTCGGAACTTTGACATAAAAGAGTGAACATGGGAGAATTTAAAAATGAGGAAACGCATTTGCAATCATCTTTCGTGTACCTTTCAGTTTACCTAGTGGCGACAAATACGCGTTTTACGAGATGAACGCACAAATTCCGGTTTACACCGGAACAATACACCTACAATTTACGTTATTCACATGACTCAAAGCTGTGAACTTTTAACAAATTATAATTTGATATAACTCAAATTCAACCAAAAGAAATGGACCCTTTCGTTATACTAACTTCGGAACTATTGAAATAAAAACAGAAAACTTTAGACAAGAAGTGACGTTTTTGGCGTTAACTGTAATGATAGGTAACACTTAATGATCAGTGAAAGCTGCTATAAACTTATACCCCATATGACATGTTGTACAAAAACAAAAACTTGTAAAAAAAAACTGCCAAGCACCTTCCCACTTAAAACAATTGAGATCTAAAAGAAGGGCCAAGCAATAATATATTGTTTAAACATTTTCGCACTTAAAATTCGTGAAATCATTTCGCCCAGTTACTGCCGCCAAGCACAACACTAAAAACCTAATGTTGTGTCCAAATTTGAAGAATACAATCTAAGTAAACCATCATTGAAATTTAACAAAATTATAAAAATTAAAAACGACTTCAAAATAAATTTAAAATTGAAATTAAAAAAATTAAAAATAAAGCTTGGCGCATTGAATTTGCACCGACCATATTGTAGACTTCCTCTATCTTCTTCCTACTTTCTGTCTTTCTTCGGCTCCTTTATCGTCATCTTCTTTCTTATGTTGCCTTCTTCTTGACACAATGCGCCTAGCTTTATTTTTAATTTTTTTAATTTCAATTTTAAATTTATTTTGAAGTCGTTTTTAATTTTTATAATTTTGTTAAATTTACAATGATGGTTCACTTAGATTGTATTCTTCAAATTTGGACACAACATTAGGTTTTTAGTGTTGTGCTTGGCGGCAGTAACTGGGCGAAATGATTTCACGAATTTTAAGTGCGAAAATGTTTAAACAATATATTATTGCTTGGCCCTTCTTTTAGATCTCAATTGTTTTAAGTGGGAAGGTGCTAGGCAGTTTTTTTTACAAGTTTTTGTTATTGTACAACATATACTATAATAAAGGAGCAAATGTAATTCCGCTCGATTGGAGTGCCGAAATTGATTTTTTCATAATTATCGATTGTTTACATCATTCTTAATATTACCTGACGTGCCTTCAATTTTTTTGGTGGCCATCTTGGAAAATATGGCGGAAAACGTAAATTTTACAAATTATTTAATTGTTGGTAGAGGAATGGTTGAAAAATTATGAAATAATTCACTAAATCTAAATCAAATGTGGAGACTTGAAAAAAAAATACGCCGTGAACGACATTTTATTTTTTCATTGTTGGAATTGACCAACCACGTTTCTGTGTTTTTTTGCTCTCAATTTATTACGAAACGCGTGGACTTAGACTAAAATATGTGGAATTAAAAATTGTAGGCAATTTCATTGTAAACAATATGCATTTTACAAAATTTTCCTGCGACCAACAGTTTTCAGTTTAGAGCAATTATTGTGCGACTTTCCGAGTTAAGTCATCACCTCAGTAGATGCCATGGCCCCATTCACGGTCAATAGTCCAGAGTCTAAGCTGCAAAAAGGGGCCTAACCCGTACCTCTGTAACGTATGAAAAGTTCTCCGAAATTAGATTAGGGTGGGTGGGCCAAAATGCCAAATTTGTCAAAAAGTCATTGTTGTCATTATCAAATAATCAAATCATATCAACCTAGTCGAGTAGCATATCAAATAAAAGCTTATCTTTAGAACAATTATTAAAAATATATATCACCATTGTATAGTTGATACAGAGGTCAAAAGGGGTCAAAAAGTAGTCAAAATCACATTTTTTAAGTATTCCATGAAAATGCGGTATCTTCGTCCCTAATAAAGATCAAAACAAACGTTTTTATATTAATCGATCCGATATGAATCTGATTATAACATATTAAAAGTTATCCAAAATTGTTCTTTGAACATGAATTGGCTAATGAATCTGTCATATATTTTATAAGGGCAATTTTTATTTTTATTGCAAAATCTAAGATTATACCAATTTCCTAGCCACTAGGTACTTATAACTAAAGGTTTTTTGGTGTGAAATTTTATGGGAAATTTTACCATGTTTTGGCCTCTCATGACCTTTGTACGACCTTTTTAATGGTCACATTTATTTTAATTTGTTGTACTAATCATAAGCTTTCATTTGATATATGCTACTCGACTAGGTTGATATAATTTGATAATTTGAAAATGACAACAATGAGTTTTATCAAAATTTTGAAATTTGGCCCAACCACCCTAATCAAAATTTGGAGAACTTTTGATATGTTTAAGACAGCATTGTTCTGTATCGTTTCACACCAAAAAACCTTTAGTTATAAGTACCTAGTGGCTAGGAAATTGGTATAATCTTAAATTTTGCACTCAAAATAAAAATTGCCCTTATAAACTATATGACAGATTCATTAGCCCATTCATGTTCAAAGAACAATTTTGGATAACTTTTAATATGTTATAATCAGATTCATATCGGATCGATTAATATAAAAAAGTTTGTTATGATCTTTATTAGGGACGAAGATACCGCATTTTCCTGGAATACTTAAAAAATGTGATTTTGACTACTTTTTTACCCCTTTTGACCTCTGTATCAACTATACAATGGTGATATATATTTTTAATAATTGTTCTAAAGATAAGCTTTCATTTGATATGCTACTCGACTAGGTTGATATGATTTGATTATTTGATAACTAGAGGGTCCCGTCATGTATAACATGACCAATGCGCACCAGTGAGGTATGCATAAATATAAAACGACAGCAATATTTGTCAGCAGATTGTGCGTCGTTAATACACACGTTACGTAATTAACTGACCAAATGCCCAACAAAATACGTTAATGAGGTACGAAGGAAGGCAATTTTATCATACCTATTATGGTAAATCAATTACATATCAATTACATAATCTTCAAATGTAAACCATGACCATGAGTATTAGTAAGAAAAATTAAGAAAATGTATTGTGTCATAATGCGCCGTTAAAATATAGGTGAAGTTGATATCGTGACCAGATACACACGACACATTCTTTATTTGTGATACCAATTCATAGTAATTAGCTTAAATCGACTTGACATCTGTAAAATGGTTGAAATGTACTTTTTTACATTGTTGATGACAAACAAATGAAGCTTGTGCAAACTATGAATACATGGTGAGCTTCATTATATCCGTTTCTCTGAGGTCAGAGGTAGGTATAAGAGCGGAAGGTCATATGGTTTGGATTTCTCAGTGCACACTTTTGGAATGGTAATCAAGCTCTATTCCCACAAATAAGTGATACGTGATGGAGCCACTTCTGGCAAGATGGCTACTATCAGGTCCACATATTAATTTGTTTGTTTTTACATTTCGTGTTTCCATAAAGCAGTAAAAAAAAAAAAAAAAAAATTAAATTGATATTTAACTATAAATTTACTTTCTTGGCCATAACGAACAACTTTATAAAATATTTGTATGTATATTTATGCAAATGCGCCCTTGATAGCCGCCATTTACCTAGTACCACAAAATCCACCAGAGGTCAGTTGTGTTCCTTATTTTCTCGAATAAGTACCTACCATTTGACTTATGTTAACATTAATACAGTTATATTGAAGTATAGGTACCCTTACAGAATGGCCCATGTCACCATTACAAATATGATTGGATGAAGAATTCAGCTCAGAATTACTGGTTTTTGAGATCACTTTAAGAATCATTGAAATTGACTTCCGCCCATCTGCCTCTAAGGTACCTATCAGTATGCAATGTAAAAATTTAAGCATTGATTTAAAACATTACCAACAGTAACTTGACGTCGTTTACATGCCTCAATAACCACCACTCTTAGTAAATAAGAAACGAAAGAAAATTATTTCCCAAGAAATGTATAATATAACTCCATCGACTTTGGTTTGATCATGTTCACGGCCTACGAAATTCAGAGCAAGAGAAAATAAGAAAAATAAAGTTTGAAGTTTCTTGCCGAGATGACGTTTTTAATGTTATGTGCTGGTTTGGACCGTATTAGTATATAATAATAATAATAATAATAATAATAATAATATATTTATTCAGAGAACCATTACATGGTTATAGAACAAGTCAGTAGTTTGTACACAATTATTTACACAATTTTATGAATACATCTAGATTAATAGATTACGTCAAGACGATAAATAGTTTATAATAATTCATTAATTCAGCTGGTGTAGACAGCGCTCCTTTCAGATATTTGCTTCTAGAACATGATTAAGTCAGAATTAGTAAAAAGTGAAGATTAAAATAGTTTAGGACTTAGGTGACACATTCATCGAGGCCTGCAGATAGATATTCTTTGGTTGAGTACGGGGACATTTCACACAAGTATGTTTTGAGGTAGCTTTTGAATTGCACTGTTTTACTTTTAATCTTGATTTGGGAGGGTAGATGATTGAATAATATAATACTGGATAGTGCTGGGTTTTGTTTGGACAAGGATAAGCTGTGGTGTGGAATATGGAAATCTTTACTATTTCTTGTTTCATGGCTATGTATGTTGCTGTTTAAGGGATGGATGTCTGAGTTGTTTATTGCATAAATGATGGAATTATAGATGTATAAGGCAGGGACTGTAAGGATTTTGAGGGATCTGAAAATTGGTCTGCAAGTCGTTCGGCAGGATACTCCAACTATCGCCCGTGCAATTCTCTTTTGGATTATAAGTATTCTTCTTGCGTTGTGTGAGTTTCCCCAGAAGATGATGCCGTATGACATCCTTGCTTGGACGAGTCCGAAATAAGTCATTAGTAGGGTTTCTCTTGTAACTTTCAAACGGAGATTTCGCATTAGGTAAGGAAATGACGATATTTTCTTGCATATTGTATCTACATGGGCGGACCAATTTAGTGAGGGAGAGATTGTGATTCCTAGGAAACGAATCTCATTGACCTCGGCGAGACTTTTATTCTTGATTTTGATGAGGAGACTTCTATCTTGCGGGCGCTGGGCTGTATGGAAATTGATAAAAGCAGATTTGGTGTTGTTAATAATCAGGCCGGCTTCCTTGGAAAATTCTACCATATTGTGTACGGCCATGTTCGCTTTCACTGTCGCCGATTCCAAGTTATCCGCAGTGAGGAGATGACTCGTGTCATCTGCGTAGATGGCAACTGTCCCTTCTCCTAGTCTTGATGGTAAGTTGTTCACGTAAATGATGTATAATAGCGGGCCTAGCACCGTCCCCTGTGGTACACCGATGTGTACTGTCCTCATGTCCGATCTCACCTTATCCTGTCCTTCTGTGATCACTTCCACACACTGTTGGCGGTGTGAGAGAAATGAGTTTATCCAATTCAGGACAACGCCATTTATGCCCATTTGTTTCAGGATGCGTTCTAGGGTTTTGTGGTTCATACTATCGAACGCCTTAGTCATGTCGTAAAACAATCCTACGGCCGAACGCTTATTATCCAATGCTTTGTAAATTGAGTTGATAAATGAGTCTATTGCTTGAATTGTTGATTTACCCTGTTGAAACCCGTATTGTTGTGGAGATATTAACTTCTGACCATTTAGGAATGTCATGAGTCGTCGGCTTAATGCTATTTCGAATACCTTCGAGAAAGCTGATGTTAGAGAGATGGGTCTGTAGTTCCCGGGTTGGGATCGGTCGCCCTTCTTGAAGATTGGTATCACTTTTGCGGTTTTAAGAGTGGATGGGAAAATGCCTTCAGCAAATGATGAGTTGATGACTTCAGCTAGGGGTTGACATATGTAAGCTGCACATTTTTTGAGTATGATTGGGGGGACATCGTCCATTCCAGCTGACTGCTTGATGCATTTCGTATGTAGGATGTTCCAGATTTCTGCAGAATCCACCGGGAAAAGGAACATTTGCTTGGCGCAGTGAGTACTTGGGTTTGCTGGTGATGGTTGGGTAGCTCCATACTCTGTGATAAGTTGTGGTACGACATCACAGAAATAATTGTTCATAATATTAGCACAGACTTTCTCATCATTACAGGGGGCTGAGTCTACTGTGAGGGTCAGTTTGTGTCGCGGAGTCTCAGGTCTCGATGAGTTCTTGATGACGTTCCATGCACCAGCATGCTTGTTACTCGCCTTGGCAATGATGTTGTCGTTGTGAGCGCGTTTGGCTTGTGTTACTTTACTAGCGTGAATCTTTTTCTGCTTCCTGTAATTCTCCTTGGCATCATCGTTATTTAAGTACAATGTGTCAGAATATAGTTTCTTCAGTGCTAATGAGGAGTTCACAATGTCTTGGGTAATCCATCTTGGCTTTTTCGCTTTGGTTTGTTTTACATGGGTAGATTTTATAGGGAACGCTGTATTAAAAGCATGCATGAAACATCCAGAGAAATCTTGAAATTTTTGCTCGGCAGTTGATGCAGCATACACTGTATACCAGGATGCTTGCCCAAGGAGGTATTTTGCATATTGTATTTGACTGTCTGAGAATGAATTTAGAATGAAGAATGAATGAGAATGAATGAATTTATTATAATTACAAAAGGATAAGGTGCTCGTCTTAGGTGAGTTTCGGTTATTAATTTATTCACAAAAGGCAGAAGATGTAATTTTAGACATGATGGCAATAAAACGCCTCCATCTTAGTTATAGTTTTCAATAAATACCGCAATGTCAAATCGAAGCGCGCAACCGTTCCTGACACACAGACTGTCAGACAGAACTGGGTAACTATAAGTAAGATGACAACAATGACTTTTTGACAAATTTGTCATTTTGGCCCACCCACCCTAATCTAATTTAGGAGAACTTTTCATACGTTACAGAGGTGCGGGTTAGGCCCCTTTTTGCAGCTTAGACTCTGGACTATTGACCGTGTATGGGGCCATGGCATCTACTGAGGTGATGACTTAACTCGGAAGGTCGCACAATAATTGCTCTAAACTGAAAATTGTTGGTCGCAGGAAAATTTTGTAAAATGCATATTGTTCACAATTAAATTGCCTACAATTTTTAATTCCACATATTTTAGTCTAAGTCCACGCGTTTCGTAATAAATTGAGAGCAAAAAAACACAGAAACGTGATTGGTCAATTCCAACAATGAAAAAATAAAATGTCGTTCACGGCGTATTTTTTTTTCAAGTCTCCACATTTGATTTAGTTTTAGTGAATTATTTCATAATTTTTCAACCTTTCCTCTACCAACAATTAAATAATTAGTAAAATTTACGTTTTCCGCCATATTTTCCAAGATGGCCACCAAAAAAATTGAAGGCACGTCAGGTAATATTAAGAATGATGTAAACAATCGATAATTATGAAAAAATCAATTTCGGCACTCCAATCGAGCGGAAAGCATTTTTTCTGCACTTGAACCTGCACTACTACCTAATTGTTAATTTTTGCTACATCCTTTTTCATGATAACAGAGAATCACATATCGTACAAATCACACATCGTACAAACCGTCGTAAAAATAAAGTAGAAATCAGTCGACGCTTACTTGATGTTTACTTGAAGTTTACTTGACGTTTACTTGATGTTTACTTGATGTTTACTTGAAGTTTACTTGACGTTTACTTGATGTTTACTTGACGTTTACTTGATGTTTACTTGATGTTTACTTTATGTTTACTTGATGTAAACGCAGCATCCTGATTGCGACTGATGCATATCTTAGTAATTACTCATGAAAGTGATCCGACAAAAAGGAACATGAATACCGGATTCTCGTGTGGCTCTTCGTGAGATCTTTTTACAAACATCAATCCTTAGTCTCAAGGTTCCGAGAATTACGCTCATCATTGGCACGAAAAACTGTTGCTAAAACACACATTGAAGATAGTTATTCAATTACACTCTAAGGGGTCGAGATACACGTAATGTCACATGCAGCACCACAGGAGAATGGGAGTAGAATTAACACGAAAAATACTCAATTCCTTTGGGTAGGTATGCACGTTTTAGTTGATATGGTTGTCAGAAGTCTACTTAGCAAAAAAACGTCGACACTTTCATGTTAACAACCTTCAAAGTTGATATCTGACAACTTAATTGCTAGGAAAGAGATGCGAAATAAAAACGCACGTACTGACTGTGTCTCGAACCCAGAACCTTTGGATTACCGGCAGAATAATTCAGGACCGGTATTACTCACCACTGCGGAAATGTAGTTGTATTACCATTTCATATACTGCAGCTTAATTCCGGATAATGAAAATACACCACATTTTTCAAGTGGAGAGCGCATTATTAATCGGCAGGTAGGGTTCGCTGGTATCACTGGTGGGTTTAAGCTATCTTATGTAAAAAAAATTAGAATGTGTCACTGCAGATTATTAAGTGAGCGCTTTTTTGTGTAGGCAATGCCCAGGTTATAAACCATTCGACCGATACTTTTGAAATTTTGTACACACACTAATATCCTGAGTGGTCTCGTGTATTTTTTTTTAATGAGATCATTTGATTTTTGTCATTTTTTGGGAAAATTTAAACTTGAACCGTTTGATTGATTAACTTAATTAAACTTGAATAATATTGGGACCAATATTCTATGTATTTCTGAAAATTTTCAGGCTAATCAGTTATTAATTCCAAAAGTTATTGACTTTTATGCGTGTTGGTTGTAAAATTTCATGAAGGAAATTTCAGATATTTATCACTGCTACTGTGTCACAATTCGCAGCTCTTTCCAAGGTATTTAGAGCAGAGACTTGCAAACGCATATTACATCGCATGCATGGGCGTCCACAGGGAGGGGCAAGGGGGGGAGGGTGCTTGCTCCCCCCACCCCTGAAGTTCAGGGAAACATACATTTTTTTGGTGTTTTACGTATGACTTAATTTTGTAAACAAAATATCAAAAAAACAATTTCAAAGTGTCAAAAAACCAAAACAATTCCTGTGGGGCAAGCTGGGGGCATGCCCTCCAACACCCCAAAGTGTCAAATTTAAAAAAAAATGAATATTTCAACAAATTTTGATTTTTGATTTTTTTTACAAAATACACATCAAAATGTATCAAAATTGATATCAAAATTTCGAAAATCCAAGCGGGGCAGGGTGGAGGGCGCTCCCCCCCCCCCCCCCTGGGCCAGATTCTACAACATGCATTGCTGGTCTGCTAGCAATTTCTTCCATAAGATTAACATTGAAATAATTACTAGGCGACCGCAATGGAGTTGTAGAATCAGGGCCCTGACAGAAATCCTGCGGTCGCCCATGCAATACTTAGGCTCGCTCATCAACGCGTTATACACAGAGCGTTTTCCTATACTTCACCATTGCCTGTATCTAACTGCCTTAACACTGTCCGAAGCCAGCATTATGATATCATTGCTTGAAGATGCTGCTTGCATTGACCAGTCAGTCAATCCCGTCAGAAACCTTCGCAAGTGTCCGAGCCTACACGACAGTGTAAGAAGATGTTCCCGGCATGGGGTCATAACCTTGCCATACCGTCAGAATGTACTCCAAGGATCAAGTGGCCAAATATAATCATTACATAGTACATGGATAATGACGGGGTAATTTAGGCAACGGTGAAAAAAGTGGGTTTTGTGATGAGGCATTGCGTGTGTTATAAATAGAATATTATTTATTTTTGATAACTGTTTTTAAGGTGAGACCACGTTTCAATTATTTAAATTTTAAATGTTTCTTTACGGTTGGTAATCAGATACATTGGAGAATGAAGTAAGCAGTATTTTTAAGACCTGTAATGCAATGTTCGTTTAAAGAAATTAGCTATGAGTAAAATTTGTTATGTAAGATTTTATTTTAAAAAAGGAAAAGTAGTTTTTCAAGAAAATTTTATGTAATGTATTCAAAGATTTTTCCATAATAAAAATACAGAATGTCTGCCCAAATATATCTACCAGAAAAATAATTTGTTTCAAGAAATAATTATTTTCGGATAAAATATTTAAATAGTATACGTAAGAAAATGGTTCGAAGACCATTTTCTCAATTTTCCGTTGCACACTTTTTTAATGATGTAATCAGCTCTATCAATCGCCATTTGACTTATGTCAACAAATACAGTTTAATTTCAGTATTTTATTTACTGCATGTCACCATTACAAATATATTTGGAACTGGTTTATGAGCTTGCATCTCAAGAATCATTGAAATGGACTTCCAGCCTTCTACCTCGGAGGTACACATAGGCACATGAATAATACATGTTCGAGATTAAGAAGTCCATTATTCTTCTTATAAAGAATAAGAAGAAATAAAACACTTTTGACCACTTCTATATTCTCAATCATTAAGAAGGGAGAATAATCGACACATGTTTAAAATCCCGTTTGGTTCAAAACCAAGGCAATTCTTGTAACAGTTCGCGTGTTCATATATCATCTTATGAACAATTCATTCCATTTCATTCAAATATTTTCAAACATCAAGTGAAATCATTCAGAGCATCTGATTGTTACTTTTGATGTCGTAAATCAAAGAATATTGTTCTTCATTATTCAACGGTAATTTATTGGAATGGACATGCGTTCCAATCTTTCAAAACAAAATGTGACGAAACCGTTTTCTTAATTGAAGTCGATTTTTCAATAAGCGTTCGAATTGGGTCATCTTCATTTAATCATACTAAATATCTCTAATTTGTTGTTACAATGTCAAATTACTTGATCATTTATCAAGAAACGTGTTGCGTTGACAAGGTAACTATTAATTTTATATCTTGTCTAGGTGAGAGATATGTACAAATAGGTACGAAACAAACTCATATAAAATACTAGGAAAACAATTTGCAACTATGATGTATACCAATCTCCATACGGGTTTTCTGATATTCTTTATTTGTTGCATTTTACGATTGGTATGTATTATTTTCTCTTAAACATGATTTGGGGAATATTCAGCCATTTAAAAATATCAGTTAAGTCACTTGTGTACTTGTAAAGTCAACAAGTACCTACATAATCTACAACAGTAATCGAGATCATTTTTGATGAATATGGAGAACTTGGAATCAAACCTGGTATTTACTTTATGCTGGTATCTTTCCATGCCGAGCTAATGCTCCAACAACTGAACAACATTTCAAACAATCCCGTCATCAAAATTGAATTGAAATTAAAAAAAATAGTACACATATGTATACTTTCACTGTAAACTCCAACATGATTATTTCAAATGTTATCAAGGTATGTATACTCAACAAAAGAGGAAACGGTAATTGGAGTAATTGGATTAAATGATTTGACTGTACATACAGAAGTAACTCGGCATCAAACCGAGTTTTCTTGATAGCTGAGCACTCATTTCAATAATAATAATAATAATAATAATAATAATATGGATCGATTGCCAAAGAACAACACTATACCGCGGTCATTCAAATTTATTCACATAACTTTTTACCTTTTTTCACATACCGCTTTACACAAAAATTAGAATTTCCTTATACATTGTTATGAGGAAATCATAATATGTTATTTTGTGTCCACAGATAATGAAATGAAAGCAAAATATATTTCCAGTTCATATCAATTGTTAACTGAGTGTACCATTTGATGTTAAAACAAACTTGATTTGTAGCCTATAAAATTGACCATCAGTTTTACATCCAACATTTGCACTTCCATAAAACATATTCGCGAAAAGTGATGATGTTTTTTATTCACCGGTAGACCTTCCTCACATCAATAAAACGCAATAAACCCGTCATAAATTGAACTTTTGTCTGAATTTATTCATCATATGAGAACAGAATGAGCAATGCAAATGCATCACGCATTTTGTATGCACGATCATCCCAGAGAAAGATTTCATATTTATGAATACAAATCGCTAACATTTAAAGCACCGCTTGACTCCATGAACGAAGGTATAAACAAGATGGAAGAACAGTGGCGTATGGGGGGTGATTTTAATAAGGAGGGCGGAGGCCCACCTTTAAAGTTGCGAGCTATTTTCGTGAACATGTTATATTTATGATTTGCTGAATACTATGAAGTGGATATGAAACATTAATTTGCCAATGATCAAGGTGCGGAACGTTTATTTTCTTGATTGATACATTTTTAACACTATTCCAAAATTATCTTAAAATATCTCTTGCAGCTCCAGGTTTTGGCGTAAATTTATAAGATTATGGCTTCAGACAATGCAAAATTATAACAAACGCTGAAAAAAAATATTTTCACTTTTCCAAAAAATCTAAGGAAAAAATACAGTTTTACATTTAAAACATTCTTCGTACAACAAAAATACATGACAAGTAGGTACTGACACTATAGCACTCCCCCCTATCCCCCCCCCTCCACCATCTCCCAGTACGCCACTGCCACACAATCTCTCTACTCATCTGTACGAAATGACAGAACCATGTCAAACAGCGCCTCGCCTAAATCCAGTCTAGGTTGGTTCTTTGCACTTGCATCAGGTTGAGATTATGACATCGCCGAATACGCGTATGAGGTTATGACTCGATGTCGGCCGGCGAATCTTCTAATAGGCACCTTGCGTAATGTCTAGGTACAAGATGGTCACCCACTTGGCCAGATTGTGATCAAATGCGGGGTTTTTAAATTGGTATTTAGGTGACGTGATGTTCAAGTGGAATCCTACGCGATTGTTCTTCTTTGGCGCCAGATTTTATTTACATGTTCTTTTTTCTGTAGAAATTATTTGAATTGTAATCATACAAGGATGTAATAAAATATTGAAAATCTTTTAGGTAGTTACGTAGAGAATGAAAATAACAACAAATATAATTTTAATCAACATTTAGGGAAACGCCTGTATAAACGCTAAGCGAATTATTAGTAGTACAAAAAGGAAAACCAAAAATAAATTCTGCAGTGAAATCAAGAGTTCGATCTTGCTAGAAATTATTAGGATATCGAACTGAATATTAATAATTCTTTTCTAAAATAAACTGTACTGTTACTTCGTTTCCCTTGTATTGGAAAAAAACAATCCCAATATACAAAGATCTTTGCCAAAATTTCGCTCGCTAAAATATTTATAACATTGTACAAAATAGTTTTAGTCAAAGAAGAAAATATATACAAGTGTTTTGAAATCACATTATTTCGATTCAGAAAATATTTAGAACTTTTATTTATAGATGAACTGAACGCACATAATAGAATGAGCAAATACTTCTATGATCTATTGAAGACTGCAATATAAAAGAATACTCATCAACAAGATTGAAAGTAGAATAAAAAGAACGCATCTGCTAAATGGCACTGACAGAAACATGCATGTTCACGATATCAGAGGTCAAACATTCGAATCATCAAACAGACACGAAACTGTTGCATCCAACATGAGCAATCACATTTCTAATTGAACTACAGATAGCTTCAGACTAAAGATGGACTTAGCACATTCATCAGTCAGTGTTTTGTTTGTCAATCAAGAGAAAGAAATTACAAATCAAATCTGTACAATTACTCAATTGGTGAGGTGAGTTTTTGATGATTAACGTCGCAGTGTTCTGCAACCTGTTGGTGATGGACAAATGATTATGATGATGATTGGTTGTTGAAGGTGGGAAATTGTCGAGTTTTTTGACGGCGAATATGTGTTCAGTACTATCTTCAAATTCCCATTTTTTTTTTTTTTTTTTTTTTTTTTTTAGAAATTAGGCATAGTTTTTGGAGCGACAGGTCAGGTCGGACAGGAGGCAAGAGGGTTGGAAGATGAGGATTGTGTGGATAGGAGGAGGCGGCATCTGGAATGTGGGAAAGGCCATAGTCTGTAGATTAAAGGTAGATTCCATACACAAATTTGCTCAAAAATATTGTGTTTTAAAATAAGTATACCTATTCTAATTTATTTATTATTCTATCACAACGTTGGATTAAAGAGCAGTAAAATATAATAAATGTTACTTATAAGAATTAATAAAAATTGTGAATGTTCTTCGATCTCCTCCAGCTGTTAAGTTATTTTCGAACGTTTTTACCTTCTTCAAAAGTATCATTAGAACATACTCTATCATAAAAAAAAGAAGTATGCGAAAACAAGAATAACACTTTCCTAATAATTGTCCGCATCTTTCACCGAGACCACCTATCCACAGCATCTCCCATCACCATGGTTACCTAACATCTCATCACCGCAACATTACGTGCAGTGTTCTACTTCACTCTCAGTTTCCTGTGCAATTAATCCATTGTTCATCACACAAACTGCATTCGTGCTTGTCATGGGAATGTTAAGATGATCGTTTACTCGTTTCCGTCAACCGAACCACATGCACTTTGTTATCTTGTTTTGTATGCAGTTTGTTGCATAAGTATTCACACGGAGTTATTGGCACTGGACTTGTACTCGGGTGGTCTTTTGTTCGTTTATTCGTGGTTTCCCAAAAGCAAGTTAGTCAAGCTAATAGTCTACGATCGCCTCCTTCCCACCGTCCATCGTTCCTATCTTGTGAATAAAAATTAAACATTAAAAACCTAGTTGAGTAACAGTGCGACGTTAAACACCATCCCCTAAAATTATTTATATGATTAATCTGTATACCATAAAGAATGGGAATAATCCAAGAAATGGGCTCAGTGTATTAAAGCATTCATGTTGAAACTATTTTACTTTTATGTCCATAGTAAACATGAGAGTGCTTCTATAAGTATTGAATTTGACACTTCTAGAACTTATAAATCTGTGATTCAGAGGTAGAAGGCCAGAAGTCAATTTTAATGGTTCTTGAATTGAGCTCAAAAACCAGTAATTCTGCCTTCATTCAAATCATATTTGTAATGGCGACATGAGTCATTGTGTAAGAGAATACTTCAATGTAACTGTATTTGTTGGCATCAATCAAATGTCAATTGATAGAGCTTGATTACGTTCCAAAAGTGCAACCCAAAATCAAGAACGGACTTCCAACCTTCTACCTCTGAGGTTCAGAAATATTCCAAGAAATAGAGATATTGAAAATGAGGCGTACAGGGAAAGAACGATATAAGTCCCATTCTGATGAAACTGAGATAAACGAAGTTTTATGTTGCAATTGTATCTATCTTCCATACAAATCGATTATTTCAATTGCGTTTTTCAAGACTTTGTGGCAATATTTTCTTAAAACCGAGGGTATATTCTGAAAGCTCATAAAAATCACTGCAAGATTACACCTTAAACTATTTTTTTTTCAAAAAAGGACTTAGCGTTCTTTCCCTGTATACTTTTTAAATTCTTCTCCGCTTCAGCAGTTGGAGTCAAAGGTATCGGCAATCAAACGTGGAAAATGACAAGTCATGTGACAGCTTCATAAGAACTCTGATCCTATCTCAGCATGAGCAGATGTGTAAGTACAGTAATAGTTGTGTGGATGAAAATGTAACTGGGAGGTCGCCTAAAGCGGTTGAGAGCGGGCCCATGGCTTCTGTAGCCCAATAAGACGTGGGACAGAAAGCAGAGATAACCAGGGAAAACGAAGCTTGACAGCAATCTTTTAAAGCTTTTACTAAGAAACTTTTTGACAAGACAAATATGTATTCAATATGCATAAAAAGCTTTGAGCTGAATTTTTGTGTGTGCTATCATGAGTGTATAATACAAAATAACTAGAAAGTAATTTATGGTGCAGTTTGTATTAGTTTCTGAGAAAAAATAGCAATAAATGAAAGAGAAGGGAGATGGGAAATTATCATTTTCATTAAACTACTCTTTACTCAAAAACATATTGAAATAAAACAGATTAGCTATTGATTGTTATCATGTTTGTTAGAAAAAAGTCATTTTTTCATTTCAATATTTCAAAGAAATTTCAAAGTAATTAACACCGGCTTTGATGCTTTTCTAAGATCGTTTCTTGCACGAAGATCTTACAAAGCAGCAACTTTCACACGAACGATGTCAAGCTTATGCTCGCTTATCAACGCGTTACACAGAGCGTTTTCCTAGTAAATAATATTTGAAAGTTGAGTCTTATTTTTAAAAAAAAATCTTGTAATTCAGACAATTTTAAAGACACCAGATTTGTATATTTAATCAGACACTGATTAAATATCTTACTAACGAAGTGCTTAGGATTAACATAATGAAGTTAATCATTTACAAATCCCACCCACACAACCCACTGTCTTGTTTAAAGTAGATGCCGAATAATAAAATACCCACCTGTTGTGTTGACTTTGAAATAATCATGCTGTAGTTTGCAATTAGTCATCTTACAGCGTAATCGTTTTACACACCGCAAAGATTTGCATAACTTTTAACTCATTAATATTAACAAGTTTTACTAATTAATGGTGTACTAATTAATATTAACGAATCAAGGTGAAGAATTTAAACTTGATAATTTGTGTGTGAAAGTAATTATGTTTTATGAGGATATTGTTTAACAATGAAGGATCAGTTGAGATTCATTGTTATCTAATAATGTAATAAAATTATTTCATATTAATTTTTCAGTTTGTATAATAAAACACAAGTACTGTGGCCTTCGAAAACTGTTACGTAGTTGGCTCTGGTGGTAGCACACTGGACACTCATTTTAGAGACCCGGGTTCAATTCTCGAGGACGACCTTCCTAAGCGAGGATTTCTTTGTTTTTTCACTAAAAATAGGCCAATATTGTACATTTTCATCACCATCATCATCATCATCATCATCATCATCTCCCCCCAATTATCCTCATTCTTGGCCACATTATCTAAAAAAAAAAAAAAAAATATTGTTGCAAGGAAGGGATTTTTGTACATTTTACATTTAAATTTGATGCTTTTTTGACAGAAATTGGATGAAAAAATTTACTTAGTTGCGAAATATTTTCGCAATTTTAATTGAAACGCAAGCTGTAACCTGATGATCAGTTGTGTTAAAACCACAATCTACAGTATGTAATTGCAAGACCACTTTCTCGTTACACTTACCTACACTCTTACTTCATAGAGTTTTCACGCCCCAAAACTTGTAATGCCAAATGCCGCTGATCAAACCCAATCATCAATATGTAATCAATGCCAATGGCAGTGTTTCTCCCAATTGCGATCGAATAGTGATCAAGACCGGGTTAAATCAATCAATTTCTTCAACCAAATATTTACTTGAAAGTAAAATCCGGTCTTAATAGTTTTTTTTAGTAAGTATAGGTAAAAAGGTAACTTTCATAGAATTTATTTCTTGACTGAGTGAAACCACGAAAAATCTCAGTCAGGAAGGGCGACCTCGGGAATCAAATCCGGGACCTCTGAAGTAAAAAGTCTTTAAGTCCGGTTAATTTTTTATAAAATGCAACCCCCAAATTTCCAAATAACACAATATTTTGAGCTTGCAAGATCCAATTTGATCTCCATTTGAAATGTTTGTTAACCGATCTTTTTGCAGTTGTTGGTTTCTGTAGTTCCAAAAGTTCACCATCAAGCTGAAATTTGACAAACACATCAAACCCTTGATCGGATGAAAAGTTAGAATTATATCCGTATACATTTCGGTACAATTTTTTATTATTTTGACACGAATCGTTCAAGTAGGTGAGTGTATTTTTAGCTTAAAACTTTCAACAAACAAGTTACGACAATATTTCAGGGAATCTAATAAAAATCTACGTTATAAACTGAATATATATTTCAGTGTAACCTGGGTTTTGTTAATTCTATCGCCAGAAGGCCGTGCAATCATCTGAACAGTCATGACTGCCGATGGGTACATTCAGAAGGCAGTGAGTGATGACGCTTTACACATGATGATTGTTGCCCTGAAGGTGAGTTTGCAGAGAAATCAATCCACAGTGGTTTTATGAAGCACATCGGGGCGCTGGAGCGGATACAGTTCAACGCGTCCAGATGTGACTTCCGGATGCTGCGTCAAGGACCTCTTAGTCCTGAGGACCTCTTTGTCCTGGGGATCGCTGCTGCGTCAAGGACCTCTTAGTCCTGGGGACCTCTTAGTCCTGGGGATCGCTGCTGCGTCTAGGACCTCTTAGTCCTGAGGACCTCTTAGTCCTGAGGACCTCTTAGTCCTGAGGACCTCTAAGTCCTGAGGACCTCTTAGTCCTGAGGACCTCTTAGTCCTGAGGACCTCTTAGTCCTGGGGATCGCTGCTGCGTCTAGGACCTCTTAGTCCTGAGGACCTCTTAGTCCTGGGGATCGCTGCTGCGTCTAGGACCTCTTAGTCCTGAGGACCTCTTAGTCCTGAGGACCTCTTAGTCCTGAAGACCTCTTAGTCCTGGGGACCTCTTAGTCCTGGGGATCGCTGCTGCGTCAAGGACCTCTTAGTCCTGAGGACCTCTTAGTCCTGAGGACTCTTAGTCCTGAGGACCTCTTTGTCCTGGGGATCGCTGCTGCGTCAAGGACCTCTTAGTCCTGGGGACCTCTTAGTCCTGGGGATCGCTGCTGCGTCTAGGACCTCTTAGTCCTGAGGACCTCTTAGTCCTGGGGATCGCTGCTGCGTCTAGGACCTCTTAGTCCTGAGGACCTCTTAGTCCTGAGGACCTCTTAGTCCTGAAGACCTCTTAGTCCTGGGGACCTCTTAGTCCTGGGGATCGCTGCTGCGTCAAGGACCTCTTAGTCCTGAGGACCTCTTAGTCCTGGGGATCGCTGCTGCGTCTAGGACCTCTTAGTCCTGAGGACCTCTTAGTCCTGAGGACCTCTTAGTCCTGAGGACCTCTTAGTCCTGAAGACCTCTTAGTCCTGGGGACCTCTTAGTCCTGGGGATCGCTGCTGCGTCAAGGACCTCTTAGTCCTGAGGACCTCTTTGTCCTGGGGATCGCTGCTGCGTCTAGGACCTCTTAGTCTTGGGGATCGCTGCTGCGTCAAGGACCTCTTAGTCCTGGGGACCTCTTAGTCCTGAGGACTCTTAGTCCTGGTGATCGCTTTAGGCGCTACGATAAAGTTTGCGGTAGGATTTATCGGTTGAAACCTTGGCAACAGCTAATGAAACACAGCCATCTAAAGCACACGCTAAAGTAAACTTAAGGCTAAAGTTAACTTTATATCTTACTCATCAAGGACAACCGATAAAAATAAGAAAATTTAAGAAAATTCAACTTTAAATATGAACATTTTTTTTTTAATTTCTCGTAAAGTTTCTTAATAGTATTCCAAGAAAATGGGTATTAAAACTGCCCCACAAAGTTGCAATACATGGAATAAAACTAGGCCTTGGGGCGATATCCGAATTTTTGGGGAAAATTTGAATCTTGCTTCGGTTTCTACAGCGGTCCAATTAGGACTCTTGACGGAGCAATATGGCTCAGGGAAAGCGATATGGATTGTATTTCCCATACGATTGTGGCCATGCAGACTCGTGTTATCGTTATACCAAAGGTTGCTTATCTCCTAAAATTTACGGTAAGAGAGTGAAATTGTTTCTACATGGAAATCATACCCCTGGACATGTATTTCGGAGGTCCATGTTCGATTCCCGACCGTCTTTCTGTGTGTTCCTTCGATAGAGAGTTAAATGATGGGAAGGTTACTAATAGTTCACGACCGTTTTCATTCGCATCTTCCTTCCTAATCCGTGATCATCGTCATTCATCGTCATCATAATTCATCGTCACATGGCTTAGTTCCGAAACATTGCTACGTTACACACTACTAAAATAAATAATACACATTGGTCAACGAAACACATTATTTAAAAATAGAATGCTAATTAGTGTTGCAAAAGTGTTCTTAAGTTTCCCAGATTATTGATAGATTAATTAAATCACGCCACGTTCTTTGTCAAATAGTGATCCGCAAAACCCACAACTCTGGTACATAACTTCACACTTACAGCTTCCGCAATTCTTAAGTGCCGTGTATCTCAACCAATTGTCTACACCGAAATTCAATCTAATACCTTAGAAGCAAATATTTAATAATATTATATCACTCTTTGGGACCTCAGAGTTTTCATGGTCTAAATGTGGGAAAAGAAAGTCACCTCAGCCACATAGTATGGCTTAGAGCATCTGGTCTACATAATAAAATGTAAGATCGCAAGTTTTGATCCCTGCCTATTGAAATGCATGGGAATTTTCTCAGGGCAAGTTTAACACATTTGTGAATAATTAGATTTGAATGCATTTTTTTAACTTCAAATAGAATTGTGCCACAAAACTTATGCAATTCAAATCGTTTGGTAAAAACAGTTTCAGTCTAATGTATGTTATATCGAGATCGTCCCTTTTCAGGGTAGAACAAAAAGAGAAGAAATTTTTAAACTTATCCGAACATTTTGGAGCGATCATCAATAATTATTTCAGTTGGGCTTTTCAAATACCATTTTCCACTTTGGAAAGATCGGTGGCCAAAAGTGGATAATGTGGATTATACACCAATTGAAATAAATCAACCGTAAATTTTTTTTGTACATAAATGTAGGTATCCGTTTTATTTGTACCTAACATTTATTATAACAACTTCATTTCCATTTATCGTCTAATAACTTATTTTTCATTCCCTCAAAAGAAATTTTTCCTTTAAAAAGGCAGACATTCAAAAATTCTATATTTTATTTTGTGTCTTGTAGAGATGTCTTGTGAAAAATATTCTGACTCGAACCTGGGACTTTTCACTAGCCGGACTAGTGCTCTACCAACTGAGCTCCCATCACAACACGTCAGAAATTGTAATTGTGAGATCTAGTTTAATAGCTCGCTAGAAGTGAGAGGCCTAGAGTTCGAGTCCCGGTTCCTCCATAGATAATCACATCACTCATTCTCAATTTCATAATAAAATAAATTGTCTTCCAAGAGATCTGCACTACATAATTACATCGAAACAATGTCCCGTGCACTTACAATATTAAATTACGACTTTGTATTTAAAATGCAACTCTTTGAAACAAACAAAAAACCTCAGGTTTCGTGTACACCTTTCGTTACATCATTTGAAATGAGTTTGTAATAGCTATTGTATCTCATGAGATGGAATTTAACACGTCTTATATACCGGTGAAAAACTTAATACGTAATAATAAATTTGACGTTTAAGTGTAAGTAGATGATAAGAAATCGGATTTAAAATTGACGTTTACTTAATTGGTGTTAAAATCGTGACTTATTTCATTGTTGGGACTTGGAAATTGTTTCAGATATTATGTAAAAGAATGAGCACTCACTTGTTTAGTTAAGATGATGTTAGAATGGCTTAGTAACTTATTTAACGGTGCGTGACCGTCTGATTATTTAGTATCTTATGACTTTTTATTATATTGTCCTGTTGCGTCACACTGTGTCTCCAATCAAGCTGAAATATTTGGGTATGTGTAAACACCACAGAAGCTTTGCTGTATTGCTTTTCATCAAAATCCTCATATTGGCTTAAAATTTAAAAATTCTCGTCTTATTGACTGAAATTTATAAAAAAAATCTAACGAAGTTGAAAATTTTCAATTTCACTTAGGCCAAGATTATCTCATAATTAAAAAATTTTCTACAAAATTGGTGAGCAGCTTGTTTTAAGATAATAGCCAAAATTGATAATTAAAAGAAACGCACCGCACCTTGAGCACATGCAAATATCTAGGGGTTTGTTTTAATCTCCGAGTATAAAAGTAACAATGTCATTAAAAATGTTATTGAAAAGTCATTGTAAATGCGTTCATTTCATATATATGTTTTCATTGTGTCCGGAAGTTTCAGTTCGAGGTGTTGCACACAAGTGCTCGCTTACCAACGCGTTACACACAGCGTTTTCCTGTTATCATAAAATATACATTTTAAATAAATAACTTTATATATGAAAATGTACCTATGATCCAAGGTTAATTTTTTTTAAAATATAAAATAGACAACAATATTAACTGATTTATCCTATTATCTAGTGGAGCGGTCGCTCCACCCAGCCAAGTCGTACCGTACACTCACACTCACTCAACATACCGTAAATGCCTAATAAACTGAGGAGCAGACCAAACACTTTTACTGTAAGCAACAACATGGCATTTTCGGCCTACTGGATCATAAAATTGGAAAATCTCACATTGTTGTGAAATATCTTAATTTCGAGCTATGGCCCACCCCACTCCATATACTAAATTTGGGAACAATAGGTTATGCCATTTGCGTGCTAGAGGGCCGTGAAAACAGTGAAATTACACCCCTTTTAAAACCTATCTGATGATATCAGGAAACACCGCTATCACCGCCACAGCCTAAACGGCTTAGCCGATCGATCTGAAATTTTTACCACATGTGCACTTTTGGCGTCTGAGGTGCCTTTTTATAAATCAAACCGGTAGTCGCCATTTTGAAACCGGAAGTGACGTCATATCTCAAAAACGGCTTAACCGATCGGAACGAAATTTGCGCCAATCGATTCAGACGGTCCTCTTTATGAAATAACAATAGTTAAATTAAAGTTTTCTAATTACTGAAACCGGAAATGACGTCATAGTTTAGCGAAATCTGCTTAAATTCACTTCCCTTTATATAAAAACCAACTATATATTCAGAAGGGTTATAATGAAATATTAGTATTTATATACATATTAATACCTACAATGTGTAAGAGCTTTCAGCCGCCATTTTGAAAACCGGAAGTGATGCCATATCTCGAAAACGGCTGGACCTATTGGAACGATGCTTTCGCAATTCTTCATGGCATATCACTTTAAGTTTAAATTTAGCTCCAAACAATATTTTTTTAGTAACTAATTCGGAAATGGCGTATTTTTTTAAAGGAATTAGCCATTGTTGCCCTAATAAGTTTTACAAATTGTGTAAATAAACTAAAAAAATAAGTGATATCCCCATAAAAAACACTCCGTGTAAAAAAACAGCCAAGTCTCTTCAACTAAAAAAAAAAATTATGAAATCTAAAAATTCTGCACTGAAACGTAGTGATATCAAAAAATGAGCCAAGTCAAAACTTTATTTGAAAATTAAAAAATACTTGGCGCATCGTTTTTTTAGGGCATTGTAGGTATAGGTACTATAAGTATATGTATTTATATCTAGCCTATACTTCTAAGCTATTTATATACACGATGCGCCAAGTATTTTTTAATTTTCAAATAAAGTTTTGACTTTGCTCATTTTTTGATATCACTACGTTTCAGTGCAGAATTTTTAGATTTCATAATTTTTTTTTTTAGTTGAAGAGACTTGGCTGTTTTTTTACACGGAGTGTTTTTTTATGGGTTAAGAATTACTATAATCGACACTTACCCATTGCTTGTACCACCTGACCTTTATGTAATGAAAATCCATTTCAAGGTAAATCGATTTTTGTTTAATCTTACTAAATTCTAAATCATCTTGTGCGAACACGCAAAGGTCGGCCGATTGAAATCGCGAAACCAATAGACATTACGTCATCGATTGATTAGACATGACTTTAAATTTAATCTAATAATAGAATCATGTAAAAACTCGGATCTTTTGATCAAAGAAAGATGCGTTGAATGTTTATGGTACCACATTCGATCCCCAGTGACATGGTATATTTTATTAAATCGACCATGGGGAACTCGAATATGACATCAACATTGTCGATTTGCTCACCGATCACTTGTTGCGGCCATTTTTAAATATTTGTTCACATCTATTTGAGACTTCAAACACATGTACTTCTTCTCATTAAGCTGAAATTTGGCACCAATAATTATTCCAGAATCTCACAATAATCTAATTAACAGAAAACTTATTAAAACGCTTCAATGTCATTTTGCACAGCTTTAAAAAAAACCACTGATATGCCTATTTTTACCTTAATTTTGAACCAAATTCTAATATCGTATAATTATTGAATTCATGTACAAGGTGATGAAGAATAGGTAACGATTTGCGGTGGGAAGGTATCGGTCTTGGCTTACAGTCGCGAACCTTCCCATAATTTGCTCGCCTTTCTGTAGCAGCAATCGAGCCCGGGACCTCCGTAGTTCAAGTCCAGACCGTAACTGCCTGAGCCAACGTGCATCGTCAACATTATAATTATCAATTAAAATTTAATTGAGCGAGCGAAGCGAGCGACTCCTTTTGACTCTTTTTACACGGACCTCCATGTTTTTTTGTTTTTTTTTATTTTTTGGCTGCTACCTGGAGCAATAGAAGTCACACCGTTTCACCGATCGATCTGAAATTTTGCACATATGTAGATACAACCTTCTCTGTTTGCTGATTAATTGAAATACATTCATTGGTTCAATGGTAAAATAAATATCTTCTGATAGGTTGAAAAATGAAAATGGTCTTCTATAAATCTTATCAAACTCATATTTTGCATGGTAATTAAGACCAACCTTGTCTCTTATTTTCCAATTTTTCAGCCCAATCGGTTAAGAATGTATGAACTTATTGACATTTTTAATAGCTGTCAGAAACTGTTTAACGTTTAATCTAGGTTTAATAACGTTAAAACGTTTATTAATGTTTTCTTTATGTTAACGCATCTTCGGTTCTATGTTTGCGCACGTGTCCGGTGCTCGCTCATCAACGCGTTTCACGGAGCGTTCTCCTAGTGATCAAAATCCATCTGATCGGCTTTCGATTTGATTTATCGATGGAAAATCTGTCTAATTCACTCTCCGTGTGCACATTTCCGTCTGATCATTCAACCCAGTTGATTAATAACTCATGTCAATGTGCAACGCAGAGAGGCGTGACTCCTGAATCCCAACAATCATCTCCTCTCTGTCTAACTCATCATCTGCAATCATCTCGTCTCTGTCTCGCTCATCTGGGTCAAGGAGAGAGATGAAAGAATAGAAGCGTTTTTACGTCGCTTTTAGACAATATCTGCACGTTGTATGATGAGTGGACGCAAAGGCGGAATATGCGTTGAGTTTATTGGACTGTGCAGCGCCACGAGTGGGAATATGTTGAACTACTCTAGGTGGTTACACAGTAGCTAGTAATGAGTTAGTATTAAAATAATAAAAAAAAAATCAATTCTTTGATTTTATGCGTAAACTTTTTTATTTTTAGATAGTAGGTAGGTACACTCGACAATTCATAAAACGGTATTTGAACGAAACAGATTGGCTGCAGGTCAGGTGAATTGACAATCAATCCTTGTTATTATCAATGAAATCAGAGTTCACCTACTAGAGGTAGATGACGAGTAAGTATAGACCTCATCAGATGATGCCATCATATTTTTTTCAGACATTCCATTTCTTTCAAATACCGTTTTATGAATTGTCGAGTGTACTTAAAATAAAAAAATAAAAAAAATAAAGAAATAAATAAAAAAAATAAAATAAAGATGTTTACGCAAAAGTTCAAAGACTT
The DNA here is from genome assembly GCA_934045905.1 of Leuctra nigra. Lineage (NCBI taxonomy): Eukaryota > Metazoa > Arthropoda > Insecta > Plecoptera > Leuctridae > Leuctra > Leuctra nigra. The sequence continues at coordinate 30,427,152 of OW203765.1, read as the reverse complement.
GGCATAAATTTATCGTGAACTAAGATCTGAATAAGTTACACATTTATTTTTATTTTTATTTGATATACTGTTGTGAATCAATCTAAATGATGATAAAAAACATGCTTTTTTCATAGTCATGAGGAGGGTCAGCCTTTGGTCAGCGGTCCGGGGAAGTCCAGGAGGCCTATTCTAGACGTTTTCCCAGGTCTATTCTGATGGAATCCGGTCACGGCCATAAGGATTGCATGGAATTGGGAATTTAAAAGTTCTTAAAGGGCCCCTTCAGTACTGATGGGCTAGTTATGGGGACTGATCGGGAGGTGGAGTTCCCCTAAGGTGGAGGGTTCGGGCCGGTGGGACCCGATTTCAGGAGGATGTCCATCTCGAGGGGGGACGGACAAGGCCCGGGATCCGTGAATTTGAGAAGGTAATGGTACTAGGTACTTTTAGCAGATTAAACTCTTTTAAATATTAAAAGCATGATTTCACTTTAAAAGTGGATGAAAAATAAAATCTATCATTCGTATAATTTCTACATAATATTGTCAATAAACAAAAACATAATATTTAATTGATGTTTCAAATACTCTATGTACACTTGGCCAAAATAAAAACGGTATTCGATAGAAACGGATTGGCTTATAAAAATTTAATAATGGCATCATCCAATACTCAAGCCAAAATTATAGTAGTTGAGCTCTGATTTCATTGATATAATAACAAGGATTGACTTCAAGGAACCTGACCAGGGGGCTTATTCTTGAAAAAGTTATCACGTCATAACTCCAAGTTATGATGTCATAAGGAAGTTTGTCCTATCTCTCACCATGTTAATATTATGACTTTCTTATGAGTCATTACTTATGACGTGATAACTATTTCAAGAATAACCATCCAGAAGCCAATCCGTCTTGTCCAAACACCGTTTTAACTTCGGCCAAGTGTACGTCGCTGTATTTCCTTGCATGCACGATGAATGTTGAACGCAAAGATGAATGTTGAACGCAAAGATGAGCTCTGAACAATGCTCTAGCGTGTCAAAGAATGCGTTGCACAAAGCGCCGGTGGCGTGTTGCTGTGAAGTATAATTGAAACAGTTGTAAAGCTTTAATAGACGTGTAATTACGTGAATCAATTCTGTCGGGGAGATGCAAAACATGATTGAATAGTCAAGCTTAATGCTATGAAGGATGAAATTTACATAGCAGCAATGGGAGTGTTGATGGGACGATCGAAATAGATGATTTTTAGCGCTTTGAAAGTCAAGACCATGACATTTAAAGTAGACCCATACAATAGAGTAATAATATTTAAATTTTACACTCTCCGTTTATTGGAAGCGATGTATTTTAAATGAGATCCTGATGGTCTGATAAGTATTAATTACTTGTTTATTAGAGAACAGAAAGGTGAAGAAGAAACTGGGAAGTTTTGTACCTACTAAGTCTTGAATCAATTTAACAGATTAGATTTAAATGCAACTGCGTTTTAGGAAACACAACAAGCCAGAGCACATTTATTTTCAGGCGTGTAGAAACAACTTTCATCATGGGCGGGGGGGGGGGGGGGGGGGTCTGGGGGGCAAATCCCCCCAGACTTCCAGATTTAAAAGTGATTCTGGGGCTCTAAAATGCACGAGCTGAAGCAATTCTCTCTAATTTTTGCCCCGCAAGGCATTTTTTTCGAATATGAATAATTTAAACGTGATACTGGGATGCTAAATTTCTCAAATTACAACAAAGAATCCTCCTATAGCGCCCCACAGTGCGTTTTTTTAAAGAATTTAAGCAATTTATTAGCGATTCTGGGCCGCTAAACTTAATTTTGTATGATGCATGTGGGGTCATGTCTGCTCGAGTGGGGGGGGGATGATTATACCCCCATCCCCCTTCCTACACGGCTGTTTATTTTGAATATAAATGTACCTATGGCAACAGAGAATACGAAAGATATGATTAGATATTGAGGTCTACTAATTTTCACACAGAACTTCAGAATGCCCTATATTAGTGGTCAAATTAGATGTCATTCGCAGATGTTTGCACCAGGAAGTAAGTTAATCAAATCTTTATATAAACCGCAGTATGTCTCCCCAAATATTTTAATAATTGTTTAAAAATTGTATTCGTCAATATGATTGATTCTTCAAATTAGAGGGCAGTTGAGTTGCCTAACACCCTGCAAAGAGGTCAATCAGTTGTTTTCTAATGCAATTATTTGTTTTTCTCTTCCATCCAATACCGACAAACCTGACATGATCTAACTCATTATTATTATTATTATTATTATTATTATTATTATTATTATTATTATTATTATTATTATTATTATTATTATTATTATTATTATTATTATTATTATTATTATTATTATTATTATTATTATTTTATTTATTGGCAACGGTCTAGTTAATGAGGGTAGGCAACACAACTGACATCTGTGTATTGCGGGCTGCGTGACAATGCGAGCTCATGGCCACCCCTGGCTGGCTTCTTTTGAAGCTCACAATACATCATGGATGTAGGTATTATGTGTAACATAACATAGTAATTGAAACACTTTTGACAATTCCCACCACAAACTGATGAACTAAATCATGAACAATCTCGCCATCCCTCCCCCATCCTTTATTATTTCATCATCTTCATCACAGATCTACACCGGTCTTTCTCTAACAAATATCATTGTTCTTCTTGCGTCCATCTTAGTCCAGAGACAATCAGACGATCTCTGAATAGCCTCATTTCATTCAGAACACACCAACAATAGTTGAGATTGTCTTACACTATGTAGGTAATACAGTAGCAACACTTCAAGTTGTATTGAAATACATAATAGATTCGTAGATAGAAGCTGATTTTGTAAGATACATTTGTAATTTGTTTTGTTTGAAGAAACAGTTTGGTCAGTTCGCTTCTGAGAAAGTAGATGCGAATTAGTTGGGCACCTTCCAAGCATTTGTCCTTCAGTCGTGGGTCTCCCGAATGACAGAGCGCGTAGCAAACTGTCACAGTGTAAGCGTCCCAGGTCGATGCTCTTAAATAATGGGAGGGTCAAATTTCATGCCCTATTGTTGGGAATCATTTTTTTTTGTAATTCATAGATGAAAACTTCAAAACAAATTTTTCATCCCAAAAAGAAAAAAAACAATTTTGGATATTCAAGGGAAAAACATTCATAATTTTTTATTATCACCAAACAGTGCCTCACAATGCCCTGATGAACTCTTTAAAAAATTCTAACATTGGAGATAATATTTCTAAAAATATAGTCATGGGACACATTTTAGCTTTTAGTCGAGTTTGGACACAAATATTGGTGTTTAAAAAGTTTGTGACTATATTGATAAAGTCGCTCAAAAGTTAGAAGTGTAAATGATTTTTCACATTTCTCATAATTTGAATGGTTCAAAAGATATGATATGAAAAATATTTTTTGATGTAAATTTGTAAAGTTTTGTCCTGAGGAAGATTTTAATATAAAAATCGAAACTGTAGACAAAATAATAAATAATTTTACAAAAACATGACGAAATATCCCAATACTTTCAATTGCTTTAAGATGACGATATTTACGAAATATTATCCCCAATGTTAGCCCTCGAGTGTAGCCGACTCCTAAGATGTCATTCAAGATCTCACTTAATATTATTTAGTTTATTTACGACTCAACAGCTATGTTCCTGCGACTGTGAATCCACGTCCAGCATTTCAAGTCCAGTAAAAGTCTCAACCAAGTTCAAAGATCCAGCCCCTCACATGGCTAATGATTAGATTAGATAGATAGATTAATAGGTTTTAACGGCGCGTCAACGACGAGGTTATATTGCGCACATTAATTATTTTACTTTAAACTTTGTTGAATTAAGTGGAGGACATTGGGAGGGGGTTGACCTAACGGGCCCGATCCGGGGGAGTCCGGCACTGGTGGGAAGGCCAGGCCGGAATGGGGACGGACCGGGGGGTGTGAGGATTCGGGCCGACGGAACCCGATTTCAGGGGGATCACCATCTCGAGGGGGAAGGCCGGCCCGATGGGGACCGCAAATTCAAGGGAGGACATGGTTAGGCCGACCCTGGCTGCTCTTTGTCTGGACCTCACCACTGACCTGTCCGGCATGGGTAGCCCTTACACATGAGCATATGCTCGCCGGCGTAGCTGCAATGGATCGTTGGCCAACACAAACCCCACCACCGCGATAAGGTGGCAGCCGTCGGTGGGGACATAGCTAATGTATGTACGATAGCAAACTGTCAACACTTGAATTACAGTGACAAACTATGTTGATATTACAAATGATGTTACACTAATGAAGAATCCAAGGACGGCAACAATTATAAATATTCATCTTAATCCATTTTATGCAGTATTTTCTCTATAAATTAACTATTTTAATGATTTGATCAAATCTAAAAGTAATTAAAAGCTGCGAGGAACAGTAGTGTTAAAATGGTGTCAGGTTCACGCCCCCTGTAATAATAAGTTTCAGATGCTGGACAACGACTTAGAACCTGTTCCATGCATCAGGTGGCTCCGACAAGTTTGTCATGTAATAAAAAGGGCGTTGCTACCAAAAATACATCTATTGATGGGTGTTTCTGATTCATACATCACTTTTGCGAAACGTTGAACTGCAACGAGTTCTTATGTAATTTTGATGCGTAGCAGAGGGCACTTAGATGGTTCGGTGATATCGTGTCGTGCATAGAGAAGAGTAGTACTTAAAACCCTTGGCTCGTTGATAAGTGAGCATTCGGCATGCATGTAATAATGTGTACAGTCACTGTCATAAGTTGATATCACAATATCACAACCATGTTGACACTGCAATCACATTATTGTGGATATCAAGAATCAGTAATGGACTTGCATTCCGGAACAGGTATGGCTGAGTGGTTAACGCTCTGAACTTGTATTCCGGAGGCCCGGGTTCGATTCCCGCGGCCGTCCTTCCTGACTGGGGTTTTTTCGTGGTTTTCCCTCAGTCGACAAGGCAAATGCTGGGAAGGTACCCTACTAATAGGCCACGACCGCCTCCTTCCCACCTTCCATACTTACCTACTCTTCACCATCATCTCCTAATCATCATCATAATCATTCATCCGTCGCCATTAGTCTCGCTGCAGAACAGTGCGACGTTAAGCCCCAGACAAAAAAAGGACCCGGTTTCGATTCTCCTGACTGATGTAATTTCAGGTTTCCCTCAGTCGAGAGGCCATTGCTGGGAAGGGTCTCTCTAGCAATAGACCACGACCGCCTCCTTCCTACTGTCCATCGTTAACTAATCTTTTCCTTCATCGTCATAAAATATATGAAGTGATGAAACTGAGATAAACGAGGTTTTATGTCGAAACTTGTATCTATCTTCCATACAAATCGATATTTCAATTGCGTTTTTCAACACTTGTGGCAATATTTTCTAAAAACCGAGGGTATATTCTGAAAGCTCATAAAAATCACTGCAAAATTACACCTTAAACTATTTTTTTTTCAAAAAATAGACGGTACGACGTTAAAAGTCATTACCTACAATTATTAAAATATGTTGAAGAAATAAACAAATCAAATAGTTTTTAAATCAGTGTTTTAGTTTAAAATGTTTGAAATACTAATACCAATTCAACCAAAATTAAGTGCTGTTGTAAAGTATACAAATTATCAATTTACGTAGTTTACACCTATTATTGTGTCCTACATTCATTTAAACACAAATTTCAAGAAACTCCATCTGTCAATGCCATTTATACACGCACTTCGGTTGCGCAAGTGCGTTGCGCATCAGTAATTACAAGACGTAATTGATCTTCGATAATTAGGAAGAACATTCCTGAGGCGGTCGATAATTGAGGCCGGGGTGACCAATAGATCAACCATCTTATAGTTTCATCTCTTGAAATGTCAAGGATATCCCAAGTCCACTTCTCATTACAAATATTAGTAGAAGAATAGATGACTAATTAGTAATTACCATGAGATCTAGGTAATCTGGTTGCCCGATGTATTCATAACAAGTGAAGGGATACTTGATAATCTATTGATTTGTATTTTCTGTATAACAAGACATTAATTGTCAATTTCGCATGTGTTAAACATAGTTTTGCACAGGAGAAAGATTGAAACTGGTATGCTAGAGTTGTGATTTTACGGTTCCAATGTCATGATGGCAAAGTGCAAGGATTTCCAAATCACTTGACTCAGTTGTTGGTTTTCAAATGTCGTCCATATATCAACTCTGACTTCTAATAAATAAACATAAATAATTAAATCCATCGTGTTTGAAGTGTACATTAAAAATAAAATTTAACATTTTATTTTGGTATGACTAACGGTTTGATTTATAAGTCTATAAATACTTTGGTGTTCGATTTTTAACTGGGTGTCGAACCCAGAACCTTCAGGTAATCGCAAGCTAAGATAAAACTAAGAAAACGCTCAGGGAACGCGTTGCTAAGCGAAACTTCGAAATGGAAATAACATTCTGTTTCATAAAACGTGTATACCAAAGAGACCAGTCCCACGTTTTTATTTTTGTATTTTTTATTAAATCATATAATGATGGATGTCCTCTTAAAAATGGTTGACCTTTTGGATAATTACAAATCTATGTCTATGTAAAATGGGAATAATTTGACTTTAAAGGATTTTTGTTATAAAAATGATTATAAATACAGATTATTATTATTTTCTTTCAGATAATCCATCATCAAATCGGAATTTAAACTGAATGCTATTAATCATTTTTGTTGAAATCAAGAGACATGATCTTGCTAGAATTGATAAGACGACAAAACGGAACATGTATGGTTGAGTGGTAACGCTCTGAACTTGTATTCCGGAGGCCCGGGCTCGATTCCCGCGGCCGTCCTTCCCGACTGAGGTTTTTTCGTGGTATTCCCTCAGTCGACAGGCAAATGCTGGGAAGGTACCCTACTAATAGGCCACGACAGCCTCCTTCCCCCCCACCAATGGACTGCCACCTTGACGCGGTCGTGGGGCTTAAGGGACCGGCTCGCATAGCGAGTTGGTCCCAACCAAGTGCAGTCCAGGGTCGGCCTAGTCCCATGCCCTCCCTTGAATTTGCGGTCCCCTCGGGCCGGCCTCCCCCCTCGAGATGGTGATCCCCCTGAAATCGAGTCCCACCGGCCCGAGGCCTCCCCCTCCCCACGGTCCGTCCCCATTCCGGCCTGGCCTTCCCACCAGTTCTGGACTCCCCCGGATCGGGCCCGCTAGGTCGACCCCTCCCCATGTCCTCCAATTATGTTCAACAAAGTTAAATATAAAATTAATGTGCGCAATATAACCTCGTCGTTGACGCGCCGTTAAACCAAACTAATCTAACTAATCTAATCTCCTTCCCACCTTCCATCCTTACCTACTCCTCACCATCATCTCCCAATAATTATCAAAATCATTCATCCGTCGCCATTAGCCTCGCTGTAGAACAGTGCGACGTTAAGCCCCAATTAAAAAAAAATAAGACGACGTACTGAATGGTAATTAAAAGCTTTTTTTTAAATTAAATTGTCCTTCTGTTACTTCTTTTGACATTAATATAACAGTAACAAAATCGTGCTATATGTTTCAGACGGAGGCGTTCGCTTCGCTCGCTCAACAACTTCTCCATTCCTCTCATTTATATTTAGCAGTAGTGTGGCACAATAGATTCGCAATAGAGCGGATCCCACAGGGCGAAACACAATTCAAATGTCACAAAAATCTCATTGGATCACATAATCACGAAGTCGGCGATTAAAGCGTCGATTGGCAATCGATTTCAAATCAATAGCCTCCTCGAAAGATCAATGTCGGAATGTGGACAACATTGAACAATGATGATCCGGTTCGATTCGGGGAAGCGAGATCGTCGATAATGGAAGCATTGTTCTGTTCAAATGTTTTCGGAATGACTACGGAAGTCAAGAGTGCAACTGTCTTGTAATAGAATGTTTTGTTGATGTTGTTGAATGCTGTCATGTACTTAGGCCGGGTAGGACCAACTCTGGATTAAGTTAACTCTCGAGGGTTAACCAATGAAACAAGTTGGCGCGAATTCCATAGCCAATAAGATTCACTAATTTCCACTAACTAGGAAAACGCTCTGAGTAACGCGTTGATGAGCGAGCACGGATACGCGGAACACCTCGAACCGAAATTATGTCTATCGAAAATATCATTAAAAGCCAATAAATCTTGAATTTCGTCAGACTTGAATAAAAATCTCTAAATATTCCTAAAATGTTAGTATCAACCCTTATGATTGAACTGTTCGTTGTTAATATTCAAAAATCACAGGATCTCTTTAAAAAAATATACCTGGGACCACTCAAATCATATGATATTAGTGTGTACACAATATCAGATCAATCTGTTGAACGGTCATTATTAGTTTCATTTCGTTTGAAACTTTCTGCTCTAACTACCTTGCCTTGAACTGAAGATTCGAAGTCGCCGTGAATTTGACAGCCAACACGCAAAATGTCACTAAAATTACAAAACCTTTTGAAAATAACTACAGATTTGACTGAAAATTGGCAAAAATACCTTAAATGTTGGTACCAATGACCATGCAAAGTTTTTAGTTGATCGGTCAATCGGTTCTAGTTTAAATTTCAAAAATCACAGGAAAAATGGTTTCAAATTTGAACCAATGGGTGGATTTGGCTGAAATTTATTATGATTGGGTACAATGTTGGTTGCAATGTCTTTGCTAAATTTCAAATTGATCAAACCAACCAATCGAAAGATAATTTTTTTAAAATTTGCACCAATCAGGGGATTTCAAAAAAATTAGGGTCTGCAACAATCAGAAATGTTACGTACTTGTGTGCAAAATTTCAGCTCGATCGAAGAAAAACTCTGACCTGTATATCGTCAGTAACAGAAAAAAAAAAAAAAAAAAAAAAAAAAAAAAAACAGAGGTCCGTGCCAAAAGACGCTCGCTTCGCTCGCTCAATCATCTAGAGTTAACTTAATCCAGAGTTGGTCCTACCCGGCCTAAGACAATTCAATAGGGAATGCAAAAATGTACTAAAGACTAGGTACTTCCAAATAACAAAATATATGTTGGTTAGTCTAATGTAAAACTGCACTATTTACACAATAAAATATATAAAATAATATAAAATAAATTAACATTTTGGCGGGAAAACGGTATTTCTGACAATTCCTTACAATGTGATGTTATTTTTATAAACCAACAATAATGTTGCCATGGTTACAATGACATCACTCGTTACGAAATGCTAAGAATACGGTTTTCCCGCCAAAATGGCAACTGAATTTAAATTATATATTTATGAATGAAAATTTACACTTTTGAGTGTGAAAATAGTGTGTTTTATTTTACCCACATAATACTGTACTTTAACCGCACTAAATATCTTATACATATTCCCTATTACTACATTAATTTAAAAGACATCCCATTTTTTTGCGCCAGTGATATGAGGATGTTTGGGAAATTATGAAGAAAGTCAGTAAATGGGAGTTCAAAGGTAAAGTTGGCCCATTACATTCCCCACAGCATTCCATTGCATCTGGACTGAGATCAAGAAAACCCTAGAGCATTGTACAACCAACCTCCGCCACTTTTGAGATTGTGGCATCCTTGGTATAGTTAGAAAAGTTTATGATTAGTAAGGATTTGATATTTGTTTAGTTGAATTCACTTCTTTAAGGAGGGATGCCCAAGTAGATTTTCCGATTTTTTGTGTTGTTGAAATGTACGACTTTTATTAATTTTTTCAACATTTCAACTATATTTTTATGTAAAAGTTTCATCAAATGTCTTTTAACTTGCAACTCTCGAATTATATTGAGTTTTCACTATGATGTCTTCGGAAGATTAAGAAATTTTAACACAGGAGGTATAGTAAAATTATTTAGAATTTGGCGCATAACTTTTAAAAACGTACGGCTAGGTGTATATATAAAAATCTTAATAAATACCTCTATGTCTAATACACATAATATTAGTTTTTGGAATAAATCTATCGGTGGAAAATAGTTTAAATCTAATATTTACTAGGAAAATTACCGTGTTTTTTCGACTTACCATGTTAAAGATAGGGCTAACTCAAATTTATAAAGTGATATATCTTGGAAATTAGTTCGGCTACCCCACTTTTTCTTGCGTTTATATGGTGCACAAGGGAATTGTCTATTAAATAAGCATATTAATTCAGATATCTATCGGAGACCTCTACTTGGGCATCCCCCCTTAATACATTGACTTTGAAATTTAGTGAAATTTAAAATACAAATTTGAATGTTACGAATTTTGAAATCAATTTGAAGTTCAAAATCTTTCTATTAATTAAAAATGGTGGTTAACGATACAAAATAATCATTACAAGTCTCTGCAAGTTCGATCCGTCACAAATAAGTCTGTGGTCACAGTTTCAAAAATGGTTGATAATATCATAATAATACACATTACTTCCTCTAAGAAAATTAAAAACATAATGTTTAAATAATAAAAGGGAAGTTTTTAGAAATCGATACAGGTGAGCAATTAAAGTCTAACCTATATTTTGCAACGTCAGTCAATTGCCTACTATTATTTTTAATTGGCAGATACGATAATGAGCCACAAGTGTTTTATTTGCAGAACATCGGTTCGATTCCATCCTGGGTCGCAACATTTACTATCACCTGTCAAACAATGTCTATAACTTTCTAATAAGATCTGACAAAAATATAAAAAATTAACGATTGTATTGTTTTTGATTGCGCCTAGAAAGTGTTCACTTCTAGATCGATACGATCTTTAATAGTTGTGTGGTTAACATGAAAACTGAATGATATTTCTGTGGTGTCATGACAATCTAAACACAATGATCTCGTTTAGATGAACACTGATGCTGGAGAGATCAACGCAAGTGCAAGAGGAAGTCAAGTCGAAATGTTGCTCTCATTTTAAAGAGGTACCGATTATGGAGTAGAATCTACATAAACTTGGGGCTTTTAAAAATTCACTTTTATTCGTAAACCTAAATAGTTAAGCATGTATGTGCTTTAATTATAGCTGTTAAGAGTCGACAGTACTCGCAGAAAATTTCGATTCCGATGGGAAAAAATCCTAGAAATGCATGAAAATGCATTAGCTCTGGGTTGTACGTGACATTTGTGACATTTAATCGTGTGTTGCATGTTGCATATACTGCTGTGAAGTAAGTTATTTTAATTCAAATATTGAAAACCACAAAAAAACCTTAAAAAGGCGGCCCCTACTTTTTTCTTCACGGCTTGACCGATTGTTTTCAAAATTTGACAGCATAGGGATAAAGAGTAAATCTGTGTCTCTAGTGATCCAAAAAATAATAACAAATGTTTTTTCACGTTTTGAGGAAGTGCTAATATGGACAATATATGAGACTGTTTGGCACCTCTGCTTTGAAATAACTAAACAAAAAATAAAACTTTGGGGCCACTAAAGACAAAGATCGACTCTGTATCTATATATTACCTGTGCAAATTGGAAGACAATCGGTAAAACCGTTTAGAAAAAAGTAGGGGACGCCTTTTTGTGCTTCTTAAAACATGGATTTCATCAAGTATCGTAGACTCAATACATATACTTTTTAAAAAGCGACTTTTTATATACCTAGGTACTTAGATTATTATTTAGCCTTCCTCTAGATACAGTTGTTCATCGTTGATAAGCTTCTTCTCTACCCCAGGGAAATGTGAAATATTTATTTTTTAACTAACCCATAATCTACAAATTCTAAAATAATTAGATAATAATTGTCAACATCAAATCAATTAGATTTGTCGCTGATAACCTCGCTGTTGAGCGCCAACAAATCATAATATTTGGCTCATGTAATTTTCAGAGAGCTATTTTCAAGATCGTTCGAGCACCGTGTAGAGAACAGCTTACTTCATACTACTAAATTTTTAAACGTGAAATCTGCTGCAATGTTAAACTCAGACCAGGCCTATAGAATGGAATGTCAAGGTCAAGTCAAGGTCTATGGATCGAACAGAACGGATACTAGCGCAGCGTTTTGATAGAAGTACAAACTAGATTAGATTTGAATTTTACCTCGGTAGGTACAAAACCATGGTCAAACAAGGATTCACTTTTAAATCAACTCCTTCAATAATAAATAAAACATCCTTAATGCAATTCCCCGTTCTCGAGTGTTTTCATTCTCTTTTTAAATGAAAACTGCCTTTAATAACCTAAGATAACATGCATCTGACATTTAGATCAAAGATTTAATTTTAATTGACTATCAATTAACGAATAGAGATGATGTACTGGATCTACTGATAAAACAGTTCCGGTAACTGCCAAATCGTATACTGGCGCTAGTATCCGTTCTGTATTCTCGTCTGGGGGTGCGTTCCATAGCATTTCCTTCTGCGAGTTCCGCCCGTAATTCGTATTCAAGTGTCTCCATTGTAAAGCATTCATCTGCCATCACCTTAAATTTAGTAATGTGAAGTAAGCTGTTCTCTACACGGTGGTTCGAGTATTCGCGTTTTCGAGCAAAGGGGGCACACTCTGGTGTGAGAAAGTGTAAGTGCTATATCGGAATCGTTTTCGTATCGTCCGTCTTTTGTTTTTGATCTTATCAATGTCATTTTATCAGAAAGGCAGTATTTATTTTCTTCGGAAATGAACCCCAATTATGGTAAGGAATCTGGTGGAAATGATAAAATGAAGTAATAACAAAGTAATAACGTAAACAGCACAACTCACAAGTTATTCCACCTTCACTGACACTTCGATACCGCCATGACGCCATGACACCAAATAACGTAAACAAACCAAAGCGCGTCACTGCGCAATGTCATGGTGGTTATAGCGGCCTGGAAAGTGCTGCCATCTGGTCAGCCCGAAAACGCGAGTGATGTGACGTCATACCGTACAGAATATCATTCGAGCTGCCAAATCGGTATTTTTGAAACTTTTCATACGATCAGAAGGTCGCAGAGAACGATCATTTCGTCCCGACTGCTTTTTGTTGTCGATGTCAAGTTGTCTCGAAAAGTGGCGGAAAATACTATAGTTTTCGTTGACAACAATCACAAAATAGAAGTTTTGAGACCCCAAGTGATAATTTTGAACCAATTTACTTACAAAATATTGACAAGAAAACACTCGGTGCAAATAACTGTGATGACATGTGAAACTGAAAACTTCTACATCAATTAGATACTAAATGAATGCAATGCACGTATCTATGAGTAATATTTGTCTCTAGCAGGCCCGGTCTTTGTACCTATCTTGCCAAAGTTGTTTTGTTGTTGTCTTCGGTGTCAATAAGAATTTTGTATAGCAGAATTAATGGATTTCAAGCTTCAGGTAGGTTTCAGAGGTAACCTGCGAAATAAAAACGCGCACCCCGACTGGGAATCGAACCCAGATCCTTCGGGTTACCGCCCCTATGCTTTAACCATTAAGCTATCGGGACGCATTCTTAATCAGCAGGTTTTGACATCATTTTGACATTTTTACTTTGTTTTTCAGGTAGGTACCTAGTTTTATTATAACGTTAATTTATTATAATGATTGTATTGTTTTACTAGCAGTTTTTGGGGTTTACTACTGGAATAGGCAATTTTTTCAGTAATTTTGCACACATTTTGCACGGTGAATACCCAACCCTACATCACAGAAAAACTTAAGATCACCTAACATTTTAAACACCTCTAATTGGTCAATATAGTGTGTAAAATATCTTTGTCTGAGATGGAAACATTGATAATACACACAATTTTTGATCTGCAGTTAATGTTTACTTTTGTATTAATAAATGTAAAACATATTACTTACATTTTGACATCATTTTGACATTTTTACTTTGTTTACGTCTGGCGATTCACTATGGCCTCCCTCACTTTTGATTGGTTATGGAATTGGAATTCTTCATAGTCGTGACTTATCTATTACGTAACGCTCGTTAGACATTTCACTCAGATATCACCTTTCTGACTGAGGATGTTTCGGGGTTTCCCTCAGTCGAGAGTCAATAACCACGACCGCCTCCTTCCCACCTTCCCGTATCTCAACTTTGTTCATCTCCGCAAATCATTCACTGGCGCCATTAGCTGTCTCCGTTTATAAACATCAATTAAAACATATAATAAACAAGAGAAATATAATGAATATAACGTTAATTAATTAAAACAAAGCTGTGACACATGTTAATGAAATTAACATGACCACAATAAAGTCAACAATCAGACAAAGCCAATCATTAATAACAATTAAAACTTGTGGGAGCAGTAATGAGGTATTATATGAGGTATGTGATCTCCGCTAAGATTTGACCCCGAGTGACAGGCGAGGTCACCGTGTCGATGCATGATTTATTGATCTCCAGCCAAAGATGAGTTGATATTTCGATATTGGAGGTGTCGGCGGTAATTCAAGGTAATTACCCGGGGTATTTCGGGTAATTCAGTCACGAGGTGTTTTTGTGAAGAGTGCAGATCTAGAGATTGGTACGTTGATTTGGGTGCGTCTTGGGACATACTGGATGATGATGGCTACGCTTTATTCGTTTTAGTATTGGAAAAGAGATAAAAATTTAGTTAAAGCAAGGTTACGTTATAAAAAAGTTATCAGTATTCTCTATCGGATTTTGTTGACTATTTCTATTATTATAAGGAAGCGAATAATATTTTATCGACGAAGGTATGACGAAGCTATGATGCCGTTATATTTATAAATATGAGTGGTAAGTCGTTTTATGTTATTTATATAATTACATTGAATTTATTTTACTTGTGTGAAGATATTCATTATTCCTTATTTCGTTTGAGAAAAGTTATATAAGAGTAGTAAATTATAACCTTAAAATAATTTGTCAGTTGTTTGGGTCACAGACAGCATAGAGAAATGTAGACGACAGACAATATTGTTAGCGTAACACATTAATAAGAGTCTCAAAACCCTCAATAAGGTATGCAGGACCCTTACCTAATATCGCCAGATTTCAGTAGCACCGTGTTACTGTAGCACAACTTTTGTTTTAAAAGTTTTAGCCATAAGAGCTAACATTGTCGCCATGGCAACTAGCCGATCGTGCTACAGTAACACGGTGCTACTGAAATATAGCGATATTAGGTAAGGGTCCAGGGTTGGACTAATAATTCGTGTGTATTTCATGTAATAAAAACGCTCAGTGAACGCGTTGCGAAGCGAGCATTTGAATTGCATGGAAGACTGTGACCACAGATTATCCGTCAGTAAAGCGGCGAATAAACTATACAAATCAATTTTTTGTGAAACGAGGAGCCCGATCTTGCTAGAAAACGACTAGAACTTGCTACAAACGAAACGGGTTGTTTACATAATACATTTTACGCATGCTACGAGTATGATCTCTAAGCTCCTACGGTTGTGGTTGAAATGACATGGATCTACTCGATCACGGCATGAGTTATCGAGGTCTCCGCCATCCTATTGTGTCGTACTTCTACTCGGCTACTCGGCATGGCAACCACGTAGAGGAGAATGATCCTCCCATGCGCTGGACCACGTGTGATTCTTCAGCTCCGCCACACGTCTCTGGCGTCCAGCCGAGAAGAATCTGCCGTGAAGTATTAATTACCGTGTAATGCGCACGCGTGTTGGATCAGTGACCAGAGCACTGGACTCGTCATTCGGGATACTTAGGGGGGGGGGGGGGGGGGGGGGGGCGTCAATCTGTTCATCTTTGTCATAAATCCTTTTTTCATCACGATATAAAAAAAAATTATGAAAAAAAAATAGAGTTAATAAAGATGGAACAGGTTGGTTGAGTGGTAACGCTCTGAACTTGTATTCCGGAGGCCCGGGTTCGATTCCCGCGGCCGTCCTTCCTGACTGTTTTTTTGTCGTGGTATTCCCTCAGTCGACAGGCATATGCTGGGAAGGTACCCTACTAATAGCTGCCACGACCTCCTCCATCCCACCAACTCTTCATCATCATCTCCCAATCATCATCATAATCATTCGTCCGTCGCCATTAGCCTCGCTGCAGAACAGTGCGACGTTAAGCCCCAGAAACAAATAGTTAATTAAGCGATGCAATTTGGCTCAGGCTCAGGCATGGGCGGTGACTGAGGTTTCTCGTGGCTTCCCTCCGAAAGCAAATGACGGGAAGGTTCCATATACTAATATATTGCGAGTATCTCCTTCCCACCATCCATCCTTACATATTCATTACAATCTCCTTATCATCATCAGTATCATCCATCAGTCGCCATTGGCCAAGTTGAAGAACAGTGTGAATGTAAATAACAATTCATGAAATAGTTTTAATTGCATTATAAATTAAAAATTATCTAATGTTTATTGACAATGACATATAAAATTTTACTAAATACTACCATACTGCATTATTAAATATTTGAGATCATGGATGTTTTCTGAACTGTTGTTATGCAAGGCATTGGGCATAACGGCTTGTTCCGAATGTTGTTCCGATATTAATTTTTATAGAATTGAAATTTGCACAGTTAATTGTCGACGTCGATGTTGTAAGAACAATGCCATTGACCATAGACATGTATACTTTTGTAAGTTTTCATGTCAACCACGGACAGGGAGCTGCTGTTCCCAAGTTCTTCACTGCATTTTTGAAGCGTTTTTCTATTTCATTAAGTATTTTAGACATCATTGTTCCCATTATTTTGAAATCATCAATTGCCATCCTTCATAATCATTTTTATAGCCAAATCAATTTTTAATATTCATTGTTCCTATTTAAGCTTATAAATAATAGATTTGTAATTAATTTTGATTGTTTAGTACGCTGGATCCAAGTGGTCAACCTTTTTTAAAAAAGGACAGCCATCAATAATGTGATTTTCTTCTTAATATAATATGTCATGTCTTCAAGTCGATAGGCAAATGATGGGAAGGTTTATTAGATGGCCTGGGAAAGATTTCAGCAGGCCAACAGCTCTGCATTTTTATTTAAATTGATTGACTTTAAGTGGAATATAAGTCTCACAAATTCGCAGAGATGCTGATTTTTCAATTCATCAAAACTAATTTATAAAATTGTATTATGATTTGATATTTCTCAATGGAAAATAAAATCCCTTCTAACAAACACAAATCCCCCATAAATTATCATAAATCTAGTAAACAGTCTACAGGTAACGTCAATCGTCTAAAAACTGTATCCCACAATACTGAATAATGCAAGCAGATGAAGCAAGAATTATAATAAATTACATAGTATAGTTCAAGTCTTGTACATTACCGCGAAATCCTAGATCATGAAGAAAATCATCGAAAACTATTAGAACCATAGGTGGTCTCCTGATGAGGCAACCTAGTGAAGTTATAAGTTTCTAGACGGTATAAATTGCTAAAGAAGCTATAAATAACACGTTATTGTAGTTTGATATGGCTTATTCTTGATCGTAGCATTAGCTATCAGGAATTATTTTCTCTTCAGAACATATTTCATCTGAGAGGTATGTGGGTGTTTGTAAAGATATGTTTGCACTTGTCTTTGTGGCAGCATTTAATCATATTCACAAAAGAATGATTAATTAAACGGTGTCATAACAGGAAGTGAAATGATGATATATTTGTGTTTGTTAAAATATTTATGTAATATGAATTGTGTCAAATAAGAGTTTGTTATGAAATAGCGCTTTATGTATCTAAAAGGTGAAAATAAGTTCACAGGGTTTTGACCTCATAAATATTTAATTTATTGAATATTTTATAAACAAATGTAGAATCATTTGCCAATTAAATATAATTTTTGTATTTTGTCAGGACTATAATTATTGTTTACCCAATAGATTTTCAAATAATAATGTGGCATGTTTCTCAAATATCTGCAATATAATTTATAATGTATGTTCTAGTAATATAATGCATTCCCTTTTTACACAAATAGTGCATAGTAAATAATAAAATAATTACTTTTAGTAAGACCTATTCAAAATAGTGTTTAATAAGTGTCTAAAAATATTAAATAGGATGGAAATAAAAAAATAGTCAAATGAATGGATCCGATTTAATGAAGAATGAATAACATTTTTAGTTGTTTTGCATTAAAAATAGCGAGTGCTGAAAAAAATTGAAAAGATACAACTTAAAATTTTAAAATATACTGCATGATAAATATGATACACGAATTCGAATAAATTAATGAGCTAAAGAAACACATACCTACATCATTACCACATCCCAAGTGACAGCAATAATATTACAAAAATGATGATAGCATATATTTCTCAAAACTTTTAAAGAGCTTGATTCAGTGCAGTAAAGAAGAAATATACAAACTTCATGACCTGTTGGGAAAAAGAAGATTCAGTTATAATGTATTCCATATGGTTTGAATATTCTTACGACGTACCGAGTGAAATGTCTCCATGGAAAGAGGCACGAATCCAGCCACTCGGATGACTATAGGCTGGTTAGCTTGCGATATCATAATCATCATGGATCTCTTGAAACTCTCCGGCGCTTCGAACCAATCACAGCTGTAGACAGCATCCTTCACTCGAGAACTCTGGAACAAGTGTCTTACAAGACGTACTTGGATTGTCATATATCCAACAACTAATGTGCATCAATACAGTTAGGTATAATTGTCTCACTTTGCACAGTTTATCGGTTGAACACAATTTTCAGTAATAGCAAAAATCGAGAAAACAAACAAAACAATACAAAAAAAATAGACAAAACAACTATTGTTTTGATTCCTAAATTTAAGAGCAGAAGCAAAATTCTCCACCGCCAAAAATGGGTTAGATTATTTTTTTATGTCTCCATTCTGTAAATAACGTTATAATGTAAAAATAAATATTCTATTTCAAAACGGGGACTAACAATTTGTCTTTCTATTTTTTTCCGATCCGAATGCTAGAGTTTAGGTAGGTATAATAGACAAAGGTATCGATTAATATTTGGAAGTTGATTGACAGCTACTTAGAATAGTGTTCTTAAGATGTTCCAATTCTGTCCATTATACAATTTCATACATATTTTATTTATTATTGTTTGTACGTTTGAATGCGTAAAACATGAACAGTTTACCTCGCTCTCGATTAGATCTGAGAAGACGCACTGAAGGAAGAGTTCCAGCGTGCAGACGACAAACAGCAATGATAAGAAGAATTCCCGGAGGTGGAAAGCAGGAAGCTGTCAAAGAAAACAGAGTTGTTAAGTTCAACAACCACATCTTCTGTACAGAAGAAATAGAATAAATTCAAAAAAAAAATCAAACTTTCCGATGACGTGGCGCTGACTGTCTTATAATTTATTGTCATTTAAAAAAAAATGTTACTATTAATTGGATTTATGACCTCTAGCAAGTGCTACTAATCATAAACAATAATTTAAATTATGAAGAAGAAAACTTAATTATTATACTGCAATAGCCCTAATTAGCAAGAATGTCCGTTCCACTTGTGACGAAAATTTTCGAACATTATTCAAGACATCTATATAATAAATATTTTAAGGACTGGTAAGTAATTATAACTATGTGTCTCATTTAGACATGTAAAAATAAACAAAAATAAATTTGAAAAGCACCATAAGCTAGGCATTCTACGAGTACATGGCATTTTCGGATGGGAATCTCACATTGTTCTGAAATATTTTATTTTAGAGGTCCACATAAAACAAATGCCATAATTTGGAAAGCTCTTTACGACAAATGAGACGGACGAGTTGTATCTCTCTTTGAGCCATATAAAGCATCCTAACCCTGTTAAATAAATGTCTTACAAAGCGTATCCAAGCAACTGCTGTGGCGACAGATATCGTATTATTCGCAAGTTGATTAAACATGATTTCCTTCAATGCTGCTTCCACGGATGAGGAAAAACTAAGAACAGAAATCAGCGTTAGGTTGACATTTTTGACATTCTAACTGATCAACAAGAATATTGGCAAGGATATATCACCATCAGATTATATGCGTGTTTGATCAACTTATTTCTACTTACTTGATCAAATCACTATGATGTTTGATGCATTGTTGCAGTTGGTTCTGCATTTCACGCTCAAGAATATCATCAAACTTCACTCCATCTTCCATATCAAAATATTCTCCATCATTCTCCTACGAAAACAAAGAAATTAGGTCCATTTCCTCGATCTTCTCTCGATCTTCCAAATCAAAGTGTTTGCTTCTATTCTCTTCCAAAGTATCTTCTTCTTTTTCAAAATGGTTCCTCCTTCGATCAGTTTTTGAATCCGTCATCGACTTCTTTGGTTGAATCATTTCCAAAGAATGTTCACGTAAATTAACCAAATTATACTGAAGTATCTTCAATTGGCCGCAGACATTAATAAGTAAAGCAAATATAAATCCGTCGACGGATATGAATGCAGATATACCAAAATATATTGCCGCCATCCAGATAATTAAGGTGAGCTGGTAGTAGGGCGTCTCTTGATAGGGGTAAGGGTACCAGCCGCTAGAACAGTAATATGAAAATGCATGAAAATGTATTTGAGCACAAACTACTGTATAATGGTCTCTTGTACAATGTACAATGTACAATGTACTTGTACAATGTTCTTCGCCTATCCATACCTAAAGTACAGTGTCCTTGTAGGCACGATGTCCGGCAACTGACTTAAGGTAGAACCACCATAACCTCAATGTTTCCGATTTACTTGAAATTTTGGTGACTTATTGATAATCATGCAATACACAATCTATGAAAAAATGAAACACTTCTCGTGTCCAGTTTCTGAGATAAATTGATTTGTCTCCCCCATGTTATCTTATGGCGGAAAAAGAAAATCGTGTCATTTTTAGGCTAAAATGAAGATCTATTTTTTTTGTCTCGATAGATTTGAGCAAAAAACTTTTTTTATGGTAGACATATGGACATACTATCAGGAAAAAAATTGAAAACAATACCAACGTGTGCTATTTTAAAAGTTATATACCAAATTCGAAATGATTTTCCTATACCTCCCATGTTAAAGTTTTGTTCATCCTCTGATAACATAAAATTGAAAACTCATTGTTGGACTGGAGTTGCAAACTACAGAACATTAAATGAGTCTGTTGTACTTAAATATAGTTGAAATGTAGGAAAAAGTTTTTTGAACTTGTAATTTCAAGAATAATTTTTTTTTGTATATGTCGATCGATTGCTCCCCCTTAAGGCGAATGCTATACAAGCAAAAGAATTCACGGCAACATAACCAACAGTCACAACATTCGCCAATCTTTGTGTTTCATCCATGATTTCTCTCTGACGTTCAGAATCCAACTTGCACTGTGCGCGCATGTTTGTTATTGTCTCAACTAAATCTTTGAATGTATCTCTTTTAATAATTAGACTGCCAGGTTTTGTCAGGATCATTGATATCACATTCAATATGACGAAGCCTTCGCATAGTAGAACTTTGTTATCTGTGTTTTCATACATATTGATTGGAAATGATAGTGTGGCTAGGAAAATGCATGCACAGAAAACAATCCGCAATGCATATTTGCCAAATAACATAATGTGGCTGCTTCTTTCAGCTGCTGGGGTCCATAATCCTGAAAATAATTTAATGGCTTAGACCAAGATATAAAAGTATAGGTAATTGTTAAAATTATTGTATTTGACAGATTGAAATGTGATCCTGTAATACAGTTTTCAATCAATACTAAATGTTTAGTCATTAGAAGCTTCAGATATAAATGGGTTATATTTAATCGGTGTAACAAGCAAGTTTTCTACAAAAAATAGTGATTTTAAATTAGGGGTCATGTAAACGAGTAAATTAAATTATTTCAAGTTCAAACATAATGAGACCCTGTCTAGAAACAATACAACAGAAGATTTTAACCTTACATAAAATTGTTTCCACAAAAAAAGCACCAAGAATCACTCCATTTTTATTTCTAAATTCATTTATGGAACTTATCGACTGTGCTTCCAACTCTTTTTCAGTTTAGAGATTTTATACAAATTTTTTATTAGAGGAAATGTATGCTGATTTACACAGATAATTATTATTTGCAAACGCAAAACGAAGATATGAAAGCTTGCAAACCGAAGAACATAACCGGTTATTAAAACTATTCCAGCATTTATCAAATCCTTTTAAAATTACAAAAAAAAAATTTGCAATCCATACAACCGCAAGCCTATGCATTAAAACTTAGACTGTAAATTGCAATAATATTCCTAGACTTTTTTATTTTTTTGAACTTACCGTAGTGGCATAATATAAATTTATTGATGCCCATACACTCTGAAAATATTTCCTTCATAGTCATTATCATTCACTATGTTGACCGTCAAGATACGTGTGTACTTTCCTTTTATAGCGGTGGCATTTATATTATTATTGATTTAAAACTTTGTTGTGCAGTTTTTGCTCTTGGGTCGACTCAACTTTGCAAACAAATCTATGAATTATTTAATTCAGTGGCAGATAAAAATTCCGATATATTTTTTTTAAATTCACAATCTAAGAATATTATGTACAGACTAACACAGGAACATTTGTATCTGCTTTAAACTGTAATTGCTCTATTGGCTTGGCCCATCAAATGTATGTAATTACTACATTAATAAGGACTATTCCATTTAATTTGGTAAAAACTGTTATTCCTGTGGATGTAAAAGATTTCTCGAGCCTACTATAGTGCAAGTAATCATTATTACTAACGTGCGTACCTATTTCCTAAACCACATTGTGAATCGTGCCATCACGTTGTCTCGTCAATGATTTATGACCCATATGCAAACTATGAACAGGAAATTTTCCACGATGGTAGAATATTAACATACCAGAAACTACAATCAAATTATCGGTAAGTCATAAATATTCAAAATGGACATTTGTATTTTGACAATATTTACGATTGTCATTTGGAGTAAGTACTAGCGATTCATTCATGTTTTCAATTTAATGAACTCGCTCTTTCAAACTTCAAAGGAAAACAATTTTGAACATATTCGAGTATCATAACGACCTTTGACTTTTTATAAATAAACGATGAAACTACTTATTGCCCATCCAAATGATGAGATAAAAATATTTGTAGATTAGATTTACTTTTTACAAATTAAGGAAACTCCATTAATACTTTGTTGTGGGGGTAATAAGAATGAATTGCTGATCTGAATTACTAGATGAGTATATTACAGAAGTCGAATGAGTTCAAAAGATCAGTAATGACAGTTAGAGCTTGTGTATTAGTTTACCTCGGTTCTCATTGACGTGCTCAGAAGCTAGATGGTCCTGCTAGTTGCCGCCGTTGGGCCAGAGAGACTGGGGTGTTTGGGGGTCAGTGTGACGACCTCCCTCCACCTGTTATCAGTCTCTCGACGGCGCGGGTTGTGGAGGCCCGTGCTGTGAATGTTACACCGTCCTTCGGATGGGACGTTAAGCCGTTGGCCCCATTGGTATCTTTCGCCGATAGGCTACATGCCGGTACCGGGTTTCCTCTCCTCCCTTCTCAATATTACATTCTCACTGGTGAAATTTAATTCCGTTGTGGATAGAAAATAATTTAATACTAACAATAATAATCCTCCAGTGTTCTTATAGTTCATTAACCCCGCAGTCTACGAGAATCTTTCTCCTCCAAAATGCAATGTAACGAATGCAATTTAATACAGAAAAATACAACTAATTAATACATGTACGGGGATGGGGTAGATATACTACAACCCCCTAGATTTTGTCCATTAACATTTTGAAGTATAAAATGCGTAAAAATCATTGCACAACACTTGAGATATGATAAGCATAAAATATTCTCGCGACGTTCACCAAGTTCAAGAATGGTAGTAGTATATAAGTTATCTTAAACTTTCTGTTTAAACTTTATCATCGTAGTAAAAAGTGAATAAACGAACTTGGTGACCTGTTGACGAGAAAGACAGATTAAAAGTGTGATCAAATATGTTGAAACTAGTAAACTGCGTGCATCCCAAAGACGTACCGAAAGAAATGTCTCCATGGAAAGTGGAACGAAACCAGCCGCTTTGATGACGATGGGATGATTAGCTTGAGACATCATGATCCTCATGGATCTCTTGAAACTCTCTGAAGTATCCAGCCAATCGCAGTTGTAGACAGCTTCCCTCACGAGAGAACTCTATAGAACAAATTCATTTTCAGAATATTATAAAATAATTTGAAAAAATATTAAATATATGAGAAAAAAGTGTCAGAAAATCTCAAAGTACATGCCAATTTTTTTCAGATTTTTAAATTGATAGTATAAAAATGTTATTTTGTTCAAATATACCTGTTTGCTTAGATTTACCCAACTATAGGTAGTTGTGCGAGCGTCACCACGAGACTCTCATGGGACTTTCTCTGTGTGTTTTTGTTTGTTTTTGTGTGTTTTTGTAGGCTATGCCCGGGCTTAGCCGCTCAACCGATTGGTATGAAATTTTGTATACACACTAATTTCATATGTGCGGTCCCAGTTTTCAAACGAGATCCTGCGATTTTTATGATTTTTTGAAAATTAGAGATAGAACCGTATTACCGATCAACTTAAAGCTTTGCATAATCATTGGGACCAACGTTATCTGTATTTTTAAAAATGTTCAGACTAATCTGTGATTAAATATAAAAGATTATTGACATTTTGCTGCTGACATTTTGCGTTTGAGATTTTCATACAAGTCTGTGACGAAATTTAAGGAATTATTGACTTTTAATGACATTTTCGATATTTATAATTTCGGTTCAAGATGTAGCGCGTATCCGTGCTCGCTCATCAACGCGTTACACAGAGCGTTTTCCTAGTATATTGTGAATAAGCACTCCAAGTTTCGTTTCATTCAGATTTTCTCTATGCTTTGGCCCAAACAACATGCATTTTACTCAGCTTAATTAATAATAATAATAATAATAATATATTTATTCAAAGAACCATTACATGGTTATAGAACAAGTCAGTAGTTTGTACACAATTATTTACACAATTTTAAGAATACATCTAGATTAATAGATTACGTCAAGACGATAAATAGTTTATAATAATTCATTTATTCAGCTGGTGTAGACAGCGCTCCTTTCAGATATTTGCTTCTAGAACATGATTAAGTCAGAATTAGTAAAAAGTGAAGATTAAAATAGTTTAGGACTTAGGTGACACATTCATCGAGGCCTGCAGATAGATATTCTTTGGTTGAGTACGGGGACATTTCACACAAGTATGTTTTGAGGTAGCTTTTGAATTGCACTGTTTTACTTTTAATCTTGATTTGGGAGGGTAGATGATTGAATAATATAATACTGGATAGTGCTGGGTTTTGTTTGGACAAGGATAAGCTGTGGTGTGGAATATGGAAATCTTTACTATTTCTTGTTTCATGGCTATGTATGTTGCTGTTTAAGGGATGGATGTCTGAGTTGTTTATTGCATAAATGATGGAATTATAGATGTATAAGGCAGGGACTGTAAGGATTTTGAGGGATCTGAAAATTGGTCTGCAAGTCGTTCGGCAGGATACTCCAAATATCGCCCGTGCAATTCTCTTTTGGATTATAAGTATTCTTCTTGCGTTGTGTGAGTTTCCCCAGAAGATGATGCCGTATGACATCCTTGTCCAAAGAAATATCACGTATATGACGAATGTTGTACTGGAGTATCTTCAAATGGCCCCCGATGTTAATAAGTTAAGCAAGCATAAACCCGTCGACACAAACCAATGAAGTCATACCAACAGTAATCAACAAAATCCAAATGATTAATGTAAACTCGTAGTAAGGAGTCTCTTTATAGTTATAGGGGTACCAACCGCTAGAACAGAAATATGTTATACAAGTTTGATGGGAGAAAGAATCAATAAATTAAAATTAGGTACACTTGGCCAAACAAAAATTTAACGTTCAATAAATCTGATAGGCTGATAAATGTAAGATCGCACCATCAGAAGTCGGTCTAAGCGATCTCTTGTCTCACTCTAGTAGGTGACCTCACATTTCAATGATAATAACAAGCTTTGATTGGTTATGGGACATGACCAGCAGTCATTCAAATTTGTACAACGATCAATTTTTGTTTTGCCGAGTGTACATAGAACGTTTCACAAACTTTATTATTTATTGAATCACTTCTGCCTTCTGCAAGCTTCATCAGGAGTCTGACGTAACAGTTTGACAGATATAAAAAAATTGAAAACAACTAATTGGTTTAAAAAAGATTTAGTAAGATTTAGAAGTATAATTCAGAAGTTGTCTTTGTTTTAAAATTGTATGCTTTTTCTTTGTGACTTCTTTGACATTTGTAAGCCTTTGGATATGTTATCAATTATTTTCCCGCATAGACACAGATAGCCAAAAAATATATTAAGAGGCAAACGGAAGCGAACGAGAATCGCACGGTTCGTCAGAGCGGTTTTTTGAAATTTTGTCTTCCCACTTAATAATTTAAAAAAATCAGATAGTAACGACCCATTACAGCCTAAAAGACTAAATAATGCCGCACACTGGAGTACTTTATGACCTCTGGTGCGACCTCAAAGTGTTAAATACGATTATTTTACTAAAAATATCGTATTTAACACTTTGAGGTCGCACCAGAGGTCATAATGAACTCCAGTGTGCGGCATTATTTAGTCATGGGCTGTTATGGGTCGTTACTATCTGATTTTTAAAATTATTAAATGGGAAGACAAAATTTCAAAAAACCGCTCTGACGAACCGTGCGATTCCCGTTCGCTTCCGTTTGCCTCTTAAGGCACATTCATTATCTTCCTCATAAACTTTCTTCTTTTCTTCCTCCTTACCTAAAGTACAGTGTCCTTGTTGAGACTAGGCCTGGCACCTGAGAAAATGCAGTCGCAAGCAGGGCGAAGGACGCAATGGAAACATATCCGATTGTCACACCATTCGCCAATCTCTGCGTTTCATCCATAATTTCTCTCTGACGTTTCGAATTCAACTTGCTCTGTTCTCGCATTCTCGATATTGTCTCGACTAAATCTTTAAATGTCTCTCTTTTCAAAAGAAGACTGCCACACTTTGTCATGACCATAGATATTACATTCAATATGACGAAACTTTCGCATATTATGACTTTGTTGTCTGTATTCTGTGACATATTGATTGGGAATGATAATGTGAACAGAAATATGGCTGCACATAAACCAATTCTTAATGCATGTTTTCCAAAGAGCATGATACGGTTATGTCTTTCATTTTTGGGAGACCATAAACCTGAAAGTAATTTAATATTTTAGTATAGTTCGACCCAGATCCGGCCACTAAATCTAAATATGAATCACTTTAATTCTGTGAAAATAAATTAATTTTGAGCTATGATAGCAATTGGTGAAACCACTGCCTAAAAGGGCTGAACCGATTTCGCCGAAAATTTTACCACTTCACGCTTACTACTTTTACAGTGCAAATTTTAACA
The DNA here is from genome assembly GCA_934045905.1 of Leuctra nigra. Classification (NCBI taxonomy): domain Eukaryota; kingdom Metazoa; phylum Arthropoda; class Insecta; order Plecoptera; family Leuctridae; genus Leuctra; species Leuctra nigra. The sequence continues at coordinate 30,399,842 of OW203765.1, read as the reverse complement.
TTTGTATTTTGGCTTCGAAGGGTTCGGTGGCAATTATGTAACCATTTATATCGACCATTTTCCTAGGAAAACGCTCCTTGTAACGCGTTGCGAAGTGAGCAATTCTCTGCAGACCTTGGAAATAGCCGATGCGAATTGCGTCAACGAAACTGTAATAAAATATCTGACATTTCCTTCAAGAAATGTTACAAATATTTGTAAATGCATAAAATGTCTGTAAAATGTCAAGAGTGTTGACGTTCGCTCGATAATTCATCATTCCTTAGTTATATCGATTCATCATTTTCAATGTTGTATTGCTTTGAAAACATTGCTCATAGTTTCTAATATTATGTATTTCACATTATTATTTTCAATTACTCTTCGGTCTTTAATGTGACAACAATTTTTGAATTGCAATTTTTTAAACAAATGTATCTTAAACATGTCCAATACTAGTTCACAATGTTTCTCGTGTAAAATCAGAAATAATCTTTAACATGCATTTAGGAAACAAACCCGGGGGTCATCCCTCAAAGCTGTTCATTGCAAGCATTACGCTTTGAACAAGAAGGTATAAGTTACGTTTTCTACTTACCATAATAGCACAAAATCAATTTATTGATTCCCATACACTCTGCAACAATGTCCCTCATTGTCATGTTCACTTATTGTGTTTTTATAAATACTCTGTCTAGACTGCTGCGATATTGCTAGCAAAGTACTGATTTAAACAACCACTATAATGTTTGGTCTCGTTTGGAATAATGAGTCAAATCAATTAAGATATTTCAGTTTCAGATCAATAGTTGACATTGTTCAACTTTAATAAACACTCCGGGATTTGATAGCCAAAACAGATTATATTATCTCAACACTTAGCAGCGAATATGCAATCCCTTGAATCAAATACTGTGAATTGAAATGTCTTCACTACAGTTTTGCCAGGGAGGGACGGGGGAGGAGGGATATTCCTGGGAAAACGTCATGTGTACAGTTGTATCCTATACTCAAGGGTTGTATCCTATACTCAAGGGTTGTATCCTATACTCAAGGGTTGTATCCTATACTCAAGGGTTGTACGGATTAAATATTAAAGGAAAATAGCCAACATGGAGACACAGAATTATATGTTAGGGGTTTACAGTAATTGCTAAGAATCGAATTCAGTTTTCATTTTATTATGCATATCCTATACGAATATCGTTCCACATGTAATACCTATTCATCAAATTCAATTTAAAATGTATATAATTTTATGGTATTTTCTGCTTGGACGCAAATTTAATAAAGTTGAAATTAAACTGGTTGATACAGACATACATGGAATTCTTTATGTTTTGTCAAAATCATTGGAAATGTTTATCGAAAAGTAAATTTTAGTTTGTTTATGGAACTATTCGAAAGTATCTACTGCCATGTGTAAAATAACATGCCCAACATACATTCAATATAAAAAAGCAATAGTAAAGCAATTATAAGCAATGGGCTTCCACGCTGCCATTTGCTCTCACTACGGAGGGCTAGCTACAATTTTACCTTTTTTCCTACCACGCATGTCTGTACAAAATGACAGATAGATGACATCTCACTTTAAACATCTTGTATTTGAAATATAATGCCAAACTGTTGTGTTCGGAATGAAGGTAATTGCTTTAAAATTGTAGAAATAGTTTCTATTACTTACTTTTTATACTAGAAGATCACTTTATGTAAAACAACTTCTTTGGTTTTCAATTCAGACAAATCTAGCAAATGTCAACAACATTTGATCTGTTGCCATAGCAACGGGGTATAATCGCACCTAGCTCACTCTATTCTAAGCTTGAAGTGTGGAGCCCCATTGTTATATATTTGCATTTTTTTAGTTTCAGCATCTTTATTTTGTATGTTAAAAAAAATGGCGGCATTCAATGTTTAATCCTAGAATTACATTGCTGTTCTATGCAAGTTGTTCATAGACAATTATAAATGTACTAAATTACTAAACCCAGATTGTATATTATAACTAAGTATCGATTAAATTTTAATTAATTCCGTTTCCCAGCAAAATATTCCAAAATGTATCTGCACATTGAAATTGATCTTTAACATGCATAGTACATGAGTTGACACGTTACCATCAAAGAGGACATCACATACGTGTGTCAGCCATCATTAAGAACAAGTACTGATAATGAGAATGAGCATCATTGAACAGCGATAAAACATATATGTCGCCACGAATCAGAAGTTACTGCGCACACTCTCAACGCATCGTGCAGGAAGCAGAGACTCAATTCCACTTTATTGATACTCGTCTTATGAGATTATAGCGGAGAACCCTTCTGGGTTATCGCAATATCATCTGACGTCACAGCTCTGACCAAAATCTCACTGGGGGACAGATATTTCAGTGTTATGTGATTTATGTGATTTTGTTATGTGATTTTCTTAAATCACATTTCATTTCTTCTTTGGTTCTCGTAGATCAAATAGTTTTATCAGTTTTAAAAGATTCGTCTAGTATATTGCATAATCATTTATATAATAATTCATCTTATAGTTTGTATATTTAGTCTTTACTTAATTAATATTTGTCACATTTTGTATCCATTAGAATTATACTATTGTAAGCATGCTGGATCCTAGTGGTCATCCTTGTATTGGACAGCTGTCATTTGTTTTATAATAAATGAATTTCTCTCTATCTCTCTTTCACAACAGTATTTAAAAAGAAATTGAAACATTTCTTGTCCCCCCATCAAGATAAATAAGATTGAGGTTGTTACCATAGCAAACAGGGTATTTAACTACCCTATAGATGGACGTCTGATTGCATTTGCCCAAGCAAGTTTCGTTCCAATTGGCATATTTGTTATTTTGAGTCACTACTTATCAGTACTTGTAAAATTATAGATTTCATTGATTTTTTCAAACAATCATTTATCTTGTCTAACGTCCTATGAGTTGAATTGCGCAGAGAGCGTCATTACGGTGAATTCTCTATGACAATTTCTATGTTTGTTTTTGTGTTTTTGTCTGCACTGCCCATTATAACACCGTTCCACCAATGGTTCATCCAATAGATCTGAAATTTGTTCACATACTTTAAGGAGATTTGACAATTTCCAGACAGAATGGTGGAGATTTTCATGGATGATTGACATTTTACTCGCATTTTATGCTTGATTTGAAATGATATGAGAATATGAGATTTTACATTATTGTGATCCAGTAAGTCGAAAGATTCATAATTATAGATGAATAAGAAGTTTAGAACAGCCCAGCACAGCACTTGCCTGTGTGCCGTCCACTAAATTATAGAAACTTTTAGTAATTATTTATATACGGAAACCCACAATTATTATTTCTAGAACTATTTTCACTGAATAGAACAACTCTAGTAATTCACGGGTGCGCTGTTTTTCTGCACTAATTATATCTCCCATATAAACACTGCAATTATAACAATGTTTTCATTCATACAAACTATTGTCCACAGAAACTAGATCACCATTGCACCAAACCTCCAATGTACTGGGTTACAAGTGAAATATAGCTCTTGGGAAAAATATTATATGAATTTGGCATCCAGGTATGATGTAAGTTTTAGTAGGAACTGTGAGAATTTGCAGTAATATACATAAAGTGCACTTTCAAATTATATATTTTTTTTATGAAAACGTTTTAGTAAATTTTACTGTACTTCATTGTAGCTAAACATTTATTTTATTGGGATAATTAATACGCAATTATAACCTTTGTAATTGTGTTTATAGATGCCCCAGTAGCTAGGTCATTCGCACGTCTATACCTTTACGACTTGATGAAGAAAGGGTATGAATTTCGTGATCTATTAGTACAGAACTTTAGAAGAAATGGTCGAGAAAAGACGAGGAAATTTCGAATCATTTCTCAGGAGTGTCTGGACGAGCTTACACCTGAGCCACCAAAACTCCATTCAAACTTATGCCTCGAAGTAAAATCTCTTTTTCTCTTTGATGTTTTTCTCACCTACAGATCGAACGAAGTAATATCAAGCTAATATTTTCACAAAATATGCGATAATAACATGTTCTCATTCACATTGATTACTAGCAAGATCGATTACTTAGTTCCACGCGAAGTTTGATTTAAGGTGGCTGGAGCAATCGAGGCTTAGTTTCAGATCTTCATAATTTTTTGTGTACTTATTGATATTCATGCCATACACAATCCATGCAAAAATTATACACTTCTCGTGTCTATTTCTGAGATAATTTGAGTTTTCTCCCCTATGTTATCTTATGGCAGCCAAGTAAAATCGAGACACTTTTAAGCTATAATGAAGTTCTTTTTTTTGTACGGAGAGATTTGAACAAAAAACTCTTTTTATTTTACCTTTACGGAGTACGGACACGTACTATCAGGAAAAAAATTTATTACAATACCAAGTGTGCTATATTTAAAGCTTTGCTCATTCTCTAATAGCATAAAATTTAAAAACCTCACTTTTGGACTTGAGTTGCAAACCTTGAACTGAAAACTCTGAACTAATACTTTGAAGATTTGAAGTTTTTTTTGCATATATCGATCGCTCCATCCACCTTAAGTTTCTACTTCGCTTTACTGATGGATAATCTGAAAGTGTCCGTGATCCAGGACATAATTGATGTTAACACGTTTTATGAAACAGTAACATGTACACTGAGCGCTTTTCTAGTTTTATAACATTCAAGAGTTATTTTATTAACAACCTACTCTTCCAGTTTATGCCAAGGCAAATTCTTCTTTCAATCGTAAAATCTGATCTATTCCATTGTACTGGCATCACCTTGATATGGCAATCACTGATGTCACTCGAGCTTTTCTTTGTGATTTTATATGATCATCGGGATCCTCATAATCGATAACCTTTTACTTTATGCTTTTACTGGCTGGTACGATCATTCTTTATACTATTCGCATAAAAATCCAATTTCATAATTGTGAACTGAGAAACTGAAGAAAAATAGTACGTGCTCTTTGAAATCACAACCCCAGTGGCGTATATAGGAAGACATTTCTTGGGGGCAATGGCAGTGCACGTTATTCATCTTTCGAAGAAATTAATTTGTGTGTAGTTTGATATTCTCCAAAATAATGTAGATTATATTTAATTTCGGTGGGATGGGGTGGGTGGGGCGGGGAGGGAGGAGAGCTGAGACACCCTGCGTCTACGCTATTGGGAATAGAACTTCTAAAATGTTTTAAGAGGGGATGTCCAAGTAGAGGTCTCCGATAGATATCTTCACAAATATGCTTATTTAATAGATAATTTCCTTGTGCACCATATAAACGCAAAAAAGTGGGGTAGCCGAACTAATTTCCAAGATAATATATCATCTTTATAAATATGAGTTAGCCCTGCAAGTCGAAAAAACACAGTAATTTTCTTAGTAAATATTAGATTTATACTATTTTCCGCCGATAGATTCTACCAAAAACTAATTTTATGTGCATTTTTAAATACACCAAACCCGTACGTTTTAAAAGTAAGAAAGAAAAGTCTGAATAATTACTAGTTTTCCTATCCTCATATTCTGGATACTTGAAAACTCAATATAAGTCGGGAGTTACAAAGACATGGATGGAAAATTATTTTAAATTACCTTCCATGTTATCCAAGCTCTCTAACATATTCAATAAAATCGAACGGGATTTGCATTGAACATGCACATTCATTGTCACTTTAACTGCACATAAATCATTCTTGAAGCGAAAGAATTATTAACTCTCACGAAACACTCTGGAGTCATCACGCAAGATGCACCGACGTGATAAGAGTAAACAGATCTCGCAACAACAACCTCTGAACCCGCAGAGATGATCTGGACCAGCCGAAATTGTGGCTCATATCGTCAGTTTGTTATTGTTCTGACAAGAATACATCACGACGGCGGTTAGTCTTCACAGAGATCGTGTTGCGTCAGAACTAAGTAACATCATTTGTAACAGGGAACTTGAGGATATTGGATCATTTGATTTTAGACTTATTGGTCAAGATATACCATGATGGCTTGGTAGGAAAACGATATTGTTTTTCTTTGATTAGATTTACAGACTTTTTCGTTCTGTGATGTGGATTACTCGACATTTGGGAATTATCAAAATTCAAAATAATTATTTTGATCGAAGATAATTGACATAGATTTTTTAATGGAATTTAATATTAATAATAATTTATGGAGAATTTTGAGAGAAATTATCTAAATTTTGCGTTTCTGGTAGTAAGTTGAGAGAGATCCTTTTTGGTCCTTTGGCAAGGACCTTTGTTTTTTTCTGCTACGGACGATATACAGGTCACATTTTTCTTCGATCGAGCTTAAATTTCGCACACATGTGCGAAAAACCATCAGTGAAGTTTACAGACCCCAGTTTATTTTTAAATCCGTGGATTGGTTCAAATTAAAAAAAGCTTTCGTTTGGCAGGTCCGATCAATTTAAAATATTGCCCAGGGATAAAAAAAGAAGATTGTTCGAAACCACAATTTTCCATAAATAAGTTCAAATTTGGCATAGTAATCAAGGCCTAATATAGACCTAAAATCTACGCAATTAATTATGCACTTTAATTTTTTCCATATTGTCTCGATCTTTCCAAAACCAACCAAATCCAAACGCCTCCCTCCTTAATCAACACTATGTGGGATGATTACAGACTGTGTTCGGGTGATGTGAGTCAAGGATTCTGATCGTGTTCAGCGATGATTGATGATGATGCATCAACCCAGCTGAACTATCAGCCATATTAGTGTTGATCACGTGACCCCCAGCATTCCGACAAGTGAAATATGTGCAACGGAGTGAGTGCAATTCGCGCTACAATAGGTGATCTGAATCATGTAATTCAGATGGACATTGGGTGTGGTAACTGGTAATGCAGTTACAGTGAACTTTGTATTGTGCAGTCGCTAAATGTGATGTGTGAAATTGATGTTTAGCTAATTGGATGTCAGTTAGAGATGTACGTATCTCAGAGGTAGAAGAACGAAATTTCATTTTCTAAATTTTGCGCCATGGAATGATGTAATCAAGATCTATATACTGATGCCAACAAATACTGAAGTATTCTCTTACAATGACTCATGTCACCATTGTAAATATGACTGAATGAAGGCAGAGTTACTGGTTTTTTAGCTCACTTTAGGAATAATTGAAAGGGAGTACCGGCCTTCTACCTCTGATGTAAAGAATGCATTTTGCTGAGAGTTGAGGTATACCTTAATGGCCGATAGAGCTATATTATGCAATATTAGCTGTAGAACAAATACCGGTATATCATTATGATCGCAAGTAAGCAAATCCAAAATTACAAATATATTTTAGTACTTTTTACCATGGTATTAGCAGGGTAATAATATATTGGTAATCATCAAGCCGGCATGATATTACGCCGATATATTTTAGACTGGACCCAAATTCTTGAATTTGTTATACAGTATTAACAAAATGAATGCCCATATAATATCATAACTTGGAGTAATGTCGTGAACTGTCTTTTGAATAGGGCTCCTGTTCCGACAGGTTAAAAAGTTTAAAAAAAGTCAAAAAGTAGTATATTCAAGTAATAGAATATAATTTTAAATGGATAAGACATGGCTGATGGTGATTTTATGACTATTCAATATGAGCTGTATAATATTCCTTATCAGTCAATCAGTTTTAACAGGTTACAATCCGATCCAAATTACCTAGTACGTACCCCCAACAAAAGATAAAACTGTATGCGAAAAAAATCGGATTGGCTGAAAAAGATTTGATGGCATCATCCGATGAAGTATATGCTAACTCGTCATCTACCTCTAGTAGGTGAGCTCTGATTTCATTGATAACAAGGATTGATTGTCAAGGAACCTGACCAGCAGCCAATCCGTTGCTCAAATACCGTTTTAAAATACCGTTTGAGTGATTCCGATAAAAATAAGTTTCTCTGGGCTCTTCAGTTAAAACTTCTACCTAAGTTCCTATCATTATGAAATCAGTTTTTTAAGAAGACTAATTCGACAGAAAGGTTCCTCCTTCCACGCATACCTGAAGCCTGAAAACAATTGGTAAATAATGATTCTCACAAATTATCTGGTCTTTCCTTGAGATTTGATTTCGAGAATTAAGTTAATTATCGTACAGTCTGATGGGATAGATTGTGGGTCATCAATGTTTTGTTATTCCAAGGTAAAGATCGAGTGATGGACAATAATTAACTGTTTCAACAGAACACCGTTTATTTCAAATGAGCCAATAAAACAATTATCTTAAACACATTTTAATGAGGATCATTTGAAATCTAATAAGTTATTTGTCGATTTCTTTATTGATAAAGTGTGGACATTAAATTGAATAGTTTTAGTTTTATGGAGTGTTTAAATATTCTAATAATTGATAAATTTTTTTCTTAATGCAAGCCTACCATTAACATCAGCATGAAGTGTTCATTTTCTTGAAGAAAGTTTTAAAGGATAATCTAAAATTAATTTCCTTAGTTCATTAAATAAAATACAAACGGCAAGTAGAGATAATTATACAGATAATGTTACAAATTGACTTTTTGTTAAAAGTAATTACCAACTGCATTGAAATATTAATTAGTTAACACCAACATGAAAAATAAAATACATATCTTCAAAGAAAATACTTTCACTTCAAAGATTTAAGAGTTGCGTTTATCTCACTGTAAAGATCGATTTTTAAATTAAATTATGAACGAAGTTTTATATAATATACAACTATGGATATTTTAACTGACATATTTGTAATCTCCGCGACAAATTTGTGCGCAATAAAAATAAATTTGAAAACTAATTTGCATAACTGACACTTCTTTCGTGAAGTTCCCAAACTATTAACAAACCAAACAGGTGTCAATTCGTATTTAAACTTAGTAGTACAAAAAAATAAACATTATTTTTGCGGTCGTTGCTTATAACCCCGTTCCAAAGACAACATTCACTGAAGATGAGCACAAATCAAGGAACCAGACAGACGAAAAAAATAAATCGAAAATTGAAATGCCAAATAAAAGTAAAACTCATCCAATCATAAATAAGAAAAAACTAGCCGCATCATCTCTATGTAATAACTAAATCGTTGCTAATTAGTGTGGTTGGCAATCTGATTGCTACTGCAATTCGTCATTGTAAGCGCGAAATTCTCGGATCGGTTACGTGGACATGATGCTAGAAGTCTTAATGACATTACCTGGCCACTTTCAGATGGCCTGATTCAAACACAATTAGAAGATGCCAAATTATTTAAGTAGATTGGACACGACGCTTCTCCATTTGTCAATGTTTTTTTTTTACATTGTTATGTATGGAAATAAAGGTGTTTTTTATATCCGGAGATGTGACATTTTCGTCACAGAAAATACTTTAAAATGTATTATTGCGTAAACTTAAAATTTGTGCTAAAATATTAATTGTCAAATAACAGGTCAAAGGACTAACGGACCAGACAACTTTTTTCGACAAAAGATTCATCCATTACTTTCAAAATTTATTGCCGATTGATTACCAGCAAGATATTTCTATAATTTATTCCTAATTTATAAATTTATTCTGGCTGAGATGTCCGTCAAACGTTTTATGAAACAATAATTTCCATGAATTTCGAAGGCTCACTTATCTACGCGTTCCCATAGCGTTTCTAGTAAATTGCCATTTTTAATAGTTTTATTGATCTATGGTAATTTCGTATCTGTGAGTAATTATGAGGATGATTGGGAGATCATTATAAAGAAAGTAAGATGTTAAGGAGGAGGTCATATCTAATAATAGGGTCCATTCCCAGCGTTTAACTCTCGACTGAGTAAAACGGCGGAATAAACTCAGTCATGAAGGTCGACCGAGAGATTCGAACCCGGGCGTCTAGATTGTGAGTTACCGACTGAGCCAAATTGCTGCGAAATAACCGTTTCAGATTAATTAATCTTGGCATTTGAAATAGTTTTTAATTGTATCAAACCTGTGAAAACATAATTTAATTCACTGCTTTTTTAATTTGAAAAAGATCTCAACGAATTTACGACCAATTTAAATTTATACACCTGTTAAAAAGCAGATCTCAACGCTCATAAACTGCAATGCTTTAGAGCTAATGAATTATGTATATTTAAAAAGGAGCCATGTCTTCCCCCTGCCAATTATCCAACAATAAACCACTAACCTTATAAAAACCATCGTAAACAAATCGATGAAACCTATTAAAACCCACCTACATAATTTTCATTGTCATATCAGCACTAAACAAGTGCTTTAAAACTTAATATAAACAGACACACGAAACTTGAAAATACATTTTTGTTTTATTCAATCTGTGTGAAAGTGGTTGGACTAGATTGAAGGGTCGAAATGAAATCAATTTGATGCTCGTCGTGGTGAAATATTTCTGCTCAAGGTTGATCTATGAATCGGTCCACTGTCGGGTGATGCAAATGAGGATGCTGGGCAGGAGAAAGGAGCGTGAAATGATAACGGGATCTGAAGTTGGCCTTCTGACAGTTCAATGATGGAGTTTAGTATAGTTGGCTTTTATGTTGACGAAAGTGATGCGGTGGTTTGGAGGTGTTGATGTCTTTATCTGAATGCAGGTTTGAAGAAATGCAGCCGATTAGATTCAATAATTTTATTAACCGTCAACATTTTTATTCAAACGTAAACTTGGCTAAAAGATCCTTATTATGAATGTATATTATCAGTCAAGTATGTCTATACTTTATAGGATGGTAAAAAAATCATAAAATTGAATAAATATTATAAAATATATTTTATAAAAATTATCGAACCCACATTTTCTTAATTTTATAGATGGTTTTGAGGATTCTCCACAGACTTAACTATTGTCTTACTTATTTGAAATAAGTTATATTTCAGCTCTTCATAATTCAACATTTTGAAATACACATGTAATTATATTGAGGGGTCAATACATCTCAATAATACATGATATTCACTGTTTTTAATTTTTTTTTAAATATTAAACAAATGGAAAAAGTAATTTTAGTTGTATGAGGTACAGAAACGGAAAAAAATATTTCATGTTTCACCCAAAAACAAAGACGAGTTATTTGTAAGTAAATGTTATGGACATTTTATTTATTTTATTGTATTTTTATATTTTAATCTATCAAAGATTACTTAAAAGATGTATTGATTTTTAAATAGTTTCAAGTCCGAATAGATAGTGAATGAGAGAAAAAAATCGTCTCTACAATACACCCTTCTCCCCCCCCCTCCCCCCCAACGTTCACTCTTCCTGTAACCTAACTGCCTAAAGATCAATAAATCATTGGAAACAATATTGGGGAGTTCAATGCAAGAGTAGGAAATATCTCAAATGGAAGAACGAATACTCCTTCTGGTCATCGAGATAAACCACAATCGTGATAGCTTGCCACCGAAATCAAACCCGGATACTCTAATAAAACTCGAAGACTTATTTCTTCGATTCACTCATAGCATTGGCTTTTAGAAATCAATAATTTTGGCAGTTTCCTGAGATATTTTATTATTTGAGATTCTATCATGAGCGTTATTAGAACGATTTTAATCAAAATTATTTTCTGTTGGGTCAAAAGTCTGATGATCAGATCGATCAACGAAGTATAAAGCTACTGATCACTGATCTTTCCGATCAAAACTGATTTCGTGTCAGAAACCAGCAATTTCATTTAATCAGTTCCAATTATTTCGTGGAAATTCTACGTAGCTTTTACTCTATTATTACCAAGAGAATTATCGAAGGTAAAGGAGTATAATAAAACGTAATCATCCCGGAGATTGGTGAAGATTTCGTAAATTTCGTAGAATTGGCCAGGTGATTCAGTGGAATTGAAATAAGTACATGGTTGAATATGCGAATTAAAAATAAAATCATGAGGAAAAATAATGTTATTTTGACTTTGGACTTCTGTTTTCTAAATCAACATTGGGTAATAAATCACAATCTCCTAATTTCGATTCATAAAATTCACACGGAAATGTTTAATGTAAGACATTGTAGCTTTTTACAAATAATTATACCAATTAGAAATTCAAAATTATCAGAAATTATTCAGTAGATCGTATAATAATATAGAGAATTGTTTGTTTGTTTTTGGTAAACGGTTGTTCATAAATATTAATGTTTAAAACTCATCTGTAATAAGAAAATGGCATTGCAATCTAAAGGTTGGCGAAATTTCAAGAATCGTGTGGCAATTTTAAGCAAATAACGGGTCCGTATGTTTGTTTTGTGAAACGTGGTGAAGTGTTTGTTAAATTCTTAAGTATAGCCGACACACACACATCCTACATACACTCCGGGACAAAAGCGCCGGCTTTCCTAAGTAATGAATCGTCATTTCTTATTCTAAAAGAAAATCGGTGTCCTAATTTAATGAAAAAGGACAGTATACATTTCATAATTTTTTCAATTTTATTTTTTTTTTAATTTTTTTTTGAAAGTCGATGATATATTTTTGTCGAAATTACTATTCTAGCTTTCTGTCTAGTAAGTTATTGAGTTCAGAAGAGGGTCGAATAATTACAGATTTAATCCGGATAGGAAGATCAATTTTCGGAATCAATTTACTATAGATATAGATTTTAGTCAAAACAGCAACTCTTCTTGTATAAAGTTGTTTCACTCCATATAACGTTCCTTAACTATTATTTTCACTTATTGTTCTGTGAATGTCTTTATCTATGAACCTTGATTCCAAACATTTATCCGTGATCTAGGCTTTTTATTTCGTAATTCTTGTACTGAGTATACTTTTTAAAGTTATGCTAAATGAACGGTAATTGCAATAGTAATCGTAGGTCATTCGCAAATGCATGTGTTTACCGACTCGTCTAATGTCTCATTGTTCAAATATCTCTTCTTTCAATTCCATTTCAAAGATTCGTGTGTGGCTTGCCCTTGTTCAAAAACACTTGACAAAAAGTCAGGTTTAGTTTCTACAATGACAAGCATTACTTAGTACAACCACTTTGACACAAAATCGTCGCGATTAAAAATATAACAAGAACTTTAAAAGTATTTCAAGTCTTGTTTATGGGTTCAGTAATTTGGCAATGATATGTGGTATTTGTTAACTCTGGTTGAACGAGACAGCGTAATTAGAGCGACGTCGTAATTTGTATTAAGTAATTGACAATGTAATTAAACTTGAATTGAAAATATGTTCTACATTACATTGACATTCATTTGTGATGAACCTGATATGAAATAACCCCAATTTGTTTGTCAAATAAATTGTTTAATATCAGTTGGGAAATTCGCTTAATTATGTCATGGATTTAGTACTGTATTTCTTGAAAACACGTGAAAAAGATGACAAATAATTAATTTTGTGTGTATTATTTCATGAACTAAAGCAAACTTCCGATAAAAGAAAACAAATAATACATTGCTAAGATTGATGGCATAGCATAGTTATTAGAGTATCGCGTATGGAAATATAAAATAGTTTTTTTTTCTAAAAATATTACTTTTTACCTAATTGCGGTTTTATGAAATCTTAATCTAAATATGAATTCATTGGAATGATAATCATTCATAATATGAAAATATGAATTCATTTCATAACTAGTTTCAAGTTCACTTATTTTCCCGCTCTTATGGGTGAAACATCCACACAACTTGCACAGCAATAGAACAACAATAGTAGAAACACTTCCCACAAGCAAATGAAATGAAATTTATATACTGATATAAAAACGTTGCAAAATCGACCCACTGCTCCTCTTCATTTCTGATTTAATGTTCGTCTATTCGCTAAATCGTGATCGAAGAACACAAATTTTTGCTAAATAACCGACCCACACCTCGGCTCATCATCCTATACTAGGCGTGACGAACAGTGACGGAGGCGGCCGATGACTGGCGGAGATTGCCGATCACTCACGGAGATACACGATGATGGACGAGGACGCGCGACCAGCCGACAAAGAGCCATGTGTCACGGTTATTGTTGTACGCGAGAAAGTGTAGGCAGACGCCTTGGTGTGGGCTGTCTTGTTAAGACCATGTTAGGTACATCGAGCAATTAAAATGTAACAAATTCAGACACGCTGTATGGAAAATTTCAATTGCCTGATGTGATATGTGCTTATACGATAATTTATTGATAAATACATTCGTTTTCAAAAACAATTAAATTTTACAGATTTAAGATTATACAAGCGCACGGTTGCTTTAGCAAATTGAGAGAGAATATTTTTTCATACGTGGGTGTTATACTTTGATAAGATGTTCACATGATCAGTCTGATTGTATATTAGTAGCACTTTTTAATTTTTGCCTCGTGCCTTGTTAACTATGCGCCGGTTATTCATCAAAACCGCGCAAAACTACGCAATTTCCGATACGATTGGAGACCAAACCCGCGAACCAATTGATCTCAAATTTCAATCATGATTAGATAAAAGGCAAACTTTGGGTTGTCACTTGGCCCATTTTTTAAATTAAATTTTATACGGCACCCAGGAAGACAAGAAAATATTCAATATTTCACAAAAAATCAACTAATTCTTACTAATTAACGAAGCGAAAAATAAAAAATGTACCAAGGGATAACCCTAAGTTTGTGTTTTTTAAGGCTGCGTTTCACCAAGATTCCAAACCCGGGTTAGAGGCGGTAAACCTGGTTTAGGAGCCTCTAAACCAGGTTTACCGCCTCTAACCCGGGTTTGGAATCTTGGTGAAATGCAGCCTAAATGTCAAATCATTTCGTTAACCCATTTTGTCTCCAATCGTATCCAAAAAAGTGCCTGCAAAAGGCGGCAAAATCGTTCGCACTTTATTATATTTCTAAATTAGTTTTAAATATTCCTGGTTGTAATCCAAAACGTTCCGCAGAGTAGTTTCTTATCTAAATAGCCAATTCAGCTGGGAAACAGGACAACCAAATAATGTCAATAGGTATATGAGTCCAAAATTGAGACGGGCAAAATTTAGAATCTTTGGGTCTTTTAGGGTGTTACAGGGAAAAAATGACGCATTAAAAATTATTGAAAAACTCGTTTCAGTTAAAAAGTTTGATCAATTTTCCTGAAGAGATGTTGTTTACCTATACGTAAATTTTTTCTGAACTTCGGTTCTTTCATGAATTATAAACACGAGACTATAGTAAAAATCTTCTTACACTAGGTACTTTGAATCGTGCATTTGTTCGTGCCAGAATTTATTCTACACACCTCTAAAATAAACTCAAATACCACATATAAATCAACTCTAATGAACCATTTTATTACTTATCTTCCAATTTACCCGATAAACAAATTACCCCGATCCACGATCATTTCCTCAAATATTACCCACGACTCCAAGTAAAGTACGCATTAAACTTATAAGATCAGGACCTACGAGAAGATATCCCATAGCTTGAAGATATTGTTTATTCGTGACCTGTGTGGAGCCTTGATTAGAGCGATGAGCCAATCTTCTCACCCACACACACCAATATAACACTTTATTGTTACATTCGTTGGTGGTTGAAAATGTAGAGGTATTATGTGTGATTTGATTGTAAAGTTACGCCCATGGTGTGTTGTGAAGTGCGGGTTACACTGTTTCAATTTTATAACCAAATACGTGAAAATTGAATCCATGAAGTTTCCAAAAGTTAGTTTTGGTGTTCGATATTCATGAATGTTTCATGTGATTTGCGTAATTGATTATTACTTATTTGTTTGTTTGTATTCAATTCAATTTGATGTTCCCTAAATATCGGCATACTATTTTTTGACCATTCAAATTATTAATTTGTTACTAATACTTGCGTAGAATTTCTGGAGTCGACCTTAGAAATATACTACAAACTTAAAAATGCAATAGTTGTGCCAAATTTTGACTAATATATGAAACAGTGGGAATATATTTTTACCTTTCATCAAGTTTAGGCAAATAATCGTCTTTATACCTAGTCTTGTTCTTCTCAAGAATAAATAAACAAATTACTTTTCCAAATTTTAGTCATTTGAATAGTTCAAAAGCTATATTTAGGATAATATTATAACAAGAATTTAGCTCGGGTGCGGCCGTTCAAATGCACTTATCTACCATTTTTATCTATGGAATTTCGATCATTACGTCAATGTAGCAAACTGGTTATCCTAACCATAGTGTAGTATGTACTTACTCATCTAATGATAGCAAATAAAGGTATATTATATTCCATATGATGTGATTGCAACGTAAACGCCCATGTGTGCAAGAACGAATAATCCATGATTTGAGTTATTGCATTATTATTGTAATAGTAGTTGCGAGCTGGTCATCTTTAGGTCAGTGGGCAACTGTTAGTTCGCTATAGATTATGATGATGACAGCTTCCTAGGGTCTTGATGGCATTATTACAAGTAACGAGGTGACAAATGGGTTCGTGTAGTTTTCTTCCTGATTGGAGAACATTCCTAAGTTTTGCTCAATGCATGATCTAATGAGTGGTTATGAAATAGTTTGTTGGGATGTTTGTAATATTGTGACTTGAAATGATTGATTACCGATCTTTTGAGTTTATGATCTTATTCTATAATTTATGCAATTGCACATAATGTTTGTATCTAGTTTGAATAGACTTAAGCCAAGACATAATTTAACTAATTAAATAACGCAGGACAATTAATAACATAAATTGACAGTGCGAAATAACATGAACATTGAAGATTATCAGTAAAAAAAACATTATTCAAAATATGTGAAAATATTTCATTATTTGATTTGATCAAAGATTGATTGATGAAATAAATTAGTCCATGTATTAATACACAGGCTCAATAATTTGTTACCTACTTGAAATTGTAATTTTTGTAGTGTTGATTATGGGTACTAAGGGTTTAATCAATATCGTAAAACACAAGTTAATTCTCTTCTGATGAGTCAGCAATTCTGAATACAAGTAATTTACTAGTAAATCGTGAAATATTTTACATCAGAATTTTATAGAGACCACATGAATAATTTATTTTTCACCCATAAAGTTTGCCCTCTACTTGCATATAACAGGAAACATACTTTATTGGGACTTAATGATGATTCAGCCATGAAAAAAGTAAATACTAGTTATTCGTTTATTCAATTCTCACACCTATAACGAATTCAAAACATGCTTCATTGAGTCATCAACCATTTATATTTTAATGGAATTCAAGGGTCATTATCAAGAATTACAGTACTATTTCGTGTAAAATTTTAGAATAGCCAGTTTCAATAATAAATTTGCTAATAACATTTACCTTCTCCATAACTAAATTTAAAAATGCATTTTACAAAAAAAAACTTAAAAACAATTACGTAAATATATACTTCCAAAAAAATATTAATTAATTTCTCTTTTAATTTGAAAGCAAATCCGTTCATTTGATATTTAAATGCCAAGTAGTACAGCCTAGATTCTTGTTGCCTTCTACGACATACCACAACAAACTTGAACAAACCTTCACATGTAGCTTCTTAATCCGTGACACCTCTTGAGTGAGGTCAAGAGAGTAAAGAGTGCCTCTGATTCAGGGCAGAAGATCACAGGAGCATTGAGCGTGTTTTAGAGGCTGTACGTTGCAGTTGTCAGGTAGATGGAAGAGTTTTTACCCATTACAATGAGTCCATAGTAATCTACCATAGATGTCTAGTTATATGTGATTATATAAGTTTTGACAACAGAATATAATAATTTATTTTATAAGTATGATGTGGTTCTTATTATAATTTGTTTCTGGCAAGCTAATCATCCTGAAGTAAACTTTTAAAAAAAAATAGCCAATCAATGGAAATTACCTCCTGAATAATATTGAAATCGAAAATTATAAGATTCTTTTAATTTTAGTATTTTTTATATTTTCATTAGGAAATACAAAATTAATCCAACATTATACACAATCAAAATAATTTGATCGGATGATCGTGCATTTAATAAAATTGTGACTTCATTAAATTGGCGCTATCAATTTTATTTGCATACATTACCAGAATATTTTATTTAAAATATATCAAATTTTCCATCACCTAGAAGCTCCAAAATATTCTATAACAATAGTCCTGATGTACAAACCCCGATATTAAGACACAATTCCACTAATAAATGCAGACATACGCCGTAAAAAATTGTTCGAATGGTCAAACTACAATAAGTTGAGTAAGAATGATTAGCACACATTCTTCTATATTTTAGTCGTTAATTTTGCAAGAATATTCACGAACCTGATGTCGTTCACTTAAGATTGATAATTTACTATCAACCTGGACCCTTTTAGGACACTGAAAATATCATTAGCTCCATCAATATTACGATATAAAAGATGTTACATAAAAAATAAACTTGATTTAGTTACTTCGTGACGATGACCAGGTATTGTCATTAATGTGTAGCTCACTTTCTTTTCATACGAAAGACAAAAGACTTAATAAAATTGTGTCAAGCCTAGAGTTTGACAAGTCATTAATTTTAAATTGGATCTAAATTAGAATCCATTTCTTTTCTTCGGAGGAACAGGAAATCTTTAGTAACATTTTTATATTTTCGGTTATGTAATTTTGTATTTTTCTTTAATTTTGCTGCTTGATGTTTTGGTGAGTATAACGTGATTGAATAGGGTTACAATTCGTGCAAATGCCAAGATGATCTCAAAACGAAAATATGAATTCATTTATTTTAAATGTATTTATTTTTATTTAGACAGTTGGTGCTCATAAAAGATGTAGATGAAAGTAGCCATGACAGTTGAAGGGTAAAATGAAGTTATACAATCGTCTTGTATTATAAAAACTGGTCAATTTCGAGATTAATTTTAACTCATCATCATTCTAGTCAGTGAGTAGAAAACGTTCCATAACATTCATCTTTAATGTAAATTAGTTTTGTAACTCGAATATCAGACTAGTTTAAATATGTGACTGAGAAATGTTCAAAGTTCAACTCCAGCTACTCTATATATTTTTTTTAAGAACAATTGTCGGGACTTTAAAAAAACTATGGAAAAAGCCAGCAACAGAAAAGCACTTTTGAAATATTTTTTGTAAAAAATAAGCATTTCCTAATTCTTTATTTAAATTAATATTTTAATTGATTATTGTATATGAAGCAATTAAGTATCAAGTAGGTAAGACGAAAAAGAGAATTATTAAATAAAAAAAAATAAAATGAGAAATAAAACTTTCGACAAAATGCCGTAATACTACATAAAGGTATACTTAATTTCCTGTTACTATTTATTCCGTAATCCTTACAATTAGTTCACATATAAACTCACAAACAAAATATCTGTACGAAAATCAATATAAATTGTGCATAAAAAGGTAAAAAGCGAATTGCATGTGCGAGTGCCGGAGGTTCTGACATTCAAGCGAGTGCAAGTGGAAGATCGTGATGATCAATCATGTACCACCCAGCCAGCACATTCCACGCCTTTCACTCGCATGTGCACCACGACATCGCATTGTCACCCGACACTTCGCACAGGATCAATACAAGCAGTGAGAGAGATCGGTACACATCTTTACTTCTTTTAGATTTTTTGATATTATATTAGAATTTTATTAATTTGTTAAGATTTTTTGGTGGTTTCAATTTGCATTTTTTTCTGGATTGTTCTACTATTTTTAATTCTTTAATTTGTCGATTTTTTTTTGTGATTTATGATTTTTCATTTGCCATAGGGATTTTTTACTTTTAGCATAATTTTTTTATTATTTTGGTAATTATTCTCTTTTCGTATGCGTACACGTGATTTTCTTTCCCTCAAGAGAGATAGTTGTACAGAGAGAGAGAGAATGAAGTTGAAAGTAAATTTCGGTGTCAGATTTGAGATTTGCTATTGGTGTGATGTTTGCATTGAACATACAGTTTGCCAAAAGAGCCAAAAGTAGTCGCTCGCTAAAGAAATTTGAAAGTACATCAATTTAAAAGTGTCCAATGAAATTTGCATGTTTTTATTTGCATAAAACGTAAAAAATTATAGTCGATTAATTAATTAATCGATTTTACATCAGTTTAGAATAAGCAATTTATTATTTAGGTCCAGTTTTATGAATTTAAAATATAGCCCCTATAATAATCTTCAAGTCATCTACCTACGTTACGTACATCATTTAGAAGAAGGTAAAAATGCATTTTCTTCATACCTGTTTAATTTTAATCCAAGGTACAAAACCTATCGTGAGAAAAGGTGCTAAATTTTTGAATCCATTCTCAACTACCACTGAAAAAGTCCTATCTAGGGTCAAGATAATTATAATCATTACATTGAGACCCCACTCTCCTACCACTCACGACCTCATAGGTCAAATATGTGCCACCAAAAAGAAGCCATTATCAATCAACTTATTACGTACCTCAAAAACCTTAATTATCCGACTCAGTACAAGTACAGCCCACACAATCAACACAAACAAACATTAGAAAGGAGGAGCAGAAGTACTATTATTGGTCAACGATACCAAAAAAACACTTGCAGTCTATTAACTCATACAGAATGACTTACCATTTATCGGTTACATAACAAAATAAAGTGTAACTTAGAAATTACAGGTATTTGAAGAGAGCGTTCCATATTTTTCTCTATCGTTTTCAATAGGTTTAATCGACGTATTGTGAACATTTCTGGTTGTAAATACTGTAATCAGTGATTGGAATTTCATGTTGATTGTTGGATCAATGGCCTATCAATGGTTATTGATTGTGGAGAAAAGGTATTGCGGTTGTCAAAAGAAAAACGTACCTCAGAGGCTTCAAAGAGTGCAATTAAAATCGTGGTTGATTTTGATCTGTGAGGCTGGTTCACAAGGATAGTGTTACTGACAACAGTTTGTGATCTGTTTTAGGGTTGTGGTAGGTTGTGTGAACTGGGGTGAAGGGTGATTAAATAATTGTTGTTGGAGATTTGATGTTTTAAATGACGTAAGGGTATCTAGAGCAGTTGCTGATTGCCCGATTCAAATGCTAGTTATGACACTAAAATAGAATGGCTGAAATATTGGCGAAATTATTTACTTTCTACGCTTGCCCAAAAATTTAGTTTGTAAATGTTGGTGCCCGTAGTATTTATATATTAAAAATTTTCAATTACAATTATCTAATTAAATACCAAAAACAAGATACAAATACAATGATATTTAAATGATATTTTATGAGTTTTTTAATTTCCAATTCAATGCTTTGTCAGGACAAGAAACAAATTGAAAATATATTTATGGTACAAAAATTTACAAATTATATAAAATATTGGCGATGAAATGATCATTCCGGAAGTGAAAAATAGTTAAAATAATGACAATAATTGAAAATCTAAAAAAACGTAAATAAAATTATATTTTTACTATGATTCCCTCAATTTCAAATTTAAATTTATCTATTCTGTATAACTTGTGTCACTTGCAATTATTTCCTTTGATAACGTATCACTCCCAAAAAAACAACATTTCATGGAAACTAGATATTTGGGGAGATCTTTGTAGGATGGCTGTAAAGTCTACTTCAATCTAAAAAGTGAAAACTAAAACTGATAAACTGACTTCCATAATCCAGTTTAGTGCAAGCGACTATTATCCTACACCTCCAATGCAATAGAATCAGGTTAAAATAAAATGCGCACCGCCAAATTTCAAAAGATATTGACGTCATTGTGCATACAGGATATTAAACCATGCAAATTGTAAATTACACTTTTTATACACCCACAATCCAGCTTTGAATTAGGAAACTTAGTTTGGTGTTACAATTATCTCCAGGATAGAGGTTCTATGACATCATGAAAATGACGAATAACAATTTCATAATTGAGGTATTTACCTTCTTCGTCATGGGGAGTTACCTTTTATATCCACTAATAATTTTAAGATAGTGGTCAACAATCAATATAAGAATGCGATGTATATACCTCCAGAATTCGCCAATCTAGAAATATCTGGTTATCTCTGGATTTTATGATTAATTTTTCAGATCCGCCAATATAATATACAACCGGATGGTTTCTCTATAATGTAAGAAACTTGGTTTTATGGAAAAAAAATCGGAGCTCGACCCCCAGTTATGCCGGATATTTTTCATTCTCACATAGCTTCAAATAATCCAGATACTTTCTGCCAATTTAAAAATAATGTTATATTAATTTTATATCTAAGAGTATAAAAGGTGAATTCATTCAAGACTCCGAGAGTGCAAGCTCTTTCTTCTTGACATGTTCATCAACGAATGATTCTCAACTGAATTTCAAGAAACAAATGTCTTAAAGAACTGCTGAAGGAATCGAACTCGGGCCTCCCGAGTCCTTCATCATGTTTTTACAATTTTTTTACTCTATAACTTACGCTTATGTCTGAAGACAGAAAATATTACGGACAGGTATTGTTGACATCATCAAAATATTATAGCATTTATAAACAAATTAACAAACTGTGTATAGGAATTTTATGATATGTGTATGATTTGGCACAATGCTGTCGTTTGTCATCTTTCATACTTTTCAAAATACCTCAGTCGCAATGTTGCTTGAATAATAAATGACCCCTCAAATGCCAGGCAATTTAATAAAAATTGTTAGGAATAAATCTGTACAAATCGAGTAACATTTCATGATAATTCTGTAATATTAAGTGTCTGGTTTTACTGTGATTATTATATTTATCGTGTGAACCACCCGGAGTTACCGAAAGATCTCGCTCTCAGAATCTGTTCATTTCCAAGGCCAACGCACAATTACCCACTGAATTTCGTTCAGATTTTCATGTGAATTACCACGAATTTCTCATCGTTTCTCAGCGATTTTAAACATCTAGGTTAAATGAATTCATTTTGAGTAATCGAAAGCACGGTGAGATATGAGTCAGAAGGTGGCGTCGGAATGTTGTGTGGTGGGTCGGGGTTCGGTTCCCGCAGAGAGTGGGATCTTTCGGGGAAAACGCGCGGCGTTTGTAAACGAGCACGATGTAATACATGTTTTGAAGGTCGAAAAAGTTTATTCATAATTTCAGCACAATTGATTCTGAAGAAAACCTTTACCATTCTTGGTAAATTATGATGGTGGCTAGCAAAAAAATACCTCTTGGTAGGAACTTTGGGGAAAAACAGTGATTAATTAATGCAAATTACGTTGTTTAGTTTTATTTTTTACGGGCGTTAACTCTCTGGAATTGTACACCGAAGGTCCCAGGTTCGATTCATGCAAATCCTGCCTTAAATAGATTTACTCGTGATTTCACTCAGTCAAGAGAAAAATACTGGGTAGGTTCGCTACTTATAAACCATATAAACCCAAATTATTCTTCTCTTTATCCATCATCATCACCCAATCACCGTCACCATAAGCCTTTGCATAACAATGGGACGTTATACACAATTACAAAAATATATCTAACTGAATTTTGTAAAATAAATTATCTTTTGTGAGAAGAAAACATGTCCAAATATTGAACAAGTTGTGCTCCTTTTTTTCGTCCAGCATCTATGAACATGACCTAAAGCCGGTGTGATAAATTACTACATCAACTATGTATTGTTGAAAGAAATGCTAGCATTTAACAACACGCTATTGGACGTACAAAGAACATGCAGAACCATGTTATTTATACGCAGAGATTTAGTTAACCCTGCTGCTGATTAGCCAACATTTGCAACCTGTCAACTTGAGATTCATCTCTGGACCAGCGCCTTGGGCCATGTTGATAGTTGCAGAGATTGCAAGCTGAGTCAATGTTACATGCAGAACATTGTGTAAAGTGGTGATTTTATTGATGCTTTTAACAGTGGATTACAGATTGTACGGGTCAAGTATTAAATCCGGTAGATGTGTGTTTTAAACTGTTACAATGTACAGAGTTTATTGATTCAAATTCCAAGTTAATGCAAAAATTAACATATTTATAATGTTTTAAAATGTAAAACTTATTTGTGAGAGGTTCTAAAATATACGTTCCCTTGGCCAAAGTTAAACTGGTATTCGAAGGAAACGAATTGGATTTGATGACATCATCCGCAAACTCGTGATAATAACAAGGATTGATTTTCAAGGAACCTGACCAGCAGCCAATCCGTTTATTTCAAATACCGTTTTAATTTGGATAAGACTACATTGCTTAAAGAATCGAATTAAAAATAAAGATGTTTTATGTATCCATATGGTAAAACGTTTTGAATTTGTAGTAGATATTCTCCTGATCTGAGGAAATCAGAAAATATAATATATCGGACACATTATCAACAATTCTATATTTGTATATTTTTTATTATATTTTTTGTGTAATTTTATTTTTAACTTGTAAGCAGTAAATTACTGAATTGGTAGAAGTAAAGACAGTTTCACTAAGAAATCATCTGTCTTCGGGAGTACCAACTACAACCTTTGAGAATGTAGATGTATCTACATTTTAATATTTTGTATTTTATTAGACAAGATATTGGAATCTACTAAACCTATATTAATGACACCCGCATATATTTGATCAATGCTACTGTATTCTTACAAAACCTCAAGGCCCACTGGAGCCATACCGCCATGCGACTTGGTGCACAGACTCCGGGACTGGATTCTTTCGCATGAT
Source organism: Leuctra nigra (assembly GCA_934045905.1). Taxonomy (NCBI): domain Eukaryota; kingdom Metazoa; phylum Arthropoda; class Insecta; order Plecoptera; family Leuctridae; genus Leuctra; species Leuctra nigra. The sequence continues at coordinate 30,375,350 of OW203765.1, read as the reverse complement.
GTGAATCACTCATCGATCACCCCAGCCTCTTTCTCGAGATGTCCTTCAGATGCACCCATCGCCAGGCATTCTAATAAATACAACCATCTTGCATAGCAAATGCGTCGTGAGTCGAAGAAATATAGAGATTAGAAATAGAGATCGGTCTAAGGTCAAACAAGACAGTTTTTTTGAATTGAAGATTTAGCATCTGGGATGAAACACGATTTTTTTAAAACTCAAATATGAAATTCATCCTGGAATTTTTAAGCTGTTTATGCCATTTTGTATATACTTTTAGACCTTATGGATTTTAACTTGCACAGGTACTACAATTTTAAAGTGGACAATACGAAGATATATCATAATTTTTAAATAAAATCTGTACGCTTCTCGAAGATTTGGATAAACATTTGAGGAAAAACTTATACCCATTTCAGCCCGAAATTTGTAACTTTGTACTTGTAATTAGAATAGAGTTGAGAAATATGGAAAGTAGCAGATAATAAGAAGTGGCGGGAAGATGTAGAGAAGGAATCTAGTGGAGCGGTCGCTCCACTCAGCCAAGTCGTACCGTACACTCACAGTCACTCAACATACCGTAAATGCCTATATAAACTGAGGAGCAGACCAAACACTTTTACTGTAAGCAACAACATGGCATTTTCGGCCTACTGGATCTCAAAATTGGTAAATCTCACATTGTTGCGAAATATCTTAATTTCGAGCTATGGCCCACCCCACTACATATACCAAATTTGGGAACAATAGGTTATGCCATTTGCGCGCTAGAGGACCGAGAAAACAGTGAAATTACACCACTTTCTGATTCTGAAGATGATGATGATTCTGATGATATCACGAAACGTCGCTATCACCGCCACAGCCTAAACGGCTGAACCGATCGACCTGAAATTTTTACCACATGTGCACTTTTGGCGTCTGAGGTGCCTTTTTATAAAACCAACCGGAAGCCGCCATTTTGAAACCGGAAGTGACGTCATAACTCAAAAACGTCTGGACCGATTAGAACGAAATTAGCGCCATTCGATTTAGATGGTCATCTATATGAAGTATCAATAAAAAAAATATTATTTTCTTATTTTCTAAACCGGAAGTGACGTCATAAATACGCAATATTTAACTTATTTCAACAAATTATACTTAAAATACGTACATAATTAACTTACATTGTAACATAGACAATACAATTTATATATTCAAGGTAGCAGTGTTCTCGGCCGCCATTCCTGAAACCGGAAGTGACGTCATATATCTAAAACGCCTGTACCGATTGCAACTGAACTAGCTCCTGCGTATTCATTCTGCTATTTATTTGAAAAATCAATTGTGAAAAATGAATAAATAAATTAATGGTACCGGAAATGGCGGCAGGAACCACTAAATGAAACCGGAAGTGACGTCATATATTACAAACGGCATGACCGATTTTACGGAAATATAGGGATTAGGAATTCAGATGGTCGTTCATGAAGGTATCAACTAGATAAAACTAGATTGTTTTCTTATTACCTATACCGGAATTCGGCCGCTATTTCAAAACCGGAAGTGACGTCATGTATCGAAAACGGATGGATCGATTATAACGAAACTTAAGCTATTCTTCTTGGATAATCATTTTCATCTTATACCAAACGCAACTTTTCATAGTAACCAAATCGGTTGAGGCGTATTTTTTTAAAGAAATTATTCCCTGCTCGGATATGTGCTACAAGCTGTATGAATAAACTAACAAAAGAAGTGATATCCCAGAAAAAACACTCCGTGTAAAAATACCAGCCAAGTCTCTTTAACTATAAAAAAAAATAGAAGAAATCTAAAAATTCAGCACTGAAAAGGAGTGATATCAAAAAAGGAGCCAAGTCAACGAATTTTCCAAATTTTAATCGTACCATTGAAATAAAAATATCAACCCCCGAGAAATACTTAAAAAAAGGACTTGGCGCATCGTTTTTTTAAAGACATTTTTCTATTCTTAAGCTTATGCCACTCACATACTACGTAGTTCAGAAATGCCTAGAAAAATTGGGACAAAACTTTCAAATTAAATATTGAACATTCTGTAAAATATTTTAAATTTAAATATAAGTACGCAAAGAAACATAGCATTGTCTTACAAGCAATAAATACAGAACAGTTGTGTTTGTGATTGGTAGGTACCTATAGTTTTGTGGGTACATCAACATACCTACTACAGCATTATACTTTGAACCTTCTCGCCGTGTAATTAATTGCTATTAATTAACATTTTATACCAAAAAAAATCATAAATTACATAACGTATTACTTTAGATAAAAATCTAGTCAGTAATTATTTGAGCAGCATGGCTCAGTGCACTAGTCACTTATACAAATCTCATTGACGGCCTTCTTGTAATGAGCGCTTTCGCTATTTCCCTCAGTCACGATATTGAGAAGTATGATTGATTAATATGACCCTAGAAATAGTGGCAATAACGAATAGACTAGGCCGCTTCCGTTTATTCGTTATTCGTTTATCCGTTTATTTCCTCTGAATATTGACAAAATACCAAAACTGCCAGTAGGTAAGAGTACTAGTTATATTAAAACGTAGTATGATTCGTCGATAATGAATGTGATATACTCAGGAAAATATACTTGTAGAGTTCTTCCTATACTTTTAGGATAGAAAAGTGTCTTTAAAAAAACGATGCGCCAAGTCCTTTTTTTAAGTATTTCTCGGGGGTTGATATTTTTATTTCAATGGTACGATTAAAATTTGGAAAATTCGTTGACTTGGCTCCTTTTTTGATATCACTCCTTTTCAGTGCTGAATTTTTAGATTTCTTCTATTTTTTTTTATAGTTAAAGAGACTTGGCTGGTATTTTTACACGGAGTGTTTTTTCTGGTACAGTTGACTGCAGAGAAGAGAGATTAAAGGAAGAAAGAGTAAAGTCTGGCTAGCTTGACGCTGAAGTGTGACCTTGAAGTTGTTTTCGAATTATCGTAATATTCAAATTGATATTTTGTACTTAACCGAAGTAAATTTGGAAAATTTGGAATAAATAGACGTAAACTAGGATATAATTTTAAACTTGATGATTTTAGGAAAATATAAATATGATTTTTTCATAGGAAATAATCATTTTTTACTTCAAATATCTGGTATTTTAGTACTACTAATTTAGCTGGATACTATAGAGACTTTTACCCAGTTTATTGGCAATCAATTAATGTTTATATAATATTCATAGTATCCAAAATCCAAACTATCCAAATTTGGCAGTAACTTAAATTAGTTCAAAATAATGATATAAAAAATCTATACAAGTATAATAAAAAACATTTCCATCTTATTCTGATTCCGGATATGTGTGCCCATGAACCCATGGATATGCATAAATATGGTACTCAGATTCAGACAAATCAGTAAAATGTCAAATTCTGTTTAATTTAATTTAATTAAATTTCTTATAATTTCGTATCATGGTCCTGATATACACTTAGCTGTATGCAACAGTCTTAATCATCAAGTCACGAGGTGTCTTACATTTGATATGATGAACCACCCGATATTTCAGACAGCTGATCCTGACAGACACGGGCGCAAATACCGAGCTGTTACTTCATCTTCTCCAGTTCGCATCATGATCATGAATATATCAATTATTCGGCAGGATCTGACGTCAGAGATGACCTTTGTGCTTGGAGTGACTGACTGAAGAAGTATTTTAGTTTTCAAGAATCCTCGATGATTTGTTTGCAGTTATAAATTAAATTGAAATTGGATTCAGCTAAAATATTTTGTTTTCTCAAATCGTGATGGATTAAATTGATTTTTAAAACATCGGTCAAAGCGAACAGACGCATTTATTTAAAAAAAATTATATCAAAATTACATTTGTTTAAGTTAAATTATATACATTTCAATTATGTCTCTTTAAATCCCCACAAGGATTAATTGATATAAAAATTGGCTCTAAATTTTAAAATGTATGAAAAATAAGCAAGTTATATAAGATAATAATGCACTCCTGTCCCACAAATTACAATCACTAAAATGTAAAGTGAAAAAGTACATTAAATATTACACGGGTGACATAATAACGTAATATGAAAATCACAAAATTATGACATTACAACACACATTTATTTAGTATTTCGAGGACCCCCTACGTTGCCCATCAAATGATTGCCATGTCGACAAACATAAAAAGACGTACATTTAAATAAATAATTAATTACCTAATACTCGAATAATGCGTTTTTAAATACATGCATTTACGTTATTGAATTTTAGTCACATTAATCTAGCTGTATCTACACAACATCTACAGCTATATAAAACTTAATAGTCACATAAAAAATATCATCTTCTTCAAATGACAATCCTTTTACAATCCATCAAGTGGCATCATTTAGTAGGAATGCTATTTTACAATACAACAAAACGTACCTTGGCATTTTTATTGCAATGCGTAACTATTATAAAATACAACTAATAAGTTATTATTCATACAAGTATGGTAATCCAATGCTAGTTGTAAGCACAAGGAATTATCCGACAATTCACACAAACTACGTGATTTTGCATTGTCATTAGGCGACATGCAATTGTGTGACTTAAAGATGACAATTCAATCTATTGTCATTTTCTACAAAAAAGAATGAGGTTCGAATTCAACCTTCCAAGAACCTTCGCATTTAATTTTGTATAAATTTTCTTTTGTCAAATGTTGCACTTTAATAGCGACGAAGGTTCTTTTGGTTTGTAATTGATGATTATTAAACCTTATTTGTATCTTCCCTGCTCCATAAAAAGACTGACGACTTTTGATTTTATAATGGGCCATGGACATTGACATGTTGAATATCTGGAAATGTTTGAGATATGAAGACATGATAGTTCAATAAAATGTGTCTTTAAATGTAAATTTATGAGTATATTTGACAGTATGCAGGTTTCAAAAGTAACTTTGTCACTGCTGGTGCACGATTCTGGGTGCGTATCCTAAATCAATTTGATCTAAGTGCATGAATTGTGACACCTTAAAAAGAGTTGTTTAATTTTTATTCTGTGAACATAGTTGATAGTAAAATTTGTCCTAAAGAAATTCTGACATTTGACTCTTAACTCTTTCTAGACAATTTTAATATATAAAAAAGAAGGAATATTCAAGTTTCAGTTGATAGTAGATAATAATAAGTGTTAATATCAGTTGGTATTTTTTTATATGTATACTAAATAATACATTTTTATGCTTGTGTAAAATTTTTATTTAAATTAAAATTATTTGATTTGATTAATTTTATTATTTATAAAATATTATTTATAAAATATTATTTTATATTTTATATTTGATTTGATTTACGAAACAGTTTTATAATTCGATTTCGATTTTTGTTTTAATTTTATTTATTTGTTTTGAGAAGTCTCCTGTGGGTAATGAGCTACAAAAATTAAATATGCAACTTTTCAGCATCATTAGAAGGTAATATCATAGACATTTATACAGTGAGTATAAATGTCTATGGTAATATAATAATCCCCATAAAAAAACACTCCGTGTAAAAATACCAGCCAAGTCTCTTCAACTTAAAAAAAAAGGAAATCTAAAAATTCTGCACTGAAAAGTAGTGATATCAAAAAATTTGCCAAGTCAAAACTTTATTTGAAAATCAAAAAATACTTGGCGCATCGTGTACATAAATAGCTTGGAAGTATAAGCCAATTATAAATTATACATGAAATATACATATACATAGTATACCTATAATGCCCTAAAAAAACGATGCGCCAAGTATTTTTTGATTTTCAAATAAAGTTTTGACTTGGCAAATTTTTTGATATCACTACTTTTCAGTGCAGAATTTTTAGATTTCATTTTTTTTTTAAGTTGAAGAGACTTGGCTGGTATTTTTACACGGAGTGTTTTTTTATGGGGATATCACTAGTTTTTTTAGTTTATTTACACAACTTTTAACACATATCGGAGCAACAATGACTAATTCCTTTAAAAAAATAGGCCATTTCCGAATTGGTTACTACGAAAAAATGTGTTTGGGGCTAAATATAAGCTTGTTTTGATATTCCATGAAGAATTGCGAAAGCATTGTTCCAATAGGTCCAGCCGTTTTCGAGATATGGCATCACTTCCGGTTTTCATAATGGCGGCTGAAATTACAGCCACCTAGAATTTATTTCTATAAATGTTATGTATCATTATAAGCCTTCTGAATTTGTAGTTATTGTAGTAAGAGGTGATTCAAGTCTGATTCTTCATTTTTATGACGTCATTTCCGGTTTCGGTAATAGTAAATGTATATTTTGACTATTGATATTCCATAAAGATGACCGTCTGAATCATTTGGCGATAGTTTTATTCCGATCGGTGTAGTCGTTTTCGAGATATGACGTCACTTCCGGTTTCAAAATGGCGCCTTCCGGTTGGTTTTATAAAAAGGCACCTCGGACGCCAAAAGTGCACATGTGGTAAAAATTTCAAGTCGATCGGTTAAGCCGTTTAGGCTGTGGCGGTGATTGCGGTGTTTCGTGATATCATCATCAGATGAAGATAGGTTTTAAAAGGGGTGTAATTTCACTGTTTTCACGGCCCTCTAGCCCACAAATGGCATTACCTATTGTTCCCAAATTTAGTATATGTTGTCAGGTGGGCCATAGCTCGAAATTAAGTTATTTCGCAACAATGTGAGATTTCCTAATTTTGAGATCCAGTAGGCCGAAAATGCCATGTTGTTGCTTACAGTAAAAGTGTTTGGTCTGCTCCTCAGTTTATTAGGCATTTACGGTATGTTGAGTGAGTGTGAGTGTATAGTACGACTTGGCTGGGTGGAGCGACCGCTCCACTAGATATATTAAATATAAAATATATAAAATATACTAAGGGCGTTATGCACAAATACCCCGAACATTTAAAAAAAACAAATATGAAACAATCTCTTCAAGATAAACTAAACATGCAATACCACTTTCAAAAACTGCAACGGATTGTCACACCTACGGCACGATTTAAGGTGCTGGTCCAACCTAAATCAATTCTCAGTCTTTTGATGAAGTCATTAATTTTCATCACACTCAATTTGGCATCTAAATTGGCCTGGTTTCTATCAACTGATGGGAAGAAGGTTTTGAATTTCGTTTAATGTCATATTACCAAACGTGGGCATGAATTAGATGGCTGATACAACACCCAATGAGTGTCTTGCTTTTGATGATAACTCAGTGATCTATGCGTTCACTTTTAGTCAAATGTGTTGGTTATTGCGAAAAACAAGTGATTTACGAGATAGATGAGGCACGACTTACTTTTCTTGGGCTCCAGATTTAAGGTGACTGAGTACAGGTAGAATTTTAATTTAATTTTAATATATATAAATATGGGATTCAATTTAAAAATGTCGTACTTTAATCAAGCAAGTACCTTTATTGTTAAATAAAATTAAAATAATTGAGTAAATGGTGTAATCAGTATTTTTTTTTAAATCTAAGCAAATTGCATAACTTCTACTAAAATTTAATTATTTACAGAGTAAACATCATTTGACATAATATAAAAAAATTATGTATGACATAATTTTATAATATTTCATTTATGAACGATGTAGTGAAATTTGAATTATATTAGCTAGTACCGTTTCATTTATTTTACAATAATTGAATATCACACAAATTCGTTGTGTCCAGATGCCTTAATTCAACTTTACTTTGAACATTTATAGAGCGAGCTATTCCGAAGCTTTTGATGAAGACTTAAGCTTGAGGCAAATCAATTTTTCGTTGTTCTAAACTATCATTAACTATCATTACTTTTGAGTGATGACTGAGTTTTAGGCTTCATATTAGGTATCAAAACGCAAACGGTGAAAATGTACCCACATTTCCAAGTACACATTACACTGTTTGTGGCTTTATCTACACGTCTTATGATAATATTTTCAGAAGAAAATCTATAAAAAAATATTAATATTACTGTTTTCAAAGATAAACTAACACCATACAGATTAACTTTAATAATCAAAACCTATACAAAGCTTCGTCAAAATATTTAAATATTTGAAATATTGCCGACCAGAAATAATTCTACCTTTTCAAAAAATGCACTATGAATTTGTAGCATACCTATATTGTTTGTAAACGTAAACCATTGGCACATTTGTGACAAATTCTAAGTAAAGTAATCTTACAAATTTACATGAGGGTATAATGAGAAAAATTAAATGGACCCTAGGTAATTTGTTTCTTAGGTTTCTTAGGTATGAAATTACGACTATTTTATCTCCTTTGAGATTGATTCTTAACTTAAAATAAATTACATCAACTTAAGTTTAAAAAAATTGCGACGATGGACACAAGGCTAGAACGTGAACAATCGCTTCGCTCGATAAATTCAATTAGAATTGTGCAATCGAATTAGTCACAGTGTAACATGCACTTTGGAGAGAAGAATGCGGGCCAAGGATCTTCTTCTTGAATTGGTTTTTGCTTATTGAATCAAGTCGTGTGGTGATATGCGAGCAATGTCGGCATTGGAACGGTGATTATTGGGTGATGAGAGAATGATTGCCCAAAGCCGCGTGATTTAGATGCTGGACTCAGGTGATGAAATATGATTGTTATTGAATCATAGGTGTTGATGGAACCCTAGCAAGTCAGAGGTGAAAATTATATCAGTACAGGATGGTTGCTTTAGGCTAAAGTTTTATTTATTTATTTGTGGTCTTAAGTGTGTTTTGGAGACCGTTTTTTTTAAATCAATTTGTTTATTTTCCTAATACATATTAAAAAATGTGTGTGAAGTAAAAAAAAAATACAAGTACATAGCTGAAATACTAAGTGCTATGGCTACTCTAATTTCTCTAATTTAAGGGGATGATTAGGGAAAATGTACTTTTACAAATAAGTGAAATGGAAAAAGATCTTAATTATTCGTGTACGGACTACGGACCCTTACAAGCATAGACTTTAAGTTAACAGAAAATAAGAGTCTGGTATGGGATCAAATTTTAACGACAGAAGATGAATAGAATCCATACAAAAGGTTTAATTTTTTGAGTAAAGCAAACGTATTGATTTGTAAAAAGTGTATATTAATGGAACCGATAGGTTGACATTGTGCCTTACTTGGAAGTTAGGCACTTAATAACCCAAGAATTGAAGCCTTTTGTGTGGATTACTCCTCATTATTGCAGTAGTCCAGGGCCCTGATTCTATAACTATATTGCGACCGCTTAGCAATTATTTCAATGTTAATCCTTATGGAAGAAATTGCTAAGCGGTCGCAATGGATTTATAGAATCAGGGCCCAGATTGCAACGAGGGTTGTTTGTTCACCGCCTTCTAAAGCGTTCTTTGCTCTCATCTCAACCGAAGATAGTGCGTGAAGATGGCGGTGGCAATTGAGGCGGTTTTTTATTTTTATTAAATACTAAAGTGTCAGCCAAACGTGAACAAAGAAAATCAAAATAAAACTAAGACCAAAGTCACTTGACCAAAGTCAAAGTCTCCGTCGGTAATATGTTTTCGGGATAAAGTCCGTCTTTATATTGCTCGCCAGTTAAAACTTTCCAGTAAAAAGTTCGTCTGTAAGTGTCCAAGCTGTTGAATAATTTGCGAAATAGTTCGTCTTATTGCCGTTGCGTTCATGACCATTGCCTGCACTTAGAGTCCATTAGGGCACAGTGACTTGTAAATACGCAATAAAACCATCAAGGTTCACAGACAATCGACTGTTTTTTTTACAGGAATCTTCATTCATCAATTAATTAAACTTTAAAAGCACTTGGAAATATGTCTAGAGCAAAACAATTAATTTTAATCTGGAAAGTGAATGCATTTTCAAAAGACATTATAAAAATGTATATCACTTTACGTATTGCCATAAATCTGTATTCAAGAAGCTTTCGAATATGGAAATATTATATTATTATGTTGCCAGAATTGCTGCAATCGAACAATTATATCGCTTTCGATGAGGTAAAATTTAATTCATTGAATTTCTTGACACACGCTCCCTTCCTTATAGGGTTGGTATGTTGAATGAGGAACCTGCTGCTTTATAGTTGGCTAGACAGCTGGGTTATTTCGAGTCTGTGAATGATTATGACGATTGAAAGGATGATGAATAAAGGGAGAATATTGGGAAGGAGATGGTTGTGACCTGTTAGTAGGGAACCTTCCCAGTATTTTCTTCTCGACTGAGGGAAATTCAGTCAGGAAAGTTGGCCGAGGGAATCGAACGAATGAGAGTTGTAATGCGTGATCCTGGCACAAATATTTATTATACATATAATATATTTTGTTATTGTTGAGAACTTTGGAAATTGATACGCGAAATAGTTGGTTTCGTATTGTTTTTGTTGAGAGAAATATTGAAACAAATAAAAATTAAGTATGTGAGAGTTAAATTTATTTATTTTGTAATATAAAGTTCATCAAAAGTAACAATGCTGAAAACGGATGCTCGTAGAGTAAAGTGCTCGTAAAGTTGATAACTATTCAAAGTTATTAGTTTCATTTATTGTAAAGCAGTACAAACAGAAATAACTGAACATTTTATCACTTATTACACACTTTTAGAAATCAATACATTCAAAAATATATTTAATTTAAATATTTAAAAATATGTAATCAAATATTCAAATATTTCAAAAATTTTATTTAACGTTTAAAAGTGAGCAGAGTATTGAAACCTTTGGATTACTAACCTACCTTTTAGAATTTATGTATGTACACTTCCAAAAATTTGCATATTCTCAGAATGAATGTACATCCCTGGAGGATTTTGCTAAAAATAAATCACATGAAGGAAATCAATTGATTGATGTTATCTCTATAAGCGACCAAGGTGAGTGAGACATACAAGCCCGAGGCAAGATGTCGCTTATATCAACACAAATACGGTAAATCTTGACGGCTGTAAACACGCAATAAATCACAATCGTAATTGACATTGTCACATTGTGGGTCAATTTCCACAAACAAACAAACAGTTTGCTGAAATACAAAATTTTCAGGTCTAAGATGAAATCATTTTCAATTTTTGACAAATCATCCTATATAGAATGAAGATGATGAAAAAAGTTAAAAGTTAAAATGGATCGGTATCCTTGATGCAAATATTTTTCTGGCAAATACTTCGTAAATTGGGACTTTACTTCGTAAATGGGACTTCGTAATTTTGTATTAATTGTTTAAAATTAAGTTTTACCGTTTTTGATGTGAAATATATGAACTAGATTAAATTTCAGATGGCTTTCACCAGCGACGGAATTGTAATAGTGGATACCCTTTAGAGTAAAAACAATGCAACTATTTAATTCAAAATGGAGCATAATTAGATATCTTTCATTTTACTGATGTAGGATATCAGAGCACAACTTGTATCATACACTTCTAAATCAGAGTTCTAATTGTAAAAATATGTAATTTAAGGAGTTATTGTCACCGTCAATTCTTTGCCAGAAAAATTCTCGCGTCCCGCAAACGAACCCAAATCTCCGGAAGTCAAAATTTACCCCCCCCCCCCCCCCGGGGGACACTCTCATCGCTTACACATGTTGGCATTATTATGATATTATTCTTATTAATTGGAACCATCCCAGCATTAATAACTACTATCTTCTCTGTTCTGTCAGATGGCCCGTCGGGGATTTGATTCCCGGTCTTGTGAATGAAAGTCCATTGAATTCACCTCGTAGCTACTGTCAAGTACAAAGTGCCGCCAACTCGACAAAGCCAAATGTTTCACCTGTACATTATTTCTTCTTTTGTGTGGATGTCAACAATGACATGTAGATAAAATCATTTGAAGGCTATTGCATCATCAAACGTTTAATTTCGGACCTTTATAATGACCACTGTCTGCTGATAAATACATCTTAGATGTCGGATTTGTTTGTGCACTTAGGTTAGAATTTGTAGATATTTTTTCAATATTCGCAAAATTTAATGTGTCTTCTAGAATTATAAAAAATCCGTTTCAAGAGTATTTTCGATCTGCCGCCCTTAAATATATTTTTTTGATTCGTTCCTCAAATTGTATGGAGCAAATGTAGCCTTGAAAAAGGCCACACCAACTCCTTCCACATTCCATCCTTTCCCCTACAAATCATGTCATCCAGAAGCATGAAATTACAATATAGCTGTCAAGCCGTCAATAAATACATTAAAATAGCATTCTTGACCCTTTTACATCACTGGGAGATCGTCATTAAAAACAGAACGACTTACAAATGACATAACCTTTGCAGGATGTTACAAATAAATCCATCACAATCCTTTAGAAAATATAAGAGCTTCCTGACTACAAAATTGCACATTCATTTTCTCAAAGACAAACCGAACTCTTGCAAAACGGTGTGATTTAAAACCCAGGAGAAAGCAAATAAGAACGTAAAAGATCTTCAAAATACAATCATCACCAATATAAGAATTGAGGTGACAGTATAATAACGTTTTAAACTTCTCTGATTGGTTGTATAATGTGCAAAATATAACTACTTTTGCTTCTACACTTTCTTAATAATGGTCGACTAGATTATAACCAATTTGTATGTCTCCTTTTTTAGAGTTGTGTGCATGCAGCCAGTGCGCTATACATTGATGCGACGTTTTTCACGATGCTAATGGGTATTCTATGTATTGAAAAGTATAATGCTTGCAGCATGGTTTTGTAGTTATTTACATAATCGTCGCTGTCATTGTGAACCTGTGTGAATGGATGTGATATAATTCTTGTAAATGATGCAGGAATAGCAAGAACCATTTCGTGATGTACTAGAAGTGTTATCTAACTTTGTGATTTTATTTGTGTGGTGAATAAATTGATTGATATTAGTAAATAATTGAGTGACGGAGCGTCTAGGACTTTTGTTGGTCAGGTAATTTGATGTTTCCTTTGGTTGATTGTCATTTGTCATTTATTCGATATCGGTTTATTGGCTTAGTATTAAAAGAAAGTCTGGAAGAAATAATTTTTGTATTTGTAAAAAGTAACTATAATTTTCCTTTTTTTTTAAGTGCCATACAAATTTAAAACATGACTATATATTATTCTCAAGGTAACAGTAAACTTGTGACTTAGGCACTTCCCAATAAAAATTATTTTAATACATCACCCAGGAAGACAAGAAAACATAAAATTTTTTCACCCAAAATCAACTAATAAACAAAGCAAAAAATAACAAATGTACCAAGTGATAACCCTCAGTTTGTCTTTTATCTAATCATGATTAAAATTTCAAATCATTTCGTCAACCCATTTTGTCTCCAATCGAATCCAAAAAAAGTTGCAACACTGCAAAATCGCTTGCGCTCGCACCACTTTTGATCTGAGTTTAGACAGGAAATCCATAAAAAAAACAGGAAAACACATTAATCCATGCAGGTAAATCGAGCATCATATTATGTCATCAACAAAAAGCACATAATTTGCACACAACTAAAGTTCTTCAAGATTTCATCTCGTCGACAACGACATAAGTCTCATAAGTCTCGACACTAAACTCTTGTTTTACACAATTATTATCAAACGTTTTGTTTCTTCTCGCTCGCGAAATTCCCACAGTGTGAAACATTTCCACGCATTCATTCACAAAATGATCGTAATCTCATTGAACTCTTTTATTACCAAACAACTTTAAGCCGTATAAACATATAATTACAGTGCTAAATGAAATACCTGCACATACCATGTAATAGTGTTAAATTTATACGTTTCATTAATATGATAATAAAATGTAAATTAAGTTCGGAAAATTATATTTATAATCGACTATTTACTATGTGAATTGAATGCTTTGAATAGTTTCATTAATTGTTTAATTACATATTATAAAGGAATGCAAATTTAATAAATTCCCGCATTATCAAGTAGTTTATTGGATATGTTTATTACGAATACACACATTACTGATTCTCTGTTGTGTCATTTTAAGATGTTGACATAGCGTATGGTAATCATGTTTGAATATTCATATTGTCTGTTTATTTGAATGGCAGGTTCATTGTACCTTTCATTTAGTCTGTCAAATTTTCACCGGAAGCATCTACCTATACTTAACCTTTTCTATAAAATGTCAAACTATGTTATTTTAACATTCTTATGAGTTGCTTACAAAAATTATAGAACGAAGGAACATAATGATGACTGAAATTATTAATGTGAAAAATGATGTTTAAGAAAACATTGCAAAAATCTTATAATCGGTAATATTTAAAGATCTAATAAAAAGCTATAAAGCGCATAGTATAAATGCAAAATATTCAAAAACTACGCAACAGATAACAGATACGTAATAGTTATTTTACCAATGTAATCGCAATGTAATTAATACTTAATTGCAGTATTCGTATTATTTTAAAATTCACACATTCTATGTAAATTTTTGTTTCATTATGCAAGGACCCGAATGTTTTGCTGAAATCCATCCAGGAGTCTTTTTCACATACTAAATTAATTGCCACTTACTCTTTATTCACGATAAGATTACTTTTAAGAAATATTCCCTCTAATTATGGCCAAAAATAGAATTATTTAGGTACATATTTGTTATGGATTTCAGACTTCAGAAACTATTAACATTTTAACGAAGAAAAGTTTACGCAATTCATGTTTTATTACAATTTTCAGATGTATTTCCTTTTGAGATGCTGCTATTATTTTATTAATTTAATTTTTATGGTTTAGCAATTGAAAAATTCTTCTACGTAAAACTGTAATATTTCTATAGGTATGTACGATAACTACGGGGTTTATTTACATTGTACTTTGCATATTATTATTGTAAATTTGAATGTTTATCACGCATTACAAGTATCAGTTTAGACACTAGCTTTAATCAGACACACTGGCAAATATGAGGATAAATTAAAGAATGTAAATTTGTGTACGAAAATTTAAACGAGAGAATGTGAACATCAATATAAACCTCGTATTTACAACGCTTTGTAATCTGCATGTTAACATAACGTCGCAGTGTTTAAATAAAATTGTTGTTTCCTACCCGTGCGTTGAAGTCTCCATGTTAATCTTACGGCGCTACGAATTAATTCCCTCAGCCAAGTCCGGTAGCACAAGGGCTTGAAGAAACAGTGTACAACGTGATTCAAGATGGCATATGTACACTTAAATGTTTGAATCCGGTTTGTAACACTATCTGATCGTTACAACCAGGATGATGGTTGTTTTCAAACATATCACATTACATGGATTTAATAACGCAGTGTTTTTATTTTCAAAGTTTAAAACAGATTGGTTATACGGCTGCGTAATATACTTATTTTTATCAGCACTGAATTTCACAATAAAAACAATAAAACGACGTGAAATACTACAGTATTCTCAGTACAGTAAATGTATGGAATCATGATAAATACCTTAAGATTATTACATTGCAAAAATATAAATATGTTGACCCAAGTAGAATTATAGTGGAATTATAAGTGGAATTTCAAATACGTTTCAGAGAGTATAAAATGCCAGCAATATTTTTGAAATCGTGATATTTAACACATTTATTGATAAACCAAAACAATGTATGTCAGAACAAATAATTTTGATTCAAAACAGTTCTTAATTTGTTCAGAATATTTGGTGTAAAATAGTGCTTATTGTTCGGAATAGAAAACAACCGAGCAGAATAGTAGTTCAAGTGATAATTTTCTATACAACTGTGGGCCTACTTCAAAATGTGTATACTTTAGCCTGGACAGCGATAAAAGAGTAATTGAATCTAAATAAATACTTGCCACTGAGTCAAGCGTAACGTCTGATAAGCGTGTTTACAATAGCAAAAAACCGCTATAATTCAGATATGACTGATCTTGCAAAGTGGATTTATGGCGACTTAAAACCGCATAAATACCTAAAGAACTGAGCATTTATATGATCATTGTACTTCTCTTCTCTCGTGGTACAATTAGTATAAAAAGTACTCTATTGTAAATATTTCACGCTATGAAATTTTTAACTTGTACACTTTTGTCCTAAAGCAACAATTTCTAACAATTTTGTGCATTGTAAAATTCTCTCTTCCAGAACCTTCAAAATATCTACATTACGACTTAACGATTACGTCTTTAATCTCCTCGTCGACGCATCGACTCAGGAGGTCGTGTGTTCGACTCTAGCGGAAGCCACGCGCTGACCTATGACCTGCCCTCTGGCGGACCGGCAAGAGAATGATTATTGTCTCTACAGGAACAGGGGCACATCTCAGTGGCCTTCACAATGGAACAAAAAACATACCAAACCTGTGGGCACTCCGTTGCATCACACGATTAGGTACTTGTAGTAATTATAGAAGATGAGCTACGAGATTTGAGAAATGTGAAAACATGCAAAAAAATTTACTCGCGGTATTTTTAAGTGTTTGGTGCTTCATTGGCGTTATGTAATTTTTTTTAAAGATTCTATGCCTTAAGGTGTGACTGTCAAGGTAACTGTCTGGAATGGACTCCAACTAACTAAAATTAAAAAATAAACAATCCTTATAAATACAGTTAAACAATTTTTTTATTTTTATAAGCAAGCTAATAAAAATATTTGGTATTGGGATTTCAGTAGCATACTAATTATAACGATTAAAAACTGCTGGTAATTTAGAATAGATCACGAATTCCTAATGACCAGTTTTTTAAGTTCAGGAGTCAAAGTTTAATTAGTTGATGATGAAGAAAAAAGGGTATTTTATGACCTTGGTCATCTTTGATAGGATGTAAGCTTGAGTAACGATTAAAAAATTGGCCTTTAGGAGATGAGCACGCGATTTGGTGCATTTGGTCACGCATCTTCAGCGATTTGACCATGGAAAGATGATCTTGAGGAAATTATATTAGTTAATAAATGGGTTTTATAGAGAATAAAATTAATATTGGGGAAACGTTTTGGAAATATTATGTTTGGGAGTTGTTGATATTGGACTGTGGATGTGAGCTGGAAGAGAAGAAGTCTGTTTAGGCGAAGGAGGAGGTCAAGGCTGGTATATTATTTCGTCCATAAGGACGAAATTTAATTGCTTTAAAAATTAAAAAAAAATCGTCAACACTTGATTTTTTTTTTTTTTTTTTTTACATCAATCTAACTCAATATTATGCTTTTTCTTCGATTCACAATTAGTACCTAGACATATTTTTGGGGGGGGGGGGGGGGGGGGGGAGGTTCTGGTGGGGCTACCTAAAAATAAACGAAATGGATTTATTAATATTTTTGATTAGCAAATTCCAATCACTTTTTTACCCAAAATGTTGCCGATTCAGTGTCATTTTCAATTTATTTAAAATACCCAAAACGCCCTGTAGGGCATGCAAAAAAATCATTTACCTTTATATCCGAAAATAAAGACGTGCCCCCCACCATAAGAAATATCCTATAAAATAAGTGCGCCCCAGAAAAAGTTACTGCGGCACCGTCCCTGCTCACTACCAAATACTCGAATATCCAAATGATCCTACCCGTTGAATTTGATCCCGTGTCCCGGTTTTCATAATTCCTCAAACACTTCGTTCTAATCTCATGTCAGATAAAGTGAAGATGTCGACCAAGAGGATAGAGAAACCTGCTGCGCCCCGTATTTTTTCGACAAATAAGGATGCAAGTCCCTCGAGTTTGGACTCTTCATCGGCACAAGAGGGACTAGATACATTTATAAGTCTATATATCTTATTAGTATTTTTATTTAACAAATTAGGACTTGCGCAATCAATAGATAAATATCAACATAATTAACATGATCGTAAATCATACCTTTACTGCTTTCATTTATAATATAAATGCATTTCCAACCATTTCTAATAATTCCAGCCAATCAATAATAATATATTTTACAACTTATGTATATTAAATGTTGTGTCTTTAAGGCATCCATTTTATAATGTCAGTGTTTTACAATAAGTTCTCACTCAATGTCGTGATTTATCATAATTCCAACTTCATACTTCACTTTGATTTAAATGAATGCACAAATGCATTCATCATGTGCATTATCTGAACGCTTGAGTTGTTTCTGCCAATAATAAAAATCAACGATTAAACGTTTATTTCAAAAATTGGTGTTAATTACGCTGCAAGGAGGCTATATAAATCACCTGCGTTTGGCCTACAATTGACCTTGGGTTAACAGTAATACTATAAATTAAAAATCCATAACGGGTGGTATTAGCAGGTCTCAAATTCCATCGCTGTCCAAGGATTCCAAGCGAGCCATCTCTCTTATGATCATCATCATTATAAATCCAGTCGAACACAATTGACGTCAAAGGATGCAGTTAAGAGAGTGGGATACATCCCTCAAGGCAGTTTCAGGGTTTGTTGAGGTGCTAGAGAGATTGAAAAAAAGGACAAATATTTTATGATATAATATTTTTGCATCAATGTTTGTTATAAACATGCCTTGCAAGGAGGGACTTATTGAGAAGGGAAGGGGCAAATTATATTTTATTTTATTTGGAACGTTTGAAAATGTATACATTTTAATTCGGAGCAGTTTTGGAGTCAGCTGTCAATGAAAAGTAATGCTCTTTCTTTATTGGGTTTGAAGGGAGAAATCATCACAGCTCCAACCGTCCCCCCTCCCCTTTCTACGCTACTGTATTAATTAAAATATTACTCATTTTGTCTATAATCATCCTCGAAATTAATAATTAATGTAAACATCAATTACCTGATAAGCAATTACAAAATAACAGATACCTCTGGTAGTAAGAAAATAATTACATAAAGTATCTTCTGAGGAGGTGTTCAAACCCTCGCATAAAAACGCATTCATTGACGACTGCTGTGTGCCATTGTTTCATCTCTAGAATCCTCCCACCTCTTTAGATTTATTTTCTCCATCCGCGATAGGAAACTAGTTGCTTGCTGAAGCGAGAAACGACTGGAGTATAATTCATCTTCTCGGATTGCTGAGCCACGCGGAAATATGCAAGAGAATTCTGTTTGTAAATAGTCGATGCAGATCGTGATCGGAATTCGAAACGTGTGAGATGCGAGCGTTTTAGGCTAACTTATTTGGTAAAGTGTTATGATTATAGGGCTAGGATGTTTAGGACATACCTATCATTTTTCGTTTCTTGTTCAATCACGTCTAAAAATTATATACAAATATGTTTCATTTGCTCCTGATTTCAAAAATATGTGTTTTATTTTGCCTGAAAATGCCTTTTTCTCGATTTTTGAGGATTTCAGTCCTTTTCTTGCTTTTTTAAGATCTTTTTATCATTTTTTTTTGAATTATTGGGGAAAATAATATGAAATGTTTCATGCAAGTTACAACAATTTTATGAATTTTGGTCTAGACCACAATTCATAAAATTTCCAACTATTCAACTATTTGGAGGGCCATCAACAATTGACAACATTGACACATTCATACAATAATTTTAAGTTCATTTTAAAATATTACTCCAAATCCACCTCCTAAACCGATGAATCGAATAATATGTTGACGAATATTATTAGATAACATAAAATTTAATTGGTCCTTTTTCGGGATTTTGTGGTCCTTTTTTAATAATTTTAAAGTACTATTTGCCTGCCTTTTTGGACGTTTCATAGGTCCTAAACATCCTAGCCCTTATGATTGTTATGTTGGATTTGGAATAATAATATCACAATAAATACAGAAATGGATTTTGAATTTACAAACAAATCAACGGATGGAGCCATAGTATTGTAACTACATTTTAATTTTATGTGTCCATAAGAGAAAGAGTATATAAATAAAAGTGTGTTATACAATTTATTGATTTGAAATGGAAGCCTCTGAGATCAAAAGTGATTACTACCATAACATTGTTTCATCATTGGAAACTGTACTTCCTTAACCGCTAAATACCGCAAAGGCAAGCTGGGACTGTTCGACTTTGTTTACCACAATTATAGGCAAGTCATAATAGAAAAATCTATTTTTGTCTGTATTGACATACTCCGCCAAAATGAGTCATCTATTGATCACTAAGAGGCGAGACAGGTGTCAATAAAGTAGAATTGAGCAAGATTACTTTAAAATAAAACAGGATTTTGTTTTAGTGGTTTATGATGTTACCATAAAGGATTATTATAAGATTTATTAAAATGTAATTTACAAAATATATATAATTAGCTATGAAATTTTATTTTGATTGAACACATATAAAAAATATAACACACAAAAATAAAAGGTAAATTGGAGTTTAGCTGGATAGGTAAGCTGGGACTGATTTAAAAAGCTATGCACTAATTTGATTTGCATGACACTTTGAGATTTTATATAATTTGATGTGATTTATAGCCGATGGTTTATAGTACCCAATGAAAGCCTATTCATTCATATTATTCAAATTTTAATATGTTGTGACAAAACATTATTTTTCTATCGTCAGAATATTATTTTGGATAAAACAGTTTTCTAATCTATCAACGCATGATGAGGAACTATTTAATATTTCCCTCTAATCTCCACCAACCCGATCGTCTCTTCTGCGAACATATTTCTCGTCTGCATGCTTCTTCCTATGGCAAGGTACAGGAACTCTCCATGCACGCTTCTGAACAAACAGTCGGTGCAGATCGTGCGCTGGTCTCCGGAAGCTGCGGTGTTATTAGAGGTTGAGATCGAGAGTAGAATGCCCCACAGCAGACATACATGAGCATGGTAATGCATCAGGGGTGCACAGAAATACGTCCCAAGACAATATGCAGTTCAATAACACGCAAATATTTCATACGGGTGTAGGTTTATTTTAGTATTTTGGTAATAAAAATACACGATTTAAAATGTGCTGACATTTGGAAAAGATAAAATATTAATCTATAATAAATATATCATTATCAATGTCAATCACGTTATTTGAAATTTGAAGTCAAATAAAAAATTAATGGGGTATCTGCTCCAATCGATTCGTGTTTCCGATTTATTTATTCGATTTTCAAATTGCATATTTACATTTTAGAATGTGTTGTATATTTTTATTTTAAGAAATAAATAAATGTATTAACTACATATTGTGATTAACTGATTATAAAATAAAAAAATATATAAATAAAAATGTATTAGCCAAAATAGGTTGACAAATTTTTACCTTCTATATAGCAGGAAGATTTTTTTTATATATGAATTGATTTTAATGTAAGAAGAGAATAATTGTTTCTTCTAGATTGAAACAACTAATTTATTTTAAAATGAGGGTAAACTTTATCAGAAATATTCATTCAAGGTCAATGGTCTCCATAATCAAACTGATAACATTTTAAATCTAATACCTAATTCTTACGATATCATAAACTCTGAATATGAAAATAACAAAAGCCTGTGCGTAATTAGTCTGACTTTGTCCACCCCTGAACCAGTGCAAGTGAGTGACCTGTGTAAGACCTATTTGAAGTGGGCGTTGCCGAAACTCTTTCGTCGGACCAAGAGAATCCACCGGGCCCCCGAGAAATGTTCAGTTATGCGAGAATTGTCAGGAACTGGCGTTAGAAAGGTTCGGATTGTCAGCCCATGTGAGATCTTTCCACAACATTACGTCGTTTTTCCTCATGAGATGGACCCGATGCAAGTGTGACTTAATCCCCTAATTAATTCCAGAGTATTGCGTCATCTCTTTCATTGTAAAAGATATTTGAAAAGATTTTGAGTGTTACGTCAAATTACATTTCGATTTGGGGAAAGGGATAGTATAGCCATGCAGCTTTTGTACTCTTTCATACTTTTCACTCCTTTCATGGAAGAGGAATGGATACACAAATTTAATTTGAACGTGAAAATATCGACGATTTTTTTATATCATTATTTAATTCTTTTTTAAAATGTGAAACTCAAATTTTGATATTTTTTAACAATTAATCTTTTGTCATGTCTGTAAAACAAATAAAATTCTAGAACGTCCAAAGATCTATGAACATAATGACTCTTTATTCTCATCAAAATGTTGCTATGGAATTTAACCTTTAAATAAAATTATAATGCAGAGGATACAAAACTAAAAAAACGAAACACCCATCCATATAAGTATTACAAATCCTTTTTCCAATTCTTATAAAAATCGTGTCTCGTCCAATTAAAGAAAATGAATTGCATATAATTAGACCTAGAAACATCGTGTCGGAACAACCAGACAATTGGCATCGTTCATCTTCATACAACAAAAAAAAACGAAGGTCACAACGAAAGAACGAAGAAGCGTCACAACGAAAACGGTAACTGTAGTAAGGTCACCAACGCAACGGCAGTCTGAGTAGGTAACCCATTGTCAGGGCGGGAAGAGAGAGACGAAGAAGAAATCAAGAACGTGATCGAGCGAGTAAAACCATTACATCACATAATACCCTAGTATACTCTCACTCTCGAATCCACCTTGAGTACCTACCTTTCCCCTCATCCTTCCCATCCCACAACACCGAGATATTTCACTTCTTTGGAAATATGAATAGACGACTCCCCCACCTTTGCGAAGAGTTACACAGATGTAATAGTACTTTTACGTTGAGGTTTCCCCACCTATGGGTATATTTGAGACTTGGGTTTTGGGTGGCCCCCTCCAATCTGAATATACTATATAAAGGTAGGGACGCTTGGATTTAGTATTGTCAGTGTTGTGGAAGTATTAAGTGTGAAAAGTTTAGCGACTAAGTGAAAATGGCGTTCATAAAGGTGTGTGGCTACCAATAGTTATTATATATAAGTTTATTTTTGTGGTATTTGGGGAGAAGGCGTCGAATTTATAAAAAGTGTTTCGGGTTCGATCCCCGTGCGGAACATAAAGTGCAACTCAGTTTTCGTTCTACAAATTACAACTGTTTGATTTTTATTTAACAAAAAGTGCAACGATTGGACTAAAAATTTAATTCATTTCGTTGGTGTTTCGAACATTTTGTGATTTTTCCACTAAGTCTTAAAATAATTTTGTTTCTAGAGCTACAAAAAGAAAACACTACCTGAAGTGTACATTTTTTAAGTAAAATTATGCAGACAAATAATGATAGCATGTTTATGAAATTAATAATAAATGCATGAATGTTGATTAAAAAAAGTAGAATTAATTGGTGACGGAATCTAACCTTATAACATATTTAAAAAAAACATATAAAAGTCGATTGAAAAAAACAAGGATTAACATGTTAGTAACACAATGACATAACTCATCCCAAGTCTCATGTTTAGAATATAAATCATTGTGCTCCATTCGGGATGCTGTATCAGATCTGACTACTCGAGATGCGATCTTATCTCATGAATAATTCAGAGAGAGTATTACCACGTTCATACACACTGAATCCGATCGGGAATTATATAACCGATGATCTTCATCGCTGGACCAGTTTGTCAAGAACAACTCTTTAGTCATAGCTTCTCATATTCATAACCATCGCTTGTAACTAACTGCGAATGAAATTATCTTTAATTATCGTGTGTAATTTTATTTTTAATATAATGATAATATTTACATTGTTCTGAAACGTTATCGCTTTTAACATCTCAGGGTCTAACAATTTTATATTTGTCTAAACAAAAAAAAATATTTTGTTAATTATTTTCTTTAATCTATGATGTATACGTTATTCACACGGTAAGATACAATACTTAAATGATTGTGAATGTATGAATGTATGTGAATGCATTAATTTTAAAGGCGACTATGAAAGTGTTGAATGGAAATGTCATATTTTATGTTGTATTTAATACAAAATATATAACATAAATGATTGACATTTATTATGGTATTCTCATATTAAATGTAATAATTGGTGTTATACAATATTATGAGGTACAAAGAAATCATAATCATTAATACGTTTCGTAATTATTCTAATAAAATCAAAATATGTTCAAATCTCATCAAAGATAGCAATAATTCATATAAAATCATATAAAATCTGTAACATTGAAATGAAATTGCAAACGTTACATGGGGCCATTGAACCTTATAATTTATCGATATTTTATAGTTCATTATAAATGCAAAAAGGATCTACTGCTTTAAACTGCATTTTACACCAACACCATTAAACATTCCAATTGTTGATTCCAAACCAGTCTTCACGTAAGTTAATAACCTTATTTAGTCTCAAACATTTAAATCTTACATCTCCAACTCAAATGTCTTAATTTAACATTCAATGCCTCCATTGAAAACTGAAATAAGTGAATCAAAATATAATGCTATTATTTCCAATCGATCGACGGTAATAATATGAAAAATGTAAAAAGATAAAACTCTTACATTCTTAGGAGATGTATTCAATCATATAATCATTGTTATCCTGTTATAAACATGACGTAAAATATTCAATTACCGTGCATTACTAGTCATATTGTAAAGTCTAGTCATAAAATGAACTATGAAGAAAACACTAAAAGATTGGTTGCATGAAGTATGGAAATTAAACAAGCACTCACTGCATGATATGGGAAATAATGGCTGTTTTATGATCACTTAGTCTAGAATAGGTGTCATAGAGAAATGAGTCTATGACAATGACTCTATGGTATTCTGTGGCATTAAATATCATTTGCGGATGCAATTACTTCTAACGATGTAATTTATAGCTTAAATATGCAGTAAACAGGTGCAAATTAAATAATTTGAAAATAAGCATATTTTAATTCATAAAACTTAAGAGTCGACAGGACTCGCAGAAAATTTCGATTCCGATGTGAAAAAAATCTTAGAAATGCATGAAAAAGCATTAGCTCTGGGTTGTACGTGACATTTGTGACATTTAATCGTGTGTTGCATGCTGCATATACTGCTGTGAAGTAAGTTATTTTAATTCAAATATTGAAAACCACAAAAAACCATAAAAAGGCGGCCCCTACTTTTTTCTTAACGGCTTGACCGATTGTTTTCAAAATTTAACAGCATAGAGATAAAGAGTAAATCTGTGCCTCTAGTGATCCAAAAAAATTATAAAAAATGTTTTTTCTCGTTTTGAGGAAGTGCTAACATGGGCAATATATTAGTCATTTGGCACCACTGCCCTGAAAATTCTAAACAAAAAATTACACTTTTGGCTCACTAGAGGCACAGATTTATTATTTATCTATAATCTGTGAAAATTTGAAGACAATCGGTAAAGCCGTTTAGAAAAAAGTAGGGGCCGCCTTTTTGTGCTTCATAAAACATGGATTTCATCAAGTATCGTAGACTCTTAACAAAAAATGTTTTTGATGTTATTCCAGAGGGAACCTATTAGCCCAGGTTTGTGGGGTGGGGGGATTGGAGGGGGGGATCAAGCCTACATCAACATTACTTCTTCTCTTAAAATCACTGTTAATATTTATGGGGGCTCGCAGCAGCAAATATCTAAATGGGAATGTCATAAGACAAATGGGGTGTCATGTGGAACACACACAGCTATTCCCATTTTACCCCGTAAGAATATATTATATATTTTTTTAAATTCAACCTTATAAAGTGTCGGTGATGATGAAATGGTCTTTATTCTATTCATGGGAACACTCTGTTTGAGTGTGGGACTTTTCCTATTCGCCTGCTAGGATTCAATAGTGACAGCTTTTAAACTGCGCTTTTTCACAATGAAATATGTATAAATATATATTTTTGTTCAGAGGAATCGGTAAAACGCTCGTGGTTCATCAAAGTATTTTGTTATAGTCTTTTACTTCACGTGAAAATAATCTTCAAACATCCAAGAGAAGGTGCATATTAAATTCACAATACGAAATCATGCCAAAGACTAGCACATTATGACCTCTGGCTTAATACGAAATTTTCGTATTTATCACTTTGTGAACGAATCAGTGGTTGTAATTTACTCAAGTGTGTGGCATTATTTCGTCGGGTAAAACACTTTGTAGAACCGCGCGCGTCCCGCCCTGAATACTTGTCATCAACATGCTGTGTTTCTGTTTCACGCCGCCGCCACCAGAGCGCTCTGCTCCTCAGCGCGTTAGCCGTCTGCTACGCGTTACCGCAGCGCAACAGTAACGAGTACCTCCCCCCTAACAAGGGTTACGATTACCCCAAGCCCCAAGTCCCCTTCCAGTCCGCTCCTCCGAGCACCGAGTACCGTCCACCAGCGCCTCCTAGCCGTCCTCCTCCCCCGCCCGTGTCCCGACCTCCACCACCTCCCCCGTCGTACGGACCCCCTCCCACATCGCCGCCCTACAGGCCGCCGACGCCGCAGTACACCCCGGCGCCCCCACCGCCGCCCCCAAGGCCATCGTACACCCCGGCGCCACCACCGGCACCGAGGCCCCAGTACACCCCAGCACCTGCGCCCTACCCGCCGAGCCAGGACCATGGCGGTGCTGGATCTCATGATCATGGCGTAAGTATTAGACTTAATAGCAGTGCATTTTCTCCCCTCTTCCCCTATTTTAAGGGGCCAGTTGGCTCTGGCTGAAAAGCTGTGAGCTTGCAGTTATTTGCAAATATTCTTAAAAAATTGAATTAAACATTTTTATGGCATCATAATCATAATTTAATTCTTTAGCCTCCCCCCCGTTTTGGAAATGTCAAAATACCGGCTCCCAAATAATATTCAAATATGTAGTAAACAATTTATGAGATACGAGTTGCAATGTTGTAATGAATTCATACTTCAAAATTCGTTCTTAAAAGATGTTACTATAATGTGAACATTTTTTAACCGGCGTTTGTAATTACATTAGTCCCAAATAATTATTAATTTTGTCTGCATTTTAGACCTTTACAATTTTTTCAAATCTATTTTCATAGTTTAAAACAGCTGAATTTACTACTACAAAAATCGCAAAACTTCGTTCCATCGGAATCGTTTGCAGCTTAAAACTACAATCAAATTAACTTAAAATTTCACAAATTACTAAAATTAGTTCTTTGACTGCCTTAACAAGAAAATATCACAGCAAATTTTCACAAACAAAAAATAGAATAAAAACGAACAGAGAAAACAAAGAATTAACCGAGGTTTCATCACGGAATTTCATCAAATTTCGTAATTCCAACCCTAAGCTTGGCATATAATAACGTATTTCATATTATTTCGCTATACGGTTCGCCTGCAATCATCCCAAAAAAGTATCTGCAAAAATAGCGAAATCGATCTTGCTTACGACACCTTAATTATACTACATTTTGTTTTATTGCATTTACAATTCAGGGGCAATTTATTCATGAGAAGTAGAAGAAGAAAGATTGATTGATTATCTGTAGCAGTTAGTAATCGGCAAGTTCATCCATGACCTGTTCAGAGTTCAAACTCATGCCCTTCAGCGTTCAACCTGAATCCAGAGATAAGATCGAAGTAGAATGCACTTCTTTTGAGCGAAATGCATTCTGCATATTGCACTTGCCATTGGCATTAACACGGACGAAATTGTAAAAATGAAATCATTAAAATTTTGAAAGAAAAGGTTTTGTCGTGATAGGTCGACACCATTTCCAATGTATAAAAGTATTTGTAATTGTGGTTTTATTGGTAGAGACGAATATTATTGTTTCACATTGAGGTTAATTTGAGGCGTTCCGTTCCTAAGATGTTCCTCGACTTTAGCTCGCCGATATTTCGAGTTCATACTCCTTTCGTTATAAATATTGTCACTATGTTTGCAAAAAACTGACATTTGAAATTAATCAGCAAGCTCAATTTAGCATAATGTTTAGTGATAATTTTTATAACCCTTTATTATCAATTGTTCGTAGAAAACGGTGTGCTTACACATCTACACAGATAAATATGTGTATTTTTTATTATTTTATTTAAAATAGTTATATGCGCAGATAACTCTTTTCTATTAAAAAAATGAGAATACCTATTAAGGAGATGACATTTTCACAATTATTAAAGTGGATATTATGACACTGCCACTTAGTTTATTACTTCATTATTTTCCCATCAACTTAAAATAAAATATTAAATAATTTCCCTTGAAAGCAAATCCGTCTCTCGTACCTACCTTACACTGAGCTACATTTCAACGTCAAAATTCCCACATATACAACCAAAAAACGAATTTCTGGTAATCGAAATTTCGCAAGTGTTACAAAACATGCCTCGTGATGGGTCGCCCCCTTAGTGAAACGTAAAAACAAAGCTGAACGGATGGTTTGGTTGCAAGATGTCCCGCCCGCGCGCTGCATGACAATGTACTTGTTGCTCCTTGAGGATGCTGCGACGCCTCCTAACTCATCATCTCACCTATCACGCCTGCGCACAGCACATCCTTGACCTAGCTGGCGGTGATTTACTTGAGATCATTATGTGGGCTGAACTCCTTAGAGGTTTTGTGTTTTACTTCACTCTTAGGGGGTTTTCCGTACAATTTTATTGTCTACCGACTGCAATACTTTTTTAATTTTTATAACATGTCGTAGGATATCTCGATTTTATACTACTTTTCGGTATTTTTGTCGCATTCACTAATCAAGGACCCGTATAATTAATTTTCAAACAAATTTATCTTCACTATCATTTTGGAATATAGAAACATTGCAGTAGATAAAATGTAATAGATGATGACTTTAAAATCTAAATAAGTAACCAGTAATTGGTTGGATAAAAAATTAATAACTTTGCCATCCTGACACTAATTTTATTTAAAAAGATAACACTTCGAGTACCAAGAGAAAATTAAAGTCTGTAAACATCGTCGATTCCTAAAGAATATGATCCTAGAAACTCGAAACATAAATTTTTTTCTTCGTCTTAAGAACTCTCAGCTCCAAAGTATAGAAGGGGAATAATATACATCAAAAGGCTTCATGAGTTAATAAATTTTACGGCCTTTTCGTCGTCAAACCTACTATTGGAATCAAAATACTCAACCCTTTAGTTGCCAGACTTCAAAGATGACTTACAGCAAAGCTACCAAAGAGCACATACCCTAATAAATGGAGCCTTTTTATGTGGATTTGTTTCCCTTCTCGCGTGCTGCTTGACAACACTGCCCTAAAACATTTTCATCGCCTGCTGTTCATGAAGGATCACTGAACTATTAATCTAAACGCCTACATAATCATTTAGACAAAAGATTGCCGAAATCATAACTGACAGATTCCTATTAAAATTAGCAGTTCTAGAGCCTGTCTATAATTATCACGTCCTTGGAGATGAATTATAATCATGACAAAGATGTTCCAATGCCCTACCCCGTTCTGGATTCGAACCCCATCCCTAGCTTATCACCTTGACATACTGGTCTTAAATTGCACATAGATTTAGTAGCGGTAATAGACATGTTAAAAAGGTGAATGAGTATTGTAATTGGTAGGTCGGTTCGATGTAGAGAAAAAGGTGCAATCAAAACAGTAATTTAAAAGTCAAGTGTTACAATGCGATGCTTTCATCTTGTAGGAATACATTATTTTTATGGATGAAGGTTGCTTTATAAGGTTATTGTAGTCGATGAGGTGTTAGCAAGGAAATGCATGTTGCAATAAATTTAGCATAGAATACGAATGATTGTTATAAATAAATCGTTCGTTTTATGATTGAAAATAAAATAGTTCCTTGATTTTACTAATTGATGCAATGTTCGATGTCATCCGAATTTAATTTGCACACTTTTTTATTGTATTTTTTTTTATTTTATTGAGTATAAAATCAGTTAATTTCAGAATATAAATTCTATGCCATAGACATTCAAAAGAACAAAAATATTGACAGAAATTATTATGTTTAGAAATGCAAATGATGTCAATGATACATACTACCGGATAACTAAAATAAGTAAACAAACATGGAATAACCTGAATGAATTGATGGTCTGATTTGTGTTTATAATTGCAATGATTATTGATAAGTATTGACTGACAGATACTGTGTACTTATTTTACGATTTTTTTAATATTTATTGTCAGTTGACTCTTACATCTTTTACAAAAATCAATGAACACAACTGGAATGTAGAAAACAACTGGATTCAAGGAAGTAGCTCAGGAAAATTATAAAAAATGCAATAAACAATTTCTTTGATCCGTAACCTTCCAACTTTGAATTTGCATAGTAAAATCAATACTTAAGAGAAAACTCCCATCACGTCAGTAAAATCATAGAAATTTCAGCACGTCAACAAGCCCATTCATTACACATCATTTGTGTCAAAACATTCCCCATTGAACGTAAAATGACTCTGAATTAATATATTATTATGACATCAATCCTTCCATAAAAGCAGGTAATAATAATCTCTTTAACCTCAAGTGAAATCAAACCGATTATATTTCTAATAAATTGGTAAAAGGATGCGAAGGAATGCGGAAGATTTATCCTCATTTTGAAACAATTCTTGGCAAACGAGAGGTAAATTGTGATTACATCGAAGCACAAAATCACGTTCTAAACATGCATTAATAGAATGTTTAGAAGAAAATGATGATTAAGCAATTAAAATGAATGATTATTAAAACTTGAATTCATAACTTCTTGTTTGAATGCAAGGTGTAATAACAGTAATTAAGGCTTTTACTTTTTAATGGCTAACCACTTGTCTCTATACGACTATTTTTTATACCTAGTTTCATTCAATACAGATTTTTAGATTTAGCTTTAAGTTATGTTAACATTTCCGAAAGATGCCAAACAAAAGTTTTTTTTTAAT
The DNA here is from genome assembly GCA_934045905.1 of Leuctra nigra. Taxonomy (NCBI): domain Eukaryota; kingdom Metazoa; phylum Arthropoda; class Insecta; order Plecoptera; family Leuctridae; genus Leuctra; species Leuctra nigra. The sequence goes on along the minus strand of OW203765.1, from coordinate 30,344,845 downwards.
TCATAATAAATGAACCATTCAAGCAAAAGTCAATGTATTTTCAAATCACACAAGAATAACGATATTTAAAATAAGGATGGTTTAATATATTCCTCAATAGTAGTGGAGATACACAAAAGTGTAAATTTCTTGGGTTATTGCAGCATTCTTGGTGTCAAAATGCTCAGACACTGCTTATTTTTCCCAAGAAATTGAGCTTTCTTGTTTGTTTCAAATCTCCTTTGTGATAAAGAGTTTTGTGAGAATCTTTATAGAAAAAATCAAAAAGTCGAATACTGGTTAGTAAACAATAATAGTGGGAGTTAACCTCTTAATTGTCCACAACCACTTCTTACCAATCATCCCGACAATACCCTGTCTCACATGTATCGACCATGACTCCCCAATCTGGTTGTCCACTGTCTAACCATGTATCGACCATGACTCCCCAATCTGGTTGTCCACTGTCTCACCATGTATATCGACCATTACTCACCAATCTGGTATTCCACAGCATTCCGCCGACCACGTCCACGAGCCCGGAATGCCCTACGACTTCAACTACGCCGTCAAGGACGACCAATACGGCACGGACTTCTCACAAAACGAGGTCAGCGACGGCGATAACGTCAAGGGAGAATACCGCGTGCAACTTCCCGACGGTCGTCTGCAGATCGTCCGCTACACGGCCGACTGGAAGACCGGTTTCCATGCCGAGGTGACGTACGAGGGTGAAGCGAGGTACCCCGAGCCCAAGCCGTACAACCCTCAAGGACAGCAATCCCAACAGAACCAACAACAACAGAGGCCGAACCAACAAGACAGTGGATACAAGTATCCAGCGCCGAATACGGGATACTAATCTGACCTTTGCTCATTTGGCTTGTTGGTTATGATAAGGGTCATATTCCTGTGCGGTTCACCACTTTTGTTATGCTCCAATATCAATATTATAACGAAAGTGGTTGAAACATTCAGGAAGTATTTTTTATGTGACGTATTAATAATGTTACAGAAATCCTTGTGTCAACCTCAAGTAGAAATTTATTCAGTATGCCACAATTGGAGTGGATACGCTTTACAGGAATTTAACATTGGCACGGACAAAGATATTATGCAGGTATGGCAGGCGTTTCAATGTTATGTTCGTATGTAAAGATGCATTGTTTTGAACATTTGTAAAGTTAGCATTACCTTGAGAGTTGACGTTAATTGACAAGTCAAACTGTTCGATATAAATCATTCCAAACACATTCCATCAAAACATTTGCCATATAATATCAAAGGAGGAGACATTTATACTTAAATTATGTAATTTTTATATAAAATAAAAAGTAGTAAAACAATTGATACGAGCTTTATTTCAGATGTTTTATCGCTGAAATATGATGAATTGTAATACATTGTTGGTAGAACAATGAATGATGATTTGAAAAAAAAAACATCGACGAACTTGGGTTGTTTCGAACTTATCCACCAGAAATAGATTTAAAAATATTGATAAATACTCAAAAATAATAACATGAATTAAATTATTTGTAACCTAATATTATGTACAGCTTATGGGCTAATTGTTATAAACATAAATGCCTATAGGCTTTCGTGTACACATTTCGTGTTGTCTTTTTTATACTATGATGTCGATTTATATATAAAAAATGTGTCAATTAAAAACAAAACACATCCATGTATCAAACCAGAAGCGTCTCATTGTTTCATCTCCAAAAAAAAAATCCCTCTCATTTCCCATCTCTTTTTCGACATTTCAAAACAGCTAAGCAAATAAGGAAACTCCACTTGACAAATCGGCAAGAGGCTTCGTCCAGACAAGACAAGTGCTACTGTATTGTAAAGACGGTGACATAACATATCCTTGACTATTTAGAAACTTCACACGGGGGCCAAACACAATCATTGACAATCTTTTTTTTATATAATTAAACATGCCTACGAAGGTGATGCAAAGTCCTTTCTCAAAAAACCATCGTGAGAGAATTTTAAATAGAATAATACGTCTGTAAAGTTGGAATAAAGCGAAACCATGGAATAATAATAATCATATAGTTAGCTCTTTAGGTTTGATATTATACTATAAAGTTAATCCCCTTGTTTTGTTGTATTTCCCACGATTGTTGTAAATACACTGGGTTTAGTAATCTTTGCGAGTAATTTGATCCTTACACGAACGGATCTGTGTCATGGATTGCTAAAATTATTATACCGCAAAGTTGGTGATTTTTAGTGATTGCGGTTGCTTTAAGATGATTGAAATACGAGGAAATAATTTATTGATATCGAAAGCTCTGATGTCTTGAGGTCTTAAATTAAAATCATTGTGTGACATAATATTACGACGGTTGACACAGAGGGGTTGAATCTAAATAAAATATTGTATAAATTATGTGACATTTTGTGATCTATTTCAATTTTAAACTTATCAAAACAAATGATGTTATAAACCAACAACATTTCAAATTATGTTTCTGAACTAAAATGTACCAAGTATACCAATGATTGAACATTGTCGTCAAAAGCATCGGTTGCCCTTTTGCAATTCCCAAACCAACTTTGTATTTGAAACATATTCATTTTAAAATTACCGGCAACGCCAGCATGAGACTATGTCTGTATTGGTAGACAATAACTCTGATTGACTGAGAAATGCTAGATCGCACCATCAGAAGTCAGTCCAAGCGATCTCATTGTCTCACTGTAGTACGTGACCTCACGTTTCAATGATAACAACATGATTTAATGTGTATGGAACATGACCAGCAAGCAGTCAAATTTGTCCACCGATCAATTTTTGTTGTGCCGAGTGTAAATATTTTTAAATGTAGTAGTAATTAACGGCGCACTGTTCTGCCACTGGTATTAACTACTGATTAATAATGGAGATGATGAAGAACAAGTGAAGAAACGGCGGGAAGGAGGCGGTCGTGGCCTATTAGTAGGGTTCCTTCCCAGCATTGTCTCTAGACCGAGCTTAACAACGCAATAAAATAATAATTTGAGAGTCTATAAATTTATGAACATTAATAAAACAATTGAACATGTGCGGAATGAGGCAATAAAGGAAAGAGCAGGCGTTGAGACTTAAATTTTAGATGAAATAGATAAGAAACAGCTGGTATAGTATGGACATGTGATGCGGATGACGGATGAAAGATGGCCACATAAGATTTTCAACTACAAAGTTCCAAATAGGCGGAAAAGAGGAAGACCAAGGAAGACCTGGCTGGAAGGAATAGAGGTTGCGATGCATGCAGGAGGACTGGAAGATGGACAATGGCAGGACAGAGACGAGTGGAGATTGGGATGCGGAAAGCGGCGTCAGCCGTAGGAACTTCGCTATTTATATATTAATAAAACTGCTACCGGAAAAGGGCCTTGTTAGATTCAGTCATAAAATCGTAGAATGATCTTTTACTAGAGTGTAATTTTTAATAATCATCGGCTGAATCTTCCACGATCTTTATCTTTCTAAAATGGAACGAATCTAAAATGATTAAATAGGGTCCATGCGCAGGATTAGCCCCATGGCTGTCTGTGGAGTTGTCATGCGTTTGCCTGCGAATGGAGCGACTGTTTTGTAGCTCAAACCCAAGCGAGAGTTCAGTAGAATCATGATGATGGCCATCTTAGACTGCAGGACTCCGAACCTCATCGCTGTAACAACAGAAATAGTAAAACACAGTCAACAAGTACAAGTACCATGGGGACACTTTGGGGATGCAAGCGCAATCGATTTGGAGTTTAGAACATTTTTTATTATTAAGAGTCTACGATACTTGATGAAATCCATGTTTTATGAAGCACAAAAAGGAAGCCCATACTTTTTTGTAAATAGCTTTACCGATTGTCTTCAAATTATCACAGGTTAGATAAAGAGTAGATCTGTGTCTCTAGTGGCCCCAAAGTTTAATTGTTTGTTTAGTTATTTCAGGGCAGAGGGGCCAAAAAGACTCATATATTGCCCATGTTAGCACTTCCTCAAAACGAGAAAAAACATTTTTTATTATTTTGTCGGTCACTAGAGACACAGATTTACTCTTTATCTCTATGCTGTAAAATTTTTAAAACATCGGTCAAAGAAAAAAGTAAAGGGGCAGCCTTTTTATGTTTTTTTTCTAGTTTTCAATATTTGAATTAGAATAACTAGCTTCACAGCAGTTTATGCAACATGCAGCACACGATTAAATGTCACAAATTGCACGCACAACCCAGAGCTTTAATGCATTTTCATGCATTTCTAGGATTTTTTTTACATCGGAATCGAAATTTTCTGCGATTCCTGTCGACTTAATTGAAAGCGAAATCATTTTAAGGAATTAAATGCATGTTTAAGGTGACACAAGCGTTCGGCCCTGGAGAAAAATGAGGGAAAAAATTGTTTTATAAGATAGAACTTTTATTATAGTAGCACTTGAAAAAAAAAATTGCTTCGTGCCTTGTTGAAAAGGAGCCATTATTCAACAAAATCGCTCAAAACTATGAAATTTCCGACACGATTGGAGACCAGATCCCTGAACCAATTGATTTAAAATTTTACAAATGTGTTGTTCTGCATGGCACATTTTTAAAATTCAGTTTTATGTGGCACCCAGCAAGACAAAATAAAAATAGCCAATTTTTACTAAAAATTAACGAAAATTAACTAAGCAAAAAATCAAAAAATAACTTAGTGATAACCCTAAGTTTGTAGTTTATCTAAACATGATACAAATTTTAAATCATTTCGTCAACCCATTTCGTCTCCAATCGTATCTAAAAAAGTGTCTACAAAAAGCAGCAAAATCGCTCGCTCTTGCACGTACATACTTTGGGTAATGGTGTGTCATATTATTCGTTTTGTATCATAATTTTATAAGTTCTACCAATGTATCATAATTCCCACGGATATATATATATATTTTTCAAACTTAACTTTTCAGTTCGAAGAAGGATTCGAGGAAAGTTTTCAAGCGTACTTTTAAAAACGAGAGAAAAAACCTACCAATGCAAAACATGGGTCCATCGCCGAACGGCAAGTACGTTCCATTTCTCCTGGTTGCTTTCGCCTCTGGCGTGAACCGCTCTGGATCGAAGCGCTCTGGCTCTGGGAAGTAGTTGGGGTCGTGATGGAGCGCCAAGATCGGTATGATCACCTGAGATCCTTTAGCTATGGTGACGTCATCTCGCTGGTAGGCAGTTGTGCACTCGCGCATTATTGCTGGGTTGACCGGGTGCTTGCGCAGGGTTTCTTAAATAAATATCAATTCAATAATAAATACAAAGATATACAATCTTCCAGATTTTACCCCGCGATGAAAGATATCTTTACCGTCACCCTCCTCGGAACCCTGAAATTACACATTGATCTCTTGTTCAGCCATTCCGTTGGCCAAATTCATAAGTTTTCATTTAATTGATTCTTATGGACATTGAAAGCATCTTCCATGAGTGAGAGAAACCAGATGTATTTGTTCGTTTGTTCCATAAAACTGTAAAACATGTTATGATGAAACATCGTAAACTATAAAATGGAATAACATTTGTTAATTTTGAATTTATTTTTGAGCCAAAAAACAGAGACTGCATATTATTCGCAAATTGCAAATGAATCTCTCTCACCTGCGAACACCTTGTCCAAATACGTCATCTCCGCAATGCCGTCATAAGTCACTTCTCCGCCATGTTTGTTCTTCACCTGGATGATCTCAGCTCTGAGTTTGTCCTGGATATCTGGGTTCTTTGCCAGTTCGTACAGACAGAAACTGACGGCGGAGCTTGAAGGATCGAAACCGGCCACAAAGAAGACAAATGCTTGGGAAGCCACTTCCCCAACAGAAAGTTTTCTTGTATCTGTAATTAAAAGAATGTCTATTTTTCTCTTTATATTCGTGCGGTACTCATTTGTACAACAAGGACAACTTCTTGGTGCAAGAAGATACCTAATCGCAAAGATTTGAGCAATAGGTCTTAGAATAGAACCTTGTGTGCCCCTATAAGCTGCATGTTGAAAATATACAATATAAAGTTTGAAAAGTATGAACGAGTTTATATTCTTTCACTGTAGATACTAGTATCTAAATAAAAAGTAAGTAAGTACTAATAACTAACGAAATACAAAGTGAAAACCTGATTCTTAGCAATTTCGCCTAAATATTAGGAGTGTGTTTATCTGAGCAGTGGGGTATGCTAAGACTGCGCAGTTGCCATACAGATTTGTTTTGTACTTACAATGTAACTAGATAATTCAATGAAGATTAACAGGTAAGTAATATTAATTTCGGTTACTTTGCTCGTTGGGAACGCCGTTGTTTTCAGCATCTTGATCCGCATCCACAAAACCCTGATTCTTGAGCTGAAGAAGCAAATCCATGAAGTCATTTCTCTTGATGTTGTTCTTCTCCCGATTCTCAACCGTATCCCGAACCAAATTCAAAAAGTATCTACAGGCTTTCACAGGAGTGTCATACTTACGGTATCTCGGAAGCAACTGATTTCCCAAGTACGAATTTTCAAAGCACATATAGAACTCACGCCCCATCAAACGTACCTCGGATTTCGGGTTCCTCAAGGTATTCGATTCAACACCGAAAACACACGTCATTGTGACGTCAGTCATATACCGTCCTGCAAGATCCTTAACGTTAACGAGCTCTCCTTTACTCGCCAGTTCTTTGGTACATTCTTGAAGCTCCAGGCCACAGTCAATGAAAGGTTTGAACATAGTCTTCAACTTTGATGTAGTGAATGTTGGAGACATTTTCGTTCTCATTTCCATCTTCTCTGATCCTGACATCGTGAACAGATTCACGGCGATGTCGTCTAGATCTTCAAGATGGAATCCTCGTCCAGTGAAGTAAGAACTGTCTTTGATGAGGACGTACTTGATCACTTCCGGATCTCTCAACAGAATTGTATCGAAATTGGTTTGGAAAATTTCGACGTACTTGTAACCTTCAAACTTGCCGTAGATGTGAGCCATCCATTCGGAAAATGACATATTCTCCAGATAGCAACTTCCGACTACGCCGAAAGGAAACGAAGCAGCAATCCTCGGTGTTCCATTTTTCTTTCCCGCGTGGAATTTGGCCCGGAAATAAAAATAATATCCAGCGATTAGCGCTACTAGAGTCGCTAAGAGATATTGAAACCAATAAATAATATAATCAATAGACATTACTGGATTTTAATTATGACACTAACCGACGAATAATATTATTACTGAATTTCATCAAAATTGAAAGAAGCAATGAGCAAAAGTAAATAATTAGAAGCAGAAGTAAAAAAATTGACAAAGCTAAAGTTTCTTTTACTCCAACCTCAAGTGTTTTATTCTGATATACTATATAGTGGGCTGTAATGCTACTTCATTTACTATGCCTTACAACAAGTGTCTCTGTCGAATTCTATAATATAATACAGCTCATGGCTATAGCGATGATACAAGCACCGAAATGTTAAACACCACCAGCCAATATAACCTAAAACAAACAAATCAAATTGGTAAACTGACAGGTTTAGGATTGATTCAGATAATACACAATACTTTGTCTGTCTTGCACTGAAAATTAAAAATTAAATTAAATACCTTAAAAGACGAAAGTAACCAGACAATTTGATATAAAACCAATAAAAGGATGATATATCCAAATGATAATTGTCAACTTTAATTCTAAGATTAAGAACTAGAATGAACAAAAACTTACAGACATGCAGCCGACCGATAAAGACCGATGAATAATTGATATCGAGCTTATCAGTTCTGTTTTATACCTTCAAACTGTCAAGTTCATGAAATAGGCTTGAGAATCATGCATTGATTATTATAACAAGTTGTAGAAAATATTATCCCCATAAAAAACACTTCGTGTAAAAATACCAGCCAAGTCTCTTCTACTAAAAAAATATGTGACATCTAAAAATTCTGCACTGAAAAGTATTGATATCAAAAAATTTGCCAAGTCAAAACTTTATTTGAAAATCAAAAAATACTTAGCGTATCGTTTATAAAAATAGCTTAGAAGTATAGGCCAGATATAAAATATACATAAAATATACATGTACATATAGTATACCTATAATTCCCCCAAAAATCGATGCGCCAAGTATTTTTTGATTTTCAAATAAAGTTTTGACTTGGCAATTTTTTTGATATTAATACTTTTCAGTGCAGAATTTTTAGATGTCACATTTTTTTTTTATTTGAAGAGACTTGGCTGGTATTTTTACACGAAGTGTTTTTTATGGGGATATCACTCCTTTTTTTAGTTTATTCTTACAACTTGTGACACATATGAAATAAACAATTAATTACTAAATTCTTTAAAAAAAATCGCCATTTACAATTTGGTTACTAATGAAAGTCTGTTGTATATTCATGTATAGTCTTCCATGAAGAATAGCAAAGGTTTCATTCCAATCGGCCAACCCAGTTACGAGATATGGCATAACACTTCGGTTTTCAAAATGGCTGCTAAACCTACTGCACTACGACATAGAATTTATATCTAAAATTAATGTGTATCTTTTAGACTTTCTGAATATGTATTCATTGTATAGAATGGGGAATATAATAATTTTTAAATTTGAATGACGTCCATTTCCGGGCTCATAAATAAGAACATTCTACTTTGACTCTTCCTTTTCCATAAAGATGGCCGTCCGAATCATTTGGTGCTAGTTTCGTACTAATCGGTCAACCAGTTTTTGAGATACAACGTTACTTCCGGTTTCAAAATGGCGGCTGAAATCTCTGACCCATTAAATTTTAATTTACACATTATAACATCTTATTATAAGATGTGTTTTGTATAATGTTTTGTATTATAGTGTTTTGTAATATTATTTCTTGTGTGATCAATAAAATAAAAAAAAATAAAAAAGCTGTCTCAATTAGTATTTATTGTATCAGATGTAAATTTGTGAGATTTTTTTAAATGTGTCACGTCATTTCCGGTTTTGCTATAAGAAACTGCAAATATTACTGATGATAAAACATAAAGTTGACCGTCTAAATTGTGTGGCGCTGGTTTCGTTCAAATCTATTTTGCCTATATTAAGATATGATGTCACTTCCGGTTTAGCAATGGCGGCATAATGAGTCAAATGAGATATCAGAAGTGCATACGTTACATAAATATCAAAATAATCGGATCAACCTTTGTTGCCGAAATGCCAATCGATGTATTTCAAATTTCATGACGTCATTTCCGGTTTCGTTAACAAAATGTTTAATCTTTTGCTACTGATAATGCATGTAGTTGACCGTCCGAATCGTTTGGCGCTATTTTCGCTCCAATCGGTTTAGCCGTTGTTGAGATATGACGTCACTTCCGGTTTCAAAATGGCGGCACAAAAAATTCATGGGGTAAAGGTTAAATCAGACGCCAAAAGTGCACACGTGGTAAAAATGTGAGATCAATCGGTTCTGCCGTTTATGCTGTGGCCTGTTTACCGGATTCTAGCTCCAGCCTACTACTACTGAGATTACTGACTAGGAAAACGCTCTGTGTAACGCGTTGATGAGCGAGCACGGATATGCGCAACACATCGAACCGAAATTCTGTCTATTGAAAATGTCATTAAAAGCCAATAATTCTTTAATTTATCGTCACAGACTGGTATGAAAATCTCCAAATATTCCTGGGGCTGGATTCACAAAAGGTTTTAAGCCCTATACCGGCATAACTTTATGCCGGTATAGCATTTAAACTACCAATATATCTATTACCATGATATTATCATGTTAAAACTTGATATTTTATCATTTTAAATGGTAACAGTGGAAGGCAGCAGTGGTAACGGAACTCGTCAGTCTTGCTTGACAAAGTCGATCGAACGCATCGACGAAATATTGCAGACTCTTTTTATTTTATATTTGACAATACCAGTGTTTCTGTTCAAAATATTTGTGACTTACTATTTTAAATGGTGATCTGAATAATCATATACATAAAGATATGCCGGTAAAACATGGTAATTGCTAATATTGATACTTGTTTTTTCGGTCATAAAGTTATACTTCTTTGTGAATCCAGCCCCTGTAGTATTAGTCCCAATAACCATGCAAATTGAACCTTTATGTTATTAAAAACAAGAAGAGAATATATACCACTTAGTATACTAATTATTACAACCAACTCTTGGAAACCTGGTATTCAATTTAAAAGCCACACATTAAAACAATATTTCGATGATTATTCTATCATCTTCATCAGTCAACTGACGACATTCGCCAGCTTTCCCCCTTTTCATCAAAAAACCGCTACACAATGACTCACCTCTGTCAAAAACTAAAAGTACATTACGTCCTAATAACTAAAGGTAATGAGTCAGGTACACATTATATCACAGATTAATTAATTACGAAGCATTTTATTGATGTCAGGAGTCAACAAAGACCTCCATGACTCATCGAACATAAAATTACTCTGGCTAGTAATTAGACGATATGTGTGGCTTTTAAATTGAATACCAGGTTTCCAATAGTTGGTTGTAATAATTTGAACCTTTATGATTAAAATGTTTCTTGTTAATATTCAAAAATCATAGGATCTACTTAAAAAAAATATACCTGGGACCACTCATATCCCGCAGAATCGGGAATGCTAATGTTATAGAATAGGACCCCGGGAAAATTACTGATAAAAGTGTGTGTACTTACACAATATTAGACGATCTGTTGAACGGTCATATCAGTTTCATACGATTGAAAGTTTCTGCTCTAACTACCTTGGAACTATAAAGAGTCGAAGTAGCCGTGATCAACATTTTCGAGTAATTTCACAGCAAACACGCAAAATGTCCGTAAAATGTCAATAAATTTTGGATTTAAATACAGATAAGTCTGAAAATTTTCAAAAATACAGATAATGTTGGTCCCAATGACCATGCAAAGTTTTAGTTGATCGGTCATACGGTTCTAGTTTAAATTTCAAAAATCATATGAAAGATTTTTTTAAATTTTTACCCATGGGAGGATTTGGCTGAAACTTTGTATGATTGGGTACAATGTTGGTCGTAATGACTTGTCAAAATTTCAAATTGATCGCAACAACCAATCGAAAGATATTTTTTTTAAAATTTGAACCAATCACATGAGTACATTCAAAAACGATCCCAGGGACCGCATAGATTACGTTAGCATATGTGCAAAATTTCAGATCGATTGATTGTGCCGTTTAACCTGGGCTGTGAACACAAAAAAAAAAAAAAAAAAAAAAAAAAAAAACACACAGAGAAAGTGCCGTAAGAGTACCGTGGTGACGCTCGCTACGCTCGCTCAATTAAAACCGCCCTAAAACACGATTTTCACGGTCCTCTAGCTCGCAAAGGCCGTAACCTATTGTTCCCAAATTTGGTATATGTGGTGGGGTGGGCCATAGCTCGAAATTGTAATATTTCGCAACAATGTGAGATTTCCCAATTTTATGATCCAGTAGGCCGAAAATGCCACTTTGATGCTTACAGTAAAAGTGGGTTTGCTCCAGCCTTTATATGAGAGTGTGCGGGCGCCGTACGAATTGGCTGGCGTGGAGCGACCGCTCCACTAGATATGTCTTGAGATAAACAAAAAAAACTCCAGTAAAATAATTGTTCGTGCTAAGGTTAAAGTAGTTAATTCCACTTCAAGTTGATACACTAATGAGTTTAATAAGTTGATTCTAGTTACCTTTTGCATAAAAAATAATAACAAATGCGAACAAATAATAACAAACAAAAATAATAACAAATAATAACAAATGCAAACGCATAACAAATGCGTTACCAAGACCCACAATGATCATACCGGTTTAGATTTTATTAAAAATCGGAATACACTATTTAAATTTAAGCCAATTGGAGGATTTGACTGAAATTTTGTAAAATTTGATACAATATTGGTACATAGGTCAGTGCCAAACGAGTGAAAAGGAAACACTCGCTCTCTTGCCAAATAAAACTTTTGTTATTCATCAGTCAGCACAGCTCAATAAAAAACAATTCTACGAACACATCAGGCAATTATAAAGTGATAATGAAGATGATAAAAACAATAAAATCAGATGCCAATGTCATTATCATTAGATGACCTCTTCATGAACAAATTACTCGTAATAAATTACCATTATACTACGTCTAATCAGTAATCACCCGTTGTATTGACAATGTCACGCAAAAGTTGTTTCATATCTTTCGTGACAAAAAACAAGAAAGTCACATTAGGTAATAGGGAATTCTCCTCTAATATTATTAAGGTAAAATCGTTAATAACAACACAAATAATAATCACAAACACTCTTCTCACTTGAGAAAAAGAACATTTTCATTCATAAAAATCAATTTTAAATGTCATGGTACATTTTGGCGGGAAAAACGGCATGTAATGAGAATCTGGGTTGTGATGTCATTTCTAAGTCCACAACAATGTGTTACCATGGTGATATGCTTTGTTGCCATGGCAACATCTGGGTTATGACGTCAATATCAATTTTCCTGTTTTAAAGTTAGAAGAAAAATATCAAACGTTGTAAATCAATTCCGAGAGAACAATTGAACCCACAACAAAATTAATAACTTATCTGTATTTAGCAACATCTTCCCTACCATAATAATACAATTATTTGAACATTTAATTTGGAGGAGAATTCCCTATTGTAAAAGTAGTGCTTCTATACAGTGTTTCTATTTGTGGTGTACCCTGGCTGTACGGTGCGACCGCACATAAAATAAATTATTAATAATCTTCTTTTTAATTTCAAAATGTTGTGAAGTTACTCGGTGCATAAGCCCAATTAAAACAATTCCTGACATTATAATAGCCCAGCATGAACCCTATTTGTTCATATCAAAGCAATCTGATAATTATAAAGCCTTTTGTTATTCACCCGTCAGCACAGAGTAATAACCAAACAGTAATTAACTTGTGAAAAAACAATTCTAGAGATAAATGAGGCAGTTGTGAAAGTGATAATGAAGATGATTTGTCGAAACAACAAAAGCAGATTCCAATGCCATTATCATTAGATGACCTCTTCATGTACAAACCAATGTTAAATCGTCTTAAGAAATGACCGGTGTACCTAATCACCAAGATATGTCTTAATGGGGAGGAAACCTAGAAACTATAATAAAAAATAAGTACAAATTAAAACTAAAATTATGATAATTTCACTCATTTATTGGTTACTATAATCCATTTTTGGTAACTTTCAAAAAAGTAACCCGATATACTAATTCACAAAATAAATCCTATAATTACAATCACAATTTGGGCACAGGTTATTGCGTACTCTAAAATCCTTGAATTTCACCCAAACCCACTTCAAAAAATACAACAAAAAATCATGAAATTTAACGAGCCACACAACAACAACTCATAATCAAAAACCAACTCAAAATCAGTTAATTGTTTACGCCAAGTTGATTTTTAATCGCGTTAAAGTGAACTCGTGTGTGTGGCCAACCATTCTAAATCATCAATCAATACAATTTGACGGGCTAAGTCGACAACAAAGGTGCAGTTGTTGCGGCGGTGGATTTGGAAGCGAGTGAAGTATAGACATTGTAATTGTTAGGATTAGGACCACCAGTGGACAAAGTGTCGAAACATTCCGTCTTCGAAATCACTTCACCAGATGACGAGGCATTAATCATATTAGAGGGAGAAGTAATATGTGTTATTAGGCATAGTGTCTTCAATTAGGGAAATCATTATTTAATTTTATGATTGTGATTACCTACAAAAGAGGACTTTACGACTATGTCTATGGTTTAATTAGCAGTCAATTCATTTCTAAAACTTGACAAGTTATGCCTTCAAAAATCAAGTGGTACTTTGCTGTACAGATGGTGCAATGATTTTTCTTAGTTCAATATTGTCCGATATTTGCTCTTTGCTCGATATTTGCTCTATTGTGTCCCCTACCTACGCCCAAAGGAATTTAATATGATAGGCCTATTGATCATGAAAACACACCACATTTTTTAGTTTGAATTTTTATGATACACTTGAGTTATACTCACGGAACAAGTTGGCTGAGTGGTAACGCTCGGAACTTGTATTCCGGAGGCCCGGGTTCGATTCCCGCGGCCGTCCTTTCTGACTGGGGGTTTTTCGTGGTATTCCCTCAGTCGACCATCATCTCCCAATCATCATCATAATCATTCATCCGTCGTCATTAGCCTCGCTGCAGAACAGTGCAACGTTAAACCCCAGAAAAAAAAGAGTTATAATCGTGGCTTTCAATATTAAATTAATGCTTTGTATTATTGTTATTTATAGAAAATATTTTTCTCTGGTTCACCCCCCCCCCCACACTCAATAAGATGTAAAACTCAGAAAAAATAATGTTTGAGGGTGAACTTTACAGAGGTATGTGATTGGTTGGAAATTGGAAATGAACCGTTTTGTCCTATCGAAATATTAAAATTTTGCATGATCATGGGATCAAAATTTGATGAGTTTTTGAAATATGTATCAAATTTTTTCAAAGAAACTCACTGCTCTTTTGACGCATTTTATTATTGTCTTCCATAGCTATTTCCAAGGTATCTTATGGAGCAGCAACTTACAGACGCAAATTAATTCGCATGCTCGCTTATCAACGCTTTACCCAGAGCGTTTTCCAATAATCCTAGAACGGAACAGGTTGCGGTTCGATTCCCGCGGCCGTCCTTCCTGACTGGGTTTTTTTTTCGTGATTTTCCCTCAGTCGACAGGCAAATGCTGGGAAGGTACCCTACTAATAGGCCACGACCGCCTCCTTCCCACCTTCCATCCTTACCTACTCTTCACCATCATCTCCCAATCATCAATCATAATCATCCATCCGTCGCCATTAGCCTCGCTGCAGAACAGTGCGACGTTAAGCCCCAGACAAAAAAAAATAATCCTAGATATTAATCAGGTCATACCATATTTCGCAAACCGAACGTTTTTGTTTTAATAAAACATTTACTTAGTCACAAGTTCTAATGAGACCTTGACACTTCATGTCAACGAATCTTACTGACTTTTGCTTTTCACATCGATAGTGTCAATACTCGGTGTTGGTTTTGTCAACTGATGGGTGATGTTGGAAAGATTAAACACAACCGAGTATAAAGCGTCTTGTTTCGAGGACCGCGGTGTCACAAGTGAACAGAGGGTGTGAGAAGAGAAGAGATGGCTGTACCAGGGATGCTGGAGAAGATGACTCGGTTGATGGTAAGTGGCTTTAACGAAATAGATCAACGAATGTGCTGTCTTCTGGCAGATGTATTTTACAACATTTCGACAAAATATTATCTGTCTATAAAAATAATATAATAATAATTAAACTACTAATTACTGGCATAGGTTTTTGCAAAGAGGTTCTAGTAGGCCTACTTGAACCTCCTTGGTTTTATGGTTCTGAAATTTTCCATGATTGCAGTGCTAGTTGTCATCTATTAAAAAGTAAAATGTTAGTAATTTATTTTTGTCAAAATTCAGTAATGAATAGACAACAAATTAGAGCATACTTATATTATATGCCAAAAAATTAGTTATTTAATCTAATAAATTAAAATTAATATTTATGTACTCACTTTTTACCGGTTTCAGAGTAGTTATACCTACATTCGTAATTTGTTACCATGCAATGTTTTTATTTCTTTTGTCTAGGTCTTTATTTTACAGAGAAGGAACATATGACGTATTGATTACTAATGTACTCTCTCTCAAGGTCGTCTTGCTCGTCGCGACAACGTTCTCAAGAGCAGCGCCTCCATTCAGCGTCCCGACGTCAATCTACGGCGTCCCGGCGTCAGTCTACGGCGTCCCTGCCGTCTTCAAGGTCGCCGATGTCAGCATTGACGTCAGACATACCGTGGACGCCGTCGGTGATGATTTCCTTCTCAATACCACTTCCAAGGAGGGCGACAAACCTCTGACCGACAACGAAGATGTGGAGGGCGGCAATGGTGTTCAAGATAGCAAGACAGTTGTGGATGTTGTGGGCGATGATGCGCCCAGGAGAGAAGAGGGTACAGAGCAAGTGGAACGCGTTGTGGAGGGCGACAAACCTCTGACCGACAACGGAGATGTGGAGGGCGGCAATGATGTTCAAGATAGCAAGACAGTTGTGGATGTTGTGGGCGATGATGCGCCCAGGAGAGAAGAGGGTACAGAGCAAGTGGAACGCGTTGTGGAGGGCGTCAAACCTCCGGACGGCAGTGAACATGTGGAGGGCTGCAATGGTGTTATGATTGCGAATAGAGTTGTGAAGGGCGGTAAAACTAAGACGGACAAGAGAGTGGTTGGTGATTTGGACTATTATTCGTCGGACGACCGACGGCTAAGTCCGGCTAGAGGACTTAGTGGAAGTTTACAGGCGAAGAAGGGGGTTTTGCAGACGAATAAGAAAGATGTTTTGGGGAAGAAGAGTAGATTTCTGACAACAATTGCCCGCGGTCAGACTGGGAATAAAAACCAGCTTGTTCAGAAGATTGTTCGAAAGCTCACGTCCAAGCTAAGACCAATGTTGACCAGGTTGTTTAAAACTATCAACGACTCGATATCAAAGAGCCCAAACAGTCGGATAAATATTGTTGATGCACTTTTTCTAGGATTTTCAAATCGATCAAAATGATATGAATTTGTGTTTTTGAGAAATATAAAGACTAAAGAGTTATATTTGTTAGCTATGTTAAAATAATTATAAACTATAAAACAAGATGCTGTGGTGTTGCAGTTTTGTAATTTGAATCTAATTCATGACAAGAAAGACACTTTTTAAATTCATATATACATGCTGTATACCATTTAATCCTTTAGCTAGATATGTTTAATCAATAACATATAAAGGGTCAGGTATTGGGATAAACATTTTTTTTCAGTTCTCTCACTGTTGCATTGGTCATATTATTGTCATATTATGTCGTCTGCAAATTCGTAAATAGTAATCTCGACTCAGAAAAAAGCTCGACAAAAGCTCCGATTCCACCGCATCATCAAAAGCTTTACTCTCTGAAATGATGAGACATAATTTGCTCGAAGTCCACATGAATGATGAGAATTCGAACACAGAACTGCACTGTCATGTCGTAACACCTTGAACGCATGTAATGCATTCCAGTATTCATCACGCGGTACGTTATTAGTCAGTATTGAAGGCACTCGCAGAGAACTAATGTTACTTATTGACAAGTTCCAAGAAACATTTCAATGCAATTTGTTAGATCCGCAAAGGGCGATACCGAAAGATCTGGACAAGAGATGCTGCGAATATGTTGAGAGTTTGATTTGGACCGAAAACATATTAATCATTCGTCGAATGCAATCACATTTGTAGGCTACAGGGAAAGAACGCTATAAGTCACAAGCTGATGAAACTGAGATAAGCTAGTTTTATGTTGAAACTTGTATATTATATCTTCCATACAAATCGATGTTTCAATTGATTTTTTCAAGATTTCATGGTAATATTTTCCAAAAACCGAGGAATGTTCTGAAAGCAGTGATCACCTTAAACTGTTTTTTTATATGGACTTACAGCGTTCTTCCCCTGTACTCTTCTCTTCATTTGGTTCTAAATTGTAGGAATAATATTCCTTAGATCGGCATAGCTTTTGAAAATTAAAATATGTACAGTGAAGTATGCAACGCCTAATACGCAATGATCGAAAG
The DNA here is from genome assembly GCA_934045905.1 of Leuctra nigra. Classification (NCBI taxonomy): domain Eukaryota; kingdom Metazoa; phylum Arthropoda; class Insecta; order Plecoptera; family Leuctridae; genus Leuctra; species Leuctra nigra. Next base: position 30,327,246 of record OW203765.1, on the reverse strand, counting down.
CGACTAAAAGGCAAAACTTACCCATTTCTAAATTTTGAGTCGATTTTGGAAACCGTAATTTACACAAGCAAAACAAAGAGTGATCGGGTGAAGAAATTTGAATCACTTCTAATCATATGTTACATAACAAATAATGCTTGGTATTATCATAGACATTGTATAGCCTATACAATGTCTATGGTATTATCAATGAAAATGAGAGGTCAATAATACTAGAGATGAGACAATGAGATCACTTGGACAGCCTTCTGATGGTGCGATCTAACATTTTTCAGCCAATCAGATTTATTGAGCGAACATTTTTAGTTAGTAGCTATATATTGTTCCTACGTCGGTGATAGGCAAAGATGAACCCACTTTAGCATTGCCAGGTATTGGGCGTCCCATGCTAGAGCGGGTTCATCTTTGCCTGTCACCGACCATAGGAATATATACGCCAACTATTGTGCCACACTGCAACTGGATATTATTGGAGTGGCTTCAAAATTATGAAGATATTTTGGAAAGTCTCCTTGGAAATAAGGGATACCGTCTAAAGTGTTGCTACATTGAGAAATGGCTATGTACTTTTATACCTTCTTGCGAACACAATATATATGTTTATAGCCATAATATGCAAATATTATTATGATGATTGATGATAATTTATTGAGATATTCACAGAGATCAATAATATGATGCGGTCGTCATTTATTTGGTTGTCATGATCATATGTAAAATAAACAAAATAGAGAGTATCACATGAAGTGTGTAGTAGTGTCACATGATTGTGTGTAGTAGTGTCACATTATTGTATGTAGTAGTGTCACATGAATTTGTTTAGTAGTGTCACATGATTGTGTGTAGTAGTGTCACATTATTGTATGTAGTAGTGTCACATGAATTTGTTTAGTAAAGTGTCACATGATTGTGTGTAGTAGTGTCACATTATTGTATGTAGTAGTGTCACATGAATTTGTTTAGTAAAGTGTCACATGATTGTGTGTAGTAGTGTCACATTATTGTATGTAGTAGTGTCACATGAATTTGTTTAGTAAAGTGTCACATGACTGTGTGCGTATGTGCTTTTCAGTCAATTCTTAAACATTTATTTTTTGTACGTCAAAATCTTATCCGAAAATAATGACACAATTTAAATTAAATATTTATTTTTGTAAGACATTTTGAAGGATTTTGACTTAATAAATAAAAAAATCCAATGATATTAAATTGCATTTTAGATAATTTGTTGTCAATATTTTAATTTATTACGTATTATATTAATACGCTGTCGTTGGAAGATTAAAGACTTGGGAGGTGCAAAGTTCAGCCAAGAGATATAATTAACCATGGTTAGTTATTCATAATATGCCATGCAGTTCCTCCCACATGCTTGATTCCAGATGCAATCGACAACTCTTGTGACGTCTTAAATACCTGACGATATTTACATATTTCAAGTATTAATTAACAATTCACTTATTAAACATTTGCATAACGCGTTGATGAAAGCACCGGTATGTGCAACTCTTTGGTGCAACGAACCTAAATTTAACACTCAGATGATACATAAAATTTATGAATATAAAAAATCAATTACATTATTTCGCAAGAATTTGGCAAACAATTTGGTGCATAATTTTCGATAGATCCAATTATGACAACTATGTAATTAAAAATGCTAAAAATTTCATTAAGTTCTTCACAAATTTGGCTAAATATGTGTAAAATATGAGGTAATGCTGGTCTTGATGACCTTAAAATTTACCTTGTTATGATGTGTTTTGATTTTAAATGTTGGTTTTTGTTTTAAACCGCTATTTTGAAACAAATTATAGCAATGAATAGTGAAAACTCGGTTGGAGTTTTAATAATATCAGCGCTCTGCTCAAACATAATAATAAGGAATCGAGTTTTTCTGATGGAATCGTACAAGTGTTGCGCTCTCTCGGCGTTCTCATGCACTTCATGGTCACAGCAGAAGCTCCTAGCTCTGCAACCCGCAGTACATCGATGTATGTTGGATCGCATAACTAGCCAGGTAATAACAATAACATGCTTCTTCTTTTGGCCAAACTTATTATTATGACTGACGCTCAGTGTCGCTCAGTAACTATTCCAGCCAATGGCCCTCTTTCGCTATAGGCTCTAATTACGGTGTTTATTAGGTAAATATTTCTAGTTCTATCTCAAACTAGTCTACTTTCAAATGCGAAGTATTGATTAAAACCTGATTAATATACAAGTGCATGTTGTCATTCATGAAAAGAATGTGTACAATCTTTGTAAGCAATACACCAATTGTGGAGAGCTTATAAAGTGATGAGACAAAAGATGCTAGAACAATTAAAGATTAATTAATAATATGATTATTGCTGATTACAATTGAACTGCATTGTTTAAGCGTTGTGAGAGACTGTAGGAGCAATGACTGTGTAGTAATCGAATGAGACTCGTATCAACTGCAAGGAAACAAACATTCGATTAATAAGATAATTAACTATAGGTTCGGTTCCATTTCAACAAATGGGAAAGTAAACAAAATATTGAAAGTTTGGAACACCTACAACTTCAAACTTTATACTTTGGCGTTATATAAAAAATATCGCAAATGACCTGATATAGTTTTTAATTCAATTTAAAAATCTTTGTACGTTTACAAAAATAAGCTCTCAGCCTCCGTGACCGAATAAATAATAATTATTGTCACATTACTTTGCGTCATTCCAAAAGAAATATGGAGAGAAGTAGATAAAGGTAAATGGTGGTAGAATGAAAGGAAGTTGGGGGATGGTTGAAAGAGAGGAGAAAACAAAATGAATATGAAGTACAGTGTTGTGACTAGATAATTTTATTTTTATCTAGATAAAGATAATAGATAACTGCCAAAAATTTATCTAGATAAGATAATAGATAATATTATGAAAAATTATCTAGATAATATATAAAGATAAAAAAAAATTATCTAGATAAATATTGAAAGATAAAAGATAATTTTAAAAAATCACGTCTAATTTCTTTTTACATAGGTTTTCCCCCACTATTCTGTTTTCAAGCTCAACTTCAAAATTCAATAACTTTCGTTACATAAATTGATATTATTTGAAATTTTTACACAATCGATTCTTATCTATTTTGAATATAACTTGAAATTTTCAGCTTGATATCGTACGTAGTTTGAGAAACAGCACGCCGGCCGCGTATTTCTGGACACACGCGCTATTTAAGCTCCGTATAATCAATTTCTTGACAACCAAATTTGAACAGCTGTAACTTTTTTTCTACAATAGAAAAGTTTTTGAAACTTGCACATATTAAATTTTGGTATGTCAAATTTCAGAATCCAATCCATAGTTTCTTTATAGTGACCTCTCAATCAGGGTGATTTTTTTTTGCGGCACTCGGTATTATGAATTCCAATTTACATTACATTGTATTTTAAAATTAAAATAGATAAATATTTTTTATCTAGATAAAAGACAAAAGATAACGATTTTTTTTATCTAGATAAAGATAAAGATAACAAAAAAATATTTATCTAGATAAAGATAAAGATAAAAAATAATTATCTAGATAATTATCTAGATAATTTTATCTAGATAATTTTATCTAGATAAGTCACAACACTGATGAAGTACGTCAAGCGGACCCTGGTTGACCTCGGAATGGAATGATGTAAAAAAAGCGAAAGTTCGCAATCGGTGAATTTGAAAAACGATTGCATGTAAGCAAATTATGGAAGTGTATTGTTAGGAATTGCTTGAGAAGAAAGTTACTTGCATCCAAAATGTATCGTTTTGTTTTGTCAGTTTGGAGAATAAAAAAATGATCTTACAAATTGCAATGTCTTCAGATTGATTGGTAAGAAGCTTGCTACTTCGATACAGACAGGTCGATTGGCCATCGACATCATGATCAGAATTGACCGCTTGAAGCTTGTCGATGCTTCGAACCAATCACCACCGTAGGCAGCCTCTCTCACTGCTTCACTCTGCAACACAGAGTAACACGACAGTTACAAATGGCGCCCAACGTGGTGCAAAGCGTATTAAATGCTTACCTCCTCAGTTAATAGGTCAAAGAGAAAGGCGTAGAAAGACACGAGACCTACTGCTGAGAAAAATGCACTGAGCAGAACCCAAGTCATCAAATCATTTAATGGTGCCTGTTAAAGAAAGAATTTTTACTTTTTGTTGGTCGTAAGCAGGCGCGTAGGAACTTTATTTTGACAGGGGGGGTCAAAATTATAGAGGATCGGAGGATGTCAGGAAAATGTAGCTTACCTACTGCTATACGAGGGGTCTGGGTGACTCACCCCCAGTTAGCCCCGCAGGGCCTTCTTTGAATTTTTGATACAAAATAATCGAATTTTAAGCTATTCTTCTCAAAGAAATGTAAAATGTGCGATATGCAATATTCTGTGGGAACTTACGAAAACTTGTTTTTATAGAATTCCCAATGGCCTCGCAGGGCATTTTTTTACATCTTGATAAAAAAAAAGAATCGAATTCGACGCTTTTTTGGCATCTTTTTTAAAGAAATTTAAAATGTGTGTCCTATGCAAGGGTCCTATGCAATATTCTTGGGGATACAAAGACACAATAAAATTTTGTTATTTGAAAAAATCCTAAATGGCCCCGCAGGGAAATACTTGAATTCTAGTGAAAGAGAATCGATTATGAATTGATTTTGGAATCGCCATTTGAAAAAGGTTGCAAGAGCAACAGCAATAAGCAATCAATAAGAAAAATCTGTATGTGTTTTGGAATCTATTGTTAAACGTGTAATTATTTAATTTGATTCATGAGGATGATCAGTGGCGGCTATTTGGCTTTACAACAGGTGTTCAATTACATAGAAGGACGTAGAAGAAAGTACTCTAAGAGGAGAGCCCCCAGCAGATGCGGGGCCGGGGCGCATAACCCCGGATTTTTTTGTATCTTTAGTTTGAAATTGATGCATTTTTACGTCTTTTGGAGAGCAAAATGATTGGACAAAATATTTAACTTCCTACTTCCTGGATTAGGGAGAACTTTTAAATAATTTTCTTGGATGATCAGGTGTGCAATTGTCACACCTTGCACACTGTAATTGCCGCCACTGAGGATGATGATGTTGGACAAATGAGTAAATGAGTTTTCTCATTGGATCATTGGATTGGACCTCTGATCAATTAGTTTTGCAAAACTTGAGATAATTTTGAGAATTCAACCTAATAATGGAGCAAATCTGTGCATTCTGTGCAACACTTATAATCAACATTTGTGAATATCTTGATGTGTAAGGCTCTCTAGCAGGGGGGGTCAGAGTCACTAGCAGGGGGGGTCAGGATCTCTGGCAGGGGGGGGGGGGGTCAGGCTCCAGACAGGGGGGGTCATTTCCCCCCTTTCCCCCCCTATTCCTACGCGCCTGGTCGTAAGTAACTTAAGAATATTATAGTTCGGCAGCTCACCACAGTTAAATTCACCACTGATATTGACGCCGATACGAGAATAAATGCTATGCCACTCATCAGATTCGGTTGCAGATAGGACCCAAATTCATTGACACACCTGTTTCAGAAGAACGTATTAAAAATGATGCGATCAACAACATCACAAAATCATAATATGACTTACTCTAAAAGCTCTTGGTGTTGCTTGATGCATTCAATCATCCGTTTCTGCATCTCTAAGTCAAGCTTATACTGACGTTGTTCGTCATCTTTGCTTCTGATCGGAAAGCGACAATCTCCTATTACTTTCCATTCGGTGGAAGTCTCCAGTGAACTTCCTTGGTTGAACCACTGTGTTCGACAGTTCTCAGTCTTCTGGCGCCGCTTGGCCATGATGTGCTCGACACTGTCAGCTCGGATGTTCAACAACTTGTCGCGCAGAATTCGGAACTGAGTGATGGCGTGAAACATTATGGCGAACAGTACGTATTGAGGAATGCCGAACAGTGTCAGTGCCGACGTCCAACAAAAGACAGCGACCAATGCGGTGAGTTCGTTGTAAGGAGTTGATAATACGTCGTAGGGAAAATAATATCTGAAACAAATTAGTAGTAAGAAATGATTTTGTGCACAATTTAGAAGACTAAATGCCCCGTCGCATTACGAGGGAAGGTAAACATTTTCGTGGATTGGATTGGAAGTGGATTAAAAAGGTGGAAGTTTCGAGTGCTGATAGTTCAATTGTGTAACTTGAAATTGCCATTTGTAAGAAATCTTAAAATAATTGTCAATATTTTTCCAAATTTGCAAGTTAAGACGGCTGGGTAGTGAGTTTGACCTTGAAGAGTTTTTTAATCGATTTTTATCAACATCTTTTACCAATGTAATCGTTAACAAAATAAGGCTTTGTACGAGTATTCAGAACAGTTCAATGAAAATAATTTCTAAGCTTGTAATGGTTTATTAGATTTATTTTGTCCTACAGACGTTTAGTGCCCGAAAATTAGTAAAATTGTGGCGCTAAACATCTGTTGGGCAAAATAAAACTAAAAACTTATTCCAAACTATGAAATTATTTTCATTGCACTGTTTTGAACACTCGTACAAAGCCATATTTTGTTAACAATTACATTGGTAAAAGATATTGATAAAAATCGATAAAAAAAATCTTCAAGGCCACGCTCTCTACTCAGCCCTCTTAAAGTCGGCGTTAATTCGTACCCAACTGAGAGTATTTTATCTGAGCGAGTCAAATAAACAAATGCCAAGACCCCAGGAGGAACGATCATTACGAAGTGTCCGAGTTGAGTGCCTTTCATCATCGAATCCGTCAGCTTCCTGGTCCTGTCTACAAGCAGTCGATGACGCGCGTCCCCCGAGTACTTCCTGTTGATGTTCTCCAGACTCTCCAACAAGTGTCGGAACCTCTCCGGTCGCATGTAGAAGTTGAGGAGTGACACTGAATGCACCAAGGACGTGGTCAGCAGATACACCAGCTTGGGCAGATGTCGCCACGGAGTCTGGCTCCAGTGGATGGCCAAGTACAACCAGCGCAGGAAGAAGGCCTCGAAGGAGTGTTCGACGATTACAATGCGGGGGAGATAATATCTCAGTCGGTTCAGGAGGCTCTTCCTAACTTCACGGTTGTGGGGCCTCAATCCTGGAAAATACATAATGTTCGGGGTCACTATTTTGAGTTTCGGACTTCGGATTATTGGGAGCTAATGTTGTTGGTACATCATTTTAACCTATAAGCCCATGAAGCATTTGGTTACAAGTGGCTCATCAAAATTATAAAAGGTCGAAGTCCCAAAATAGATTTTCTTGATATTGTTTTGTACTTTTGGAATCAAGTAATCACACTTTAGATTATCAATAGACCGATTTAAAAATTATCTTGGTAGCTCTGCTTTCTAACAAAAATCATATGCAGTTTGCATTCCAGGTACCCAAGTCCCTCTCATATTTATTGTTGAAACAGAGACTTGAGTACCTAGATATCAAACTGCATACGATAATTTATTAGAAAACAAAGTCACCAAGATAATTCTTATAACGGTCTATTGCAAGCTGACTGAAGTCAAAAAAGACAATTATGTTGGAATCATCTTACTCAATGACACTTGATGTCACAATTACAAATAATAATAAATGCAGAAACAATTATTCTGGTTTTGAGCTCAACTCTAGTATCATGGACTTCCTGCCTTATTCCTCTCTAATTTTCGTAAATAACAACACAAATAATAATCACACACACTCTTTATCACTTGAGAAATGGAAAATTTTCATTCATAAAAATCAATTCCAAATGTTGTGGGACATTTTGGCGGAAAAAGCGGCATGTAATGAGAATCCCAGAAAAAAACACTCCGTGTAAAAAAGGCAGCCAAGTCTCTTTACTTTAAAAAAATTCAACACCGAAAAGGAGTGATATCAAAAAAGGAGCCAAGTCAATGACATTTCCAAATATTTAATCGTATTTTTGAAATAAAAGAATAAACACCGAGAAATACTTTACAAAAGGACTTGGCGCATCGTTTTTTTAAAGACATAATTCTATCCTAAAAGTGGAAAGAAATTTACAAGTAGGTACATTTTCCTCTTTCTATTAGAATTAGATGAATCAAGCTACTTTTAGTAATGGCTATTTTATAGTTTTGTCAATGGCGAGAAGAAAGATTTCATGCTGTAATAGATAAGTAATATAAGGATGGAAGAATTAAATAACAATTGGAAGTGGGCTCATACATATTCTTGCAGTACTGTTAATATGGTGATATTAGAAGGGTATCTTTTCATAATTTGATCTTAACTGAAGGAATTCATGAAACGTTGTCAAATAATTACTAACTATCTATGGAACACTATTATATATTTTTAAAGTATAAAGATATTTTTTTTAATAGAAATACAATGTGACTGTGTACTTTGTGAAATGTATTGTTATAAAATGTGGATTAATTGAAATGTATTTCATGATGAGAAGGTATAACGCATGAGACTTAATTATGTTGACCACGAAACAATATTACGAAGATAACTATTGTGTATTTATAGAAAACATAGACAACAAGTTTCATCGCGTATATATTCAAATAGAAAATATTTTACAGTAGGTATGTATAATATGTAATTGAAGGATGTTTCCCTATTATTCTAAAAATTCTTAATGACTGTTGTATATAAATGACTTATGCTTATGAATAGAAAAATGGTATATGTTGTAGGGTGGGCCATTGCTCGAAATTGAGATATTTCCCAACAATGTGAGATTCCCCAATTTTAAGATCCAGTAGGCCGAAAATGCCACTTTGATGCCTACAGTAAAAGTGGGTTTTCTCCAGCCATTATATGAGAGTGTGCGCGCGCCGTACGACTTGGCTGGCGTGGAGCGACCGCTCCACTAGATTGTGTTTTGTAATAATAAAATTGTTCTTATTCCTAGTTTCATAATTATGGATATTACAAATCTTTACTTGTCTACTAGCAAACTTTCTGGTTCTGATCAATAATTCATAGATATATAAACATGGTAATGTTAGGATTCCAAAGGTTTTGAAAAATTTTTTACAATGAAACCGTCTCCACTTGTTATGCAACATTCTCAAAGTTAATTTCTGTAACTTTCAAAATAATATGTGAAAAAAACACGTAAAAATAGACGGATCATGTCTAAAACCTTCCAAAACGGTTAAAATTGAGTTAAAAAAAAAATTTCCGGGGCGCATAGCCCCGGACATGTATATCCTGATAAGTTCAATAAATTTACCTATTCTTAAATCTCTTAGAACATTTTTTGGATATTTTGCAATTTATAATTCCCCAAAATAGCTATACATGTGATTCAAAATTGTACCTAAACGAATGACCTTGATCAAAAATTTTCTCGGGGGCTGTGCCCCCCAAACCCCCTGTTTTCCACTGTGACTTTTCAAAATATATTACGTATAATAATTTCTTTGTGCTTTGTACAACTACAAGCATATTCATAAATTAACTCTACCCCCCCCCCCCCCCCCGAAACACCAACATCCAAAAGGTACCCCAAAAATATGCCACCCCCAACTATTCAAGTGCCCCTCCCGAGAAAAATGTCTGGATTCAACACTGGGTATAATTTCACTGTTTTCATGGCCCTCTAGCTCGCAAATGGCAAAACCTGTTGTGCCCAAATTTGGTATATGGGGTGGGGTGGGCCATAGCTCGAAATTAAGACATTTCACAACAATGTGAGATTTTCCAATTTTAAGATCCAGTAGGCCGAAAATGCCATGTTGTTGCTTACAGTAAAAGTGTTTGGTCTGCTCCTCAGTTTATTAGGCATTTACGGTATGTTGAGTGACTGTGAGTGTATAGTACGACTTGGCTGGGTGGAGCGACCGCTCCACTAGATCAGGATTCAGGATTGTGATTTAATTTCTAAGTCCACAACAATGTTTTACCATGGTGATATGCTAATTGTTACCATGGCAACATATTATGAATGATGACATTCCGAGAAAACTATTCAACCCACAACAAAAGTAATAACATTTCTGTATTCAGCTGGTTACAATTATTTTGAGATCTAATTTATAGGAGAATTCCATAATATGCTTTGTCGTCAAAGGAAATTTAACATGATCAATTTGTTTCCAGTTTTATTTCTAAACGAAAGAGTTGAGAAATAGTTTATACAGATCTATCACTATTGCCTTTGGTTCATGAAACTATATGAAACTTATTTCACGGTCACAATCATTACCACTAGAACTACAGTTTTCACCTGTGTACTTATTTTGATGACAGCAATTTTCCGTAGGTAATAAAAAGAGGATTCAATAAAATAAAAAGTTTGCTTTCTCTCGAATTGCGTTGTTTGGAATTAATACATTGTTATTACAACAAAACAACTCTCAAGTACTTGTTTTTTTTGCGCAGGTTAGAGAATTTCATTTTGAAATGTGGTTATTGTTATGAATACCTATTTAGGTATGATTTGTTAAAATAATTCCTGCTATGAGAAACCTTTGTGAGAAATATTGGCACCTTTATATATTGGATTTAATATTATTTTTTATATAATATATTCATTGAACAGAATTAATTTTTATAAATATTTAGAATAAATATTTACATTTGCCATGTATCTTCATTGTAACTAAATCGAAGAGATATTTTTAGGGCTTTGACATTTAAACAAATAGTGTTAATATTCTGGAAGTAGCTTTAATTATTAAATTTGATTAATTGCGAATGATGACCGGCGTCCTGAATTCTGCCCCGTACATTTTGGTAAATATTGTTTAGGACATACCTTTTGCTCTGAATCTATTCACATCAAAACTATCTCGTTGATTTATGTAGGACTAAAGGAGTAACACAAAAATCACAGTGCATTAAACAATTCCGTATTTCCGTATTTTATAAAGAAAATGAAATCATTTCGTCTGAAATCATTTCAGATCAATGTTATCCTTGTGGACGTGACATAACTTCAGACGAAAATGATTAAAACACACCTTGGCTGTCCAAGACTTTGTAGACAGCTTTGAAGATCTGGTCTTCCTCGTCCAGTGATGGAGGAATCTGCGACATGGCTGCTGACGTCACGAACAATGAAGAACACGCTCTGGAGCTGTCTTGCTCTCACGTAAACATGTCACTAAATAGTCTTAGGCCCGGTTGCACCAAGTCCCGATAAGTAAGATAAAGTTCACTTTAGCCTAAAGTGAGCTTTAGCGGTCTAGATGGCTGTGTTTCATTGGCTGTTGCCATGGTTTCAGCCGATAAATCCTACCGCTAACTTAATCGGGACTTGGTGCAACCGGGCCTTACCTACACTGTCTATTGAAATGAAATGACATGAAGAATTTATCATTACTGATTTGATGACTGGAAAAGGCTAACGCGAAATGTATATAATTATTTTATCTGAGATGACAAGATACACAATCTTTCAAGGCAGTTGAACATTTATCACAACATTCATATTACTTTACAGCAAAACATTTATGGAGTCAGCTAAAATTAAATATAACACTTTTCTGCCCTCAAACTTGACGTTATAGTTAGAAAATATTATGACCTCACTACTGTCGAATTTGCCGCACGGTTTTACAGAAATTGGTTATGAAGTAGTGTGAATAGAAGTGGAAAAGAAGTTGAAATGTAGGAACCCTACGCAAGCTGCTGCTATTTATTTGTTTACATAACAATAGAACGGTCAAACATTCCATTCCAATTGACATTAATTGTTTCCGAGTATGCATTTGAATTTGAATGGATACATGTTAGTATGATGAAGACCAAGTAAGCATTCGTGATAAAACAAATTACATAGGTACTGTAGTTATTATTCGACTTTTGTATCAGTAATGGAATAAAATTCAAAAATATAATCAAAACGTATTTGTTAACAAAAACGACATACCATAAAATTTTAAAAATATTGTTTTTTGTGTTTTTCCTTTGATGATGTGATATGATACCCAACAGAAGGTTCGAAGTTTTGGTAATGACGGTATGGAATTGGAACTTGTAATCGTGCCAACACAGGGTGGGGAGGGGGGGGGGGGGGAGGGGAAGGGGGAACGGAGACAAAGGGTCCAAAAGAGTTTTAGTAAACTGTTAAACAGAGGCTTCATCAAGGGCTCAATAAATGAAATTTGACCCAAATTATTTTATATAAAAATTAATACGATCTGCAGTACGATATTGCTCATATTTCACAAATTGTTATAAATTTATGGAAAGTTCTTAATTTGAGAAAATCGTCAGAAGTGTAACAAAATACTAGGAAAACGCTCTGTGTAACGCGTTGATAAGCGAGCCTTCGTATTGCATGCGAATTCATATGCGTCTGCACATTCCTGCTCTAAAGACCTTGGAACTGAGCGTCGAAGTAGCAGTGATAACATATTTGAAATTAACGTCAAGTAGCAGTCAACACACAAAATTTCCGTAAAATGTCAAAAACTTTTGGATTAAACTACAGATTAATCTAAAAAAATTAAAAAAATTAAGATAATGTTGGTCGCAATGACTATGCAAAGTTTTAAGTTGATCGCCAAACGGCACTATCTTTAATTTTCAAAAAATCACCGGATCTCGTTTAAAAATATAAGATCATAAGCCAACTGTAGTGGACCCTCCCTCCCCCTGCTGCGGAAGGTCTGAAAGTGGTTTTTGGTACCTCAAGGTTATTTTATGTTTTTCTTAGCTGAAGAGACTTGGCTGCCTCTTTTACATGGAGTGCTTTTTTGGGTTATCATTACTCGCATTGTCAACTTGTAAAAGGTGAACAGCTGAACTTGTAAAACGAAAAAAAAACGTTGGTTAACGATCACAATCATTTTGGAATATCTAGACAACATTACAAATTATCTAGTTAGCAACTTAGCTGCCTTTAAAAATTTAGAAATCAGGTCAAGTTTCCAGGTATCTATTTACGTTAGTATCTCCTTGGTTACTGAATAGATAGATAATCTATAATAAAATATAGAATAATAGATATCAGGATCGTCGAACTGATGTGAAATTGAAAATATGGTCTAGCAATGATAAGAAATAGACAAGAATTATTGATAACATTGGAGTGAACAAGCTTGAGAAATGATTACAATTTGAAGCGATACATAAATTATCACAACGAATATATGTGGACAATTCTAACAAAGCACTTAGCAGTCGACGGTGAGTGGACAACCATGAAGAAACTGATCGCCTATGCATGGGGTGAGTCTCTCACTTGCTCTTCAATGAGCGACTCTAGAGTACAAGGAATGATGTCTTTCTTGTCTTTTATACAACGCTATACCATATTATATATAGTTCAAAGCATAAACAATTCTCTTACTTTTTATTTTTAACAAATTTTCCCGAATTACCTTAAGTCTCCCCAAGGCACATTATTTACTCTACTGTCATGCAACTTTGGGAGGTAGTTTTGATACTATTAAGAAATTTTAAGAAATACTTGAAACAAAAAAAAATCATGAAATATGTGAGAAATATTTTTTTTTCTTTAAATATGATTTAAATTTTTTCAATAGTATAACGAGAAAATGGGTATCAAAACTACCTCCCAAAGTTGCATAACAGTGGGGTAAATAATAAGCCTTGAGGAGACTGAGGTGTTTTGGGAAAATTTGACATCAATCCGTCAGTTTCCTTAGCGGTCCCCAGGACTCTTAATTTTACGCTGATAGGCAATTCCCCTAATTACTCCATTGCGTAGCTAAATTCCGGCAATGTGTAAGTATGATTGCAGACTTGTTTTTGTGATTAGTTTCACGGCTTTGTTTTGCTATCTCGTGTGGCAGTGGTCAATAGAATAAGTCAATGGAAAGTGAACGTGACAAAAAGTGCATAGCATGGAGCTCTTCTCCTTCGTTATGGTAACTCTTGGGTTTTTATTTCAAAGGTACGATTAAATATTTGGAAATATTGACTTGGCACCTTTTCTGATATCACTCCTTTGCAGTGATTAAATTTTTTTAAGTAAATAGATTTGGTTGCATCTTTTACACGCAGTGTTTTTCTTTCTGGGAAAACTATAAAATTTGATAAAGTGAAGAGGTGGAAGATGGAACGAAATGAGAGAGGTTATTTGAATGTTGTTTGGGAAAGTCCCAATGAAATTATGAAAGAATTGGAATGAGAAACTTTAGAAAGCAGAAGAAAGATTTCAAGGTTATGCAATATGTTTAAAATGAGAAATGGCAATATTGGATGGACTGAATGTGCTGGAAAGTTAGAAGAAAAACGTCAAGGAAGAACAACCTCAAGTCATATGATAAAATAACTGTTTGTACGAACCGAATGCGGTAGATTTTCATTTTTGGCCAGAACCATTCGTGACTGGAACAACTTGCAAGACATCGACATGACTGACATATCAGTAAAAGAGTTTCGACATGCTGACAACTAAGAACGAGGAGGACGGTGATGAAGGAAGGGAAGACGGCAAGAATTAGAAGGATCTTGAGAGCTGGCTATATTTATATATTAGTTTATTAATTTTTATTGTACTCTTGTTCCATACCACCTTGTGGATACTGCCACTATTTGTAAGATGCGTACAAAATAAATCTCATCTAAAATCTATATTATACCTTAGATACGACATTGCTGGTAAGTTTAAATTCAACCAACGCAAGCAACTTTTGATCATTCAATAATTTTTGGTTCTTCTTAGATTCTTCGGTGTTGTCGATGGGGTATTAAAAAAGAGCATGTATTTTTCATAAGTGTTTTGTCAGTCAATTGTGCTAGACCAGAGGGGTTGGATTGCTCTCTCAGGACGCCCTTCTTGGGAATTAACTTTTGTATAGCTGGATAAATCGTTGATGAACCCATTGAATAGATCCTTCAGGATTCTATCATATAAATGAAACACCTCTTTTGTTCCAGCCGTAGCTATGGTCGCTGGCCAGCAATACGGTTTCCGAGCTCCATATCCTGCCTTGGGACAGAACGTGTTTGGGTTCAATCCACTAGCCTGTCCGATGTCATGCGCTGTCCCGCAGTACCCAGTGTGTGGTCTGAACACAGCCACGGACAGTTTCCGCACGTTCCCGAGTCAGTGTCTGATGCAGCAGGCCAACTGTGCCAACCCAAACCAAGGTGAGGACTACACGATATAACTTCTGAAACGTTTTTACTGTTATATCTTTTAGAGACACAATAATTGCAAATCGTTTTAGACGGCTTAGCACTGATAAAACTTTGTAACTTATATATTATATTTGTATAAATAGAATATGCGATACAGCTGACAGAACAAGAGTTCGTAATTAAACATAGTTTTAAAGTGTTAGATATTCGAATTTTCCTTTGGAATTATTCTGTTGTAGGGACAAAGAGAAAAGAAAAAGTCAAGAATATATTTAGACAAGATTTTTTTGATACCTTCCATCATTTCGATATCGCTACCGCCATGTCAATAATGTTACCCACGAAATCCACGGCACAAATAACTCGCGTAAATGACCGCACATTCGTAGTTCTTGAAATGATTTTATTTATTTGGAATACGTGTGAACAACTCTACCTTACATCTTTCTTTTACAGTATTTGAAATGCAGCATTATGGTGTTTGTCGCACTCGGCCTCTACAATGCCCCGCGCAGACTTACGTCGCTCCTGTTAAATGTACCCCAACTACGTGCCCTCCCCCTCCCACGTGTCCCGCTCCAACTACGTGTCCTTCCCCTCCCACGTGTCCCGCTCCAACTACGTGTCCTCCCCCTCCCACGTGTCCCGCTCCAACTACGTGTCCTCTCCCTCCCACGTGTCCCGCTCCAACTACGTGTCCTTCCCCTCCCACGTGTCCCGCTCCAACTACAGGTCCTCCCCCTCCCACGTGTCCCGCTCCAATTACGTGCCCTACAGCACCTTCAACTACGACCACTACAGCATCTCCAACTACAACTACTGCAACTACGACTACACCAGCTCCAACAACTACCCCAGGTACGGTTCAACTTTTCTTCCAGGTATGCGGTGCAAAGTTAGGACGACAGGTCGGTCACTATAGTTTGCGCTAGCGTTGAGGGAGGTCACTTTTAAATCCGAGTATTTCTTGACACACACAGTCCGTATTTGGCCCATATTTTCATGTTATGTTATAAATATTAAAATTAATATTAATATTGGGACCAATGTAGATCTGACCAAACTACGACGTCATAAAACAAAAGTCAATGTTTGGTCACAACCAAAGAGCTATGTATACACAACAAATTGAACACATGATATTATAAGAATAATGTTGAATTCGTACAGAATTTAACAGTTTTACAATCAACAAATTGCCGTTAATAATAGTATTGCTTTAAGCTATCTACTTGAATATTGTTCAGTCTTAAGGTGCTGCAAGCGCAAGCGATTTTGCTGCTTTTTGTAGACACTTTTTGCGATACGATTGGAGACGAAATGCGTTGACCAAATTATTTAAAATTTTAATCGTGATTAGATAAAAGACAAACTTAGTGTTATCCCTTGGTACATTTTTAATTTTTTGCTTCGTTAATTAATAATAATTAGTGGATTTTGGGTGAAAAATTAGCTATTTTCTCGTCTCCCTGGGCGCCATAAAAAATTAAATTTCAAAAATGTGCCAAGGGATAACCCTAAGTTTGTCTTTCATCTAATCATGATTAAAATTTGAGATCAATTTGTTTACGGGTTTGGTCTCCAATCGTATCGCAAATTTCATAGTTTTGCGCGGTTTTGTTGATTAACCGGCGCCTAATTAACGATGCAATAAGCAAGAATTAAAAAGGGCTACTAATATACAATCAGACTGATCATGTGAACATCCTGTAAAAGTTACAATCACTTATGAAACAATTTTTATCTCTCAATTTTCTAAAACGGCCGAGCGCTAGTATCACCTTAATTAACTTCTCATAAGAGAGGAAGGGCCTTTTTAAGTTGACGAAACTATCCAGTGACATACGCCATTAAAAAGAAAAACGCTTTGGCAACATACCTGGCAAAATATAATTTGTTTCGTTGTAGCATCTGTAATAATTGTCCAGCAAATCATTAAACATGATTTACATGATTTAAATATATTGATTGTACTATTTCAAGTGATAAATTAAACTAGATTAAACACGTGTGAGCTATATCTTTGATCTTTCTGAATTTCATTTGTTTGAATGAAAAATTGTTTTTTCTAAGAACCCTCCCAGTGAACACAGGTCGTCCCAGGGACAGACTATTTTTAGGATATCCTAGCCTAAAGTAGGACATCCTACTAGGATGTCCTGGGTACCTCCCTGGGATATCCTAATAAAGGAAGAAGATCCTTTTTTAGGAACATTCTTCCTAAATTAGGCAATTGCCTTTTTTAGGAAGAATTGTCCTAAAAATGGCTGCTACTGAAATCCTATTTTAGGACAATTCTTCCTAAATTAGGCAATTGCCTTTTTTAGGAAGAATTGTCCTAAAAATGGCTGCTATTGAAATATTTTTAAAAGTTTCTACAACTGTCAACAGAGTACTCTGCCCTTCGACTTCACAATATAGATGTTTAATTTCAGCATATCTCTTTATCGTTTGTTTTTAAGTAAGTTATATTATTTCCAAAATCTGCCAAGTATTATAAGATATTATAACAAAAAGAGACACGTCCTATTGGATGATAGGAAAAATGTGTATTTCTTTTATTTTGTACTGGAACCTAAGTTGTCACCTTGGAGTCGGAGCCATATTTTTTGGATGCAAACATTGATAACTGAATTAATGAATATGAATAATGCGATTCGTGCGAATTGGTGTCTGTGCAAATAGAACCTGTCTATTAAATATGGCAATTGCTTGCATCCCATCAGGGGAAAATTATCTTCCATAGGAAATACCATTCTATTATAATAATAATGAAAAATTATATATTAAATTTGTCATTTTCATCCTAATTTAGGAAAAGCATCTACCTAAATAAGAAAATGACGTCCTAAAGTAGGACAATGTATATCTTAAATTAGGCAGTTTCATCTTAATTTAGGAAAAGTATCGACCTAAATTAGGAAATGACGTCCTAAACTAGGACAATGGATATCCTAAATTAGGCAGTGTCGTCCTTTTTTAGGAAGGTCCGCCTAATTTAGGACGTACCTGGGATCGAAAAACTTGTGTAATTAGGACACTCTGGGGACACTCTGGGGATCATTTAAGGCCGAGTTTAGGACGGACTGGGGATGTCCTACCCAAGTAAGTAGTCTGTCCTGGGGACGTCCCAGGTACGTCCTAGTGTTCACTGGGCTGGAGTTACTTTTGTCTTTCATAAGGCAACGCCCACCTACATTGGTCAATTGAGATTACAAAGGAGCGAACTTGATAGAAAAGTTCGTGTTAAAATAAACGTTTGACGTTCACTTTCTAAAAGTTCCTGCAATTGTTTTGAACGAGGAGTCAAGAAAATGTGTCTGACGCCTCGTTTAGAAGGCCGTGATAAAAACAATTGCAATCTGTCAAGTAGTTCTTTTGGTGAATTAACATCCGTTCTCGAAAGAATTTGAATGAATGTGTGCTGTAATGAAATATGCCGATTTTATTGATTGTTGACACTGAGGTATTTATAATTTCTGTTATTTCGCGATGTAGTAGTAACTTTTAACTGAACTCGCTATACGATTAACATAAGTGACTTGCCCGCACGCGTACTGAAGTCACTCACCGGGAAGATGTTAATTGTTTACGCTAGGTGGCGTATTGCAAATTGTAGTGTCGAATGCCGGGACTCACAAGTATAAGAATAGATTAGTCTAATAGTGCAGTGATAGAACCACGAAAATTTGTGTACTTACTAATTCGGCCAATGAGAAATCCAAAAATGTGTGGCCCCAAGCTGAATTCCTGCAACTTTTGGAGTAATTAATAAATAAAGTCATACTTTTTAGTAAAATTGTCAAATTACATGCTGTTTTCAAGTAATTCAAACACATAATATAAGTACCTCGATTCAATCAGGCCTTCTAGATTTTGAATGAAGAACCAAATTAAGGATGTGGAGACTGATTTTAATTTCTGAAATATTTAATTGAAGTATGAATTAATCAAATTTTTATGAAACAATTGACTGTTTATATTTTAAAAAACAATTTTATATAATATTCAATTTTAAAATTTCCAAAAAGTCGCCAATTTCTTTTGTCATTTGACATTTAGTTGTTTAATTTAATTAGTTATTTACTCCGAAAGTTGCAAGAATTCAGCTTGGGGCCATACATTTTTGAATTTCTCATGGTCGAATTAGTAAGTACTCAAATTTTCATGTTTCTATCTAGTCGGGCGTTAGCTCGACGCTGCCAAGCACCGCTCTATCTTACAACGTGCGAGCTACTACCAGAGACTTATACAGCAACGGCTTAAGTGGTCAAAACGAGGTATCGGCAGGCATACATGCAGTGAGAAATGAAAGTTGAAAACCATGGTTATCGGGTATATTTAGCCACCTGACAACACCTAACCAAAAATCAAAGTGCTGCGATCATCCCTTCGGGGTGAATTTTGGGCCACAAACATGCAAGGATTGACTTTGGGGCTGGCTGGCTGGCTGGCTGGCTGGCTGGCTGGCTGGCTAGCTAGCTCGGCACGTCGTTTTGCTTGCCCTTTTCTACAGATTGCACGGTTTGGTCTAGAGAGTTGAAATTTGGTAGACACATAGAGTCCCCCTTCTCACGCGTACTTCTGAAAGAAAATCTGAAATATTTTGACCGGAAGTGAATTTATCCCATTTTAAATTTTAATTTTTTTCAAAAGTCAAACGGGTCCATCGACAGTTTTGAAATTTGGCAACATTAAAGACAATGTATTGCTAGACACTCCACTTCAAGAAAAAACAAAATTTTCAAACCGGAAGTGGAAAAATTATCAATATTAAGCGTTCCGCTCTTCCCCTTCATCTACCAACACAGCAGCTTCGCTGTCAACTCCACATATCCTGTCGGCCTGAATAGCTGAATTATCGGAGGCAGCTGGCTTGTGTTCCTGCATAACGGGTTCGATTCCCGATCCTAGAAAAACTTTTTTTTCACATCATCCTTTTTTAATTTGTGTAAGCGATGATGCCTTCCAGTATATATATTCAAATGAGAGGTCGAGGGATGCTGTGTAGATCATCAATAACCCGAAACATCGCCATCGCGGCACGCCGATTGCCATCGCGATCACAGATAGTATCAGGTTCGTAGGTAATGCTGCAGGTATGACGAGCGACATTGCGTCTTGTTGAAATCTTCGCCCATTTGCTAGTTTAGTGGTTACGAACGGCATACAGTATCGCCGTCCTGTTGGCGCAATAGACAGTGCATTGGCTTACGGCGGTAGGGGTCGCCGGTTCGATACCGGCCGGGGTCGTACTTTTTTATTTGCAATTTTTACAAGTTTTAATTCTGCCTAACCTAAGAGTTATTTTTTTAAGTCGCACAGTTTTAATTTTCGCCAGTTCGACTTTGTCTATACCCATAGAGAGTTTTATTCCTTAGGCTGCCCAGTAAAACTTATGCGCGCGCCCTACGCCGCCTGGAGTACCTTCTGTCTCTAGCCGCTCGTAGAATTCTAGGTGAACTTCATAATTTTGTCACATTGAAAGATGCAAACCTCAAATATACCTCAATATGACGACAGAATATGACGTAGTATCAACCATTTGAGAAAACTCGTTTGGATAGTTATTATGGATATCCAAGTATTGAGACAACAAACGAATAACAGACATCGATTCCGTTTCATAATGAAATCTTTAGTTCTACTACTTCACGTACACTCAGCCAAACATAAAGTGATCGTGATGAAAAGTTAGAGTATCATCTCTTGTCTATTAATTTTCCGATTGCCTGTACAAACCGGTCAGACCTCTCACTCTAGCTGCTATCTCTCTCTGTGCTCGAGTAATAACAAGGGATGGGGGAGATATTGACGTCAAATAGAAACAGGTAATTTCTCAATCGCATCAGCCTAAGCATGTCGAATCTTCATTCGAATATTGCTCCTGGCTAACCCGATCGTGGTCTACCTAGATTTCGGCTCACATTTTCTCAATAAGTGCAATCTATATTATGTTTCAGATTCATAATTTTAAAAATATTTATTATGATGTTTTGCTTTTGCTAATTTATAATTTCATTTGCAAACAATCCGGTGTATGTGCAGTTTATCAATTCATAGCACAAAGAATACGTCTGTCTATATCAGTGGCACTCAACCTGCGGCCCGTGGAACTAATTTTTGTGGCCCCCCAGTTGATGTTTCCAATACCTACTCGTACTTATTCACACAATCAAAATCAACTGTGCAAATAATATAAAAAAATAACAAATAACAAAATGTTTCATTGAACACATTATTTGAAAAATGTGAAATGTTTTATTATTTTATATGATTTGGTTTTTTAAAGTTTAGTTTTGTCCTGAAGAAGGTCCAAACATATTGATCGAAACTGTTAACATTACATAGAAATAAACTAACAGGATGAAATATCCATATGAAGAAGATTTTAACAATTTCTTGTTTGCACTTGAGAGGAATTTTGAGAGTTGTCATGTAAGGATCCCCGCAACAGGCTGTAAATGCGACGAAAACTTCTTAAATGTAACTTCATACTTGTTAAAACGAAAATGAAGCCATTTACCAATTCCGAAAATTGTGAAATAGTGTATTGTTTTGGCGTGTGATACTTTGTTCAATTCGTTCCCTAATAAACAAAATACACTGAATTAACCAGACACATAAGAAGGGGTTGGGGGATGGGGGATTATCCCCCCAACCCGAGCAGACTGACCCCCCATTGACCATACAAAAATAAGTGCATCCCAGAACCACTTATAAATAGCTTAAATTCTAAAAAAAACGACTTGCGAGGCAACAATTGGAGGGTAGTTTGATTCAGTTCGGGCATTTTAGAGCACCAGAAATTGAATCACTTTTAAATTGTAAAATTTTTAAATGACGCCCTGCGGGGCTAAAATTTACATGCTTCGCTCCTTAGACCCCCCTTCCGGGTGTCGAAATACCCCCCTCCCCCCCCCCTCTCAAGATAAAAGTAGTTCCTACGCGCATGGATGAACCGACCTGAACACGTGAGCATTATTGTACTTTTTTTTAAAAAATGCGGGCCGCCAACAAAAGCAAATTCGTATTATTAGCCCGCAAGTCAAAAAGGTTGAGTACCACTGGTCTATATAAATGATTGGGTTTACATCCTACATTGACTTTAAATTAATTTGACGAGAAAAACTAAATTTCAAAATAACACTCACATTATAGTTTTTCTTTTGTCTATACAAAAAAAAATTACCTATTGCCAATATTATGACAGTTACGCCTTTTCATTGGAATTAATTTCAAAACCGACTTTAATATTACTTTACTCATAACTCAAAATATAACAATTTTCATTAATAAATATCAATTTGAATTTACGTAAATATCTTTGAGGGACTTTAACACTATGTTGAAAATCAGTGTGATGTAATATTTATCAAACAACAATGATGTTGCTATAGCAACAATAAAATTATGACAGAACATGACATTAATGTCTTTGTCCCGCCATAATGTTCACTGACATTAAATTTCATATTTATGAAGGACATTATTTTCTATTGAAGATCCTGACAAAATTCATCTTGTTGTTTTGAATAATTATAATCCAACTTATTTTAAAATTGATGGATATTCCCTAACAATTTTTTGTATGGATACCTACTGTAGGGGATGCAGTTAAATAAATGGCAGCATTTAGCTTGCATTTTAAGCGCCAAGCCTAATTTATGCATCAAGTTGAATTTTACTGGAGCAAGTTGGCTCAGGCAGTAACGCCCTAAGCTTGTTTCCCGGAAGTCCTGACTTCGATTCCCGCGACCGACCTACTTGACTGAGGTGCGTCGTGGTGTTCCTCAGTCGAGAGTCAATGCTATGATTTTCACTAATAACTAGGAAAACGCCCAGCGTAACGCGTTGATGATCGAGCACCGAAACGGGCAACACCTCGAAGTCGAACTGAAACTCCCTTTACAGAAAATATAAGACAGATTATGAAAAGCATTAACACGAACGACAAATGAACGTTATCCATTATTCAGATTGTTATGAAGGGATGTGCGTTGTTAAAATATCCTATCGAACCGGGGCACGAGCCCGGGACCTCTCACTTGCCGGGCGAGAGCTCTACCAATTGAGCTACCCGGTCGGACAGACGGACATTAGACACAACGCACTGATGAGGGTTAGAGATCTCCGAGGAGAATGGAATGAAGGTAGAGAATGCTCACTACGAACTGTCATATCACCGGTGACGATGCTGTCACCATGTCTCATTGCACTTGCGTGCGCAACCCTCTTACACTCGACTTTAACGAGTTGCTTGAGTCTGAATGACTCCATGGAAATGCATTTCCACTTTAAACGATAAACACTCTGGAGTCTGGAGGTATTTAAGATGAAACTAATGCAAATCTTTTAGAAATCATCAAGTCCTCAATCAGGATAGTAATTAATGTGTTGTGAATAAATTGGCCTAATCCGTTATTCCGTTTGACCTGAAATAGATCAAGAACAACAAACAGACAAAAAATCAGAGATTCGAGCTATAAGTTTCAGATAAAGACGCTTGCTTTATTCGCTTGATAAGCCACGAGCGCCTCCTTCCCACCTTCCACCGGTAACCTTTTTATCATCCATCAAGTGGACACTAACTGCAACACCCCCGGTGTAAAGAAACTACCGCTCTCCAAGAACAATTAGTTGAGATGCATTAGAACGGTAATAATATCAGAAAATGTTACCGCATTCAATTACTCACAATATTTCTTCACTAAAAAAGGTAATTAATAAACGAGCTAAATCTTATGTCCAAAACTAAATTTTCTGCTCTCACTAAATAAATACACATAATGTATCATGCTTTGACTGAATATTAATGACGCACACACGGCAACAAGGCTGGTGAGTTTATTTAACGACGCACACTTAACAAAGATAAGATCATTGTTACATACATTGTTTTATAAAATGCAATGCATGCAGTTTATGGTAACAACGTCACTTTTATATTAAGGGCGCAGACTTTTCAACTAAAATTTTCCTTTGACTCATACTTACGAATACCCTAAATAGTGGGCGTAGATTAATTTTGTCAGGATACTCAATAGCCCAAATTTCCCTCCGTCAATATGAATATTATTTCAGTGCACATTATTGCGGGACAAAGAATTAACGTCATGTGCTGTCCTAGTTTTATTGTTGCCATGGCAACATCATTGTTGGTTGATAAATATAACATCACACTGATTTTCAACATACTGAATAATATTTACGGAATTTCAAATTGATATTTATTAATGAAAATTTACATATTTTTTGTTATGAATAAAGGAATATTAAAGTCAGGTTTGAAATAAATTCAAAAATAAATCGTAACTGTCCTATTGGCAATTTGTAATTTTTTTGTATAGACTAATATTGTATGAATCAATGATAGGGTAACTTTGAAATTTACGTTTTCTCATAAAATTAATTTAAAGAGCCTATGTAATTTTAGCCCAATCCATTATATAGACGTAGGTATACTTTGTTCCATTGATTAACTGCACTTAGATCGGATTGTTTGCAAATGAAATTATACATTAGGAAAAGCATAAGATCATATTATACACTTTTAAAATTATGAATCTGAAACATAATATAGATTGAACTTATTGAGAAAATTTGAGCCAAAATCTCGGTAGACCACGATCGGGTTAGCCTGATGAGCAAGATTCGAATAAAGCTTCGACCTTCTAGGCTGATGTGATAGATAAATTACCTGTTTCTATTTGACGTCAATATCTCCCCCATCCCTTGTTTTACTCGAGCACCGAGAGAGATAACAACTAGAGTGAGAGGTCTGACCGGTTTGTACAGGCAATCGGAAAATTAATAGACAAGAGATGCTTCCCTACCTTTTCATCACGATCATTTTATGTTTGGTTGAGTGTACCTATGAATATTATAATGTCTAAATTTATTTCGGTTTCGAGAGTATGGAAACTTCGTTTTGTGTAGAATAAAGAATAATAGGTTAACTACGCACAATGAACAATAGTATTGTATTCTGACGCCAATCGATTGCCTCACGCGGAATCTTCCGTCTGTGAGCTTACAAACAACGTCAACAATATGTAATGGCATTTTTAAAAGAATACCTACCTAAATGCACGAAATAATTCATTCTGTCTAAAATATCGAAACGCAAACAATAAATCAATTAGATGTATCAACAATATGCCATCATCATCAGGAATAAGGACCGGTAGACTAATTGATTGTATGATCTATGCGTAATAAACACATAAACACCCCCCCCCCTCACACACACACCATAATCAATAAACAAATAATAAAAGGTCAATTAATATCGTGAATCCATTGCTTGGAAAATACACAAAGCACATTCAGATCTAGAGATAAACATTCAGTGGCTGGTGGATAAGGGGTGGGGGTTGTGTTGTGATTATCAGAGGTTTGGTTTCCTATGTTGTCTTGACACAAAAGAAATACAAATGTACGTAGATGACACTTGTTTTAGAATGTAACATAATAGATTCTGCTGCAGTAGGAGGCTGTCTTCTAGCACAGTTGTATTTTCAAATAACTTATTTTCACACTATTTATTGTAAAATTGTATACTTCAAGATAATGAGTAAGCACACAACCCGTTCGAAGAAGACTTCCCCAGGGTAAAATTAGTATTCGTAAAGGACTTTTCTTTAAAGCTATTTCATTCAAAATAAATTTAGAAAAATCTTATTCATAAATTACATTCATAACTATATCTAGTCGGGCGTTAGCTCGACGCTGCCAAGCACCGCTCTAATACAACGTGCGAGCTACTACCAGAGACTTATACCGCAACGGCTTAAGTGGTCGAAACGAGGTGTCGACAGGCATACATGCAGTGAGAAATGAAAGTTGAAAATCATGGTTATCGGGTATATTTAGCCACCTGACAACACCTAACCAAATATCAAAGTGCTGCGTTCATCCCTTCGGGGTGAATTTTGGGCCTCAAACATGCAGGGATTGACTTTCATGGTGGCTGGCTGGCTGGCTGGCTGGCTGGCTGGCTAGGCACGTCGTTTTGCTTGCCCTTTTCTACAGATTGCACGGTTTGGTCTAGAGAGTTGAAATTTGGTAGACACATAGAGTCCCCCTTCTCACGCGTACTTCTGAAAGAAAATCTGAAATATTTTGACCGGAAGTGAATTTATCCCATTTTAAATTTTAATTTTTTTCAAAAGTCAAACGGGTCCATCGACAGTTTTGAAATTTGGCAACATTAAAGACAATGTATTGCTAGACACTCCACTTCAAGAAAAAACAAAAATTTCAAACCGGAAGTGGAAAATTTATCAATATTAAGCGTTCCGCTCTTCCCCTTCATCTACTAGCTTACTGCATGTTGAAATCTTCGCCCATTTGCTTGTTATAGAAATCGGCAGCAGACTGCGTCTCGATAGATATTTGTCGACTAATTGTGCTGTTCATAGAAGAATTCATTATGCACTTCATAATTTTGTCACATTGAAAGATTCAAACCTCAAAAATAGGTACCTCAATATGACGACAGAATATGACGTAGTATCAACCATTTGAGAAAACTAGTTTGGATAGTATTTATGGATATTCAAGTATTGGGACAATAATACAAACGAATAACAGACATCGATTCCGTTCCATAATGACATCTTTATTTCTACTACTTCACGTATGAATATTATAATATCTAAGTTTATTTCAGTTTCGAGAGTAAGGAAACTTCGTTTTGTGTAGAATAAAGAATAATAGATTAACTACGCACAATGAACAATAGTATTCTGACGCCAATCGAATGCCTTGTGCGAAAGGTGTTTACAAACAATGTCAATTATGCAATGGCATTTTTAAAAGAATACCTAATGCACGAAATAATTCATACTGTCTAAAATATCAAAACAAACAATAAATCAATTAGATGCATCAACAATATGCCATCACTATCAGGAATAAAGACCGGTAGACTAATTGATTGTATGATCTATGCGTAATAAACACATACACCCCCTCCCCCCCCCCCCCCACACACACACCATAATCAATAAACAACAACAATAAAAGGTCATTTAATATCGTGAATCGTCATTGCTTGGAGAATAAACAACCCATAAAAAACACTCCGTGTAAAAATACCAGCCAAGTCTCTTCAATTAAAAAAAAATAGAAGAAATCTAAAAATTCAGCACTGAAAAGTAGTGATATCAAAAAATTGGCCAAGTCAAAACTTTTCAAAAAATACTTGGCGCATCGTTCATATAAATAGTATAGAAGTAGGCAGGAAATGAAATGTACTCATCTACACATGTCCTAAAAAAACGATGCGCCAAGTATTTTTTGAAAAGTTTTGACTTGGCCAATTTTTTGATATCACTACTTTTCAGTGCTGAATTTTTAGATTTCTTCTATTTTTTTTTAATTGAAGAGACTTGGCAGGTATTTTTACACGGAGTGTTTTTTATGGGGATATCACTCCTTTTTTCAGTTTATTATTACAACTTGTAACATATTGTGGCACCAAAGATTATAAATTTTAAAAAATAAGATTTTGTGATTTGGTTGCTAAGAAAAGTTGTGCTTGTTACTGTGTTAATGCTATAAATAATATGTTACAAAGTATAGCAAAAGTTTCGTTCCAATCGGTCCAGCCGTTCTCGAGTTACGGCATCACTTCCGGTTTTCAAAATGGCGGTTGACATCACTGCCACCTAAAATTTGTATCTATTAATGTTATGTAACATTATAAGCCTTCTGAATATGCAGTTATTGATATAAGAGATGATTTTAGTCAGATTTGTCATTTTTATGACGTCATTTCCGGTTTAGGTTATAGAACATTTCTTCTTTTACTATTGGTATTCCTTATAGATGACCTTCTAAATCGAATGGCGCTAATTTCGTTCTAATCGGTCCAGCCGTTTTTGATATATGACGTCACTTCCGGTTTAAAAATGGCGGCACAAAAAATGTATAAGAACAAAGGTATCATTAGACGCCAAAAGTGCACATGTGGTAAAATTTTTATATCGATCGGTTCAGCCGTTTAGGCTGTGGCAGTGATAGCAACGTTTCCTGATATCTGAATCATCATCATCAGATAGCTTTTAAAAGGGGTGTAATTTCACTGTTTTCACGGCCCTCTAGCACCCAAACGGCATAACGTATTGTTCCCAAATTTGGTATATGTTGTCAGGTGGGCCATAGCTCGAAATTAGGTTATTTCGCAACAATGTGAGATTTCCCAATTTTGAGATCCAGTAGGCCGAAAATGCCATGTTGTTGCTTACAGTAAAAGTGTTTGGTCTGCTCCTCAGTTTATTAGGCATTTACGGTATGTTGAGTGAGTGTGAGTGTATAGTACGACTTGGCTGGGTGGAGCGACCGCTCCACTAGATTCACATTCAGATCTATTCAGTGGCTGGTGGATTAGGGGTGGGGGTTGTGTTGTGAGCGTATCAGAGGTTTGGTTTCCTATGTTGTCTTGACACTTTTAAACGAATACAAATGTACGTAGATGACACTTGTTTTGGAATATAACATAATAGATTCTGCTGCAGTAGGAGGCTGTCTTCTAGCACAATTGTATTTTCAAATAACTTATTTTCACACTATTTATTGTAAAATTGTATACTTCAAGACTATGAGTAAGCACACGACTCGTTCGAAGACGTCCCCAGGGTAAAATTAGTAATCGTAAAGGACTTTTATTTAAAGCCATTTCATTCAAAATGAAATAAAAAAATCTTATTCATAAATTACATTCATAACTATATTTGGTACTTTTTAAAAGAATTTGAACATTAGCTTGTATATTACATGACGTGTTGGATAAAGTCATATTTTATTCAATGTTTTTTTCACTTGAGTCTTGACGAGCAACAGTTTTTTTTAAATGTATAGGTACGCACTGAATGGGACCGAGGAGATAAAATACGCTCCGTGTTACCATTTTTTCTCATTGTTATCATATATATATATATATTTTTTTTTTAATCATTTGAGATTTTTTATGTTAATTATCATTTAGTGAGATTTAGACAAAATATGGGTAGGTACATTGATTTTTAATTGATTGTCCCTCGTACATACCGATGTAAGCGGTAGACACCTTAGGGAATTTATAAGCGTGTGATCAAGGATTATGCGTCTGTTCTCCGGCAAAAATAGTGCTTTAGCTTCTCGGGTATCTTGGCAATCAGTCAGGTACAATCAGGTTGACCGTTCTTTGTTGGTTTGTTCGTGTGTTGGTGTGTTTTGTGACTGTTAATGATATACGTCCTACTCCTTCCCAACCAGCACTATAAACACCAGGTGGCTCAGCTAGTTAATCTTAAAGGAACTCTAGGTTGACATCTTCAAAATCAATTTTCACAACAAGGCAATATCAAATGGCCACATCCTTTGCCGTAATTCCTTTAACTTTCAGTAGTGTCTCTCTGCGCATGAACAAAGGAAAAGGCTTCTTGGTATGAACGTTCTTATTTTCTCCTACACCCTTTGACCGATCTCAACCAAATTTGGTGTACTCATTCTATATGAAATAACCCATACCGTATGATACTTGATCCCTTCCAACATCCCCTAATTTAAAAAATCACCCGTAGGTAATAATAGAAAATTATATATGCATATTCTGCATAACCCCACTCGTGATCTTTGGTACGTTTTTAAACTGTTGGCGGAAAAATTTGCGGCATAATCCATGTTATGGAACTATCACTAAACAGCAGTGTTGGATTAGTTCCTCAAAAAAAGGAACTAGTTCCAGTTCAAATAAAGAACTGGTTAGTTACCTACCTGGAAAGTTTCCAGAAACTGGAAAGTTAACTTATGAAATAAGTTCCTTTTAAGTTATATTGCCTTCCAAAACACATCCGGATTTTATTTAAAATGTGCTGTAAACATCTGTAAGCCTTAACGCTTTACCAATAGAGTTTAAATTACACAAAAAAGTGAACTTAGAAGAATTTAAAATTAAGGAAACGCATTTACAATCATCTACCTTTCGTGTACCTTTCAGTTTACCAACTGGCAACTAATATGCGTAGTACGAGATGACGCACAAATTCCGGTCTACACCGGAACAATACACCTACAATTTACGTTATTCACAAGTTGTGAACTTTTAGCAATTTAAAAGTTGAGATAACTCATATTCAACCAAAAGAAATTAACCCTTTCGTTATACTAACTTCGGAAATAATGGAAGAAAAACAGAAATTTTTAGACAAGAAGTGACGTTGTTGGCGTTAACAATGTAATGATAGGTAACACTCAATGATCAATGAAAGCTGCTGTAAACTACCACCTCATGTGACATGTTGTACAAAAACAAAAACTTGTATATAGACTGCCAAGCACCTTTCCCCCTAAAAAGATTCAGATCTAAAATAAGGTCGCAGCAATAATATAATGTTGAAACATTTTCGCACTTAAAATTCGTGAAATCATTTCGCCTAGTTACTGCCGCCAAGCACAACATTATAAAACAAACATTGTACCCAAATTTGAGATTGAAAAAATCTCTATGTGAACCATCATAGTATAAACTTTAAAACAATTATACTCATTTAAAACTAAAAATAGAAAGTATTCAAATTATAAAAACGTAAACAAAATCAATTTAAAAACATTTTTTTTACATAACTTAAAATACAAATTAAAAAAAAGTATTTAAAATTAAATAAAACAAAATAAAAGTAAAAAAAATAAAAATAAAGCTTGGCGCATTGAATTTGCACCGTCATGTTGACTTCTTCCTTCTTTCCTTCATCACCTTCTTCTTCCTCTTTCTTTCGTCGTCTCCCTGGTCGACATTATCTTTTTATGTTGCCCCCTCCTTGACACAATGCGCCAAGCTTTATTTTTATTTTTTTTACTTTTATTTTGTTTTATTTAATTTTAAATAATTTTTTTTAATTTGTATTTGAAGTTATGTAAAAAAATATGTTTTTAAATTGATTTTGTTTACGTTTTTAAAATTTGAATACTTTCTATTTTTAGTTTTAAATGAGTATAATTGTTTTAAAGTTTATACTATGATGGTTCACATAGAGATTTTTTCAATCTCAAATTTGGGTACAATGTTTGGTTTATAATGTTGTGCTTGGCGGCAGTAACTGGGCGAAATGATTTCACGAATTTTAAGTGCGAAAATGTTTCAACAATATATTATTGCTGCGACCTTCTTTTAGATCTCAATCTTTTTAGGGGGAAAGGTGCTTGGCAGTCTATATACAAGTTTTTGTTGTTGTACAATCACTTACTTTCTCCGTCAGCGCCCACCTTTAGGATGGCTCGACTCGGCTGTTTCGCAGACTTTGGCACTCGAGTGCTGCCCCACTACACCGTCAGCAATACCAACACGCCGAAGCAATGCGTCCAGTTCTGCACGAGTAATGGGTACATTTACGCCGGGGTTGAGGACGGGTGAGTAATTGCATTCTACATGTGAAGCGAACCAGGGGGATATTCTATTCCCGATTCTCCTGGAATCCGATTCCATGCAATGTTTATTTTCATATGGCCATGAATCACATTCAAACTGGTTTGGGAGTTTTAAAGTTATAGAATAGGCCAGCTGGACCCGTATTATAACCGACACGAAGTAATTTCATAACAGTGAAATGATTTTGTTCCGAAAATTGTTCATTTTAATTGAGCGAGCGAAGCGAGCGTCTACTTTTGGCTCTTTTACCACGGACCTCTGCTTTTTTAATTTATTTTTTGTTTTTTTTCTGTTGGGTGAGGCTGTACAGGTCAGAGATGAAGTATCGATTTTTATGTTATCCAGTGCCAATTGAATTGAACCTGATTTGCTATGTACCAGGGTGCTTAGATGCTATTTTCAAGTTTCGATGAAAAGCATACTTTTATGTTGATCGAGTGGATCATATTTCAATGTAATATGTATGTATATGTTTTCTGTGTGTTGTGTACACATTTCCGGTTCGAGAATTTTCACGTACCCGTGCTCGCTCTTCAACGCGTTACACTGAACGTTTTCCTAGTTATTCCCACAAATAAGTGATACGTGATGGAGCCACTTCTGACAAGATGGCTACTATCAGGTCCACATATTAATGTGTTTGTTTTTACATTTCGTGTTTCCATAAAGCAGTGAAAAAACAAAATACAAATGAAATTGATATTAAGCTGTAAATTTACTTTCTTGGCCATAACAAACAACTATATCAAATATTTGTATTTATATTTATGCAAATGCGCCCTTGATAGCCGCCATTTACCTAGTACCACAAAATCCACCAGAGGTCAGTTGTGTTCCTTATTTTCTCGAATAGAATTGGGTTTCATGGGCACACTGGGATTTTTTTTATTTCGCTCGGTAGATCAAAGTGAGCTATCTATGGAGCCGTGATAAAATGGATAACAAAGATGCATAACTAATCATGATAATAACGGCAAATGACGGTAACAATGAAAAAAAGAAATATGTTGGAATATGTTCTAGGCCTTGGTGCTTCTGTGGAAACAAGACTCCAATTGTAACTGCTTCAAATTGCAATATTAAGTGTCCGGGAGATGCATCTTCTTATTGCGGCGGAGTCTGGGCTCTGGATGTGTACTTTGTGCCCACAGAACCTCAAGGACAAGGTATGTCCAAGAGCACGTGGCTGAATAGAAGTAATAGCAATTAGATCGTTATCCTCTCTCCTTGGATGATTTGTCACTTGGGAACGAGGAAAACTATGGTGACGTTTCATTTAATTTGAAAATTGGGAAGTAGGTACCTGAACTAGGATGTGGTGCGTTGGATAGACTCTGAGGAATCGATATGAAATTACTGTTCCAAAGAATTATTCTGGTTAATAAAATTTACTTTGACTGTAATTGACAATATTTCGTTAGCATCAAAGTATTCACCATGGTAAACCAATAATTGTTACACAAAAAGAAAAATCACAATTCTGAATTATATCACCCGATGTTTACCCCTTCATGATGTCCCATGTGGTTTAAATGTGATATTTAAGCATGGATATGTCAAGTATTTTCGGGTCGCCGTATTGAGATTTTGCGAGGTGGATGCATCATCGCGGATATGTTCCGAAATGACGACATATTTCGTAAGGTGCTACAAGCGCGAGCGATAATGACGCTTGTTACAGGCACTTTTTTGGATCGATTGGAGACAAAATGGGTTGATGAAATTATTTGAAATTTAAATTATGATTAGATTAAAGACAAACTTAGTGTTATCCTTTGGTACATTTTTAATTTTTTGCTTCGTTAATTAGTAATAATTAGTTGATTTTTGGTGAAAATTGATCAATTTTCTTGTCTGCTGGGTGCCGTATGGAATTACATTTAAAAAATGTGCCAAGCGATAACCCTATAAGTTTGTCTTTTATCTAATCATGATTAAAATTTGAGATCAATTGGGTAACGGGTTTGGTATCCAATCGTATAGGAAATTTCATAGTTTTGAGCGGTTTTGTTGAAAACCCGCGCTTAATTAACAATGCAAGAAGCAAAAATGAAAAAGTGCTACTAATATACAATCAGACTGATCATGTGAACATTCTATCAAAGTTACACCTACTTATGAAAAAAACTCTCTCAATTATCTAAAACGGCCGAGTGCTCAAACTTGAAATTGGAAAACTAATTGGGAATGGACTAGACCGAAACTGAATTTTTTTATACCAACAGGGGGATGAAATTTAGAAGTACAGACCAAATAATAGCCTATGGCTGTTTGTGTCAGTACCAGATATGCTCCCCTCCCTTATCTTCATTTAAGTGGACTAAGGGCTCCAGCCATGGTGCTTAGAATTCGCTCTAATTCATACTTACTTCACAGCAACAACAGCATAAAACCATTATAAGTATCTTACTGTATGCTCCAATTATATGTCCTTAATTGAAGTTCCAATTAAACTATGCCAAAATAATTCATATTCGTAGTGCAACGTTGTCAGATTTATGGTAAATTTCTCACATTATACAATTTTTCTTTCTTATTTGACCAGTGACCCTATATTTTCAAACGGCAGTCTTATTCTAAAAATTATTATCTTTATTTTGAGACAATTTTCAATACTTTGTCATTCTTCTTGCGGTTTTAAGAGCAATTTAAGGGGACCCGGTTGTGAAAAATTTGATTTTTTTTTTACATTTTTTTTTTGGAGTAATTTTACTTTATAAATCCGCAAAAGAAATCAAAATTAAACATTTCCTTCCTATCAAAAAAAATATATCATTACGTAAAATTATAATTTTTTTCTCTCACGGACAACGATATAACTTTTATTTTGGACACATATTTTGTTGATTTTGATTTTATTCAACTCAATTTCAATTCATAAGGTTAATTACATGTAATCAATTTCAATGAGCCGTGTGCAGTGCCTTTTTTTGTCAAGTTTAACCTCTTTTTTATTGCGTGTCATTTTCATTTCAATGAAATACTTTCGGCGCTGTTTTCTCACATGTAGAAAATATAAACTTAAGGTACATTTTTCTCAGGAAGTACAAGTGCTAGGCACCTAATTTTTTTTGTCGAGCTAGCTGATGGTATTATCCTTAAAATAGACCTCAATGGTGCATGTGGTGTAATAATTTGGTTCACAAATAATTCGTAAGTGACAAAAATTTTATTCACAAAAATTTGTGTCAAGTAAATATTTTTTTATTTAAAAACTATGAAAGTGAGAAATAAACTATGAAATAAACAATAGTTGTGCAAAATTTCAGTCAAATATCTTGGATAGTTTTTAAGAAAAATGTACCTAAAGTAGATACAATTTTACATGTTAAACCTTCGCAACCCTGTCCCCTTAAGATCAATATTCTGGGACAATTTCATGTCTCCCTGTGTTATCTTATGGGGGAAAAGTGATCTTCAATCAAGAATATCTAATTAGGTATATCATACGGTAAGGGGAATCATTTTTTGCTAGTTGTATGTAATATGGTTTCATTAATCTTTGTTATGAATTACAACAAATTCTCATTCCTATGACGTAACCCTTTGTTCAATGGATGATTGCTTGTAAAACTGATCGAATCCATGCTCGAAAGACAATCTATTGTTTAGAGGCATTGAACTTCTATTGTTGTAGATGCGTTGGTGCCTGTCTACTTGACCAACAACGACGTGTCTTCTGGTAACCGAGGCTGGACTCCCACTGCCATCTTCATGCCGCTTACAATCAGCCCCTACATCTGCATGGTCGCCTGCATCAATCTTAATACCAGCTTCACTTACTTCGGCTTGGAGGACAAGTAACTAAATCCAATATTCCTTAAAATATTCTTACATTTCAAGTTGTGTCGCGGGGTCACCAAACCACTTACCAATCAACAAGCTCTTCCGCAGTCCTCAAGAGCAATATTCAGGGTGTATACCGTATTTGGATCCAAACGCCCAGTTTCCTTATCCTTTTAACATTGTGACGTAATCACCTGGGCGTGACCTTGAGTCGAATGTAGTCTATTAAATGGAAATACAGGCATCCATGTTGGACCAGAAAGTCCGACCTCTTGAGCTTGAGCATTATGGGTACTGGTTTCAGCTCGTTTGTTGACGCGGCAAGTTTGATTTAACCCGTAAATCATATGGTGACGTCACATGCCCAACTCGTTCCTATACTGGAACTCACCCTGAGTGTGAAGCAGTCATGTCGGGTTTGTTCCTTTGGAAACGTTGATGATCCTGAAAAGGACCATGGCGCGACGATTCGAAAGGCTTCTTACTGCTTTCTTCTTCAGTCGAAGAAGAGTTAGGAAGGAGCTATAGCCATGCTCATCATTGCAACAACATACACGACAACATTGAGTAATATTTCTAGTAGAACGCGCCTTCACGACAAGGATCGGTCCTTACCTCTGATTGGTGCCCCAAGGTTAAAGGAAGAGATGTAATTTTGACACGTTGCCCTACCAACCATAAAGCACCCAAGTGACACAAACCTTGTTTCGAGAAAATTGACAAGACGTGTTTTAATTTCTGTTATGAATTAAAATTAACTTTTAATATTTTTTTAAAGTGCTAGGTGACATGAAATTTTGTGCTTTATCTGAATATGACGAAAAATAGGGCTTTTTCATCCCTTAACCCTTTTTGTTACTTAGGGTGAAATACTGATTCCCTCAGTTTTAATGTATAGATACTTGGTCAAAGAGCATCGACCCGATTTTTCTAGTGTCCGTACTCGTTTAAAAAAACCCATCCCCATAGTAACCCCATGATATTAGTCACGTGGATGCTTTTACCTGTGTACTGACGGCATTTTTCGAAAACGCCCACAACTTCAAACCATGTTTTGACCCATTGAAAGTTGACTTAGGGCTTTCTTAACGAGCACAATAGATAGGAAATGATCTGCTGATTCTAACAACTCCATCTTTTCAAAAAGGTCACTTGGGTGCTATATTGTTGGTAGGGCAGCGTTCCTCTCTAATTGAAGCTTTGTATAGAAACTTTATCTTCACAAGGTTACACGAATAATGTATCTGATACATTGCAAACTTCTGATTGGGGGTTGTATTCTTGTCTCCTCTTATTGCAGCATGTACTGTAACTGTGGCACTGCACCTGAAGCTACTGCTTTGTCCAACGGCTACAACAACGTGTGCGCAGGTGCTCCTGGATACACTTGTGGCGCTCCTGGCGTGCAAACAACCTACATGATTCAACCAGCGTCCCTAACGCAAGTAGGAGGTACTAGAATGTTCTTTTCATCACAGAACAATATTAATTGACGCTGGCTCATTGGCTGTCTCAACAAATAATTTAATATCGAATATCCCAGTCCCATGTTTTAGTAAAATACAAATAAAAAACATATAATAGAATCTATTTGAGCTCAGTGATAAGTTGGATATTACAATATTCGAAATAACAAGTTCAAAAAACATTTTCCTACATTTCAACTATATTTAATATTACATACTCATTTAATGTCCAGTTTACAACTCCAATCCAACAATGCGTTTTCAATTTTATGTCATCAGAGGATAAACACAACTTCAACATGGGAGGTATGGGAAAATAATTACAAATTTGGTTTCTAACTTTTAAAATAGCACACGTTGGTATTGGTTTCAATTTTTCCTTGATAGTATGTTCATATGTCTACCATAGAAAAAGTTTTTGATCAATTCTATCGACACAAAAAATAGATCTTCATTATAGCCTAAAAACATCACGGTTTTCTTTTTCCGCCATAATATAACATGGTGGAGACTACTCAATTTATCTCAGAAACTGGACACGAGAAGTGTTAAATTTTTTCAGGGATTGTTTGTGGCATAATTATCAATAAGTCACCAAAATTTCAAGTAATTCGGAAACATTGCTGTAATTGTGGTAATACACGACCTCATGATGTGTCAAATTAATCCCTATGGTAACATAGTAGAGAGTGACTGATAAATTGGATATAATGCATGTGCAATCATTTAGATCCTACAATTGGCCACTACACTGGCTGTTTTCCCGCCACTGCAGTGAATAGTGCTTGGCCAAGCAGAGTTCAGACAACCATCACTTCAATGACGCCAGCGCTGTGTGCAACTCAATGTTCCACTCACCAGTACTTCGCCATGCAATCTGGGTGAGTGGCAATGTCAAGATCCTATACGGAATTACATAATAAAAAAAAACGCCCTGTGTGGCAATTAAAATTTTATTTTCGAGTCCCAAAATCACAATTTTAAATTGTTAAAATTCTAAAGAAAACGACCTGCGGGGCAACAATTGGAAGGTTATTTGACTCAATTTGTTCATTTTAGAGCCCCAAATCACTTTTAAATCGTTGAAATTCTAAAAAAATACACCCTGCGTAGGTGTCGTCAAAATATGTTGAGTAATCAGTAATTAAATTTATTATTTTCGGTGAATTATATTATATTATATTAGATTTCCTTTATTGCGGATCCCAATACCCATTATTATTTAATTCATTTATTTTTTATTTTTATGAAATTGGTTCCTTCGCCAAAAAAGGTTGTCGAACCCTGCTATAAAAGTACCTACAGTAAGTGGTAACAAGTTAAAAATACATAATTTTTAAATGACCAATGTAAGATCTCCTCCCCCCACTACGTCATAAAAGAAAAGTCAATGTTTGGTCACTGACAGCTAACACCTGTCAGTTTACAGAATTTAGCAGTTTTACAATCTACAAATTGGCATTAATAACAGTAACGCTTTAAACTATCTACTTGAATCTTGTTCAGTCTCAATTAACTTATCATATTAGAGAGGTAGGGTGACGAAACAATCCAGTGACAGAAGCCATTAAAAAGTAAAACGCTTTGCCAACATACCAGGCAAAATATAATTTGTGTTGTTGTACCACTGTAATAATTGACCAGCATATCATCAAACATAATTTATAATATTGATTGTACTATTTCAAGAGGCAATTTAAACTATTAAACACGTGTGAGCTATTTCTTTGATCTTTTTGAATTTCATTTGTCTGAATGAAAAATTGTTATTTTCTAAGAACCCTGGAGTTATCATGGTAATACTTTTGTTTTTCATAAGGCAACGCCCACCTTCATTGGTCAAAGAATTCAAAATCATCATTGTTTCTATAATTCGTCAATAAATGAATATTGATTTGAAAGAAAAATATTCTATTGAATTAGTTAAAATTGAATTAGTTTCGCAACTCCAAGGTTAGGCAACGAATTGCATTTCCATTGTTGCCTAACCTAACATAAACTCATGCTTCTGTTTCTCCACTTCCAGTAACAAGTGTTCGTGTGGAGACAGCCTGCCATCTGGCAACGTCGCCCACAATGTCTGCAACGCCTGGTGCGCAGGCGCGTACGACCGTACTTGCGGCAGTCGTGACGGTCTCAGCGCCACCGTATATTACGGCGCGATCGCACCGGGTGTGGCGCCAAGTCTGCCGGCGCCAGTTCTACCAGCCAAATAATGACATATACTATTGAACTGTGCAATCCCTAGTGTTGGTTTGTTTGTGCGAAATGTAATTATTTATACAGCATTTGGAAATAAAGGGATTTCATGTTTGACAGGTGTCAGGGACGGCGCCAGGGGTGGGCGCGGGTGGGCGCGCGCCCACCCAAAAAAGTCTCCTGCCCACCCTCTGCCCACCCAAAAATTATTAGGGTATAATTATAAATAAATATTTTAATTTTTAATAATAAGAGTAAATTATTAAATAGTATGGTACATTTTACAATTGCGTTGCATGAAACTGCTCATGCTCCGTGCTTTGCTTACTCAGATAGAATCTAGTGTTCTTAGGTTTCTTGTTTGTGTTTCTAGCTGAGGTTTCATTTTCATTCAGACGTGCATAAACTGGCTAGAGAGGGTATTTATGTACGCAATGATGTCAGCAACTGCAAGACTATGCTCTGTCAGCATGCTTGTGAGGAGTATTGGTGAAGCCCAGTCAGTTGTGATAAAAATGTCCAAGAAGAGAGTTCTTTCAGCTCATAGCGTTGGCATTCCAAGTTACTTCAAACGTAAAGCTGGTGCTAATACAATTGACGTTGATAATGAAAGTGATAACAATCCGTGTGGTGCTAGTGACGCTGGCACTGATTCGATCGGTAACGACGAAATAGTATTTATCGAGAGTGATCAAGAGTTTGACAGTGACAATGACGGGTCAGGTGGAAGTGATAATGAAGACTATGGAACGTGGATTGAGAAACGACGTGCATCTTCTGGGCAACAATTAGTTTCAGTGCAAGAAGCACCTATAATTTCTACGTCTCAAGATTCGCAAGCTCTTCCTGGACCATGTGATCTGTCGCAATCCAAGCTGGCTGGCCCCACTCAACCGAAACTCCCACATTTCCCTACTACGAAGTTCGGTAAAGATTGGCGAAGTTTTAAATCGGTGTGGTACACGAGATTTCCCTGGTTGGAATATAGTGTAAGTTCAAATGCATCGTATTGTTTTCCGTGCCGTCACTTTTCATTGGACACTTCAATGCTTGCATTTAAATCGGAAGGATTTGTGAATTGGAAAAGAGCTTTAGAAAATGACTCGGGATTTAAAAAACATGAACGTAGCCAAAACCATTTATTATGCCAAACAAGCCTAATAAACTTCAAACAAGCAACATCGGAAGGTGGAAAATCAGTGGCTGCCCAAATTAGCGATGGCTATGCCGAGTTTGTGAAGGAAAATGTGGAGTACATGAAAGTGGTGATTGACTGCCTCCTACACACTGCCGTGCAAGGTAAAGCACAAAGAGGCAATGATGAAAGTACATCGAGTGACAACAGGGGTGACTTTCTAGAGACTTCGTCACTTTTGGCGAAACACAGCGTGGTGGTTAGGAAAAAAATTGAAGACAGACCTCAAAACGCAAAATACACTCACCACTCGATTCAGAATGAAATATTTCATTTTTTGTCAAGTATGGTAATTGAAAGAATTGGCAGCAAAGTGCGTGAAGCACAATACTTTGCAATCATGGCAGATGAAAGTAAGGACATTTCAAAGACAGAACAATTATCAATTGTGATTCGTTACTACCTCCGAGGTGCGGTTTACGAGCGTTTTCTTGGCTATCAGAGTGCAAGTTCACTCAATGCTCGTTTACTTCTCGCATACATTAAGAATGCATTGATAAGAAGCTCAATTGACGTGAAGAACTGCGTAGCACAAACGTACGACGGAGCAAGCGTTATGAGTGGCCGTGTCAACTCATAAGAAAGGACTTTCTGAACATTGAAAAAATGACAAAGTTGGCGAATCACTACGCGTGTGATATGGACTCAATGTCAGCCGAAGTAAAGCTCATCCCTAAAATTGTAAAGAAATATGAGGCCGATAATAATATCGAAATAAAATCTCTTTTAGACCTTGTTAAACTGCTCGAGAAATACCGCGATGCTTTCAGTGAGACCTATAAACTGATCGTGATTGGAATTACTATCCCCGCATCAAGTGCTTCCTGTGAACGAACCTTCTCCTGCATGCGGCGGCTTAAAAACTATATGAGAAATAGAATGAGTGATGGCAGTCTCTCGGACTTAGCTATTCTTCACGTTGAAAAACAAATATCCAAAAGCATTGATTTGGAAGAAGTTGTAAAGAGATTCGACGCTGCGCACCAGAATCGCAGAATTACCCTTCATTAAGGTAAGCACATGTGTTGATACCGATATATAGCAGAAAATGTGTTTGCCCACCCAAAATTATTGCCCGCCGCCCTCTGCCCACCCAAGCAAAAATTCCTGGCGCCGTCCCTGACAGGTGTCTTGAACCACAAATGGTGCTATTTTACAGTAATAAGTATACCAATATTAAGTGTAAATCGTTGAGAAATATCAATTAAGCGCAGCGCAGCAAGCGTCACCACGGTACTCTTATGGCACTTTCTCTGTGATTTTATTTTATTATTTTTTTTTTTTTTTTTTTTTTGCCTGCACAGCCCAGGTCAAATCGAATAACCAATCGATCTGAAATTTTGCACACACAATAAGCTGTTTCAGGGATCGTTTTGAACGGGATCCTGTGATTACTATGGGGTGAGCTATATACTGCAACCCAAGGTATTTCAAATACCTTGACTGCAACCTTCTTTCAGGGGTCCTATTTTTACGCTGATAATATAGGCAATTGCTTAGAGGAATTCCCCTAATTCCTCTAAGGTTATTGCGTAGCCACAATTCCAGCAATGAGTTTATGATGTGATAGCAGTCACGTTTTGTGATTAGATTCATGGCTTTGTTTTACCTTATCTTGCGTGGAAGTGTAAATATAATACGTTCAGTTGGAAAGTTAACTTGACAAGAAAGTGCATAGCATGGAGCTTCTTCTTCTTCTTAATGGTAATTCTTGGGTTTAACATCACTTTGTAAGGAACACACACCTAGAGATACAGATGTGAAATGAAACAATATTAGTGCTTTTAAAAATGTATACATGTTTATTGAGCGAGCGTAGCGAGAGTCACTATACGATACTCTTATGGCACTGTCTCTGCGCGTTTATTTGTGTTTTTGTGTTCTGTGTCTAGGTCAAACCGTGCAACCAATCGATCTGAAATTTTGCACACTTACCAATACCATCTAAGTTGTCTCTAGGATCGTTTTTGAACCGGATCCTGTGATTGGTCGATAAATTAAAATGGCCCTTAACTCACACCCTTTGACCGTTCAAACCGAAATGTTTCGCAGTTTTTGAGGCCGTCTTATAGTTTTAGAGTTATAAATTTCTGTTCCGTTGAAATCCGTTGATTGGTTAAAGTTAAAATATGTTTAGTTATTTTTGAAATTTAATCTGGAGCCATTTTACGGATCAACTTAAAACTTTGCATGGTCATTGTGTGGGACCAACATTTTAGGTATTCTTGCTCAGTGGCGGCGCTACGGGGGGGCACGGGGGGGACACTGCCCCCCCAAAAACTTGGCTTGCCCCCCCGGTTGCCCCCCCACTTGACGACTCCCATATATATGCACAATTTACCTGGCAAAAAATAATATAAAATCATAAATAAACTTGCAATTACAGTAATTATCCAGATTAAACCTAAAAAGCATAAAGTTATAGTACCATGGACGACAATTTTACTTTTCCCAACACCTCTTGTTTTAGAATAGAAACGTGAATATTTTGCGCGTGCGGCATTCTCGCCTTTCTACTGTTTTCCTGAGTAAGCATTTCTATGATTCTTTCTTATATCGTGATAAAACCTGCACAACGATAATTTGTATATATATTGAACTCAAGGGCGTATTCAGGGGGGGCGCCGCAGCCCCCCCACCCCGAAATCAGGGTTTATCTAAAAATATATGCACATTTAAAATAATGTGTGAA
The DNA here is from genome assembly GCA_934045905.1 of Leuctra nigra. Lineage (NCBI taxonomy): Eukaryota > Metazoa > Arthropoda > Insecta > Plecoptera > Leuctridae > Leuctra > Leuctra nigra. The sequence continues at coordinate 30,284,481 of OW203765.1, read as the reverse complement.
AAAATAACTTAATAAAATAGACAGATCATGTCAAAAACGTTCCAAAATGGCTAGAATTGAATTAAAATTCCAAAAAATTTCCGGGTCTCATCGCCCCGGACTTACATGTCTTAGAGAATTGAAGATATTTAACTATTCTTAAACCTCTTAGACCAATTTTTGAATATTTTGTAATTTATAATTCCCCAATACACTTCGATTCAAAATTGCACCTAAACGAATGACCTTGATCCAAAATTTTCTCGGGGGCTGCGCCCCCGAACCCCCGTGTTCCACTGTGGTTTTTCAAAATATTAGTAATGTCCCCCCCCCCGAAATTTCATCCTGGATACGCCCTTGAGTGAAATTGTATTTCGTGGTTTTGCTGAACCCTACGGTGAGGGGGGGGGGGTCATGATTTTGGTAAATATGACGGCTTTTCGCTTTGCCCCCTCAAGGAATTGCCTTGCCCCTGCTCTGCCCCCCCAACGATTATTTCCTGGCGCCGCCACTGTTCTTGCTATTTTTCAGACGAATCTGTCGATATCTTCAACAGTTGACTGAATGCATTTTTTATTTGCTTTTGTCAGTCAATTGTGAAGACCAGATGGGTGGGATTCCGCTTTCAGGACACCCTTCTTGGGAATTATCTTTTATAATAATATGTCTATAGCTGGATAAATCGTCGATACATGAACCCATTTAATAGATCCTTCAGGTTTTTATCATTGAGCGAGCGAAGCGAGCGTCTCCTTTTGGCTCTTTTGGCACGGACCTCTTTTTTTTATGTTTTTTTCTGTTGGGTGAGGCTGTACAGGTCACAGTTTTTCTTCGATCGAGCTGAAATTTTGCACACATGTAGAGACAACCTTTTCTGTTTGCTGACCCCACATTTTTTTGAAATTCATTCAATGTTTTAAATTTAAATAAACATCTCCTGATAGGTTGAAAAATGAAAACGGTCTTCGATCATTCTGATCAAACTCATATTTTGCATGATCATTAAGACCAACATTGTCTCTTATTTTACAAAATTTAATCTCAATCAGTTAAGAACGTATGCACTTATTGACATTTTTAATATCTGTCATTAATGAAGTATCGAAATGAATGTTTTCCAGTGCCAATTGAATACAGTCTGATATGCTATATGTACCAGGGTGCTTAGATGCTATTTCAAGTTTCGATGAAAAGCATACTTTTATGTTGAAGGAGTGGATCATATTTCAATTCAATATGGATGTATATGTTTTATGTGCGTTGTGTACGCATTTCCTGTTGGAGAATTTGCGCGTATCCGTGCTCGCTCATCAACGCGTTACTCAGAGCGTTTTCCTAGTATAAATCAATGTCCTCTTTACTTCCAGCCATAGCTATGGTCGCTGGCCAGCAATACGGTTTCCGCGCTCCATATACCGCCTTGGGACAGAACGTGTTTGGGTTCAATCCACTAGCCTGTCCGATGTCATGTGCTGTCCCGCAGATCCCAGTGTGTGGTCTAAACACAGCCACGGACAGTTTCCGCACGTTCCCGAGTCAGTGTCTGATGCAGCAGGCCAACTGTGCCAACCCAAACCAAGGTGAGAACTTTAGGTACACGCTTCGCTATAACTTCTGGCAACGTCTTTACCGTTATATCTTTTGGAGACACAATTGCAAATCGTTTTAGATGGCTTGGCACTGATAAAACATTGTAACTTATATATATATATATATATATATATATATATATATATATATATATATATATATATATATATATATGTTTAATTTCGTATTTTCACGAACATATGAGTTATATGTTATATTATTCTTTCGGGAATCAGTTCGTGCTCTTTTCTCTCTTGGACAATCTTTATTTATCCAACGTTTCGGTAGAATTACATCCACCAAGAGATTGTCCAAGAGAGAAAAGAGCACGAACTGATTCCCGAAAGAATAATATAACATATATATATATATATATATATATATATATAAATAAATACCAACTGCAATGAGAAAAGATTTTCCTCGAGTGGGACTCGAACCCACGACCTTCCGATATCCAGTCAGATGCTCTACCAGCTGAGCTATCGAGGCGGTTAACATTGCAGCGGTTGTGTTCCAATATAAGCTGTAATATGTAATATGTTCCAATATATATATATATATATATATTGGAACATATACATTCAAATATATATATATATATATATATATATATTTGAATGAATAAGAATATGATACAGCTGAAAGAACAAGAGTTCGTTATTAAACATTGTTTTAAGTGTTAGATATTCGAATTTTCCTTTGGAATTAATCTGTTGGAAGGACAAAATGAAAATAAAAGTCGAGAGGAGATTTAGACAAGAGTTGTTTGAGTATTGAAATAATGCTAATTGAGCGAGCGAAGCGAGCGTCTCCTTTTGGCTCTTTTGGCACGGACCTCTGTTTTTTTTGTCTGTTTTTTTTCTGTTACTGACGATATACAAGTCACAGTTTTTCTTCGATCAAGCTGAAATTTTGCACACATGTACTGACTATTTCCGGGCGTTACAGATCCTAATTTTTTTGAAATCCCCTGATTGGTTCAAATTTAAAAAAAAAATCTTTCGATTGGTTAATCCAATCAATTTGAAATTTAGCATAGTCATTTCAACCAACATTGTACCCAATCATAAAAAGTTTCAGCCAAATCCTCCTATTGGTTAAAATTTAAAACCATATTTCCTGTGTTTTTTGAAATTTAAACTAAAACCGATTGAACGATCAACGTATATATTTTGCATGATGGTTGGGACCAACATTATCTGCATTTTTGACAATTTTCATACAAATCTGTGTTTAAATCCAAAAGCTATTGACATTTTACGGACATTTTGCGTGTTGGCTGTCAAATTCACGGCGACTTCGACTCTTCAGTTCAAGGCAAGGTAGTTAGTGCAGAAACTTACAAACGCATATGAAACTGATTATGACCGTTCAACAGTCGATCTGATATTGTGTAGACACACTTATATCATATGAGTGGCCCCAGGTATAATTTTTGAAGGAGATCCTGGGATTTTTGAAACTTCACACGGAACCGTTCAATCATAAAGATTCAATCTATCAACTTAAAACTTTGCATGGTTATTTGGACCAATATTTTAGGAATTTTTTGAGATTTTTATACAAGTCTGTGACGAAATTCTAGAATGTTTGGCTTTTAATGACATTTTCGATAGACAGAATTTCGGTTCGAGGTGTTGCGCGTATCCGTGCTCGCTCATCAACGCGTTACCCAGAGCGTTTTCCTAGTATTATCATTGAAACAACATACCTTCCATGAAAACTTCATTTCGATATCGCTACCGCCATGTCAATGTCACAAACAAAATCCACTGTACGAATAACTCGCGTATCGGACCGCACATTCGAAGTTCGTGAAATGATTTTATTTATTTGGGACACGTGTGAACATCTCTACCTTAAGCCTGAATTACATGGTTCAAGTTTCCTTGAAGAGGTTGAATTCAACCCTTGATTTCAAGGAAACATGAAAGAGAATTAAGACGATTTAATGTTTATTGGTGATTGAGCTTGCGGTGAAATTAACAATTGGTTGAATTAGTTCAAGACTTGAATGAAAATAGGTAATGTTCTAATTGAAAAGGTTGAAGTGATGTCCTGAATTCAAGACTTGGACGTGTGTTAAGGTGCTGCAAGCGCAAGCGATTTTGATGCTTTTTGAAGACACTTTTTGCGATACGATTGGAGACGAAACGGGTAGACCAAATTATTTGAAATTTTAATCGTGATTAGATAAAAGACAAACTTAGGGTTATCCCTTGGTACATTTTTAATTTTTTGTTTCGTTAATTAGTAATAATTAGTGGATTTTTGGTGAAAAATTAGCTATTTTCTTGTCTCCCTGGACGCCGTATAAAATTAAATTTCAAAAATGTGCCAAGGGATAACCCTAAGTTTGTCTTTCATCTAATCATGATTAAAATTTGAGATCAATTGGTTTACGGGTTTGGTCTCCAATCGTATCGCAAATTTCATCGTTTTGCGCGGTTTTGTTGTAAAACCGGTGCCTAATTAACGATGCAATAAGCAAAAATTAAAAAGGGCTACTAATATACAATCAGACTGATCATGTGAACATCCTGTAAAAGTTACACTCACTTATGAAACAATTTTTCTCTCTCAATTTTCTAAAACGGCCGAGCGCTAGTATCACCTTAAATGCTTCAATGTTTTCATTTAGACGATCCAATTCTTGAATTCAACCATCTTGAAAGGGTTAACTTAAAGGAAACTTGAATAGTGTATTTACATCTGTTTTGTTCCAGTATTTGAAATGCAGCATTATGGTGTTTGTCGCACTCGGCCTCTTCAATGCCCAGCGCAGACTTACGTCGCTCCTGTTAAATGTACCCCAACTGCGTGTCCACAAGCGAGTACTTGCCCTCCCTCTGTCACGTGCCCTGCTCCAAAAACATGTCCTTCCCCATCTTCGTGCCCCGCTCCAAAAACATGTCCTTCTCCAACTTCTTGTCCAGCTCCAACTGTTTGCCCCGATCCAACTACGTGCCCTGCCCCTCCCACGTGTCCCGATCCAACTACGTGCCCTCCAACTCCCACATGCCCCGATCAAACTACGTGCCCTGCCCCTCCCACTTGCCCCGCTCCAACTACGTGCCCTACAACACCTCCAACTACGACCACTACACCACCTCCACCTACAACTACGACCACACCAGCTCCAACGACTACCCCAGGTACGGTACAACATTTCTTCCAGGTAAGCGATGCAAGGATGGGACGACAGGTCAGTCACTAGTTGGCGCTAGCGTCAAGGGAGGTCACTATTAAATCCCAGTATTTCTGGAGAAACAGACCGTATTTGGTCCGTATTTTCATGTTATAATATAAGAATTGATGTTGAATTTTGGTTATTTACCAAAAGAGGGGATAATTATTAGAAATTGTAGTGTATTAATGATATTTTCATCGTTAATGACAGTTCACTATGTTTTTTTGTTTCCAAGGCTCTCCCGAAGAGCTCACTGCATAATGGAAACAATGAAACAACTGAGGGGATATCGTCCCGGTATGACAAGAATTTCTGTTTAGAAATTGCAATATCTTCTTATTTTATAATGTTATTGTTTTATAATACTGGACAAAAAATGAATAATATCTAAACAGTACGTACATCTTCGTATGCCTGTCAAAAATGTTTTGCGCGTTTTAGATTTCAGTTGACGTGTCTCGATGGTAGCGCCATCCAAGCGGGAGACAGTTTGACCCTATTGAGCGAATGTGCACCCAAATCCACAATATAAACAAATTTAACACTAGATAAAAGTTCCTTCCCCAACACTGTACAGAGGTGACTGACTATACAACCGGGCCTTACAAGTATTACTCTCTCCGTCAGCGCCTCCCTTTAGGATGGCTCGACTCGGTTGCTTCGCTGACAACGGGAATCGCGTGTTGCCCTTCTACAGCGTCATCAACACCAACACGCCTAAGCAATGCGTCCTGTTCTGCACGAGTAATGGATACATTTACGCCGGGGTTGAGGCCGGGTGAGCCATTGCATTCTACATTATTATTATTATTAATATTATTATTATTATTAAGTCTATATTCTCAACAGAGCCAGGCTCCACTAGTGAGAATGTAATATATGAGAAGGGAGGAGAGGAAACCCGGTACCGGCATGTAGCCTACTCCTGACGAAAGATACCAAGGGGACCAACGGCTTAACGTCCCTTCCGAAGGACGGTGTAACATTCACAGCACGGACCTCCACAACCCGCGCCGTCGAGAGACTGATAACAGGTGGAGGGAGGTCGTCACACTAACCCCCAAACACCCCAGGCTCTCTGGCCCAACGGCAGCAACCTGGCAAGGCAGAGTTGAATGGTCACCCATCCAACTACTGACTGCGCTCAATGTTGCTTAACCTCGGTGATCTAACGAGAACCGAGGTATCCAACACACCAGCCGTTGGCTGGTGTGAAGTGTATTCATGTGAAGTGAATAGTTTTTATAATTCCAGATTCAATGCCATGTTGATCCATATGGCCATGAATCACATACCAAATGGATCGGGAATTTTAGAGTTATAGAATAGGGCCTCTGGGCCCCTATTCGATATCGTTTTTTATCTCGTCGTGACCGCCTTCATTTCAACGCAAAAACGAAGGCGGTCGCGACGAGATCATAAAACGATATTGAATTGGTACCCAGGAGGCCAAGTCTTGAAAAAAACGTTTTTAAACCGTCTGGCGTTTTCATTGATCAAAACGTAAAAAAGTTGACGACTATACCATAGCCTTCAACTTTTTTACATTTTAATCAATGAATACGCCAGACGGTTTCAAAACGCTTTTTTCAAGACTTGGCCTCCTGGGCCCTCATTCACGTACATGGGGTAAGCCATGATAGCGAGTGGTAAGGCGTGGTAGACCGGGTGGTGGTGGTATCGGTATTCACGAAGAAGTTATCATGTCTTACCCCGGGGTAGAGTCTACCCCTACCTCGAGGCAGGGGTAAGCCGTGGTAACTTATTGGCGGCCATTTTTGAACTTGACATGACTGTCAAAACAACTGTTTGTAGTAATTCCTTCGCGTCGTCATCTGATCAGCTGTGTTGTGTGTTTATTGTGTATACTTTGTCTTTTACTTACGTTTACTATGCTAGTTCATGTTTATTTAATAATTCCACAAAATATCGGATAGTGTTATTGGTTCTAGTAAGTCAATCCATGGACCATATAACCTCCAAAACATTTTCTTAAACACTAGATATAAGTAATAAACTACATATTTTTATGTTGCAGAGTTCAGTTAGCACTTAATTCACCATACAAAACTATTGTTGCACCAGATTTTATTGAACCAACACATTTTGTTTAGTATTTGTGTAGTTTATCGTTTGGAATTGAACTGTCACTATTTTTAATAAAGACAAATGCACGCGCGCGGAAAATAATATTCAAATCTGATTGGTGGAATAATCCACGGCTTACCTAAAACTTCGTTCTATTTACACTATTCAAATTTCAAGTAGGCAGTGACTTACCACCAACATACCACTGCTTCGTGAATACGAATGTGTCATTCACTACCCCGAGGTGGTAAGCAAGTGGTAGGCTACCCCGGGGTAGGCAAGGATAAGGACAATGTACGTGAATGAGGGCCCTGGGGGCCTACTCTATAAAGAAAGCGAAATATTCCGGCCTGGAATCATTTCAGATCAATGTTATCCTTATGGCAGTGAAATGATTTTAGGCCGGAATGATTTCGTTTTCGTTATAGAATTGGGTTTCTGGGTCCACTTTTGATCTCGCTCGATAGATCAGCTGAATATCTATCTGCAGAGACGTGATAAAATGGATAACATAGATGCATAAATAATGATGATATAATAACTTAACGGTAAATGATCAATGAAACAAGAAATATGTTCGAATGTTCTAGGCCTTGGTGCTTCTGTGGAAACCAGACTCCTATTGTTACTACTACCAATTGCAATACACCGTGTCCAGGAGATGCCTCTTTTTATTGCGGCGGAACGTGGGCGCTGGATGTGTACTTTGTGCCCCCTGTATCTCAAGGACAAGGTATGCCCAAGAGCACATGGCTGAATAGAAACATCCTCTCTCTCTCTCTCTCCTAGAATGATCTGTCACTTCGGGAATAAAGAGACTAGACCTACACTTTCCCCACCCAACCACAACGAAGAGCGTCAACTTCAAGATTTTCGCTGTCTCGAAATGGCCAATAAGAAACGTTCTAAAATCGAAGTTACAAACCGCAGTGCTCCTGAAACGCTGTGGTGGTGGGAACTGAGAGAACTATTTGTTACGCACCTATATAAACTAAATATGTAAATATATATATACGTATATATTTATGAATAAATATGTATATTTAAATTTTCACAATGACATTTTATCAATATTCTTTTTAGAGAAAGGCTCTTTGGACATTATAACGTTTATTGACAACTTCTCGAGAACAATTTCATACTCTTCTTCAGGTACCCTATGTGCAAAGTTTTTCTAAAAAACTAACAAAAACAATCAGATATCTGATTGTTTGTTTGTTAGATTGCATTCTCTAAATTAAGTCATCTTTTAAACAACTATTGCTTGTAAAACTGATCAAATCCATGCTCGAGAAACAACCTATTGTTTAGAGGCATTGAACTTCTATTGTTGTAGGTGCGCTGGTGCCTGTCTACTTGACCAACAACGACGTGTCTTCTGGTAACCGAGGCTGGACTCCCACTGCCATCTTCATGCCGCTTACAACTTATAGAGGCATTGAACTTCTATTGTTGTAGATGCGCTGGTGCCTGTCTACTTGACCAACAACGACGTGTCTTCTGGTAACCGAGGCTGGACTCCCACTGCCCTCTTCATGCCGCTTACAACTTATAGAGACATTGAACTTCTATTGTTGTAGATGCGCTGGTGCCTGTCTACTTGACCAACAACGACGTGTCTTCTGGTAACCGAGGCTGGACTCCCACTGCCATCTTCATGCCGCTTACAACTTATAGAGGCATTGAACTTCTATTGTTGTAGGTGCTCTGGTGCCTGTCTACTTGACCAACAACGACGTGTCTTCTGGTAACCGAGGCTGGACTCCCACTGCCATCTTCATGCCGCTTACAACTTATAGAGGCATTGAACTTCTATTGTTGTAGATGCGCTGGTGCCTGTCTACTTGACCAACAACGACGTGTCTTCTGGTAACCGAGGCTGGACTCCCACTGCCCTCTTCATGCCGCTTACAACTTATAGAGACATTGAACTTCTATTGTTGTAGGTGCGTTGGTGCCTGTCTACTTGACCAACAACGACGTGTCTTCTGGTAACCGAGGCTGGACTCCCACTGCCCTCTTCATGCCGCTTACAACTTATAGAGACATTGAACTTCTATTGTTGTAGATGCGCTGGTGCCTGTCTACTTGACCAACAACGACGTGTCTTCTGGTAACCGAGGCTGGACTCCCACTGCCATCTTCATGCCGCTTACAACTTATAGAGGCATTGAACTTCTATTGTTGTAGGTGCTCTGGTGCCTGTCTACTTGACCAACAACGACGTGTCTTCTGGTAACCGAGGCTGGACTCCCACTGCCATCTTCATGCCGCTTACAACTTATAGAGACATTGAACTTCTATTGTTGTAGATGCGTTGGTGCCTGTCTACTTGACCAACAACGACGTGTCTTCTGGTAACCGAGGCTGGACTCCCACTGCCCTCTTCATGCCGCTTACAACTTATAGAGACATTGAACTTCTATTGTTGTAGATGCGTTGGTGCCTGTCTACTTGACCAACAACGACGTGTCTTCTGGTAACCGAGGCTGGACTCCCACTGCCATCTTCATGCCGCTTACAACTTATAGAGACATTGAACTTCTATTGTTGTAGGTGCGCTGGTGCCTGTCTACTTGACCAACAACGACGTGTCTTCTGGTAACCGAGGCTGGACTCCCACTGCCATCTTCATGCCGCTTACAACTTATAGAGGCATTGAACTTCTCTTATTGTAGGTGCGCTGGTGCCTGTCTACTTGACCAATAACGACGTGTCTTCTGGTAACCGAGGCTGGACTCCCACTGCCATCTTCATGCCGCTTACAACTTATAGAGGCATTGAACTTCTGTTCTTGTAGATGCGCTGGTGCCTGTCTACTTGACCAACAACGACGTGTCTTCTGGTAACCGAGGCTGGACTCCCACTGCCATCTTCATGCCGCTTACAACTTATAGAGGCATTGAACTTCTATTGTTGTAGGTGCGCTGGTGCCTGTCTACTTGACCAACAACGACGTGTCTTCTGGTAACCGAGGCTGGACTCCCACTGCCATCTTCATGCCGCTTACAACTTATAGAGGCATTGAACTTCTATTGTTGTAGGTGCGCTGGTGCCTGTCTACTTGACCAACAACGACGTGTCTTCTGGTAACCGAGGCTGGACTCCCACTGCCATCTTCATGCCGCTTACAACTTATAGAGACATTGAACTTCTGTTGTTGTAGGTGCGTTGGTGCCTGTCTACTTGACCAACAACGACGTGTCTTCTGGTAACCGAGGTTGGACTCCCACTGCCATCTTCATGCCGCTTACAACTTATAGAGGCATTGAACTTCTATTGTTGTAGATGCGCTGGTGCCTGTCTACTTGACCAACAACGACGTGTCTTCTGGTAACCGAGGCTGGACTCCCACTGCCCTCTTCATGCCACTTACAATCAGCCCCTACATCTGCATGATCGCCTGCATCAATCTTAACACCAGCTACACTTACTTCGGCATGGAAAACAAGTAATAATAATAATCTTTCTCCCGGTTCCAAGAATTGGGTCAGGGGGTGGATGACCACCATTTGCTAGGGCCTCGGACTCCTGAGCTGGCTGGCCAATCTTGGCTCTTCCTCTTCTTCTTTCTTCTCCACCATCTTCTTCCACTTCTCTTTGTGTTCTCATAACCTTTCTTCCTCCACTTCTTCCCACTTCTCCAGTCTCTCTTGTACATCAACTGCTACCAACTCTCTCCACTTCTCCCGTGGCCTTCCCATTCTTCTTCTATCACTAATTTCAACTTCAAACTCCCGACGTGGTATTTGACTCCTCTGCATTCTCTTCTTGTATCTAAATAATTTGTTAACTAAATAACTTGTTCAAGTAACTTGTTCAAGTAACTTGTTTTCAACGAAAACAAGTAACTAAATAAAATATTCCTTAAAATATTCCTACATTTCCAGTAGTGTCGCGCCGTCATCAAACCACTTACCAATCACCAAGCTCTTCCGCTGAACTCAAGAGCGATGACATTAGGTTTATCTTCAACATTGAGTACGAATAGCATACATGGTGTTATTTTTCCGTTGGTTGGCGGACCTGAAAGGACCTTCTAGCGTGACTTCGAAACGTCGCGCCTAGGTCCTTTTCAGGATCGCCAACCAAATGAAAAATACCGCCATTAATGCTCTTCAAGATCGCGTATATTGCTGTTATAATTCGTCTTTGCGACAAGGATCTGTCCTTAAGAGGCAAACGGAAGCGAACGGGAATCGCACGGTTCGTCAGAGCGTTTTTTTGACATTTTGTCTTCCCACTAAATAGTATAAAAAAATCAGATAGTAACGACCCATTACAACCTAATAGACTAAATAGTGCCGCACACTGGAGTTCATTATGACCTCCGGTACAACCTCAAAGCGTTAAATACGATATTTTTAGTAAAATAATAAAAAATAATCGTATTTAACACTTTGAGGTCGCACCAGAGGTCATAAAGTACTCCAGTGTGTGGCATTATTTAGTCTATTAGGCTGTAATGGGTCGTTAATATCTGATTTTTTAAAATTATTAGTTGGGAAGACAACATTTCAAAAAAACGCTCTGACGAACCGTGCGATTCCCGTTCGCTTCCGTTTGCCTCTTAAGCTCCGATTAGTGCTTGCGATTGGTCCCCAAGGCTCAGAGTTGTTATAAAGACACATTCCCCTCTTTTTTTATGAAACTTCTTCACTTTACTCAAAGTTACCAATACATTTCTGCTACATTACAATCGTCTCACTCTTGTCTATATCCTCTTATTGCAGCATGTACTGCAACTGTGGCAGTGCACCTGAAGCTACTGCTTTGTCCACCGGCTACAACAACGTGTGCGCAGGCGCTCCTGGATACACTTGTGGCGCTCCTGGCGTGCAAGCAACCTACATGATTCAACCAGCGTCCCTAACGCAAGTGACAGGTACTATGCATTTATAATGCTCTCTTATACGCATAGAACACGCTTGATGTACGTAAATACTCCCTCCTGAATTGCCACAACAATAATTTAACGTCAAAATGATGTAGCCTACTGAAAAGTTGGTGAAATACAGAGATTTCAAATAAAGTACAGCTATTGAAACTTTCAAGAAGAGAGAATTATTGTTACTTAATCCAAACTAAATAATCGAGAAACGAAACATTAAAATCAAAATTGTCATTGATGACAAATGTCATTTGTCCTTTGTGATGACTTTGTGATGACCTAATTGGCATTGTACGATTTGTCGTTCATCCAATGTGAACGTATAATTAAAAAATTAAGATGTCTAGAGCTCATAATAAGAGCTAGTGAAACCTTGATCATTTCAATAAAATTTAAATTCACAAAAAAAGACGAACGCATGCATCAAATTTATCTCCATGGTGATCTACTGCTGTGACTGATATAATATGGAGTGTTATTTGCAATCATTTAGATCCTACAATTGGCCACTACACTGGCTGTTTTCCCGCCACTGCAGTGAATAGTGCTTGGCCAGGCAGAGTTCAGACAACAATCACTTCCATGACGCCAGCGCTATGTGCAACTCAATGTGCCACTCACCAGTACTTCGCCATGCAATCTGGGTGAGTGGCAATGTCAAAATCAAAGGCAGCGAGTTTAGATTACAGATGGAGCTGCGAAAAGTATACAGACAGAGCCGTATCTGTGCTGTGGGATGGGGAGCGTACCTTTGGCAACACTTCGAAGGCACTACGCATACGTTATGTTGCTGCACATTATGAATTTATCACATCTTAAAATGTACACAAGTTTATTAAAAGTTTATAAAAAAAATATTTTGTATGCAATTTTACAATTGGTGGCAGATGTGGGATTTCGTTTTTTAAACCTATTCAATCAAAATAATAATTAACATGGACAAAATTTCACTGAATCTGATCAAAATATTAATTTGCGTGCCTTGGATTTAATACCGAGCTATTTAAGTATATTTGTTGACATTTGATAGGTTGCTAGGTCACGACCAATGAGAAATAAAACAGTTGAAGATCATCTCCCACAAATTTTGCTTATTTCTTTCACTCGTGGCGTTGGGGTTTGAGCGCACGGCGCCCATACAATAAAAAGTTAAACATATTTTTATTTTGAACATAGTGATTCTATAATTCGTCGATAAATACTAATAGTCTTCAAATTGAATGAAATGAAATTGAATTAGTTTCGCAACTCCAAGGTGAGGCAAAGAATTGTATGTCCATTGTTGCCTAACCTAACTTAAACTCATCCTTCTGTTTCTCCACTTCCAGTAACCTGTGTTCGTGTGGAGACAGCCTGCCATCCGGCAACGTCGCCCACAATGTCTGCAACGCCTGGTGCGCAGGCGCGTACGACCGAACTTGCGGCAGTCGTGACGGTGTCAGCGCCACCGTATATTACGGCGCGATCGCACCGGGTGTGGCGCCAAGTCTGCCGGCGCCAGTTCTACCAGCCAAATAATGACATATACTATTGAACTGTGCAATCAAGTGTTGGTTTGTTTGTGTGAAATGTAGTTATTTATACATCAATTGGAAATAAAGGAATGTTTATGTTTGACCGGTGTGTTGAACAACAACTTGTGCTATTTTACCGTAATAAGTATTTCCATAAAAAACAATTCGTGTAAAAATACCAGCCAAGTTTCTTCAACTAAAAAAAATAGAAGACATTTAAAAATTCGACACTGAAAAGAAGTGATATCGAAAATTGGGCCCTTTCAAAACTTAATTTAAAATCCACAATATATACTTGGCGCATATCACTACTGAAAATGCTGAATATATTATATTTTTTTATATAGTTGAAGAGACTTGGCTGGTATTTTACACTAGTGTTTTTTTATGGGGATCGTCTTTGACTCGGGTAATTTCGTGAGTTAGTGATGATAATTCTGTTCGTCAAAGAGCGACTCTTGCTTACCTACAACGAATAATATTAGATTCTAATCGTTTAACGGCGCGTCAACGACGAGGTTATATTGCGCAAATCAAAGTTTACTTTTAACTTTGTTTATCATAAGTGGAGGACATGGGGAGGGATCGACCTAAAGGGCCCGATCTGGGGGAGTCTAAAACTGGTGGGAAAGCCAGGCCGGAATGGGGACGGACCGGGGGGAGGAGGGAAGCTTCGGGCCGGTGGGACCCGATTTCAGGGGGATCACCATCTCGAGGGGGGAGGCAGGCCCGAGGTGCCCGCGAATTTATGGAGGACATGGGACTACGTCGACCCTGGACTGCACTTAGTTGGGACCAACACTCGTTATGTGAGGCGGCCCCTTAAGCCCCACCACCTCGTCCTAGATAAGGTAAGGTGGCAGATAAAGTAGATAAGACCTAGATTAGGTGGCAGTCCATTGGTGGGGAACAACGAATAATGTCCTTATTGTCTTTTATATAACGCTACCATATTATAGTTCAAAGCATAAACCACTCTCTTACGTTTTATTTTTTATTTTTTCATACACCATTCTTTCAAGGGTCCTAATTTTACGCTGATAATAGGCAATTCCCCTAATTCCTCTAAGGTTATTGTGTAGTAAAATTCCAGCAATTATAACGATGCGATAACAGTCACGTTTTTGTGATTAGTTTCACGGCTTTGTTTTACTTTCTCGTGTGGCAGTGGTCAATATAATATGCTCAGTTGGAAAGTGAAAGTGACAAGAAAGTGCATCAATATGGAGCTTCTTCTTCTTCTTAATGGTAGGTAATTCTTTGATTTAACATCATCTTTGTGAGGAACATACACCTAGATAATATGCTGAAATACAGTGAAATGAGGCGATATTGATGCTTTTTTTAAATTTAATTTTGTTTTATTTTTTTGTTTTTTGTGTTCAGGTCAAACCGTGCAACTACTAATCGATCTGAAATTTTGCACACATACTAATACAATATAACGTGGCTCAACCGATCGAACATTCCAAAATATTTATTTTTTGAAATTACCATCATGAATTACTTCTTCCAACATTTCAACTATATACGGTTGAGCTCCATATCCATATCATGCACACATGAAATAACAATTCGCAGAAAGCAAATGTAGGTATAAACAATTTGGGCGATAATATAATCTAATACGGAACAGTGTTGTGACTTATCTAGATAAAATTATCTAGATAATTATCTAGATAATTATTTTTTATCTTTATCTTTATCTAGATAAATAATTTTCATGTTATCTTTATCTTTATCTAGATAAAAAAAATCGTTATCTTTTGTTTTTATCTAGATAAAAAATATTTATCTATTTTAATTTTAAAATACCATGTAATGTAAATCCCCATAAAAAACACTCCGTGTAAAAATACCAGCTAGGTCTCTTCAACTATAAAAAAATAGAAGAAATCTAAAAATTCAGCACTGAAAAGTAGTGATATCAAAAAATGGGCCAAGTCAAAACTTAATTTTAAAAACCAAAATATACTTGGCGCATCGTGTATATTATAGAAGTGCCAAAAATCATTGTGCCTAAATATATATAATATACCTATAATGCCTTAAAAAACGATGGCCAAGTATATTTTGGTTTTTAAAATTAAGTTTTGACTTGGCCCATTTTTTGATATCACTACTTTTCAGTGCTGAATTTTTAGATTTCTTCTATTTTTTTATAGTTGAAGAGACTTGGCTGGTATTTTTACACGGAGTGTTTTTTATGGGGATATCACTCCTTTTTTAGATTATTCTCACAACGTGTAACACTTATCGGGGCAACAATGACTAATTTCTTTAAAAATAATAAGCAATCCGATTTGGTAACTAAGAAAAGTTGCGTTTGGTACTAAATAATGCTATTAATGATAGTACATGAAGTATAGCGAAAGCTTCGATCGAATCGGTTCAGCCGTTTTTGAGATATGGCATCTTTTCCGGTTTTCAAAATGGCGGCTGAAATAACTGCCACCTAGAATTTATTTATATAAATGATATGCATCATTATAAGCCTTCTAAATATGTAGTTATTCTAGTAAAAGATTATGAAAGTCTGATTCTTCATTATTATGACGTCATTTCCGGTTTCAGTTATAGTAGATTTCTACTTCAACTATTGATATTCCATATATATGACCGTTTGAATCATTTGGCGCTGTTTCAATCCGATCGGTCTAGCCGTTTTTGAGATATGACGTCACTTCCGGTTTCAAAATGGCGGCTTCCGGTTGGTTTTATAAAAAGGCACCTCAGACGCCAAAAGTGCTTATGTGGTAAAAATTTCAGATCGATCGGCTCAGCCGTTTAGGCTGCGGTGGTGACAGCGGTGTTTGTTTCCTGACATCTGAATCAAGCTCGAAATTAAGATATTTCGCAACAATGTGATATTTTTCAATTTTGAGATCCAGTAGGCCGAAAATGCTATGTTGTTGCTTACAGTAAAAGTGGTTGGTCTGCTCCTCAGTTTATATAGTCTTTTACGGTATGTTGAGTAACTGTGAGTGTACAGTACGACTTGGCTGGGTGGAGCGACCGCTCCACTAGATTAGAATTCATAATACCGGGTGGCGCAAAAAATAATCACCCTGATTGAGACGTCACTATATCGAAACTATTTTAGATAGGATATTGACATTTGTACACATACCTATTAGAAAACATACCAAAATGTTTTATGTGAAAGTTTCAAAAACATTACTATTGTAGGAAAAAAATTACAGCTGTTCAAATTTGGTTGCCAAAATATTGACTAGGAAAACGCTCTGTGTAACGCGTTGAATGAGCGAGCACGACACGTGCGCAAACATGAACCGAATATGCGTTCGTTAACCCACAGAAAACATTATTTTAAGTCAAACTGAAAGCAAACTACGATCCACTGAATCAATATAAAACAATGTGTCATTGTATGACCACCATTAATGTGTAATCCGAGATATACCTAACCTTTAAGGAAATGTCAGGCTAGACAGAAGCTCAGAAACAGAATAAATCCAACGTTTCCAAGAAGAAAATAATTTGAAATAATCAATCCCCTGGACAAAAACTGTAGATACCTAATATCTATGCTTTAAAAGCGATTCAATTTTACTAATACCTTCACAAAGTACACCAAATTGCCAAAATTATCAACGAAAAGAAGCAAAATGCAGGAGAGATTTGGAATGACATGTGAACGCTAGAAGAGAACAAACGCCACTCAATGATATTATTGAAATGTGAGCTTATATTTCTAATCCCTCCTGGATGCAAAATCAGCCAAGTAGAAACACGGGAGGCACGGCCATCAGAACTACGAATTGAAGAAAAGACAATCAAGGTCCTTAAAAACTCGAAATGATTTGTTCAAATTGAATTATTCAAATTTGATCAACTCAATAAACATAAAAATATCTGCTTTTCACTAAAAAAGTGTACATACCATCAAAACACTCTTGTACCTAAAGCAAATCAGATTCAGTTGCATTGGAAAACATTCATTTTCAATGTTTCATTTCTGACAGCTATTAAAAATGTCAATTAGTGCATACTTTCTTGACAGATTCGGCTGAAAATTTGTAAAATAAGTGACATTGTTGGTCTTACTGACTATGCTAAATATGAGTTTGATCACATTTCTCGAAGACCATTTTCATTTTTTAGGCTATCAGGAGATACTTATTTTAACAATGAACCAATGGATGGATTTCAAAAAAAAATTGGGTCTGCAAACAGAGAAGGTTGTCTTTACATGTGTGCAAAATTTCAGGTCGATCGGTGAAACGGTGCGACTTCTATTGCTTCCTTTAGCATACAAAAACAAAAACAAAAAAAAATACAAAAAAAAAACAAAAAAAAACAGAGGTCCGTGCTAAAAGAGCCAAATGGAGTCGCTCGCTTCGCTCGCTCAATTATACGGAGCTCTAATAGCGCGCGTCCAGAAAACTTCCAATGGCCGGGATGCTGTTTCTCAAAACTACGTAAGATATCAAGCTGAAAATTTCAAATTAAATTCAAAATAGATTAAGATCGATTGTGTAAAAATTTCAATCAATATCAATTTGAATTTATGTAACGAAAGTTATTGTATCTTGAAGTTGAGCATGAAAACAGAATAGTGGGGGAAAAATCACTTTTATAACGTGTGTAAAATTTAGAAATAATCTACATTATTCTGATTTTACGCTCAACTTCAAGATCACATAACTATCGTTCAATTCATTTAAATTGATTGACATTTGTACACAATTGATCTTATATTTTCGATATATTTTGAAATTTTCAGCTAGATATCGTACGTAGTTTTGAAGAAACAGCGTCCCGGCCATTGGAAGTTTTCTGGACGCGAGCTATTTGAGCTCTGTATAATTAATTTTTTGACAACCAAAATTTGAACAGCTGTAACTTTTTTCCTACTATAGAAATGTTTTTGAAACTTGCACATATTACATTTTGGTATGTTTTCTAATATGTGTACAAATTTCAGAATCCTATTTATAATAGTTTTGACTTCTCAATC
The DNA here is from genome assembly GCA_934045905.1 of Leuctra nigra. NCBI lineage: Eukaryota > Metazoa > Arthropoda > Insecta > Plecoptera > Leuctridae > Leuctra > Leuctra nigra. Next base: position 30,266,245 of record OW203765.1, on the reverse strand, counting down.
AGGGTGATTTTTTTTGCGCAACCCGGTATATTAAGGAAAGAAGCTTAACTTAATATTATGTCTTACATTCTATTTACTTACTTAGGTACCGCATCGTTCCTACCAAAAATACTGTATCCTATCCGCTAATACTTTTCAAAACATTTGTTAGAAAATAATGTTATAATGAAATCTGTGATAGATAATGAGGCATATGCGACGTTTCCAAATTTACGCATTAGAAAATTAAAATTATAATCCCGTATAATAAAAATAGTCCCTTCCCTTTTAGTAAATTTTAATCACAGGCAGTAGGAACATCAATAATCTGGTTAGATATGCCTATAAAGTAAATGTTTATAGATACCTTATTATAATACCTATGTAAAATGAAATTAGACGAGATTTTAGAAAATTATCTTTTATCTTTTAATATTTATCTAGATAATTTTTTTTTATCTTTATCTATTATCTAGATAATTTTTTAAACAATTATCTATTATCTTATCTAGATAAATTTTTGGCAGTTATCTATTATCTTTATCTAGATAAAAATAAAATTATGTAGTCACAACACTGATACGGAATGTGGCCAATTTCGTTGGTCTTATCGGTATAACTGCCAATTATTTAGAAAATTGGTTTTAACCTTGTTACAACTGACTGATAAAAAACATATGACCATACAACATGAGGTATCCTTTCACATATTATAGAAATAGAGTCAATCTTTCCCATGATCGAACATGTTTTTTTTGTGGTAGGGTCGCATGACTCTCTGCAACAGGAGTAAAAAAACCTTAAACTCTTCGAATCATAGAGACACAGATTTATCCTTTATCTGCAACCAGTACAATTTTGAAGACATTCGGGGAAGCCGTTTTTAAAAAGTAGGGGTAGGCTTTTTATGGCATTTTGTGGTTTTCAATATTTTCATACGCAGCAGTATTTGAAATATACAGCACACGATTAAATGTCATAAATGTCACGTACAACCCATACCTAATGCATTTTCATGCATTTTTAGGAATTCTTGTTCATTCGAATCGCAAATTTCTGCTAATTATCGACTCTTAAAAATGTCGCTCAGCGCTCGGGTCGTGAACAGTGACCCTGGTCGTGGGCAGGGTCGTAAACAGTGACCCTGGTCGTGGGCAGGGTCGTAAACAGTGACCCTGGTCGTGGGCAGGGTCGTCAACAGTGACGCTGGTCGTGGGCAGGGTCATCAACAGTGACCCTGGTTGTGGACAGGGGCGTGAACAGTGACCCTGGTCGTGGGAAGAGGCGTGAACAGTGACCCTGGTCGTGGGCAGGGTCGTGAGTGGGTGGACCTTCTCCGAGGTTTTATCATAATTATACGGAGCAGGGAGCAACATTCGGATAGGAGAATCGAATTCTGAGATATTTAAGATTCAACTTGGATTTTCCTTTTTAATCACATTTGTAAAAGCACCGAAGACATATAATATTGACGATATCAACTCGATTAAGTTTAGAGTTAAGCCATCTCTGACGTCACATCGACTCGGTCTTATGGAATTTACCTCAAACAATTTAAAACGGTTCCACACAACTTGTTAATACATCTTTCGTGTAACCGGGTTATAGTGCCAGACATTGTCTTTGACTGTAGAATGGAACGAAGCGGGTGCTGGCAATGAAGCTGGAGACAAGGTTATCTAACAAGTAACTCTTCTCTTCCAGCCGTAGCTATGGTCGTTGGCCAGCAATACGGTTTCCGAGCTCCATATACCGCCTTGGGACAGAACGTGTTTGGATTCAATCCACTAGCCTGTCCAATGTCATGCGCTGCCCCGCAGTACCCAGTGTGTGGGCTGAACACAGCCACGGACAGTTTCCGCACGTTCCCGAGTCAGTGTCTGATGCAGCAGGCCAACTGTGCCAACCCCAATCAAGGTGAGAGCTTTATACGCTATAACTTCTGGCAACGTGGCCGAACCAGGTTCTTCTGGGGACACGATTGCAAATCGTTTTAGATGTCTTAGAGCTGATAAAACTGTGTAACTAATATATGAATAGAATATGATACAGCTGACAGAACAAGAGTTCGTAATTAAACATTGTTCTAAAGTGTTAGATATTCGAATTTTCCTTTGTAATTAATCTGTTGGAAGGACAAAAAGAAAAGAAAAGTCAAGAAAATAATTAGTAAAGAGTTGTTTAAGTACCTATTAAGTTAATACTAATATTATCATTGAAACAACATATACCTTCCATGAAAACTTCATTTCGATATCGCTACCGCCATGTCAATGTTACCCACAAAATCCAGGGCACAAATAACTCGCGTAAATGACCGCACATTCGAAGTTCATAATCTGATTTTATTTATTTGGGATACGATGTGAACATCTCTACCTGACATCTGTTTTGTTCCAGTATTTGAAATGCAGCATTATGGTGTTTGTCGCACTCTGCCTCTTCAATGCCCCGCGCAGACTAATGTCGCTCCTGTCAAATGTACCCCAACTACGTGTCCGCAAGCGAGTACTTGCCCTCCCTCTGTCACATGCCCTGCTCCAAAAACATGTCCTTCCCCTCCCACGTGCCCCCCTCCAACTACGTGTCCTTCCCCTCCCACGTGTCCCGCTCCAACTACGTGTCCTTCCCCTCCCACGTGCCCAGCTCCAACTACGTGCCCCCCTCCAACTACGTGCCCTCCCCCTACCACGTGCCCTCCCCCTACCACGTGCCCAGCTCCAACAACGTGCCCCGCTCCAACTACGTGCCCAGCTCCAACTACGTGCCCCCCTCCAACTACGTGCCCCGCTCCAACTACGTGCCCCCCTCCAACTACGTGCCCCGCTCCAACTACGTGCCCCCCTCCAACTACGTGCCCCGCTCCAACTACGTGCGCCCCTCCAACTACGTGCCCCGCTCCAACTACGTGCCCCGCTCCAACTACGTGCCCTACAACACCTCCAACTACGACTACTACAGCATCTCCAACTACAACTACGACAACACCAGCTCCAACAACTACCCCAGGTACGGTATAACATTTCTTCCAGGTAAGCGATGCAAAGATAGGACGACAGGTCGGTCACTAGTTAATAGTTGGCGCTTAGCGTCGAGGGAGGCCATTTTTAAATCCGAGTATTTCTTGAGACACAGTCCGTATTTCGTCCGTATTTTCATGTTATATTATAAGAATTCATGTGGATATTTGGTTAATTACCAAAAGAGTGGATAATTATTAGAAATCGCAGTGTAATAATGATATTTTGGTCGTTAATGACAGGTCAGAATGTTTCTTTGTTTCCAAGGCTCTCCCGAAGAGCTCAATGAAGGGAAACAATGAAACAACTGAGGGGGTGCCGTCCCGTGTTGACATGAATTTTGGTTTAGAAATTGCAATATCTTCTTTTTTTATAATGTTTTATAATACCGGAAAAAAAAATTGATATATCTAAACACTAAACAGTAAGTACACCTTCTTATGCATGTCAAAAATGTTTTGCGAGTTTTAGATTTCAGTTGAGTGTCTGGATGGTAGCGCCATCCAAGCGTGAGAAAGTTTGACCCTATTGAGCGAATGTGCACCCAAATCCACAATATACACAAATTTAACAATAGATAAAAGTTCCTTCCCCAACACTATACAGAGGTGACTGACTATACAACCGGGCCTTACAAGTATTAGTATAGATATTTAGTATTGAATACAATTATTTTCTCTGTCAGCGCCCCTCTCTAGGATGACTCGACTCGGCTGCTTTGCAGACAACGCGAATTTCGTGTTGCCCTTCTACACCATCAGCAATACCAACACGCCTCAGCAATGCTTCCAGTTCTGCACGAGTAATGGATACATTTACACCGGGGTAGAGGACGGGTGAGTCATTGCATTCTATACATGTGAAGTTAATAGTTTTTATAATTCCAGATTCTTTGCCATGTTGATCCATATGGCCATGAATCACATTCCAACTTGATCGGGAATTTTCAAGTTATAGAATTGGTACCCTGGGAGCCTATTCTATAACGAAAACGAAATAATTCCGGCCTGGAATCATTTCAGATCAATGTTATCCTCATTGCCGTGAAATAATTCCAGGTCGGAATGATTTCGTTTTCGTTATAGAATTTTTATAACTGACACGAAGTCATTTCATAACAGTGAAATGATTTTGTACCGAAATTGTTTCATTTTAGTTATAGAATTCGGTTTCTGGGTACACTTTTGATCTCGCTCGGTAGATCATCTGATAGCTATCTGCAGATATGTGATAAAATGGATAACTTAGATGCATAACTAATGATGATATAATAACGGTAAATGATCAATGAAACAAGAAATATTATGTTCGAATGTTTTAGGCGTTGGTGCTTCTGTGGAAACCAGGCTCCTATTGTAACTGCTACAAATTGCAATACGCCTTGTACAGGAGATGCCTCTATTTATTGCGGCGGAGTGTGGGCACTGGATGTGTACTTCGTGCCCACAGTACCTCAAGGACAAGGTAAGTCCAAGCCAAGAGCACATGGCTGAATAGAAACAAGCAAATGGATCTTCTCTCCTAGAATGATTTGTCACTTAGGGAATAAAGAGACTGGACTTACATTTCCTCCACCCAACCACAAGGAAAGAGCGTCAACTTCAAGATTTTCGCGGTCACGAAATGTCCAATAAGAAACATTCGACAATCGAAGTTACAAACCGCAGCGCTCCTGAAACGCTGTGGTGTTGGGAACTGAGAGCACTACTCGTTACGTACTTATATAATCTAGATATGTAAACATTTATATAAAATTATACGTATATATATGTATAAATAAATATATTAACATATTAATATATTAATAAATATATTAATGCATAAATAAATATATTTTTAATTACTACGTATTTAATGCGTTTACTATACGAATAATGACGATAATGTATCAACTGAGCCATCGACTGTTCATTTACTTCCATTGTCACGTGGAAGATGGGGCTGTGAAGTCTACACTTCGATTAACTTTTTTGTTCTTCAAAAATGAGCATCGACAGCACAGAAAGTTGGTACACTCTTTCCTTGTGGTGTGGTGGGGGAAGTGTAGATCATAGTCTCTTAACTTGGGAACGAGGAAAACAATGGAGACGTCTCCCGTAATTTGAAAATTGGGAAGTATCTGAACTCGGATGTGGGTTGTTCATGGATAGACTCTGAGAAATCGACATGAAATGACTGTTTCAATCAAACGTTAGCATCAAAGTATTCACAATGGTTAACCAATTGTAATACAAAAAGAAAATTCTCAATTCTGAATTACATCACCCGATGTTTACCCCTCATAATGTCTTATGTCGTTTAAATATAATATTTAAGAATGTAATTTTTTATTTTTTTCGGGTCGCCGAATTGAGATTTTGCGAGGAGTTAAAGAATGAACCATCGTGGATATGTTCCGAAATGACGACATATTAAGAGAGTCATCAACAAACTGGACGTTGGAAAACTAATTGGGATTGGGCATCTAGACCGAATCTGTATTTTGTATTAAGAATAACAGCCAATGAGCTGTTCTTGTCGGTACCAGAAATGCTCCCCTCCCTTCTCTAAACTAATGCATCTTTTGTTCAATTAATGATGGCTTTTAAAACTGATCTAATCCATGGTCGAAAGACAACAAATTGTTTAGACTTTAGAGACATTGAACTTCTATTGTTGTAGGTGCGCTGGTGCCTGTCTACTTGACCAACAACGACGTGTCTTCTGGTAACCGAGGCTGGACTCCCACTGCCATCTTCATGCCGCTTACAATCAGCCCCTACATCTGCATGATCGCCTGCATCAATCTTAACACCAGCTACACTTACTTCGGCATGGAGGACAAGTAACTAAATCCAATATTCCTTAAAATATTCTTACATTACAAGTAGTGTCGCGCTGTCACCAAACCACTTACCAATCATCAAGCTCTTTCGCAGAACTCAAGAGCGATGACATTATAAAACGCTAGTGATAAAAAAATCATCTTTGAACAACATTGAGTACTAAAGAGCATACATGGTGGTATTTTTCCGTTGGTTGGCGGTCCTGAAAAGTACCTTAGCGCGATTTTTAGAAGGCTTCTTCATGTTCAGGCGGAGACTGAAGAACTAGGAAGTAAGGTACATTCGAAACGTCGCTCCAACGTCCTTTCCAGGACCGCCAACCAACGGAAAAATACCATGTTGTTGATATTCTTTGCGACAAGAATCTGTCCTTGAGCTCTGATTTAGTGCTTGCTAGCGATTGGCCCCCAAGGCTCAGAGCTGTAATTGAGACACATTCCTCACTCATTGAAGATTTTGAATGAAACTTCTTCACTTCACTCAAAGCTACCCAAATAACATACATTTCTGCTACATGACAATAGTCTCATTCTTGTCAATATCCTCTTATTGCAGCATGTACTGCAACTGTGGCACTGCACCTGAAGCGACTGTCTTGTCCACCGGCTACAACAACGTGTGCGCAGGCGCTCCTGGGTACGCTTGTGGCGCTCCTGGCGTGCAAACAACCTACAAGATTCAACCAGCGGCCCCAACACCAGTGACAGGTCTCTTAAGACCCCCCTTCAAAGTGAAAATTGTCATATTTATGGATGTGTTATATGATCAAGGAAATCTTCCGCGAAAATTGAGATAATTTCATTATCTTTGCGTCAGAATAATGTTGAAAGATCGACGAATCTATCTACATTATTATTATTAAGCCTATATTCTCAACGGAGCCGAGGCTCCACTAGTGAGAATGTAATAGAGAAGGGAGGAGAGGAAACCCGGTACCGGCATGTAGCCTACTCCTGACGAAAGATACCAAGGGGACCAACGGCTTAACGTCCCTTCCGAAGGACGGTGTGACATTCACAGCACGGGCCTCCACAACCCGCGCCGTCGAGAGACTGATAACAGGTGGAGGGAGGTCGTCACACTAACCCCCAAACACCCCAGTCGCTCTGGCCCAACGGCAGCAACCTGGCAAGGCAGAGTTGAATGGTCACCCATCCAACCTCTGACCGCGCTCAATGTTGCTTAACCTCGGTGATCTAACGAGAACCGAGGTATCCAACACACCAGCCGTTGGGTTAAAATGACAATTTTAATCGAATAATTATTATTTGCTTACCCCCAAATTTACAAACAACCCTTACATTTTAGAAAAACTGGGGTTTTTAGTGATTTATTGCGTCTCTCACAGAACGAGTATCAACATTTCGCAAACGGTGGCCTCTAGAGACATCTTTTGGGAATCTACATAAAAAAGATCAGGTCAATCGGAGAAAATATTGACCGAACAATATTTGATTAAGAATTCGATTATCTTGGGTAATTCTGACGAACTGGAAGGAAGCTCTATTACAATGATAGCTAAATTTTTGACTTGCTCTCTCGGTGAAAAACCCACTTAATGCTCTCTTTTACGCATATAGAACTCATTGATGTACGCAAATACACCCTCCTGAATTGCCAGTGTTTGGCTCTCTCAACAAATAATTTAACATCAAATTTTGTCATTTTGTGATGACCTTTGTCATTGGACGATCTGTCGTTCATCCAATGTGATCATAAAATTAAAAATATTTAGATATGTGAAACCTGGATTATTTCAATAAAACTTATATTCACAAATAAGGACGAACTCATGCATGTGTCAAATCAATCTCTAAGGTGACATAGTAGACAATGACTGACATATTGGATATAATGCATGTGCAATCATTTAGATCCTACAATCGGCCACTACACTGGCTGTTTTCCTGCAACTGCAGTGAATAGTGCTTGGCCAGGCAGAGTTCAGACAACAATCACTTCAATGACGCCAGCGCTGTGTGCAACTCAATGTGCCACTCACCAGTACTTTGCCATGCAATCTGGGTGAGTGGCAATGTCAAAATCAAAGGCAGCGAGTTTAGATTACAGATGGAGCTGCGAAAAGTAGTTTACCTTTGTCAGCGTTTTAAGAAGATACTGCAGATATGAGTTGCTGCACATATTACACATTTATCACTTCTTAAAATGTACACAAGCTTAGTAACACGGGGCCTATTCATTAAAAAGTTAAAAATATATATATTTTATTAAATCATAGTCCTATTAACGTGATCTGTAATTTTACTAGTAGAATGCTTGAAAATTTTTAAAACATCGATGATTCTACAGTCGAAAAATACTAATTATTGTCTGGGAAGAAAAAATCTATTGAATTAAATTATATTGAATTAATTTCGCAAATCTAAGGTGAAGCAACGAATTGTATTTCCATTGTTGCCTAACCTAACATAAACTCATCCTTCTGTTTCTCCACTTCCAGTAACAAGTGTTCGTGTGGAGACAGCCTGCCATCTGGCAACGTCGCCCACAATGTCTGCAACGCCTGGTGCTCAGGCGCGTACGACCGTACTTGCGGCAGTCGTGACGGTCTCAGCGCCACCGTATATTACGGCGCGATCGCCCCAGGTGTGACGCCAAGTCTGCCGGCGCCAGTCCTACCAGCCAAATAATGAAATATGATATTGAACTGTGCAATCCCTAGTGTTGGTTTGTTTGTGCGAAATGTAAATATACGGCAATTCATAGTTTGCACGTGATGTTATCTCATTAGTCATTGTTGACTGCTACCATATTGATGGCACGCAGAATAGCTGTGATTTTCTGCCTATTTTACGATATTTTACAGTTAATGGGTACCTGGGAAATTGTATAGGCTCCGGAGACATCTTTAGGAATCACTCAGAGGAGGAAGAAGAGGAATGAGAGGAATCACTCACATTACAAAAATACTACGATTTTCCTCAATAAATTTATAATCTGACTTATCAACGTGCCAACAAAATGTCCGTCCTTAGGTGGAAAATTCAATAATTTTGCATTGCTGATATAAAACAAAAGAAGTTCGTGCAAGCTATGAATTGAAAATAAAGGGATTTCATGTTTCACCGGTGTGCTGAGCCACAAATTGTGCTATTTTACAGTAATAAGTACCCCATAAAAAACACTCCGTGTAAAAATACCAGCCAAGTCTCTTCAATAAAAAAAAAATAGAAGAAATCTAAAAATTCAGCACTGAAAAGTAGTGATATCAAAAAATTGGCCAAGTCAAAACTTTTCAAAAAATACTTGGCGCATCGTTCATATAAATAGTATAGAAGTAGGCAGGAAATGAAATGTACTCATCTACACATGTCCTAAAAAAACGATGCGCCAAGTATTTTTTGAAAAGTTTTGACTTGGCCAATTTCTTGATATCACTACTTTTCAGTGCTGAATTTTTAGATTTCTTCTATTTTTTTTTAATTGAAGAGACTTGGCTGGTATTTTTACACGGAGTGTTTTTTATGGGGATATCACTCCTTTTTTCAGTTTATTATTACAACTTGTAACATATTGTGGCACCAAAGATTATAATTCTTTTAAAAAATAAGATTTTGTGATTTGGTTGCTAAGAAAAGTTGTGCTTGTTACTGTGTTAATGCTATAAATAATATGTTACAAAGTATAGCAAAAGTTTCGTTCCAATCGGTCCAGCCGTTCTCGAGTTACGGCATCACTTCCGGTTTTCAAAATGGCGGTTGACATCACTGCCACCTAAAATTTGTATCTATTAATGTTATGTAACATTATAAGCCTTCTGAATATGTAGTTATTGATATAAGAGATGATTTTAGTCAGATTTGTAATTTTTATGACGTCATTTCCGGTTTAGGTTATAGAACATTTCTTCTTTCACTATTGGTATTCCTTATAGATGACCTTCTAAATCGAATGGCGCTAATTTCGTTCTAATCGGTTTAGCCGTTTTTGATATATGACGTCACTTCCGGTTTAAAAATGGCGGCACAAAAAATTTATAAGAACAAAGGTATCATTAGACGCCAAAAGTGCACATGTGGTAAAATTTTCATATCGATCGGTTCAGCCGTTTAGGCTGTGGCAGTGATAGCAACGTTTCCTGATATCTGAATCATCATCAGATAGCTTTTAAAAGGGGTGTAATTTCACTGTTTTCACGGCCCTCTAGCACCCAAACGGCATAACGTATTGTTCCCAAATTTGGTATATGTTGTCAGGTGGGCCATAGCTCGAAATTAAGTTATTTCGCAACAATGTGAGATTTCCCAATTTTGAGATCCAGTAGGCCGAAAATGCCATGTTGTTGCTTACAGTAAAAGTGTTTGGTCTGCTCCTCAGTTTATTAGGCATTTACGGTATGTTGAGTGAGTGTGAGTGTATAGTACGACTTGGCTGGGTGGAGCGACCGCTCCACTAGATACCTATATTGAGTTAAATCTTTGAAAAATACTGATAAATATAACAAGAAATACAATTCTGTCATTCATGTATTGGTTGAAACTGATTTTGCTATAGATAAGCTAACACTAGACTTATCGTAAAATGGCCAGTTCAGTTTGACACTGGAACTCAACAAACATAATATTATTTTCATTGAAAAACACAAAATTTTCCAAATATCCGGGCGTTCTCCCCTGACACAAATCAGACTTGATGTTAAATTATCTAACCTTATACTATTACTTACAACAACAAAAATCCATAACGCAAATGGATTTACACTAGTACACTATTGTTACATCAGATTGAAAAAGTGTCATAAAATTTTGAAAATTGAACACAGAAAGATACATATTTTTAAGATTGTACTGAAAGTAAAGAAGTCTAAAAATATCCTGCTGCGGTGCCCGAAATCTGACGTTTTGCCACTGGAAAAGGACAGAAGAAAATAGATATTCGAACCAAACTAGTCAAAAGGAGACTCTTGCTTCACTCGTTCAATAATATTTATTTACACAGATTGAGATACTCCAAAATTGCCATATGTTCCTACATGACAGGTATATCAATTTAAAAATTTCACGCATTGCATGGTTGAGCTTTTGTAGCTCATATCTAAAATCATCATAAAACGTATTTCCCCAATGATGAATCAACTCTTGAGAGGTTCAGCATCTTATCAACGTGTCCTTCAATTTTACACTTACCACTAGACACTTTATCTTCAACTCTTACACCACATATTATGTTGAAGTGTCATGTGGAAAGAAACCGACAGTTGAGTGTTGTTCGTACAATTGTGTAAGTGAAAAGAATGCACTCATACCATAACTGCGACAAGATTGTATTTTTTAAAAGTCAATTAGATACGAATTGTTGAAAAATAAAAATCATCTAATCAATGTATCATGTCGCTTGGATAATTGTTCAGAAACTTTTATATGAATCGAGTATGTAAATTGCGCATTGAGTTGTTATTGTAATGCTCACTATACGAGAGAGAATCAACAGGTCAGAACATTGCAAATTGGTTTTACTTGTCGCAGACGTGTTTTGTACCTATAAGCTCCTCATTCCATGTTCCATCGACTGCTTAACAAAATTAAATACAAAATGTACTAACTTCACCAAACCTTCACAGCGATGTAGCCAACATTTGTGTTACTTTTTATATAATGCATACTGTGGATGTGACATCATTCATTCTTGCCACCATCTTGTTGACACAATTCAGAATGGATGTGATGTTTTGCATGTTCCACGAAATATAATGGGTAAAGTTTTACCTGGGCAATTGCAGGCTCCCGCGAAATCTTTAATACGAAGGGAATCACTCACATTAAAAAAATCATCGATTTACCTCCATTTATAAGTTTAGTCTGACTTGTCAACGTATCAACATAATGTCCGGTCTCATGGGAAAAAAATCAATTTTTTGAATTGCTGAAAAGAGACGAAGTTCGTGCAGCTATGAATAACAACAATTAGGAAAGTAAACATTTTAAATGGGCCTGGATAGAATTTAAGATTTCATACAAAAAATGCATTTCGAAAAAGTGGTGTTTGCCCTGTTATTCCGGACCATTAATCAATTATTAAGTGCAATCCATATTTAAATTACATTTGCATTTACATCATCATAGTTTGTTTACCTTGAGCACACTCAGAGAAACATGTTGTGAACAATCATTCAAATATGCAAAAATGCATCTGAGTGCAAGATCAGAAAAATAGGTATCTACAGATCATATTGAAGAGAAAAAGTACTACTCCTATCACAGCTTATATAAACGTGATCTTACGGTGTCTTATGTCGTTCAATCAGCATTCCTACTCATTGGCGTGTGTGTCCATTCATTATGGCAATTATTTGGCTGTTTCAATATCTCTTAACTACTCTAACAGTGCTCACATGTGGTTATTACTTTTATTTCTTGGCCAAATTCCACGCGGGGAAGAAAAATGGAATACCCCGGGTTGCTGCTTCGTTTCCTTTCGGAGTAGTCGGTAGTTGCTATCTGGAGGATAAGTCTTTCTCCGAATATATTGCAAGTATCTACAAGAAATTCGAAGGTTACAAGTACGTGGAAATTTTCCAAACGAATTTTGATACAATCGTACTGAGGGATCCAGAAGTCATCAGGAACGTCCTAATAAAAGACAGCTCTCATTTCATCGGACGAGGATTTCATCTTGAAGATCTGGACGATATCGTCATCAATCTCTTCACGATGTCAGGATCAGAGAAGAAGAAGATGAGAGGTAAAATCTCACCGACTTTCACAACTTCAAAGCTAAAGATGATGTTCCAGCCCATCATAGACTGCGGCCTGTTGCTACAAGAATGCACCAAAGAACTGGCGAGTAAAGGAGAATTGGTTGACCTCCGGGATCTCGGATCAAGGTTTTTAACTGACGTCACTGCGAATTGTGTTTTCGGTGTTGAGTCGAATGCGCTGAGAAATCAGAACTCTGAGCTTCGCTCGAGGGGACGCGAGTTCTTTGGCTGCTTTGAAAATTCTTATTTGGGAAATCAGGTGCTCTCTAGATATCGTAAGGTACACGTCCCGATAGAAGCATGTCGATTCTTCCTGGATTTGGCTAAGGAGACGGTGGATTATAGGGAAAAGAACAATGTGAAGAGAAACGATATCATGGATTTGCTACTTCAGCTCAAGAATCAGGGTATTGTGGACACTGGCAATGATGCTAAGGACAAAATCGTGCAGAAAGACAATGAAGGTGAGTCAGAATGAATGAGATATTTAATAAACTTTGACACAGAGGTGATCCACATTTAATATTATGTACACTTGGCCAAAGTAAAAAACGGTAATTGAACGAAACGGATCGTCTAGCTGGTCGGGTTACTTAACCATCAATTAAATCAGAGCTCCCTTAACTAGAGTTAGATGACGATTTAGCATAGACTACACCGGATTTTGCTATAGAGTCTGTATCAACCAGTCTGATATTTCATATACCGTTTTCACTTTGACCATGTGTAGGACATATCGCGGGATTTTATATAATTACTCAAAATAATTTCGTAATAGAAGAATTAATACTGAAAATAGTTAGGTGAGGAAAACCCTTTTACAACATAGTAAGTATGAAATAAAGAATATCTTGTAACATACGTCGGAGAAACTTAATTTCAGGAGTCACTCAAGTATTTGAACTCCGAATTTAATCGCAGCCGCATTTAAAATATGTATTCCAGTCATAACAGGCGCCGAGTTAGAGGAATCAGTTCATTTTGAATATAAATCTTACCTTAAATCTACCAGAAAATACAACAATCTTATCACAGTAATAATAAGCAAATATTATGCATTGTGTCTCGAAAATATGGAATATTTTAAATGTGGAAAACTATCTCCTCCATTCCTCTAATTACAGAATCAAGGAAACTTACTGTGGCTTCCCAAGCATTCGCCTTCTTTCTGGCGGGTTTCGATTCGTCCAACAACGCCGTCAGTTTCTGTCTGTACGAACTGGCAAAGAATTTAGATATCCAGGACAAGCTCAGAGCTGAGATCATCGAGGTGACGAACAAACATGGCGGAGAAGTGACTTATGACGGAATTGCGGAGATGACGTACCTGGACAAGGTCATCTCAGGTGAGTTAGGAACATTTGCGGTAGTATGTGGTTCTTTCTTAATCCACTCTGCTACAATTATACAACAACTAGCCGGAAATATACATTTTCGGCATAGTGGGAAAGACGCGCTGTCAGTGCAAGTGGATTGGTTGTTAAATTGTAAATTTCCATCTGGGTGACTCTTGAAAAGCCACGTGGTAAAATCGGCACGCGGTGAAATTTTAATAATATTTCAATGTTTTATTAGTTTTTATTTACACACAACCACTTCGGTAGTAATGTACCAGATTTAGAAACGTGAAATGTTTTTAGTCGACGTACAGTTTCTCAATCCTCATTTTGAAGAAAACGCGTTGTTCAATTTACATGACATTCATAGTGGGAGGTTCATTTTAGTTGTCTGATGGGCCTCTTCAGAAACATAACCGGCAACAGAATTGAACCTTGCGGAACGCGACTCTGAAAATTTCAATGAGGCCAGGGGTGGGATTACATAAATTTAATGATAACTTCCTTGTCACGGTGACAAGCTTCTCTCTGAATGCTATTCACGGCCTTCTAGGGACTTGTCACTGAGACAAGGAAGTTATCATTTTATGTGATCGCACCCCTGCACTAAATATATATCCCATGATCTAAACCATGCTAATTTGGAGTGATCTCATTATATTCCCATTTCTCCAGAAGCCGGACATAGTGCATGAACGATTTGTATTTATATTATAATGATTGTTTTGTTTCCTTGTAGAGACCCTGCGGTTACATCCTGTCGGACCTGCTCTCACTCGCGAGTGCACAACTGCATACACGCGTGATGACGTCACCATAGCTAAAGGATCTCAGGTGATCATACCGATCTTGGCGCTCCATCACGACCCCAACTACTTCCCAGAGCCAGAGCGCTTCGACCCAGAGCGGTTCACGCCAGAAGCGAAAGCAGCCAGGACTCATTACACGTACATGCCGTTCGGCGATGGGCCAATGATGTGCATTGGTAGGTTTATTTATTCTATTAGTAGGACGGTCGCCTCCTGTCTGCCCAGTCGTACGAACTTTCCAGAATTCTTCTTCATTACAATACATGCATTTGAAATAGTTGCCGGTTTTGAAAAACCGTCAAAACTACGATCGGTCGGATTTATTTCGAGCCCACCAATTAATTCATAATTTTATTTTAACTCGGCGAGAAAAATAAGCAATGTAACCCAATTGACATGAGTTACAGTGCGGCTTCTCACATGGTTCAATTTGTACGCCAACGCGCGTCTGAAAAAGATCAAAAAATTCTGTCTGCAAAAGAAGCAACGTCGATCGTTCTTTCACATGGCTACATCGGTTCTTGGTTACGTTGATAAAATTTCTTTGTCACATTATTTGTGTCTTTACAGGGATGAGGTTCGGAGTCCTGCAGTCAAAGATGGCGCTCATCATGATTCTACTGAACTCTCGCCTGAGTTTGAGCTACAAAACCGTGGCACCTAAAGAAGGAAAACGCATGTTAACTCCACAGACGGCCATGGGACTCTTCCTGCGCATGGATCCTGTTTAAGCATTGACGTACACTGGGGGTGGGGACATGCGACTGGCCAGTCATCTGTCGTCGATGTCTAGTGACAAACGGAACCGCCCCGTTCTTACGTACAGACCAAGGTCAAATTCTTCACTCGTCCGGCTGAGATCGTCTTACATTTGGAAAGATTGCACGGAAAGCTGACGCAGCACAACAATAAGCTTAATTTAGACCTATGCTATAAATATGAAGGCATATTGTAGCATTGAACAAAATTAATAATAATGTCTTTATATTGCCAGAATCGTCGTTTGTAGTGCGGCCTCAGACATCGGCGGAAGCATTCAGTGCTGCAGCTATAGCAGTCACGAGTCCCATACTGAGCGGTAGTCAATGGTTTAAGGGGACAATTCACTGAACATTTTCGAAAATTTCCGAAAATCAGCTTTTTTGGATTTTAACCCTATTATTTTGTTTGAATTCTCCGGCATGTGACTGCAAAAAATCTATTCAGTCAATTGATTGATATTGATTAATCATGCACCCTCTGAAATGACTTATTCTTTTTGGCTTCTGAACGGTCCAAAGCACTCGTAATAAAATTAAAAAATTACGTCTCATAATTTATTGTTTTTAACAATAGCATATAAAATGCACCCTTTATTTTTATACATATGCCAAGGTATGCACAGTTTTTGCGTTCTTACGAAATGTTTAATTTTTTGACAGAAGAAGAAAGCTGAGGAATTCTAAGCAAGGATCAAGTTGTGCTGGAAATGAAACACAAAAGGGAGAACCTCGTAGTGAGCGAAATATTGAGAAATGCACGAAATTGAAAAATACTTATAATGTTTAATTTCCAAGTGGTCAACTTTTTTTTTTAAAAGGACAGCCGTCAATAAAGTGATTTTCTCTAAATAATTGCTATGTTTGGTATATTCATGTTATTTTATTTTCATATTTGCTTGTACAGTGGGTTGAAATGTAATAACTTCTGTTGATTGTTAAAAATGCGCACATTGTCGGAGCCCTGGAAAGAGGCATTCGTTCGACCTATTAGTTAGGATCTTCTCAGCATTTTGACTCTCGCCTGAGGAATATTCAGGCCAACGTTATGAAAATCTTAACTTTATCCTGAGTCATGGTATAAGTATCTCTAAGCTAGTATATTAGCTAAGCTTGAGCATAAACGTGCTCTAGTGCTAACAGTGCCCAAATGAAATAAAAATCAATACTCAGTTGGAATTAATAAAAACAGTGGGGAATAGGTGAATGTTGAGATTATATTTTATTTATATACACAATAGCCTCAAAGAGCAATGGGATTTTTTTTATATTTTTTTAAATCATAATATTACTCATAATTATTTTATTAGTTTTCGACAGTTCACTCCTCTGCAAAAAGAGCTGTACGTCACACGCCGTGTTCGCTGTGTTACACTGTAAAAATAGATCACTTAAATCATACATACCACGGAATAATAAAATAAAACTCCGTATGTTTAAATACTATATATGCCTACATGTAGTATTAAATGAGTATTATACCAACAATTTAATCTTAAAATTAATACACAGTATCTAAACATATGTATACATGCACAATTAAAAATATACCTACATTGTAGTTTAAAATTAATCCACATGTAGGGTTGAATTAAGTAAAGTAATTTCATTTAAGAGTGACAATGCAAGGTTAATTTTATAACCCAGGTTTAAAATTAAAGGTAAAATTGATCTTAAATAATACCGAAATAGTAGGTTAAAATATATCCACATGTAGGATTTAATGTAGTGGAGTGATTTTATTTAAGAGTGACAAAGCGAGATTCATTTTATAACCCAAGCTTAAAATTAAAGTTAAAAATTGATCTAAAATAATACCGAAATTGTAGGTTAAATTAAATCCACATGTAGGATTGAATTTAGTGGAGTTATTTCATTTAAGAGTGATAAAGGTAGGTTAATTTTATAACCCAGTCTTAAAATTAAAGGTAAATTGATCTAAAATCAGCAACATCAGATTATGTACCTGCAAATAGCAGGAAAATGTGTCAAAACCAGGATGTCTAACACGAGACTTCCTGCATGGCGCTCGACTCCCTCTCATAACACAATGAAGAAGAGACTCTCTTGTTAATTACTTCAGTTTGTTGCTCTTACTCACATCGTTTTAGAATGATATTGGATACTTTCTTGCCTTCACAATTTAGGAAATCATCGTATATTTTCAATTTTTATTTCAAAATTTTTACAAGTTAAAATTATAAAATGGTGAAATACTGTCCAATTTTTGAAAATCAAAAACATTTTGATTCATTTTTCATTGTCTATAATTCTGGCTCATCAACAAATTCATTAGTAATAGGGATATCACATTTTGCTTTTTTCAGGTAAATAACTTCATTATTACCTAGTCTTCTATTTATTGACACTGCATTACAATGATGGACAGGTTTGTATGCAGGAAATGAGACTACCCCCCCCCCCCCCCCCACCCCCCATGATAGTCGGATGTCTCACAGGCTATGGGAAAAAAAATTAGTTATTTGCTAAATATTAATTTCTATTCATCAAACGGATATATAAAAACAAGTAAACAATTGCCTTTTAATTTTAAGAAATCGGAAGAAAATAAGATGAATTAAATTTATATTTTATCAATGGTACATTTCTTCAAAATTACAGATTAGAGACAAAACATGAACTTGGAGCTGGTATTTGAGACAGGATGAGTTTGAAATTTAAATCCGCCTGACAAGAATATTATTATTCTTGCTAAGCAGTAAGTGCTAAGCATCAAAAAGAGTTATCAAGAATACTGAATACTGATACTTGAACTCTGAAGTCAACTATAGAACTGAATTTCAACAGTTTTCTATTGAAATTGTTGGTACAGATTAATAATAAATAACAATAGCAAAATAGGTCGGTATCTATGTACGATTTTTGCTAGATAATACTATAAGGTATACACAATTAAATTGTTTGAAAACATTTTGTTAGTATAGATGAGATAGCGTTGGTTTATCCTACTTTACCCTACTTATATAAATTGCCTATGCCGTAAAAATCTTTAAAAATATATGCATCATATTTCAGATTCTGACAAATTTCAGATTCCTATCTTTAATAGTTTAGATATTATGTGACCTCTCAAACGGGAGATTCTTTTGCGCCACCTGGTTTTTCACAAAATTTAGTCTGCCCACCCACACTTTTGGTCCTAGAACCGCGCCACCCGGTATATAATTTGATATTAGAAAAAGGTTTCTAATAATATTATCGTTTACAATACGTATTCCATCAAATTTTATGCCAGAGAAACAAAAGCGTCATCGTCTTTCATTTATAAGTAGTTTTTATTGCGATCGTATTATCGCACTATTTTGTATTTCCCGCAGAAAGGTGGAGTGGGAAAGGTCGGTCACAGGAAGTGCATGAAGCACTCAGCCGGATACAATGGAAGGGGTTGGGGGGTTTTGACGGATTTCGCCAAACTTGGCCTAATACGCTCGCAGTGAAAATAGAACTTTGACGCGCTAAACCACAGTCGGCAGCATAGCCGAGCTGTTAGCGCGTCTGCCTGCTGAATGTCGTCCCATCGGTGCTCTGTGTTCGATTCCCGCTGCAGTCATAAGTTCATAACTAATCGAGTTGCGTTTAATTTCAGATTCTAATCACACATGTTCTAATCTCTGTAAATATGTCGTCAAATGTAATTACCATGAAAACCTATGTAGTTATCGTCAATTAATGATTCCCTTTTTAGTAATTGAATTAAAAGTAAATTTATGTAAATACCTACTAATTAAAATCAAACCTGTAGTTGACTTAGAATTAAACCTACATCGAAGATTTATTTTAGTTCGGAGGGTCGGTTGTGAATGAAATGCACAAGTGCTTTCAAATTAACTCTTTAGTTGGCATAAAATTAAACCTACATCGAAGATTTATTTTAGTTCAGGGTTCTTAATTATAGTATGAATGTTATTTGAAATCAATGCATTGAAGATGGTTTAATTATAAAGAATCGAATTTTAATTTAATGATTCAAGTAAAATTAACTTATGCGTGTAATGTAACATTTTTTTTAAATATACTGTAAGCGAAAGTGTGGCGGCTACCTACAGTAGTATTAAAATGAATACAGAATTTGTTACAGTGTACGGGATGCATAGAACCGGCTCTGGCTAACATTATCTCTAGACGACCCGACTCGGCGTGTGACGTCAAATTGTGTTTCATGGACAGCTACAAAATACCAAACTTTGTAAATTCGTTCCTTAAAAACTATTCATCACACAACAAAAATAATACCACATCTGTCTTCAACAACATCTCAACTTTCATAAAATATTTATTATTCTAAAATCTAAACTTCACTTCACTTCCCTATTACAAATCGCTTGTTCATTTTATGTCATTTGCTGCAATTACAAAAATAATTGAGCTATAGCTGAACACAATTTAATGAACAAATTATTTAGGTACAGTAATTTTGAAGATTGTATAATGGAACCTACGTATTCCGGGATCTTTTGGATCTTAGGCGGTTTTGAAAATGGCATCGATGAGATTTACAATTTCCGTGAACTTATACATTTCTTGCAAGGTTTTAAGTTATTTTTCAAAACTTTATTATCCAGTCTACCATTCACTAGTAAAAACAGTTGCGAGCATGTGAGTTGGATCGGCTTTGATTATTGGAACAAAATATTGACGGTTATTCGAGCTCCATGCTTAGCCGTTCACAGATATACGCTCCCCTACTTTTTTCTTAACAGTTTTACCGATTTTCTTCAAAATTTCACTGATTATAGATAAATAGTAATTTCTGTGCCTCTTGGGCCAAAAGTATTTTTGTTTAGTTATTTCAGGGCAGAGGTGCCAAATGACCGACATATTGCCGATATAAGCCCCTCCCCAACACGAGATTTTTTGTGATTTTTTGAAGCACCAGATGCACAGATTTTCTCTATGCTGTAAATATGTTTAGACTGTCGGTCTAGGGATGGAGCGAACTTGGATTTTGATATCGACTATCGATATCATTTATATATCGCTTATTGAATCGAAATATCCAAATATTAAAATATCGATATATCAAAATATCGAAATATCAAAATATCGATATATCGAAATATTGATAAATGGAAATATTGATAAATGGATATTTTTTCGAGATATTGATATTATATCGACATATCAATATTTTCAATAATCAATATTCAATATATTCAGGGTATCGATATTCGATATTTTTTATCGATATTTTCTCCATCCCTAAGTCGGTCAAGCCTTTAAGAAAAACGTAAGTCTTTTTATGTTTTTTGTGTTTTTCAATATTTGAATTAAAATAACATACGTCACAGCAGACGTCACATACGAACATGCAACACACGATTAAATGTCACAAATCTCATGTAACAATCCATAGCTAATGCATTTCATGAATTTTTATTTATTTACAATCCAATTCGAAAATTTCTGCGTGTATTATCGACTCTTAATTATTAAATCCGTGGGTGTATACGAAGGGTGCTAAGTGTAAAAGTAAACCTGTGAGAAATAAATGACTCTCTGAATGTTTATATCTCGCATATAAACGGGTACACGTGTCCATTGTTGATCAAGTCGTCAATGAGACCTCCATATATATCTATCAAGATGACAGATGATGGAGCAGAATCATTCGGGTCCGGTGGGGTCCAGCGGTTGAAGCAGGCGTTAGCAAGCAGCTCACCTGTGGAACAATCCGCATTATCGCGCATGGAAATAATATGCTGTATATGGAATACTGCCGTGAGGGCAATGTTTTCTATTTCCCCATTTAAATCCATAGGTAAATCCATTTGATCCATTCTTACATTGAAATTATACCATGGGACAATGGGGTTATTCACTGCCATTTGCTCTCACTCGCAGCGCTAGCGGCATTGGAGGTGCCTCTCTCCGATTGGTTGGTTTCTGAATCCAAGATCTCTGAATCAAACTCCCGCCAAGGTTTAAAAACCTTCCATTTCGCTAGATGCATTTTGATTGGCTCTCTCCCGGACGATTAGAACAGCAGCGCCATCTACAATAGTTTTGCGTGAACAACCCCATTGACAAATCGGTTTTCTCCAATACCTATGGAATCACTTTTGGCCGCTAAAGGACAAATGATATTAAAAGTACAGGGACTTATGCCACTTTCACATAAATAAAGTGCATTTATGTGAGAGAATATTTTTTTTGTAAACACTGCCATCAAACAAGTTAAAACTACTTCGCCATATTGGGACGCTGCATTCTTTAATACAGAATAAAATGCTGCGCTACCAACCCACCCGATGGGTTAACCCAGTTTCGAGTAAAATGCCAAAACAAGGTTAAATCTCTGCTTTTGCCATTGTTTTAACTTACTATAAATGGCGACTTCAAGAATTGAATGCTAAGCCGGAAGAACCATATAACGAACACTTTTTCGAAATAGTTTTTTTGTGTGAAATAACCATGTATACATGTCTAGCTCTATCCACTGCCACCTTAAAATGTAGATTTTTTCAAATTTTGGCATTATATAAATTGAAAATGAATGTTGGCTGCCATGGAAGAACCATGAATGTGTGCCGACGGTGCGGACTACATTGTGTCCCCAAAACTGTTAATTTATTTAAATAAAAGCAAGAAAACAAAGCTGGAAGTAGCTAAGTGGAAGGATAATCAACGAAAGTATTTGAGGAACTCGGCGGAAAAGTATACAAACCGAAAGTATACTGAAATATTACCCTTACCAAATAAATAAGTTTTTGCAATAAATGTCATGTTCAGGTTCCCATTTATTGAATGAAACCTATATACTAACATCCATGTATTTTTTTGTCTTTTTGTCTGGGGCTTAACGTCGCACTGTTCTGCAGCGAGACTAATGGCGACGGATGAATGATTCTGATGATGATTGGGAGATGATGGTGAAGAGTAAGTAAGGATGGAAGGTGGGAAGGAGGCGGTCGTGGCCTATTAGTAGGGTACCTTCCCAGCATTTGCCTGTCGACTGAGGGAATACCACGAAAAACCCCAGTCAGGAAGGACGGCCGCGGGAATCGATCTTCCAAACTAAGTAATAGTGATAATATGGCCTTGAAATAGTTTTGGGCTAATTATACTCAAAATAATGAAATTGTTGGTTACATGGTTCTTCCGGCCTGTCATTCAATTTATTAGCGATCACAAAGTTAGAAAATTGCGTTATGGTTGGTGACTGCGCCTTCACCTGTGACGCTGAAGTAGATCCCATTGGTCAACGATGATTCTTCATAGCCGACCCAAGCATAGTTAATATACGTCGCTCCGGTTGTGCTTCCAATATTGGCATTAAAGATTTTCACCACCTCTGCATTCTCTGCGTCATTGTCGAACACGACAAGATGGCCGCCCTCTGCGACGCACGTGGACTGAGCGGTAGGCCACGTGGTAGCAGCACCGTGGAACTTGTAGTTACCGAAACCGGGGACGAACTGATATCCCGGGGCAGATGAGGCCGTGGGGGCCGGAACTGTTGACACAAATACACACTATAGGCACCGAGAGTTCATACCCCCAGCGCCACGAGTGAAAGAAATAAGCAACATTTGTGGGAATGATCTTCAACTGTTTCATTTCTCATTGGCCGTGACCTAGCAACCGATCAAATGTCAACAAATGTACTTAAAATATTTCGGAATCAGAACCAAGTCGCGCAAATTACTATTGTGATCAGATTCAGTGAATTTGTGAACACTTTATTATTAATATTTTGTAGGCAACATAAAGTATAACTGCAGCAACTTGGACGCCTTGCCAAAGGCATCCAAAGGTAAGTTTCCTTCCCACAGCTTAGGTGGCTCTGTATGTACTTTTTGCAGCGCTATCTGTAGTCTAAACACGCTGCCTACAATAATAATTTCGTGAGGCGCGAAATCGCGAAAATTTTAAAAGTAGTTTTTTTTCTCCATTTTTGGATAAAATTTTGCATACTGATAGCAAATATGTAAAAATATATCACGATTTTATTTCCAAATCACCACTATTTGAATAAATTGGCCAAAACACGAAATTGGAATCAAAATCGTGTGAAATAATAAAGGCAATTTTATTTGAAGCATTAAATAATATTTTAAAATTATTTTAGATGAGTAAAAATTGGTTTGAGTTGTGTCTTCGTCTTGTGAGAATTGTAAAATTTAACCTTTTATAGTAGAGCCCGCTTTAGGGACAAGAGTGTCATGGGGAGATTGTTGTTGATCTTTACAAATATGATGTCAATCCCAAGAGATTGAGAGTCTCTATAAAAGGGATTGATCCATTTTTAATCCAATACAAAAATTCAATTGATATCGGTGCCAATAATAGTTATCATAAAAATATTGGACAAAATATTGAACAAAATAACACGCAATTAACAAAAATTTAACATTATGCACTGCTATTAAACCCAGGGGCGGATCCAAGGAGGGGCGGAAGGGGCGATCGCCCCCCCCATGATTCCTCCTCCACCTTCTACTAGGAAAACGCTCAGTGTAACGCGTTGATGAGCGAGCACGGGTACGTGCAAATTCTCGAACCGGAAATGCGTACACAACGCACAAAAACATATACATCCATATTGAATTGATTATGATATCAACTTAAAAGTGTATGCTTTTCATCGAAACTTTAAAATAGCATCTAAGCACCTGGTTCATAAAGCAAATCAGAATCAATTTTCAATTGGCACTGGAAAACATTCATTTCGATACTTCATTACTGACAGATATTAAAAATGTAAATAGCTTCATACGTTCTTAACTGATTGGGATGAAATTTTGTAAAATAAGAGACAATATTGGTCTTAATGATCATGCAAAATATGAGTTTGATCAGAATTATCGAAGACCGTTTTCATTTTTCAGCCTATCAGGAGATATTTATTTAAATTTTAACCAATGAATCTGAGTAACGCGTTGATGAGCGAGCACGGATACGCGCAACACCTCGAACCGAAATTCTGTCTATCGAAAATGTCATTAAAAGCCAATAATTCTAAAATTTCGCCACAGATTTGTATAGAAATCTCAAAACATTCCTAAAATATTGGTCCAAATAACCATGCAAAGATTTAAGTTGATCAATTGAACCTTTATGATTGAACTGTTCCGTGTTAATTTTCAAAAATCACAGGATCTCCTTCAAAAAATATACCTGAGACCACTCATATGATATAAGTGTGTCTACACAATATCAGATCGACTGTTGAACGGTCATTATCAGTTTCATTTGCGTTTGAAAGTTTCTGCTCTAACTACCTTGCCTTGAACTGAAGAGTCGAAGTCGCCGTGAATTTGACAGCCAACACGCTAATAGTCCGTAAAATGTCAATAACGTTTGGATTTAAACACAGATTAGTATGAAAATTGTCAAAAATGCAGATAATGTTGGACCCAACCATCATGCGAAGTTATAAGTTGATCGTTCAATCGGTTATAGTTTAAATTTCTAAAAACACAGGAAAGATGGTTTTAAATTTTAACCAATGGGAGGATTTGGCTGAAACTTTGTTTGATTGGGTACAATGTTGGGGGTAATGACTTGTCAAAATTTCAATTTGATCAAAACAACCAATCGAAAGTTAATTTTTTTTAAATTTGAACCAATCAATGGATTTCAAAAAAATTAGGGTCTGCAACAATCAGAAATGTTACGTACATGTGTGCAAAATTTCAGCTCGATCGAAGAAAAACTCTGACCTGTATATCGTCAGTAACAGAAAAAAAAAAAAAAAAACAAAAAAAAAAACAGAGGTCCGTGCCAAAAGAGCCAAATGGAGACGCTCGCTTCGCTCGCTCAATTAAGATCAGCAGGTTGATTTTTCATTTCGTCAAATTTACAAAAATATCGTAATCATGGCTTGTTTTTTGGCAAGGTTTAATCTTTGCTCTAAAAGTGCCTTAAAACTAAATGTTTTTTTAATATTTCGAAAAAAATTGCCTTCGGCGGATGAAAGCATGGGCGTCCACAGGGGTGACTGGGGGGGCAAGGATGTCAGGATAGCATACAAATTTGGTGGTGTTATTTACGTATAGTTTCATTTTCTAAACAAAAAACTCAGAAAATTAATTTCGAAGTGTCAACAAACCAAAAAATACCCTGCGGGGTAAGGTGGGGGCACTACCCCAAAGTGTCTAAGCTTAAAAAATAATGAATTGTTCAACAAAATACACCTCATAATGTCTCAAAATTTGATTCAAAGTGTCCAAAAACCAAAAAACGTCCTGCGGGACAGGGTGGGGGGCTCGCCCCCCACACCCCCCTTAGCCCGTGGGACAATTGTTTTCCTTGCATTACCTCCACCCCCTGGCAAAAATTCTGCGGACGCCCGTGGCTGGGGATACCACTAGACCCCCTTCATATTTTCCAAAATCGCCCCCTCCATGACAAGAGGCTAGATCCGCCCCTGATTAAACCCGATATTATCTTCCGTTAACCACCGACATTGTGATTTTCAAAACACGGATTTCACGTGCCTCTAAATAAGGGCAGCATGAAGGACCGGGTTTGACGCCATGTGACATTTCTGAGATTGGTATTGGGTATGTGCATATTCGTCGATAGTCGATTTCCCAATGAAATCGAGGGGCGATTGATTGTTGAAAAGATCTTTACTCTGTGTCTCGACCGGCCTTTTCCATGTTTCATATCATATATGTATCATATGTTTCATATGATTCATGTCGACCCCGTTCCTTCCCCAGGATAAATTATAAAAAGTGGTGTCCTTAAAATACAAAGTAGGAAAACGCTCGGTGTAACGCGTAATGAGCGAGCACCCGATCGCGCAACATCTCGAACCGAAATTTTGTAACTCACACAACACACCATAACATCCATATTGAATTGAAATATGATACACTCAATCAACATAAAAGTACATGCTTTCTATTGAAACTGAGATTATATCCATCTATGCACTCATAAAGAAAATCAGATCCAAGTTTCTTTGGATAATTCCATCATTTCGATATACCTACCATCACAATTCTGTCAATATATTGTATACTTTCTTGGCCGATTGGGCTGAAATTTAGTAAAATAAGGGAAAATGTGAACTTAATCGAAACATTTTGATTTTCGACCAATCGTGAGATTTTTCATTTTTGAATTAATCAGAGGTCAGCTCTCAAAAACTATACAGGAGTAAGTTAGAATGATTACTATGTATGCAAAATTTCAGCTCGATCGGGAAAAAAAAGAAAAAAAAAGAGAAAGTGTCAAAAGTGCAGAATGGAGACGCTCGCTCAATAAGCAGAGAGAAATGACACACATTGTTGAGGGGTTGCGTAGATCTCGAAGGAAAAGTATCCGCCGCATGTGAGAGTTGAGTTTCCAGGACAAGTCACGTTGCAGAGTGATTGTGGCAGCGCGATGGGAGGCACGACGTTGCCACAGAAACACTCGTTCCTGTGAATACAAAGTACATGCGTCAGTGATTTGAACAAGTGTTTCAATACTTTTAATTGTGTCATCAAATTGGCCCGTTGACGTTTTGGTAATTCTTAGAGAATGAAACCTTGGTAATGGTATTGACATGTTCTTAATCTCAGTATTAGCCCAGTAATTTAATGCAAACAAGGGACTGAAGCCACCACTAATTGCAACAGAAGGTTTCAATAGATGAATCGATTCAGAAAAATGCCCTCTACAACATATCCAAAATCGCCTAAAATCCGTGCACCGGAAGTACATTTTAATCACTTTTTTAGTTAATTTACCATGTTAATTCCATCTTGCCAAAAAAAATCATGTAACTCCGATTTTGACGAAACTTAGCAGAATTTTTCACCATCCTAAATGAACACAAATAGCTCTCTGAGCGTTTTCCTCTAAATCTCATCGTTTGGGAAATATGGACCTCGCAAAACGTCAAATTACACTCAAAGTGACCTAAATCGTCGAAAAGATTATTTTTCAATGGGCGAAAATTAGTAAACTTATAGCACTAAACATCTGTTGGACAAAATAAAACTAATAACTTATTCCAAACTATGAAATTATTTTCATTGAACTGTTCTGAATACTTGTACAAAGCCCTATTTTGTTAACAATTACATTGGTAAAAGATATTGATAAAAATAGATTAAAAAACTCTTCAAGGCCACGCTCACTACTCAGCCCTCTTAAGACAGGTATGGAAACACGGCGAGACTATTGAAACTGATTTCAAGTCACTGTTAGGTAACTTGCACTGACCCATTTTCAACTCCAGCGTAACTGAACCCATTATTGTTGCAAAGAGCAATGCATGTGGTTGGAGAGTTGTCAGTCAATATTGTCTTCGGATTCTTCCAGACTCCAGCCGGCGCGTCGGCGTAGCACCCGTAGTACTGCGGAGGGCATTTCGCAGCTGCGGAAACCAAGAAAATTGAAATTAAAAAAATAAAAATAAAGCTTGGCGCATTGAATTTGCACCGACCATAGACTTCTATCTTCTTTCTTCTTTCTGTCTTTCTTCGGCTCCTTTATCGTCATCTTCTTTCTTATGTTGCCTTCTTCTTGACACAATGCGCCTAGCTTTATTTTTATTTTTTTTAATTTCAATTTTAAATTTATTTTTTAAGTCGTTTTTAATTTTTTTAATTTTGTTAAAGTTTACAATGATGATTCACTTAGATTTTATTCTTCAAATTTGGACACAACGTTAGGTTTATAGTGTTGTGCTTGGCGGCAGTAACTGGGCGAAATGATTTCACGAATTTTAAGTGCGAAAATGTTTAAACAATATATTATTGCATGGCCCTTCTTTTAGATCTCAATTGTATTAAGTGGGAAGGTGCTTGGCAGTTTTTTTACAAGTTTTTGTTTTTGTAACCTATTCCAAAAAGATACGAAATTATTTTCATTGAACAGTTCTGAAGACATGTACAAAGCCTTATTTTATTAACAATTATATTGGCAAAAGATGTGGAAAAAATTATTAAAAATACTCTTCAAGGTCACGCTCTTAAATGATTTTAAAACTCACGGGCCGGTGGCGTTATCATGTACACTTCCATCGCCCATGATCCTCCACATGTTGTACCAGGCAGTCCCGGGCAAACTGAATAACAACTGGTACACGGCAGCGGTGTGGGAGGGGGCGTATCTCCACAACGACATTCCCAACTGTTGAGAAGACAAACGGTCAGTCAGAAGTGTGAGAGGTCATAGCTCATAAATCAATTTCTTCTGTTGGAGAGGTCACTATGAAATACGTACCTACTTACGTGTAATACGTATTTTAGAAATCAAAACAACATTTAATTCGAGAAAATAAGGAACATGACTGACCTCTGGTGGATTCTTTGGTACTAGACATAGAGGGGATCAGGGAGGATATCACGGGGATAAATAAATACACTAGGAAAACGCTCTGAGTAACGCGTTGATGAGCGAGCACGACACGCGCAGCATCGCCAATCGAGCACGATCCATTCAATCAAAGATAACTGACCAACTATACAATTATTACTGATTTTCATCGCAACTTTTCATAAACGTTCTGGAAAAATTGAATAACAGATCAATACCATGAATTCCATCAATCTTTCCATCAATCTCTGTGAACAGATATTCAAAACACTTAAAATAGCAATAAGTCTGTAAATTCGTGTGTGATTATAGGCTGGAAATGTAAAAAATATGAGATTTACTGACGTGCTATCTATTCAAAAAGTTGTCTAGTTGGTTTCACCATGAACTAATACTGCTATACAGGGATAGATAACGCCGTATCAATTACATGCTAACGACAGTCCCTATCCGTGTCCTGTTTTCAAATTAAATTCACAT
This sequence comes from Leuctra nigra, assembly GCA_934045905.1. NCBI lineage: Eukaryota > Metazoa > Arthropoda > Insecta > Plecoptera > Leuctridae > Leuctra > Leuctra nigra. The sequence goes on along the minus strand of OW203765.1, from coordinate 30,237,038 downwards.
AAATAAAACATGGCCGACCACTAAAAGCCAAATATTATGAGTTTTCTTGTCAAGCTGACACAATGCCTACACCAATATATTACCAAAACATGATAAATATAGGAGCGCCAATACAATATTGACTTAATTAAACCAGACAAACCTTAATAAACAGCTTATGTACAGAGAAGAACATGTCAACATGAAGGCGGGTTTTCAGATTCTTAAATATGGACGGAAAAATTGAATAGTTTCATTCTGATGTCTTGCTAATTTACATAATTACTCTCTGCTTCATGGGCAATTAAATAAACACTGATTCTTCTTCTTTGGCGTGGGAGTATTCACGTATTGTCAGTTATTTTACGGATGAAGAAACAATTAAAGAAAATCACAATATATACGACAAAAGCACGTAAAATATGTCAAAACATTTTTGTATCAGCTGTTTCAATGAAGTGACTTTCAGGCTGTGGTTTGTATTACTTTTACTGCATGCATGAAAACTGCATAAAAACGAAAGTAGAAATGTTTAGAAGGCTAAGGTGAACCGGATAGTTCAAATGAAACACGAAGTTATCTATCCCTGTATAGCAGTATTAGTTCATGGTTTCACAGTTTTACGTAACTGTGAACCACGATATTTTAGGTTGGCTGAGTGGTTAACGCTCTGAGCTTGTATTCCGGAGGCCCGGGTTCGATTCCCGCGGCCGTCCTTCCTGACTGGGGTTTTTTCGTGGTATTCTCTCAGTCGACAGGCAAATGCTGGGAAGGTATCCTACTAATAGGCCACGACCGCCTCCTTCCCACCTTCCGCATCCTTACCTACTCTTCACCATCATCTCCCAATAATCATCATCATAATCATTCATCCGTCGCCATTAGCCTCGCTGCAGAACAGTGCGACGTTAAGCCCCAGACAAAAAAAGCAAAGTTTTAAGTTGATCGATTGAACCTTTATGATTGAACGATTCCTTGTTAATTTACAAAAATCACAGGATCTCGTTCAAAAAATATTTAAACGGTCATATCAGTTTCATAATAATATACGTTTGAAAGTTTCTGCTCTAACAACCTTGAAGTGAAGATTCGAAGATGCCTTGAAATGTGAAATTCGAGAAATATGACAGCCAACACGCAAAATATCCGTAAAATGTCAATAACTGTTGAATTTAAACACAGTTTAGTCTGAAAATTTTCAAAAATACAGATAATGTTGGACCCGATGACCATGCAAATTTTTAAGTTGATCGGTCAAACGGTTCTGGTTTAAATTTCAAAAAGCACATTAAATATTTTTTAAAATTTTAACCAATGGGACGATTTGGCTGAAAATTTTTAAAATGAGAGACAATGTTTGTCTTAATGACCATGCAAAATATAAGGTTGATCACATTTGTCGAAGACCATTTTCATTTTTCAGCCTATCAGGAGATGTTTATTTAAATTTTAACCAATTGATAGATTTCAAAAAAAAATGGGGTCAGCAAACAGAGAAGGTTGTCTCTTCATGGTTGCAAAATTTCAGGTCGATCTTTGAAACGGTGCGATTTCTCTTGCTCCATTTAGCAGCCAAAAACAAAAAAAAAACAAAAAAAAACAGAGGTCCGTGTCAAAAGAGTCAAAAGGAGACGCTCGCTTCGCTCGCTCAATTATATTAAATTTGCTTCAGTTGTTTGTTATTATGGCTGAAAAAGTAACTTGAATCGAAATTTAAATTTTATTTGTTTCTCCTTTTTCACTGCCCTATAGAAACACGAACTTCAAAATAAATAAAAATTCATATAAAAAGTTTCCTGCCAGAAGTGGCTCCATCATGTATCGCTTATTTGTTCGAATGGAAAAAAGTTACACATTATTGAAGTTACAGGTCAAAAAACAGAATAATGCTAATTGACTTGTTTGAAGAATTGATTTAGAGTTACTTCGTGGTAATAGGTGAAATAAATGTTGTTTGGGCCACCATTTTCCTTGTGAACTATGAGCAAACGATGATTCCATTTTAATAGATTTCTGAATCTGTGATACCGAAATTAGGGGTCACGAAAATTTTTGTTTTGTTTTCAGTTGCAATTTTTTGAGATTTGAGATTATTATTGATTATTGTGTAGAATTGTTTTTTCTTTACAACAAACCAAATTGCATTAAAATCGCATCAAAATTGTGAATACAGAAAATATTTTTCTGAATGTACCTCTGACACGGGTCTTATCTTGCTTTATGGTGTCAATACAAGTTGCTCAACTTTTGACAGCGATTATCTCAAAACACCTAATTCCGTCTTATGTACCTTTTTCTCAGCATTGGCTGAATATAATTTGTTGATTTTTTTCTGTACACTCAACTAGTGTTCTTACCAATTAAAGTAGGAACGTTTGTTAATATCTTTCGAAATAAAATTAAACAAAATAAAAAACGACTAAAATGTATGAAAAAATTATGACACTATTTTTATAAAAAAATTTACAAAAAAAAATAATTTGATGGAAAATTTTTGATCAACTGATCTGCATAGATAAGCTTAAATATCAACCCTAATTTTTTTCAGAATATTTGCTCTGCCCACTATTGAGGAAAAGGTACATAAAGTTGACGTATTTAACATAGGCAGCATAGGCAGTAGGCACCTCCGGGTCCCCTTAAAGATTTATAAAACTTTTTTCTCATTGATCAAAATTGTCTGTGGAGAAATAGGTACAATTTTCAAGTGTTCTCTATATTGTGTGAAAGTTTCAGCTATTTATCTGCTATCTGTTGAAGTGACCTCTCAAACTGTGGCATTTTCTTGCGCCACCCGACCCGGTACAAGTACATTCTGCAGACGAGTACTTACCCATCCTCCACAGCAGCGTATAGGTGACCTGCACAGAACGTCATACACTTCTGAGGGGAATTGTCGCTAAAAACCTGTACGTTGTTGTAAACCCTGGTACCAGAATCCTGCCAGCATCCGAGATGATGCGGGTTTCCGTTGTAGGGGTAGCATTTGGGCGCTTCAAACAGAAATGTAGGTGTTAGTGATGAAAATAGAATGTTCAATTATTTTAAATAAGGAACACGCGACTGCACTCTTGTGGCTTTTGTGGTACAATATGTAAATGGTGGATGGCAGGGCACATTTGTATAAATATTGATATAAATATTAACTTCAGTTGTTTTTTATGGCTTAAAAGGAATTTTATTACTTAATTTCGGTTTCAATTATTTTTCCTTTTTCACTGCACTATGGAAACACGATCTGAATAAGTTATTCTGTAGACTGACAGTTCCATCACGTATCACGTATCGCTTGTGCGAATAGCTTAGTAAGGCAAGTTCGCATCGATGTTATAGTGTATTTTGTAGTGCAACTTGTGCTGGTTTCGACTCGCAAAAGGTGGTTTGACTAATTAGCCCTATTTTCAGCGAAATGCCTGCATTTACACTATAAAAACGCTCAGTTTAACGCGTTGATGAGCGAGCGTACTGCATCCTATTTGATTTTGCAAGCATCAGCTGCTCTACAGGCCTTGAAACTTAAGCACCAAGAAGGCATGGATGAAAATGTAGTATAGTTTATAATTTTTCAAATATATTTCAAGATTATAAAATAAAATGTCCTTAAAATAACAATAGCTTTTGAAAATATCTACAGATTAGTCTTCAAATGGGGAAAAAACCCTAAAATATTAGGCCCAATGACCACGAAGTTTGACGTTAATCGAGAATCGGTTCTTGTTTAAATGTCAAAATTATAAATGTAGATCCTGTTCAAAAACGATCCCAGATACCTCATAGTTAACGCGTGTGCAAAATTTCAGATCGATTGGTAGAACGGTTTGACCTAGGCAGTGAAAAAAAAAGAGAAAGTGCTATAAGAGTACCGTGGATGACACTCGCTATGCTCGCTCAATGATTATTGCATTGAAAAAAAAAATGGTTTCCTCCAGGTTACCTGGAGTGGTCGTCGGCGGTGGTGTTGTGGTTGTAGTTGTGGTTGTAGTTGTAGTTGTAGGTGTAGTTGGACAAGTTGTTGGCGCCGGGCAAGTTGTTGGCGCCGGACATGTTGTTGGCGCCGGACAAGTTGTCGGGGCAGGACACGTAATTGGGACGGGGCACGTAATTGGGGCAGGGCACGTAAGGCAAGTAATTGGGGCAGGGCACGTTATTTGGGCAGGACACGTAATTGAGGCAGGGCACGTAGTTGGAGCTTGGCACGTAGTTGGCGCTGGGCACGTAGTTGGCGCGGGGCACGTAGTTGGAGCGGGACACGTAGTTTTCGCTGGACAAGTGACTGGAGCTGGACATGTTGTCGAAGGACATATAACTGGAGCAACGTAAGTCTGCGCTGGACATTGAAGTGGCTGAGTGCGGCAAACACCATAATGCTGCAATTCAAACACTGCAACAGAACAGAACAGAGTATAGGGATTTGATTTATCCACATATCTGCGAAACACAATTGTATCACGAGGACTGTATCGAACGTAATGCAATTTTCGGCATAACTTTGCAATTTATTAAAATATATCGTTCCAATTGCACATGGTGGTAGAGTTCTGTACATTTCTCTTGAGTTAGTTCTATTGAACGGTACAATTCAACATTGTTAGAGACGCGATTGCGTGAAAGTTGAACGTGAAGATTTTCCGTAAATAAATTCCCACTTCACTTCCTTGTTGCTGGAAATATTATCTTCAAAATCTGGAAAATCTGGATTAAAACTAATGTACTGCTTTTCTCTGTAAAAACTATGTTTCATGTGCGGTAACATAGCTGGAGAAAAAGTATATTAGTTGTAGTAGGCCTAATATGAGGAATTGAAAAATGAATTAGTCAGAATTTGTTGCATTTTAGGACCGTGAGTGTGTGCATGTACATACATCAGCATGTTGGAAACAAAATGTTAGAGTGGATATCAAGAAATGCAGTATAGACTCACGGAAGTTTAATTTCCAAGGAAGGCAAGTTGATCTAGCCTCAGCGTTTGATGTGCATCGATGTTATAGTTTGTTTCTTATAGTTTTAGTTTATAGTTTTGTTATAGATTAGTTTTTGGTTATAGTTTCTCTGTTATATACATCCATGCTTAAGGTTAAATTTGTTTTCCTGTAACTTACAAATTACAATTGTTGTTTTTCAGTAAATAATTTCCCACTTCACTTCCTTGTTGCTGGAAATAGTTTCACCAAAATCTTGTAAAGACGTTGTGAGAAGTTATAGCGTGTAAGGTCCTCACCTTGATTGGGGTTGGCACAGTTGGCCTGCTGCATCAGACACTGACTCGGGAACGTGCGGAAACTGTCCGTGGCTTTGTTTAGACCACACACTGGGTACTGCGGGACAGCACATGTCATCGGGCATGCTTGTGGATTGAACCCAAACACGTTCTGTCCCAGGCCGGAGTTCTGGCTGACACCATAGACAGGATATGGAGCTCGGAAACCGAATTGCTGGCCAACGACCATAGCTACGGCTGGAAGAGAACAGTTACATTGTTAGATAATTCTTGTCCCCAGCTCTGGGGTGGTCTCTCTGGGGTGGTACTATTTATAACTCCATGGTCTCTCCAAGCTAATGAGGGCTTCATTTTCATCATCCGCATCATTCCATTCTCTGATTAAAGAACATATCAACACAATCTTTTATCTCGAAAACATGTCTATCGCACATAAGGTTATGTAAAACGTCTTGGTTGCGTTGATCGAAATACTGCAGACAAGACGTCTGGGACCTGTTTAGATCGTTCGAGGCAAATTTCATGCGTGTTCGAGTCGATCACGTCAGACCACCATGCGTCAGAATAAACTAAATCGCGTCTACCAAAGAGGTTCTACAGTAAGCGACAGGGCAAGTTGGACCCCAGGTATAATTTCCACCCCTACTGAACCTTCCCCCACCATGCTACCACGCGGCTGACTGCAGTCTCGGCGAACAATCAGACCTGTCAAAACAAATTGACATGGGTTGATATCCAACCACCTCATTAGTTACAAATATTATTTTAATGCGTTTTTGCTCAAAATGATTTAGTTTTTGTCAGATTATTATACTGCCTTAAAATTGAATGTCATACCTCTTTTAAATTTAAAAAATGGTCAATATTTGACTAAACTACGGAAAAAGATGTATCACTGCAAATACAGTTGGAAATTCGATTTGTCGCGGTTTATAGCCCATAATAAAGTTGCGTTTGTTTGTTTGTTTGTTTGTTTGTTTCATGAAGTTATATAAACGATCGACAAGGCAGTGAATAATTGCTAGATTGTATGACGCAACTCTAATTGCATTCATTCAATATTATTGGACAAACATTGATTCTTCAAATCAATAGTTGTGCATGAATAATTCAAATTATAGTCGCAAATTTTAACAACGAATGAAGATGAATAAATCGCCGTGTTTCCAAGCAGTTTGTGTGCAGCGTCTGATGATTTTATGTTACAATACACAATTTGAATATCATGATATTCAAATACATCATCAAAGAAACGTAATAATTTGACAGCTAATTTATTAGTTTCTTTGGGGTAAATAAAGTTTTATCTTGCAAGATGGTCTAATATCTGATCATTGCTAAGGAATGAGGATGTGACGGCGGATCTTGAATGAGTTGACTCAATTTATAGCGATATTTAGGTAATATTATCACCAATGTTTACCTTTTAGTACAGCTGACTCTTGTTGATTGTCATTAAATTTGGGGCTTGAGATTCTACTCGAGGACGATATTATTATTATCGACAATAATTTGCATCAGTGGGTGTTTTTCACTCGCCATGGCAGACCATTAAGCTCGTGACCAATCGCCCGACAAATATTTGAGTGCTCGATCGAAAGGGAAGCCAGTGTCAAGCCAAGAGCGTCGTTTAGTTTTGACAGTGTATGCAAACTTGCGTAAGCAGAATCCTGGACTTGGTGTGAAAGACTAACACGGCGATTCATTCATCTTCATTCGTTGTTAAAATTTGCGACTATAATTTGAATTATTCATGCACAACTATTGATTCGAAGAATCAATGTTTGTCCAATAATATTGAATGAATGCAATTGGAGTTGCGTCATACAATCTAGCAATTATTAACTGTCTGGTCGATCGTTTATATAACTTCATGAAACAAACAAACAAACAAACGCAACTTTATTATGGGCGACAAATCGAATTTCCGACTGTATTTGCAGTGATACACCTTTTTCCGTAGTTTAGTCAAATATTGACCATTTTTTAAATTTAAAAGAGGTATGACATTCAATTTTAAGGCAGTATAATAATCTGACAAAAACTAAATCATTTTGAGCAAAAACGCATTAAAATAATATTTGTAACTAATGAGGTGGTTGGATATCGACCCATGTCAATTTGTTTTGACAGGTCTGATTGTTCGGCGAGATTGCAGGTCGCCAGCGTGGTAGCATGGTGGGGGAAGGTTCAGTAGGGGTGGAAATTATACCCGGGGTTCAAATTGCCCTGTCGCTTACTGTAGTAGGCTTCGCGAAGCCTACTAGACCCGCTTTGCGTCTATCTATATCGTCAAAAATAGATTTCTTCATATTATGTACAATCATAATTATTTTATAGTTCGAATGGAACAATAGTTTTATAAATTAAATACTCTCTTATAAACGTTGCACAAACTATTTTTATATGAAATCTCTATAGGTATTAATATAAATCTCTATATTTTGAAATATAGAGATTTCAAATAAAAATAGTTTGTGAAACGTTTATAAGAGAGTATTTAATTTAATTAAACTAAAGAATCGAGAAACGAAATTTTAAAAATAGTTTTATAATTTGTTTACAGTGTAGCTTTAGACTCTATAATTTTCTATTCTCTTGACATTATTTTGTTCTGATTTGCATGTCTTAGTATTTCGCATTTTAATCTACTGATGTGAAATTTGTTATCTTTTAATTAAAATTAAATGATTAAAAAAATAAATTAATACTAATTAAGTTGAGATTTCTATCATTTCTGGGTTAATGCACCGACACACATTTAGCTTGCACCGGCCAAACGAAACATCTAAAATATAAATATATTGAAGATACAAGATAGAAAAATGACAAGGGTTGAAATTGACAAATGTCGATTTTATACAATTCTAAAAACATAGAGACTAGAAGTCTTGTTTATCACCCGTGCTCGTTCATAAAACATAATGACTTGAAGCCTTGATTCACCCGTGCTCGTTCAATAAGCTTCCAAATAAAGTGCTGTTAACTCAATGAAATACAACTGAAGAGAAGAAGAAGAACCTCCATTTCAACGCACTTTCAAACCACTTCCTCTCTTTCTGCCAATTTTTTTTTTTACAGCAACCACGAAGGTCAAGCGAGCAAAATGCTACCAGAAAATAATCAAACTTAATTACAAACCTGAGGTGCCTACTATCAGTTATTGTATTCTAAAGTTTCCTATCAGCGAGTTTTCACAAAAAGTCAAACACAAATATTCCAAGTATTTAGCAGGTGAACAGTCACACGACTCGGTGTCACGTCTTGTGACGACACCACGCGACTTGTGACGTCTTCACGTGACTTGTGACGTCAACAAGTGACTTGTGATGTCACCACGTGACTTGTGATGTCACCACGTGACTTGTGATGTCACCACGTGACTTGTGATGTCACCACGTGACTTGTGACGTCACCACGCGCCGAGTCCAATCTTGGACCTCAACGCCCAGGAAAATATCTCGGCCGATTTAAACGATGTGCCAAATATTTTGTTTATTTCCTTATTCATAAAATAAAGTTTTGACTTTGCAAATTTTTTTATATCACTATACTTTTAGTAAATGTTGATAGTTATTTTTTATGTGGATATCATTTCCCTTATTAGTTTATTCATACAACTTGTAAATCGGAGCAACATGAACTGATTCTATTCATTTAAAATAATAAACCATTTCTGTTTGGATGGCATCACTTCCGGTTTTCATATGGCGGCTGAATTCTGCACTGCTACGTGGAATTTATATTTTTTTTAATTGTATTTACATACCATGCATTTTGTGTGAAGATGTGATTTTAGTTCGATTTGTCATTTATATGACCCAATTTCCGGTTTCGCAAATCCGGTAATTCTAGTTTTACTATCAACAATATTTTTTACCTATAGAAGAGCGTCTGAATCGATTGGCGCTTGTTTCAATATAGATACAATTAAATTAATTTTTATGAGCTTTCTGCGGCAATTATTTAATTTAAGGACATGAATCAGTTACAAAATTTAACAATTACAAATGAGTATGTGTCACCTATGCTCGTTAAATATGGTACACTCACAAAGTGCTGTTAACAAAAAGGATTACCATTGAGAAGGAGAAGAAGAGTCCCCATGATTACACTTTCACGCACCGTTCACGCACTTACTGTTGACTGAACTAAAATTCTATCAAGCAAGCATATTGTGTGAGGTAACATTCACAGAAAATATGTATAAAAGTCAATAATTGCTTACCTTATGTTGTATAGTCATAATGTTTTTTATCAGTCTGTTGTCACAAGGTTAAAACCAATTTTCTAAATAATTGTTTGTTTATAACCGATAAAATCAGCGACCATACGGCGCATCGTAACGCCCAAATTTCATATATCTTTGCTTTCTGCGTTACTATTTCATGTGGGCATGGCCTTGAGTCGAATGTGGTGGGGAGAGGGGGGGGGGAGCATCCTCCCATGGGAAATATATTGATAATTCCATCCCCATGGCTATTTGATTTGTCCACTTCTCCATCCCCCCACAAGAGATTTAAAAAAACAGCACTGGCGTATTCAAAATAATATCATTTCCAGAGTATTTGTAAATTTTAGTCTCTGTAGACGCTATTTGACGAGATTCAAATTGGTTTAAAATCGCTTAAAATTCGTGTAGAAACGCACCGAATTTATTTGAGAATTAAAAAAAATCTTTGCCTGTGGGCCCCGGACCCGCATGGTGCTCTAGCCCCCCTCCCCCCCCCCCCCCCTCCATTGCCGTGATGCAAATGATTTTTGTAACAATACACCATCTCCCCATGGGCTCACTTCCGTATTCGACCACTGTTGATTATATTTTCATCATGTAACATTCCTAGAAAAATAAATTGAACAAAAACTAAAACTTGTCAAAAAAACTGACAAGCACCTTCCCGCCTAAAAGGATTGAGATCTAAAGGAAGGACCAAGCATTAAGCAATAATATATTGTTGAACTTTTTCGCACTTAAAATTCGTGAAATCATTTCGCCCAGTTACTGCCGCCAAGCACAACACTATAAACCTAACGTTGTGCCCAAATTTGAAGAGAAAAATCTATGTGAACCATTATTGTAAACTTTAACAAAATTATAAAAATGAAAAGCGATAAATACAAATTCTTCAAAATGTATTAAAACAAAATAAATGTTTTTAATTAATTTGCAACACAACTTAAAAAAAAATCTGGGCGCATTGTGTCAAGAAGGCAACATAAGAAAGAAGATGACGATAAAGGAGCCGAAGAAAGACATAATGTAGGAAGAAGATCGAAGAAGTCTATACATGGTCGGTGCAAATTCAATGCACCAAGTTTTTTTTAATCTACCTATATAATTACATGCGAGGTGGTCATGTTTGTTATAAGTGTTATCACACGCTTGAAACCAGTATTCATGAGTATTATGCGGCATATTGCACTGTCCAACGACATCGGTGTCCACGATTTGATCCACGTATTTTAGACGGAATGCGTCTTGTTTTATTGCCATAATTATGTCTTTGGGCCCTCTTAAGGATATTATGACAGGTCTAGTAATAACGTTCTGGCTCAGTAGATGGCAGTACATCCGTTTTCGACCGCGAAATATGAACATGACTTTTGTGCATGTAAAAGTAGGAGATTTAGCCCCAGGCTGTGAAATATAAGGGGTAGGGTGGAGTGAGTCGTCTGCCTTATCGCATCAAACATCAATACCTGTCGAGCAATTACGTGACCTTTGCCAACCACTAACAGTAGTAACAAACAACAACATTGTGTTGTGACGAAGGAAGGAATGAATGAATGTGTGAAACAAACCGGTGTAAGTGTTTTATCGCAACCGTCATAATAGATTGTATACGCTGTCTTAGAATTAACTTACTAATATTGACGACAGAAAAATATGCAAGAGAGCGTCTACTTTTGTTTCTTTGGCGTGGTAATATTTTGCGTTAATTTATACATTTCACAAGTTAAATTTTTTATCACAACTTCACATTTGTACTGTTACAGCCGTCAAGAGAGAGTAGCAATTAACTAGAATTAACTTACTAATATTGGCGACAGGAAAATGTTTTTTATTGTGTCTTCAATTAATAAAATGAATTGAATATAACGTACATAGAATCTGCTCCCTGAATTATTAACATGCCATAATTCACTAACGGGGCAAAATTTAATAATAATTTGTTGCGTTGATCCAAAAAATGAAGTATGAACAACATGACGAGAGAATCATTGAAGGGGGATTTGGGATGCTGTAGGAGCTCGCTTGGTTTATGCTTCAAGAGTGCGAGAATAATTTCATTGTCATCATAATGTTCTAAACTGCTGATATTCCCGAGGAACCTAATCGGGAATAATGCCAACGACGAAAATTGAACCCGGCCGTCCTCAATGAGAAGCGCTTTGCTCAATTTGTCAGGGTATCTTAATCATGAAGCAACTGTGCTTTGTTGTATGAGTGTATTCAAAAATACGTTTTCGTAAATTTCACCAAACAATTTGAAATACAATTTTAAACAATAAATAAAAACGTTCTCAATAAGTTGAACATGAATTGGTTGAAAATGTAAGGACAGTTTATGTTATGGAAGTTTTATCAAAAAGTAAATATTTTTTAATCAAACAAACTACCTACTATGTTTTTCAAGAAAATGTAAATTTCATAAAATTTTATAGGAAATTTATTGTTGTTACTGGATATTACCAATAATTATATCATAACAAATGTATACATACATCTGAATATTCCACGGATTAGTATAATGAAAGACGGGAAGCCACATCTTCAGGGGAAAAAATCAAAGTAAATTATATGACAGCTCTTAAAAAAAGATAAATACATTTTACATAGCTTCCAAAAACCATCAAGGTTCAATACATCTAAGGAAGTTCATTAAAAAAATGATTTTGCTAATGGTGATTTCCGCTAGTTCTGCACTCAGTTTAAAATCTGTATTGAGTATTTTATGGTGACGTCATTTCAGTGCAAACATAGTGCGGCCAGTGGAAAACGCCAAGGGGAAACCTGACATACAATAAAATTCGAAAGAAAAAAATGCATACATAAAATTCATAACATTTATACAAACACATACCTTCATTGAATTAAATTAAATTTGAACTTAAGTTCGAAATAAAGTTTTAAAACAATTCAAATTAATTTTTAATTTAAAAAAAAAGTTTTTGAAATTAATTTAATTTTAACTAAATTTAACTGGCTGACGTTAGAAACTTTGTTGATTAGTTACTATCAAATAAGATAAATTTTATGAATTGTTTAAAATAATTATTATAATGAATTAAATAAAATGTAAAATAAATATACAGTGTCCTGGGAATCCACGTCCCGACACAAGGTCCTAATGAATATGCCTTACTAGCGCATTTGTGAGTGATTTGATTTGTTTTGATTGCGGGGTAGATATCGAGCAATACTTGTCTCCATGCCCCGGGCTGTTACAGGTTTTCAAACTTCACTATCTGACCGCTACCGATTCAGAGCGCCGAACTCAGTCTGTGAATTTTCCGTCAAAAATACGACTTTTCACTAAAACGCTTGCTGTATTTCAGAGGATTTTTTTTAAATTAATTTCCTCTTGTAACTTTTTTGGTGGTTGTGCGATCTTCATCCTGCTTGTGAAAGCATCTCGCTATGTTGAACAGTATTGCCATAAAACTATGTCTAAACTTTTTCAAATTTAATTCGTAACTTTTAAACGGAAATGAATATCTGCAATTAAGAGGGTTCATTGTCTTCCTTAATATGTTTGGCGTTATTTGAACCTATTTGAGCTTTGTTATGACGAATATTTTTCTTGAACGAGCAATTTATAACATTGGTTTCACGCTCAGACGCGAGCTAACTCTCGCCGCCGAGCTGCTGTAATATCCTTAAGGCCAATACATATCACGTGACTTTATTTCTCTACATCCGATCAAAAGAAATAGTTACCTATGAGTACATACCTTACATCGTTCATGTTGAGTAATCCAAGGTGATTTATGAAGGAAATTCACTGCATACTGGAGCTTATCAATATTTGCAGTCAATATTATTTAATTTTGCAGTGGTTTTATAATAAAAACAACACAAATATCGTGTATACGTACGCGTGTGAAGACTGTCAAAACCAAGTGCTGTTCGTTTAAACATTACATTCATAATAGTGGATATAATTAATATCTCAACATTTCGTTGGAAAGATGAAGAAAGAGCGCATGTTTTGTTGGCAAAATTGTGTCAGGTTTGTGATGCATATGTGCCCTTTTATTAGATTAAAGTTTGCTGTTCTTGGCAACTCATAGGATTTCCTTAAACTTCAGGTCTTGATTTGAGAATATTTAGGTGCAAGGAAGTAAAATCATCTAATATGTTATTTTCGCAGTTCTTTTCTGCGTAGAATTAGTTCCAACAGATGTGTCCTAACTTATCTGATGAGTGAGAAGTATTTGCTAAACTGAACCCTTCCAAATGAAAATGTGTAGCTTTTTGGTTGAAAGGTCACGTGATATGCAGCCACCTTAAGAGGCAAACGGAAGCGAACAGGAATCGCACGGTTCGTCAGAGCATTTTCTTTTTGAAATTTTGTCTTCCCACTTAATAATTTTAAAAAATCAGATAGTAACGAACGACCCATAACACTAACAGCCTAGTAGACTATATATTGCCGCAAACTAGGGTACTTTACGACCTCTGGTACGACCTCAAAGTGTTAAATACGATATTTTAAGTAAAATAATCGTATTTAACACTTTGAGGTCGCACCCGAAGTAATAAAGTACTCCAGTGTGTGGCATTATTTTATTAGTCTGTTATGGGTCGTTACTATCTGATTTTTTAAAATTATTTAGTGGGAAGACAAATTTTCAAAAAAACGCTCTGACGAATCCTTGCGACATGACATGCAACAATTAATGACATATTTTACCTCAAAAGTAATATTTTCAACGTTCGAAACTCGTTTCTATTTATTTGAAAATCTGAAAAACGCCCTGAGGAGCATGGCTGTCTTTTAGCATAACACCTGTATATACTCTCAGAGGGAAAAATAAAAAGTAAGGCCCACCCTAAATAATAGTCCGCCGGTCATTACCCAGCCTTGCAAAAATTCCTGGCTTCGTCCCTGCATATTTAAACACATGTCTGCACAGTAAGAGAAAAGTCAAACATGTTCTAAAATTAATTTCTCAGTACAACAAACCATTGTACGCAAGCTGGTAAAAATGTATGAGAAAAAAATTACACACTTATTTTATTTTTTATTTTTTTTCAACTGAATACACACAACAATTTGTTGAACAATCTAAACTTCACATATTGCTAATTCAGTTCTGTTTATAACTATGCTAGTGTAATGCAAATCAAACCACTATTTTGAAAGTTCGGAAAATATATGAATAGATGTAACAACAACATAGTCAAATATAGTGTATAGGCAAACAAGATTTTGGAGCTGCACAGTTAACTGTAAACAAATTATTTTGACACTTACAGTATGAAATTTGGTGTATGAAATCAGTTATGCTATCACGATTATTTGAACAGATTACATGATTATACTTCACTGTTTAGATTCTAAATAGTTGTGAGAATGGCCCACGAGATTTTAAACGGCTAAGATAAAGTGTAAAAAATAACCACTGTAAAAAGGAAAACTGTGTAAAATACAACTCATGAACAACTGTGAACTCATTTTTATTTCATATTTTATCATGTATTACTTTTTGTGAATACAAAAAGCATTTGCATTTGCATTTGTTGGGATCGTTAACACTATCGACAGTGTTATGGCAATGGTGGTGCATCAAGGTCAAATCTATAGTTACGAAAGGTAAGTTCAATAGACACTCTTAAATGTAATCGTGTTTAAACATGTACCTATAGCAGATGATCTTATCTTAAACATAATTAATAATGTGTCATTACGAATGCAGGATAAGGTATAATAGTACAGGCAGTGGCGTAACTTCATATTACGGGCCCTCCCGCAAGATATTTTTCCGTGCCTTCCTACTTTTTTAGTTGTCTTGCCTATTGTAAAAATCTTAATAATATATTAAACTTTTTGTGTTAATTAAAGCCCCATTTACACGGTGCAAATTCTTGAACAACTTCTGTGTAACATTCCCATTTTTCATACAATTTTGCATTTACACGACGCAAAAGTGTGGTACAAAAGTTGTACAAGAAATTGCACCGTGTAAATGGGGTTAATACTGTACCTGTGACACATTTTCAATTATATTGTAAATCCAGTTGCGAGCTGTGATTTTTTTTAAAATATACCTATAAGTCGAAGGTAAAATGTTTAAGATAAAGGTCCAATTTGAGTCTGGAGGAGGGCCTCACAGCAATACGCGGGTCCGGGCAGCACAGAGGAAAATGTTAGAATTGCACTGTAGAATTTAGTAAATTTTAACGCGATGAAAACACAAATTACCTATGGTCGATTTGATAATATAAATTCTTTAAATTACTTATATTTTCATAACCGTTGATTATCGATATATTTAGTATTTAGTATTCGTTCATTTTCGCCCCCCCCCCCCCCCCCCTTCCTAAAGGCGCATTCACAATGCACCGCTAACTTTAACTTTAACTTGAAACGTTAACTTAAGAATGTTTGTTTTACGGTATCACTGGGTAGCATTCACAACGGCAGAACGCTAACGTTAACTTTAACTTGAATGTTACCAAACCCCAAACATTCAAGTTTAAGTTAACGGTCGACCTTGAGTCAACCAATAGAAATCGGGCAATAATACGAAGATACCCGAGGTGAAGGCGAAGGATCCCGAGGTATTCTATTTGAAGCGTTGTGATTGGCTAATAGTTTACGTTAGCGATGTCATTGTGAATAGGGTCCAGTTAAAGTTACAAGTTAACGTTATAAGTTTCAGTTAAAGTTTAAGTTAGCGGTGCATTGTGAATGCGCCTTAAGCCCCCACGATTGCGGCGGCTGCAACGTCGAAGTTACGCCAATGAGTGCGGCCTTCCTTCATCGACGAAAACATTCAGCAGTTGCTAATCCCAACATAAAGCGAATGTCAATGCTTATATCTCGCAGATGTACGCGAGTTTTATCACACTGTTCGAAGCATCATCATACATTCCTCCGGTCGTTGTTTCCATCATGCCCACGGAGCCTGGTGCACCATCATTCGGGTCCGGTGGAGTCCAACGTGCGAAGCAGGCGTCAGCAAGGGGAATACCTGTGGAACAATGACACAACCTGTCTAATATTACCAAACGCACATTTCAGCAACTAGGTTGGGCGTCCTGCATTGTTTGTGGCAACCTTACCGGTCCTACTCGTTGGTACGAGTATTTTATAAATAGATTAGATTAGATTAGTTTGGTTTAACGGCGCGTCAACGACGAGGTAATATTGCGCACATTAAGTTTATATTTAACTTTGTTGAACAAAATTGGAGGGCACGGGGAGGGGTCGACCTAACTGGCCCGATCCGGGGGAGTCCAGCACTGGTGGGAAGGCCAGGCCGGAATGGGGACGGACCGGGGTGGAGGGAGGGGGAGGCTTCGGGCCGGTGGGACTCGATTTCAGGGGGATCACCATCTCGAGGGGAAGGCCGGCCCGAAGGGACCGCAAATTCAAGGGAGGGCATGGGACTAGGCCGACCCTGGACTGCACTTGGTTGGGACCAACTCGCTATGCGAGCTGGTCCCTTAAGCCCCACCACCGCGTCAAGGTGGCAGTCCATTGGTGAGGTTTTATAAATATATATAAGATGATGTTGCTACTATCTTCGAGCATTAAGACTGTTCATCAAGGTTTGAGCCACTAAATCAGCTCTTAAAAGGAATGGAAATAGCTTTCGTCATAAAAATGTAATTTGACACGAGTCGTTAATAATTACAGAGAGAGCTCAATGCTGCATACAAATCACAATATCTCGTCGGAGTAACTTTAAAACACCAATCAAATGTTGTGTTCAGTATTCAGTAATAATAATCAACATAAATATAAAGTTTCTTGGTGTATTGTTGCTAATATTTATGTTGATACTACTGATAACAAATCCAGCCGAGATGTTTGCTTTACGTTTAAGCAACAGACAGCAATCAAGATCACACACATCCTGCTAATGGTTTTTCAGTGGTTTTCCCAAAAGCTATAAGAAAAGCAAATTCTAGGATGTTTTTCCAATATTAACCACTTAATTAGAAATAAATGATGATGAAGAGAAGGAGTTAAGAGAAATGTATGTATGGAAGATCAACGATTGAATTGTTGCATAGATACCAACAACAATAGATAGAAAATAGATACATGTGTATCTATTTTGAAGTGCCAATATTACATTATTATTATTATTATTATTATTATTACATAATTTCCCTCACCTGTAACTGTATAGTACAGTCCATTAGTCACTGCAGATTCTTGATATCCTATCCACGCGGCTTGGTTCACAAACGTGCCTGTTATACTTCCTTTATTAGCCTGGAAGAATTTCAACACCTCTGCATTCTCTGCTTCATTGTCGAACACAACAAGATGGCCGCCCTCTGCGACGCACGTGGACTGAGCGGCAGTCCACGAGGTGGCAGCACCGTGGAACTTGTAGTTTCCGAAGCCGGGGACGAACTGATATCCCGGGGCAGATGAGGCCGTGGGGGCGGGAACTGTTGACACAAATACACACTACTATAGGCAGTGGTACTCAACCTTTTTGACTTGCCGGCCAATAATACGAATTTGATTTTGTTGGCTGGGCCGCACTTTTTTTTCATTACAATAATGCTCACGTGATCAGGTAGGTTCATTCCAGGCGCGTAGGAACTACTTTTATCAGGAGAGAGGCGAAGCTCCTTAGTCTGAGGCTCTAAAATGCACGAACTGAAGCAAACTACCCTCCCATTGTTGCCCCGCAGGGCGTTTTTTTGTTAGAATTTAAGGAAATTTTATAAATGATCCTTCCTAAGTGCCTGGCCGTCATTCAGTGCCATTTGTTTATTATGAAACGAATCGAACAATATTTATCACGCCAAACCAAACACTTTTTTCAATTTTCGGAATTGGTAAATGGCTTTATTTTCGTTGCAACAAGTATGAAGTTTCATTTAAGTAGCTTTCCTCGTATTTCTTGATGCGTGGATCCTAACATGAGAACTCTCAAAATATATCTAAAATTAAATGAGTTTTTTTGTAATATTATTTTTTCAGGGTTCACATTTTGTGAATAATTAGGTATTTGAAACATCAACTTGGGGGCCACAAAAAATAGTCCCGCGGGCCGCAGGTTGAGTACCACTGCTATAAGGCGAAATGAAGTACCGGCTTTGACGCTGTGTCACAAGGTTGCTCTGCTCAGAATTCCAGTGGAAATGGGTCATGATTTCAGACATTTTCACAAGAGGGGGCAAACCAAATTCTAGATTGGGCACAACAAATTATGCAAAGCGGTAATAGGTATAATCATCTAGGACTCGTTGAAATTAAAAAAAAACAGGACAAACATTTCTACACTCACAAAATACACATAAAATAATTAGGGAACCCCTAGCCCTTAGCGAGTCCGAAGCGCACAGCCCCGAGAACAATGGATTTCAGGATTGGATTAAGATTCAGGATTGGATTTTCAGGATTGGAAATATTAATATTTCAGGATGGATTTTTTTTTTGGTTATGCTTGGAATCATCACTGGTCGTGGGTATCAATATACACGGAAGTGCAGTGAATGACCTCCAGTCAAGATAGTCAATAACGAATAGGGAAGTCTCGTGAAGATTAGAATTCAGAATAATATTTATTTTATGAAAGTTGAGATGTTGCTGAACACAGATGTGGTATTATTTTTGTTGTTGGACGAATAGTTATCATGTAATTAATTTACAATGTTTGATAGATCTCCTCTCATTTAAAAACAGGAAAATTGGCAATGACATCACAGTTTGCTATATTGCCATGGCAACAAGGGAATCCCCATGTCAACACAATGTTCAAGACTTAGAAATGACATCACAGTTCTGATTCTTGTTAAAGGCCGTTTTTCCCGCCAAAAATCATATGATATTTGAACTCGATTTTTATGAATGAAAATGTAAGATTTCACAGGTAATAAGTGTATTTGTCATTATTATTTGTGTTTATTTATAGAAATTTACTAGAATAAAATTTCATGAGACGTCCCTATTGAAATTGAGACGCTTTTTCCACCTTTCATTTCTTCATTTTGGCAGGATAATAATAAAAAGCGATGTCCTTAAAATACAGAAATACGCAGAGAAATGACTCACATCGTAGAGGAGTTGCGTCGATCTCGAAGGAAAAGTATCCGCCGCATGTGAGAGTAGAGTCCCCAGGACATGTCGCGTTGCAGAGAGGTTTTGGCAGCGCAATGGTAGGCACGAAGTTATCACAGAAACACGCATTCCTGTGAATGCAAAGTACATGCGTCAGTGATGTGTTTCAATACTTTTTATTCTGTCATCCAGTTTGGGTTTATTATAAGCATCACTTTTATTATGTGTTATAATTTCACAAAAACCCTTCTTAGAGAAGGAAACTGGTACTGACTTAATTGTCTTATAATCTCAGAATGTGTATTGTGTGGTGAAATATGATTATGGTCATTTCCATCAGCAGATACCGCATTGTTCTCACCTACAATAGACCTATCGTAAAAACCTAAAAGTGTAAAATCATACCTCAGCTGTGGAAAGTTCTTTGTATCAGCTCTGCCGCAGAGCCAATTGACGCTCAAATGTGTCTACATTTTCACCCTTTCAAGTTCCATTTTTCCGTAAACGACCATCGAACAAGGGTTGGGCAATAAATGGTCGAGAATACAATGAGAGCAAATGATTTTACGAAGTATGTGACGTGAACAATGCATGTTTCTAAATCTGACAGACATTATTACATTTATTTAATAAATAATATGAAATATCTAAATGATAGCCAGTTTAAAGCTCGGATTACATTTTATTATTTGAACAAATTTTTACCTGCACAATTTCAGATTCTGGGTAATTTTCGGGGTATAGTTACTTTTCATCTACAGTAACTTTCTGAGTAACAAAGTTTAAATTTTAATGTAACTTGTTAATTGTTACTTTTAGGTGAAATATTAATTTGACAAATATAATATTTTGGTGGATTTCACAGTCTTCAAACTCCTTATCTATGTCTTGAGAGAAAATCACAACCCAAGTTTTATTTTATTTTACAATTTATCATAATATTGAAAAGTTGAAAAGTGCCTTTAAAGTTACTTAAAAGTAACTTTCATTGTTCGGTAATACTTAGTAACTTTTCAAATCCAGTAACTTATCAAGTAACTTATTTCCTTTTGAGATCAGGTAAGTTAACCTACAGGGTAACTAGATCCTTTTTACAAGTAACTTACCCAACTCTGCACAATTGCAGATATGTATCGTGAAATATCGTGAAATGTTTTACATTACGAGAACTTTACCGCAACGATTTGTACAAATCGAATCGTTGTATAAAACGATGATCAAAACGTAGTGTTTTTGCAAGACACAGAGGATCACACAAAAAGCAAGACACTTACGATTAATTTCGTTATGTTCCACGAATATTACTCTAATTACTAGGAAAACGCTCAGTGTAACGCGTTGATGAGCGAGCACGGGTACGTGCAAATTCTCGAACCGGAAATGCGAACACAACGCACAAAAACATATACATCCATATTGAATTGATTATGATATCAACTTAAAAGTGTATGCTTTTCATCGAAACTTTAAAATAGCATCTAAGCACCTGGTTCATAAAGCCAATTGGCACTGGAAAACGTTCATTTCGATACTTCATTACTGACAGATATTAAAAATGTCAATAACTTCATACGTTCTTAACTGATTGGGATGAAATTTTGTAAAATAAGAGACAATATTGGTCTTAATGATCATGCAAAATATGAGTTTGATCAGAATTATCGAAGACCGTTTTCATTTTTCAGCCTATCAGGAGTTATTTATTTAAATTTTAACCAATAAATGGATTTCAAAAAAAATTATGGTATGCAAACAAAGAAGGAATTGGTTTTACAACGTACAACATTCAGCTCGATCAAAGAAAAACACTGACCTGTATAGCCAAAATATGAGTTTGATCAGATTTATCGAAGACCAGTTTCATTGTTCAACCTACCATCAGGAGATGTTTATTTAAATTTTAACCAATCAATTTTTTTCAAAAAAATTAGGGGTCAGCAAACAGAAAAGGTTGTCTCCACATGTGTGCAAAATTTCAGCTCGATCGAAGAAAAACTCTGACCTGTATAGCGTCAGTAAACGGAAAAAAAAAAAAAAAAAAAAACAGAGGTCCGTGCCAAAAGAGCCAAAAGGAGACGCTCGCTTCGCTCGCTCAATAAACGCTTCAAATGAGAAACTCCGCGAGAATATGAAAACTGATTTCAAGTCACTTATTATTCAGTAAAGGTAACATGCACTGACCCGTTTTCAAGTCCAGCATATTTGAACCCATTATTGTTGCAAAGAGCAATGCATGTGGTTGGAGAGTTGTCAGTCAATATTGTCTTCGGATTCTTCCAGACTCCAGCCGGCGCGTCGGCGTAGCACCCGTAGTACTGCGGAGGGCATTTCGCAGCTGCGGAAAATAAGGCTTTGTACGAATCTTCAGAACTGTTAAATAAAAATAATTTTATAGCTTGGAATGCTTTTTATAGCTCAAAATAAAACTAATAAATTATTCCAAAAAGCTATGAAATTATTTTCATTGAACAGTACTGAAGACTCGTTCAAAGCCTTATTTTATTAACATTGGTAAAAGATGTTGAAAAAATGTATTAAAAAAACCCTTCAGGGTCACGCTCACTATATATACTCAGCCGTCATAAATGATTTAAAACTCACGGGCCGGTGGCGTTATCATGTACACTTCCATCGCCCATGATCCTCCACATGTTGTACCGGGAAGTCCCGGGCAAATAACATTACAACTGGTACACGGCAGCGGTGTGGGAGGGGGCGTATCTCCACAACGACATTCCCAACTGTTGAGAAGACAAACGGTCAGTCAGAAGTGTGACATGTCGTTAAAACAATTGCCCCTGTTGGTGAGGTCACTATATCGAAACTATTAAAGATAGGGTTCTGAAATGTGTACCTATTTTAGAAAACGACAAAATTTAATTGAAAAAGTAACACATTATTGAAGTTACAGTTCAAAAAAACAGAAGAAATACAATTGACTTGTTTGAAGAATTGCTTTGGAGTTACTTCGTGGTAATAGGTGAATTTAAGTTGTTTGTTCCACCATTTTTCTTGTGAACTATGCGCATTGTAATAGGTATAGACTTCTGAATCTGGATACCGAAATTAGTGGCCACTAATATTTTAATTTTGTTTTTAGTGAAAAGTATTATTGATAAGATTTATAAAACTTTTTTCTCATTGCTCCAAATTGTCTGAAAATTTACCACATAGGTACAATGTTCATGTGTTCTCTATATTGAATGAAAGTTTCACTTTCTTTTATATTTCAGTCGAAGATACCTCTCCAAGTACATTCTGCAGACAAGTACTTACCCACTCTCCACAGCAGCGTAAAGGTGACCTGCACAGAACGTCATGCACTTCTGCGGGGAATTGTCGCTAAAAACCTGTACGTTGTTGTAGACTCTGGTCCCAGAATCCTGCCAGCATCCGAGATGCTGCGGGTTTCCGTTGTAGGGGTAGCATGTGGGCGCTTCAAACAGAAATGTAGGTGTTAGTGATGGAAATGGAATGTTCAATTTTTTAAAAATAAGTGACACGACTGCACTCTTGAGGCTTTTGTGGTACTAGGTAAATGGCGGATGACACATTTGCATATGAATATAAATACTTGCTTTAGTTGTTTGATAAGGCTCAAAAGGAATTTTATTACTAAATTTCAATTTCAGTTGTTTCTCCCTTTTCACTGCACTATGGAAACACGAACTGTAAAAACAAATACTTAATCCGTAGACTGACAGTTGCATCACTTATCACGTATCGCTTATTTGTGCGAATAGCTAAATTTCACCACGATCAAGTGAATCTTTGCGTGCATCAGCAAGTTGGCAACAAAATGTTATAGTGGATATGAAGAAATACAGTAGTGTCATAGAATTTTAATTTTCAACGAAGGCAACTTTAAATTTTTTATTAATTGCTGTTTCAATCATTTTGAGGTATCTGATTGGCTGTGCCGGCTCAGATTAACTTTGGTAATACCGGCCCTTACAATAACAATGACCTTTAAATGACTTTTAATGACTAAAAAAACGATCGATTAGTCTCCAAATTGACAAAAATACCTAGAATGTTGGTCCCAATTACCAACTGAAGTTTTAAGTTGATCGGTCAATCGGTTCTAGTTTAAATTTAAAAAATTACATAATAAATGAATTAATCACAGAATCCGTTCAAAAATGATCCCAGGGACCCCATAGATTACATAAGTATGTGTGCAAAATTTCAGATCGATTGGTTGAACGGTTTGACCTGGGCAGTGAAAAAAAGAGGAAGTGCCATAAGAGTACCGTGGTGACACTCGCTACGCTCGCTCAATGATCATTGCATTGCAAATAATGTTGTCTCCACCAGGTTACCTGGAGTCGTCGTCGTCGGCGTTGTTGTGGTTGTAGTTGTAGGTGTAGTTGTCGTTGTCGTTGTAGGTGTAGTTGTAGGTGTAGTTGTCGTTGTAGTTGTAGGTGTAGTTGTCGTTGTAGTTGTAGGTGTAGGTGTAGTTGTCGTTGTAGTTGTAGGTGTAGGTGTAGTTGTCGTTGAAGTTGTAGGTGTAGGTGTAGTTGTCGTTGTAGTTGTAGGTGTAGTTGGACAAGTTGTTGGTGCCGGACAAGTTAATGGCGTCGGACAAGTTGTTGGCGCCGGACAAGTTGTCGGCGCCGGACAAGTTGTTGGGGCAGGGCACGTAATTGGGGCAGGACACGTATTTGGCGCTGGACACGTAGTTGGTGATGGGCACGTAGTTGGAGCGGGGCACGTAGTTTTCGCTGGACATGTTACTGGAGCTGGACATGAAGGACATTGAACAGGAGCAACGTAAGTCTGCGCTGGACATTGAAGTGGCTGAGTGCGGCAAACACCATAATGCTGCAATACAAACACTGCAACAGAACAAAGTAAAGGAATTTGATTTTTCATTTCATCTGCGAAACACAATTGTATTACGAGGACTGTATCGAACGTAATGCAACGAAACCGTAAGGGAACGAAAGTTCTTCAGTTCTTTATAACGGTACTATTCGACATCGTCTAAGTCACAAGAGACGCGATTTACGATCGTAGCGCCCAACTCTAGAAGAACATTCGGGCAAAATATATGGGGGCTAGTACCCACTTCTTCACATGCAATACTTATTTCTTTTTTACGAAAATAATTTCCCACACTTCCTTTTTGCTCGAAATAGTTTTTCCAAAATCTTGTAAAGCCGTTGTGAGAAGTTATATCGTGTAAAGTTCTCACCTTGATTGGGGTTGGCACAGTTGGCCTGCTGCATCAGACACTGACTCGGGAACGTGCGGAAACTGTCCGTGGCTGTGTTTAGACCACACACTGGGTACTGCGGGACAGCACATGTCATCGGGCATGCTTGTGGATTGAACCCGAACACGTTCTGTCCCAGGCCAGAGTACTGGCTGGCACCATAGACAGGATATGGAGCTCGGAAACCGTATTGCTGACCAACGACCATAGCTACGGCTGGAAGAGAAAATTACTTGATAGAGAATCTTGTCCCCAGCTCTGGAGAGGTCCTATCTCCCCACGAGTGGTGACTTAATTGCCAGCACTCCCTTCATTCCATTATCTGATTAAAGAACATATCAACATCCTCGAAGACATGTCACCATAAAAGGAATGTTAAGCTCTGAACCTGTATTGCTGGCCAACGACCTAAGGTCGGTGACATGCAAAGATGTACCCACTTTAGAATTGCCACGTAGGCGCGGGTTCATATTTGCCTGTCACCGACCATAGCTACGACTGAAAGAAATTGAGCGAGGTACCCCTTTTGACTCTTTTGGCATGGAATTGGGTGCTTTATTACGAGTCACACCATTCTCCTATCAAGCTGAAATTTTGCACAAATGTAAAGAAAATTAATTTAAAAAATCTCTTATTTAGTTAAAAAATCAAATAAAAACTGATTGGTTTAAAAATCAAAATGGTTTAATGGTTCAGAATGGTCCAAAATGATGAGCGCGTATGTAGGTAGATTTCCGGACTTTTGGTTCGAGCTGATCATCAGCAAAGCAACCTTTTTCATACCCTGCGATCCCTTTTATTTGCATTTTACAACACACCGTCGAGAGCCGTCTTCCATTCATGAAGGGTGTTTATGGCCGACTGACGCAGCTCGTGACAACAAAGGATCAATAATCCCTTTTATTAATTTTTTGTTTTTACTGATCAAATATAATTTCTATATTTTTGATCACACAGACAAAAGTCCTAAACGAAAGTAGTTCAAAAGGTTTTTTATTTGTAAAATTTTGAGCAAAAATGACGAAACGTTGCAAGCTAAACTTGTTTTATAGACAAGTAATTGAAATTATTATGATTATTATGATAATACTGTATGATAATACAGTATACGTAATATTAGTGTGATATAACTATAGTGTGTGATGTGATGATAATATAGTACTAATTATCGCCGTCAATCACAAAAATGAGTGTTACATTCCTACAATAATAAACCAAAAGCATTATTGAACTTCGCTGCCGAATTTGACATTGTTTCAAGTCTAATCGATTTGTGTATGATTGACAAGTGATTGTAATGATGCTCGCATGATTTTCAAATATTTATTGTTAGTAAACCTGGAGTGCTCTATGAGCACTATTTCGGATTTTTTAATGTCACTAGTTGGTTTATTGGGTATTTGTTGCGTCGACGTATTCTAGTAGAAAAACAGGAAGAAAATATTATATGATTTCTGGCGGTGAGATAATATCAAATTAAAAAAAATCAGTTAGATGTTAAATATTGTACAACTGTTTTGAGTTCACAACCTTGTATCCATTCTACTGAGGTTTTAGTCGTGGTTTTCCTCAGTTTATAGAGCAAATGATGGGATGGTTCCCTTAGCTTAGTCCACGACAAATTCATGCCAAATCATCCACGACCAATGCTGTACCAATGTTGTGACCAATGTGACGAATGTTGTAGATTCAGTTCCTCATATTCTCTAACACTGCAGTGCACTCCAATCATCTTAGTCCTCACCAATCACAAGTACCTATAAGTACATATCAGACGAGAATATCAATATATAATGCAGCTAAGTAATAATCCGTCAATATTTCAGGTTACTTTTATAAATCGAAAGTTTAGTATTATTTGAAAATTAGTTTTCAATAACGAAGCACAAGCGCATTGGTTTGAAATAAATAGCATTATTGTAACGAGTTTTTCAGGTTAATATCAATGTTATTTTACGTGTAAATAAATATCAAATAATATGAATAAAATGTATCCAAATATAGCCACATCAATTCTTGCTAACCTGAACACTCCACAATCTCATTGAAAGTTATAACAATAGTGTCTTTCTAATAGCCATTTCACTGCTTTTGCCAAAATTATAATTTTATAATGATAATGATTATCAGCTATCAACAACGATCATCAAAATGATCACAATTAAAAAATAGGTTTGATCGTAATGTGCCTTAGTGGAGTGCGAGATTTCAATAACTATGCAGGTAAATTAAGGTTGCATGAGGGGATGAGATTTTAAAACCCAAAAGTGACTGAAATTTGGACTTTCACAATTATTAGTTGTTGAACCTGAAGACTCACGGCAATATAAAATAGCTTAGTCACACCGGGCATTATCTGGCTATTTTATGATATTTAAATGAGTTCTACCAATTTGCCCTAATTAGAATGCAGGTTGTACGAGTGAGTACACTTTAATGAAAACTTCATTCGGGCCACCTGCATAAGAAAACGGCTGAATATAAAAAATCGGTATTTTTTGTGCACATCCGGAATCATTACAATTTGTCAGTCTGCTATTTTATAATGTAATGTCATTAATATTTAATTGGGAAAAAATTAAATACTGAAATAAAATTAATTGTGATTATGTTAGTGAGGCCTCAAGATATTCAGTACTCCCCCCCCCCCCTAACTCAAGAGTTTCATTGTTTACAGCACGTTCCATAGTCATAAATTTCCCAGACCCTCATAAAATAAAACCTTTTTCATACAACCTTTTTGGTTATTGAATAGAAATTGACCCTCGCAATATTGAACACTTTAAATGCCAAGACAACAATGTCAGGTAGATAGGCGGAAGGATTCGAACCCCCTTAATGGTTGACACCTTCCTCCCATTTTATGAGGGGGTATAATAAAGTTTATTATACGGTCAACCGAGACGAACAAAGCGACCCAAACATTCTGTGAGTTTCGACTGGCATCCCAAGTGAGCAGGCTGATATCGACACAAACTACAATTATTTTAATTTCAGTATTTTTTTTTTCTAATTAAATAATAATGACATTAAATTGTAACATAGTCAAGTCACAAATTATAATAATTTCGCATGTGCACAAAAAAAACGAGTTTTTATATTCATCCGTCTTCTGTGTGAATTGTGATTAATGAAAGAAAATGAAATTTTTCATAAAAGTGTGCTCGCCATTCACAACTCACGTCTAATTAGAGCAAATTGATAGAACTCAATTAAATATCATACAATAGCCCAATAATGCCCGGTGTGACTTGACTAGGTGACATTGCCGTGAGTCTTCAGGTTCAACTACAAATAATTGTGAAAGTCCAAATTTAGGTTTTAAAATCTCAACTGCTCCAACAGCCTTAACACAAATAATTACCATTGAGGAGGAGAAGAGCTTCCATTGCTGTCCACTTTCTTGCCAAGTCACCACTATTTGTTTTACTGGGCTCAAATTTCCTTCAACCACTGCTGGTCACGCTAGTGAAATATTTCCAGTAAACAAATTACACAAACGTCTAATTACACATTAGGTGTATAATTGTGCTTACTATCAGCAATGTCCGTTTCAAAGTTCGAAAACAATAATTATTTTAATCATTTAAAAAACATGACAAATCGTTACAAATCGATACACATTTTGTAACATAAATTATTTTTGGTAGCACCGTCGATAAATTTGCAAACACTGGCTAGGTTTACTGGTGTATCGTGTTGATAATTGAGCCTTCCAAATGAATTGAAATAATATATTGTTTCTGAAAAAGTGTTTAATATCTATTTATCTTGACAGCTCATAAAAGAGATGAATAGGGAGACGAACTAGATTGTATTGTATTTGTATTGTATGTATTTATAGTTTGCTCACTTAAGCCAGATTGTTTGCACAGTTACAAATAAAATAAATAGCGGAAAGGGGGCCGTCCATTAGAAATTGCCAGAATATCCTCACTGACAACTGTCAAAATTCGTGTTTTAAAAACGGTTTTTCATTATTTGTTCATTAGGTATTTTTTAATTAATTGGTAATTATCAGTGTTCAAAATTTTGAATTTTACTAGGTATACCCATTAGTTATAAAAATTGGCAATACTGCTTAAAGAATGGAGATCAGCTCTCCTAAGCAGGGCCGGTTTTAGGCAGTTTGGTGCCCTGTGCCAAGGTAACAATTGGCGCCCCCCCCCCCCCCCCCCCTCTCTCCAAAACAAACTTCAGAAACGAAATTCGTCGAATCGAGGTTGCCCACGATCACAATGGGGGGTCTGGGGGGAGGGCCCCCCAGCACAATGCGGGTCCGGGGCGCATAGCCCCGGAAAAATTTTGGGCTTCTAGTTCGCATTTGGCGCCTTTTTAGCATATAATTATACTGATTGGATTACAATAGGCAATAATAAAATGTATGCATTTCAATGCAGGAGTATAAATCTTTTGATTACTATTTGACGAATTCAACATTGTAAGCTAAAATAGTTTGTATGTGCCCATATATTATATTCAAGTTTGAAATTACATTGGTTATTAAAACTAGGGCTTACAAGGAAGTGCTTTTCTAGTATTATATTTACCAGTGCTTTTCAATCGCGTTAATAATTGTATACAACAATAATAGCAATACATATTTTATATTATGGCGCCCCCTCGGCGCCCCCTCGGCGCCCTTCGGGCGCCCCCTTGAGCTTGGCGCCCTGTGCGGGGGCACAGGTCGCACACCCCTAAATCCGGCCCTGCTCCTAAGACTGTAACGTCCTAAGAGTAGCATTATTAGTTTTCTGTCCTATACTAATTAAATACTTTAAGCTTAAAAACATAAAAACAATTAGGATAGTTACAGGCATATTTTTTTAATTTTATTTTACACAAGTCCAGTCAGCACACACTTCTAAACAAAGTAAAATATTTTATAAGTTAATTGAATCCACCGTAATGACACCCTAATCGAAAACAGTGTGCCATTGTCCTAAGACTAACAATAAAAAAGAAGAAAAGAAGAAGTGATAAAACGAGAAGTGGTAAGAAAGAACATTTTAACATTTCGTACATTTTAAATAGACATTCAGTCGTCTTTATTTTCTAGAAATTTGACATGTAGGTCGCGATTAGTAGTGGATAACAATATTATTGGGCAACATTTTCATTTCAGTTCTACAGTTAGGCTAAATAAAACACACACGTTGCAAGTACTTCAATCAAAATAAAACTGATAGACCAAAAATACCTTCAGTAAAAGAAATTTTAAATGTAATACAAACTGTAAACTGTAAGTCTTGAGACTCGGCTAGAGTTACCCGTCATGGCGGCCAAAAATCAAAATCACAAATCACGTGCACACTCCCTATTGTATATTTCATTTGGCTGGTAGAACTGGCGCCGGCAGACTTGGCGCCACACCAGTTGCGATCGCGCCGTAATATACGGTGGCGCTGACACCGTCACGACTGCCGCAAGTACGGTCGTACGCGCCTGCGCACCAGGCGTTGCAGACATTGTGGGCGACGTTGCCAGATGGCAGGCTGTCTCCACACGAACACAAGTTACTGCAAGTGGAGAAACAGGAGGATGAGTTTATGTTAGGTTAGGCAACAATGGAAATTCAATTCGTTGCTTCACCTTGGATTTGCGAAATTAATTCAATATAATTTAATTCAATAGATTTTTTCAATAATTAGTATTTATCACCTATAGAATCATCGATGTTTTAAAAAATTTCAAGCATTCTACTATTAAAATGACAGATCATGTCAATAGGACTATAGTCCAATTGTAGTCCAATTGTACAATTTAATAAAATATATATATTTTATGCTTTTTACTGAATAGGCCCCGTGTTAATAAGCTTGCGTACATTTTAAGAAGTGATAAATGATAATATGTGTACCAACGTATATCTGCAGTACCTTCGAAGCGCTGACAAAATGTAAACTACTTTTCGCAGCTCCATCTGTAATTACTTAACTCGCTGCCTATAGGATCTTGACATTGCCACTCACCCAGATTGCATGGCGAAGTACTGGTGAGTGGCACATTGAGTTGCACACAGCGCTGGCGTCATTGAAGTGATGGTTGTCTGAACTCTGCCTGGCCAAGCACTATTCACTGCAGTGGCGGGAAAACAGCCAGTGTAGTGGCCAATTGTAGGATCTAAATGATTGCAAATAAATAACACTCCATATTATATCAGTCACTGTCTACTATGTCACCTTAGAGATTGATTTCACACATGCATGATTCATCCTTATGTGAATATAAGATTTATTGAAATAATCAAGGTTTCACATATCTTAATTTATTTAATTAAAATATCACCTTTGGATGAACGACTGATCGTCCAATGACAAACGTCATCCCAAAGTCATCATAAAGGACAAATTAAATTTGTCATCAATGACAAATTATTGTTGAGAGAGCCGAACACTGTCAATTCAGGAGGGAGTATTTGCGTACATCAATAGTGTTCTGATTAAAAGAAATCATTAAGAGACCTGCCACTTGCGTTAGGGACGTTGGTTGAATCATATAGGTTGTTTGCACGCCAGGAGCGCCACAAGTGTATCCAGGAGCGCCTGCGCACACGTTGTTGTAGCCGGTGGACAAGGCAGTAGCTTCAGGTGCAGTGCCACAGTTGCAGTACATGCTGCAATAAGAGGATATAGACAAGAATGAGACGATTGTCACGTAGCAGAAATGTTTGTTATTTGGGTAGCTATGAGTAGTGAAGAAGTTTCATTAAAAAGCTCCGATAAGAGAGGGATGTGTCTCAATTACAACTCTTCCATGAGCCTTGGGGACCAATCGCAAGAACTATTCAGAGCTGAAGGACAGATTGTCCCAAAGACGAGTTACTATATAGCAACATGCTTAATGTTGATGTCCGTTGGTTGGCGGTCCAGAAGAGGACATTAGCGCGACCTTTCGAAGTTTCCTTACTGCTAGTTATTCATTTCAGTCTCCGCCTGTACAAGAAGAAGCCTTCTAAAAGTCGCTCTAACATAATTTTCAGGACCGCCACCAACGGAAAAATAACGCCCTTTCGTACTCAATGTTGTTCAAAGATAAACAATATTTTATCTATAATTCGTTTTAAAATGTCATCGCTCTTAAGTTCTGCGGAAGAGCTTGATGATGTGGTTTAGTGACCCCGAGACACTACTTGTAATGTAAGAATCTTTTAAGGAATATTGGATTTAATTACTTGTTTTCCATGCCGAAGTACGCGTAGCTGGTGTTAAGATTGATGCAGGCGATCATGCAGATGTAGGGGCTGATTGTAAGCGGCATGAAGATGGCAGTGGGAGTCCAGCCTCGGTTACCAGAAGACACGTCGTTGTTGGTCAAGTAGACAGGCACCAGAGCACCTACAACAATAGAAGTTCAATGCCTCTATAAGTTGTAAGCGGCATGAAGATGGCAGTGGGAGTCCAGCCTCGGTTACCAGAAGACACGTCGTTGTTGGTCAAGTAGACAGGCACCAACGCATCTACAACAATAGAAGTTCAATGCCTCTATAAGTTGTAAGCGGCATGAAGATGGCAGTGGGAGTCCAGCCTCGGTTACCAGAAGACACGTCGTTGTTGGTCAAGTAGACAGGCACCAACGCATCTACAACAACAGAAGTTCAATGCCTCTATAAGTTGTAAGCGGCATGAAGATGGCAGTGGGAGTCCAGCCTCGGTTACCAGAAGACACGTCGTTGTTGGTCAAGAAGACAGGCACCAGCGCATCTACAACAATAGAAGTTCAATGCCTCTATAGGTTGTAAGCGGCATGAAGATGGCAGTGGGAGTCCAGCCTCGGTTACCAGAAGACACGTCGTTGTTGGTCAAGTAGACAGGCACCAGCGCATCTACAACAACAGAAGTTCAATGCCTCTATAAGTTGTAAGCGGCATGAAGATGGCAGTGGGAGTCCAGCCTCGGTTACCAGAAGACACGTCGTTGTTGGTCAAGTAGACAGGCACCAGCGCACCTACAACAATAGAAGTTCAATGCCTCTATAAGTTGTAAGCGGCATGAAGATGGCAGTGGGAGTCCAGCCTCGGTTACCAGAAGACACGTCGTTGTTGGTCAAGTAGACAGGCACCAGCGCACCTACAATAAGAGAAGTTCAATGTCTCTATAAGTTGTAAGCGGCATGAATATGGCAGTGGGAGTCCAGCCTCGGTTACCAGAAGACACGACGTTGTTGGTCAAGTAGACAGGCACCAGCGCACCTACAATAAGAGAAGTTCAATGCCTCTATAAGTTGTAAGCGGCATGAAGATGGCAGTGGGAGTCCAGCCTCGGTTACCAGAAGACACGTCGTTGTTGGTCAAGTAGACAGGCACCAGCGCACCTACAACAACAGAAGTTCAATGTCTCTATAAGTTGTAAGCGGCATGAAGAGGGCAGTGGGAGTCCAGCCTCGGTTACCAGAAGACACGTCGTTGTTGGTCAAGTAGACAGGCACCAGCGCATCTACAACAATAGAAGTTCAATGCCTCTATAAGTTGTAAGCGGCATGAAGATGGCAGTGGGAGTCCAGCCTCGGTTACCAGAAGACACGTCGTTGTTGGTCAAGTAGACAGGCACCAGCGCACCTACAACAACAGAAGTTCAATGTCTCTATAAGTTGTAAGCGGCATGAAGATGGCAGTGGGAGTCCAGCCTCGGTTACCGGAAGACACGTCGTTGTTGGTCAAGTAGACAGGCACCAACGCATCTACAACAATAGAAGTTCAATGCCTCTATAAGTTGTAAGCGGCATGAAGATGGCAGTGGGAGTCCAGCCTCGGTTACCAGAAGACACGTCGTTGTTGGTCAAGTAGACAGGCACCAGAGCACCTACAACAATAGAAGTTCAATGCCTCTATAAGTTGTAAGCGGCATGAAGATGGCAGTGGGAGTCCAGCCTCGGTTACCAGAAGACACGTCGTTGTTGGTCAAGTAGACAGGCACCAGCGCACCTACAACAATAGAAGTTCAATGCCTCTTTAAGTTGTAAGCGGCATGAAGATGGCAGTGGGAGTCCAGCCTCGGTTACCAGAAGACACGTCGTTGTTGGTCAAGTAGACAGGCACCAGCGCACCTACAACAACAGAAGTTCAATGTCTCTATAAGTTGTAAGCGGCATGAAGAGGGCAGTGGGAGTCCAGCCTCGGTTACCAGAAGACACATCGTTGTTGGTCAAGTAGACAGGCACCAGCGCATCTACAACAATAGAAGTTCAATGCCTCTATAAGTTGTAAGCGGCATGAAGATGGCAGTGGGAGTCCAGCCTCGGTTACCAGAAGACACGTCGTTGTTGGTCAAGTAGACAGGCACCAGCGCACCTACAACAACAGAAGTTCAATGTCTCTATAAGTTGTAAGCGGCATGAAGATGGCAGTGGGAGTCCAGCCTCGGTAACCAGAAGACACGTCGTTGTTGGTCAAGTAGACAGGCACCAGCGCACCTACAACAACAGAAGTTCAATGTCTCTATAAGTTGTAAGCGGCATGAAGAGGGCAGTGGGAGTCCAGCCTCGGTTACCAGAAGACACGTCGTTGTTGGTCAAGTAGACAGGCACCAGCGCATCTACAACAATAGAAGTTCAATGCCTCTATAAGTTGTAAGCGGCATGAAGATGGCAGTGGGAGTCCAGCCTCGGTTACCAGAAGACACGTCGTTGTTGGTCAAGTAGACAGGCACCAACGCATCTACAACAACAGAAGTTCAATGCCTCTATAAGTTGTAAGCGGCATGAAGATGGCAGTGGGAGTCCAGCCTCGGTTACCAGAAGACACGTCGTTGTTGGTCAAGTAGACAGGCACCAGCGCATCTACAACAATAGAAGTTCAATGCCTCTATAAGTTGTAAGCGGCATGAAGATGGCAGTGGGAGTCCAGCCTCGGTTACCAGAAGACACGTCGTTGTTGGTCAAGTTGACAGGCACCAGCGCATCTACAACAACAGAAGTTCAATGCCTCTATAAGTTGTAAGCGGCATGAAGATGGCAGTGGGAGTCCAGCCTCGGTTACCAGAAGACACGTCGTTGTTGGTCAAGTAGACAGGCACCAGCGCACCTACAACAATAGAAGTTCAATGCCTCTATAAGTTGTAAGCGGCATGAAGATGGCAGTGGGAGTCCAGCCTCGGTTACCAGAAGACACGTCGTTGTTGGTCAAGTAGACAGGCACCAGCGCACCTACAATAAGAGAAGTTCAATGTCTCTATAAGTTGTAAGCGGCATGAAGATGGCAGTGGGAGTCCAGCCTCGGTTACCAGAAGACACGACGTTGTTGGTCAAGTAGACAGGCACCAGCGCACCTACAATAAGAGAAGTTCAATGCCTCTATAAGTTGTAAGCGGCATGAAGATGGCAGTGGGAGTCCAGCCTCGGTTACCAGAAGACACGTCGTTGTTGGTCAAGTAGACAGGCACCAGCGCACCTACAACAACAGAAGTTCAATGTCTCTATAAGTTGTAAGCGGCATGAAGAGGGCAGTGGGAGTCCAGCCTCGGTTACCAGAAGACACGTCGTTGTTGGTCAAGTAGACAGGCACCAGCGCATCTACAACAATAGAAGTTCAATGCCTCTATAAGTTGTAAGCGGCATGAAGATGGCAGTGGGAGTCCAGCCTCGGTTACCAGAAGACACGTCGTTGTTGGTCAAGTAGACAGGCACCAGCGCACCTACAACAACAGAAGTTCAATGTCTCTATAAGTTGTAAGCGGCATGAAGATGGCAGTGGGAGTCCAGCCTCGGTTACCAGAAGACACGTCGTTGTTGGTCAAGTAGACAAGCACCAACGCATCTACAACAATAGAAGTTCAATGCCTCTATAAGTTGTAAGCGGCATGAAGATGGCAGTGGGAGTCCAGCCTCGGTTACCAGAAGACACGTCGTTGTTGGTCAAGTAGACAGGCACCAGAGCACCTACAACAATAGAAGTTCAATGCCTCTATAAGTTGTAAGCGGCATGAAGATGGCAGTGGGAGTCCTGCCTCGGTTACCAGAAGACACGTCGTTGTTGGTCAAGTAGACAGGCACCAGCGCACCTACAACAATAGAAGTTCAATGCCTCTATAAGTTGTAAGCGGCATGAAGATGGCAGTGGGAGTCCAGCCTCGGTTACCAGAAGACACGTCGTTGTTGGTCAAGTAGACAGGCACCAGCGCACCTACAACAACAGAAGTTCAATGTCTCTATAAGTTGTAAGCGGCATGAAGAGGGCAGTGGGAGTCCAGCCTCGGTTACCAGAAGACACGTCGTTGTTGGTCAAGTAGACAGGCACCAGCGCATCTACAACAATAGAAGTTCAATGCCTCTATAAGTTGTAAGCGGCATGAAGATGGCAGTGGGAGTCCAGCCTCGGTTACCAGAAGACACGTCGTTGTTGGTCAAGTAGACAGGCACCAGCGCACCTACAACAACAGAAGTTCAATGCTCTATAAGTTGTAAGCGGCATGAAGATGGCAGTGGGAGTCCAACCTCGGTAACCAGAAGACACGTCGTTGTTGGTCAAGTAGACAGGCACCAGCGCACCTACAACAACAGAAGTTCAATGTCTCTATAAGTTGTAAGCGGCATGAAGAGGGCAGTGGGAGTCCAGCCTCGGTTACCAGAAGACACGTCGTTGTTGGTCAAGTAGACAGGCACCAGCGCATCTACAACAATAGAAGTTCAATGCCTCTATAAGTTGTAAGCGGCATGAAGATGGCAGTGGGAGTCCAGCCTCGGTTACCAGAAGACACGTCGTTGTTGGTCAAGTAGACAGGCACCAGCGCATCTACAACAATAGAAGTTCAATGCCTCTTTAAGTTGTAAGCGGCATGAAGATGGCAGTGGGAGTCCAGCCTCGGTTACCAGAAGACACGTCGTTGTTGGTCAAGTAGACAGGCACCAGCGCATCTACAACAACAGAAGTTCAATGCCTCTATAAGTTGTAAGCGGCATGAAGATGGCAGTGGGAGTCCAGCCTCGGTAACCAGAAGACACGTCGTTGTTGGTCAAGTAGACAGGCACCAGCGCACCTACAACAACAAAAGTTCAATGTCTCTATAAGTTGTAAGCGGCATGAAGAGGGCAGTGGGAGTCCAGCCTCGGTTACCAGAAGACACGTCGTTGTTGGTCAAGTAGACAGGCACCAGCGCATCTACAACAATAGAAGTTCAATGCCTCTATAAGTTGTAAGCGGCATGAAGATGGCAGTGGGAGTCCAGCCTCGGTTACCAGAAGACACGTCGTTGTTGGTCAAGTAGACAGGCACCAACGCATCTACAACAACAGAAGTTCAATGCCTCTATAAGTTGTAAGCGGCATGAAGATGGCAGTGGGAGTCCAGCCTCGGTTACCAGAAGACACGTCGTTGTTGGTCAAGTAGACAGGCACCAGCGCATCTACAACAATAGAAGTTCAATGCCTCTATAAGTTGTAAGCGGCATGAAGATGGCAGTGGGAGTCCAGCCTCGGTTACCAGAAGACACGTCGTTGTTGGTCAAGTAGACAGGCACCAGCGCATCTACAACAACAGAAGTTCAATGCCTCTATAAGTTGTAAGCGGCATGAAGATGGCAGTGGGAGTCCAGCCTCGGTTACCAGAAGACACGTCGTTGTTGGTCAAGTAGACCAGCACCAGCGCACCTACAACAATAGAAGTTCAATGCCTCTATAAGTTGTAAGCGGCATGAAGATGGCAGTGGGAGTCCAGCCTCGGTTACCAGAAGACACGTCGTTGTTGGTCAAGTAGACAGGCACCAGCGCACCTACAATAAGAGAAGTTCAATGCCTCTATAAGTTGTAAGCGGCATGAAGATGGCAGTAGGAGTCCAGCCTCGGTTACCAGAAGACACGTCGTTGTTGGTCAAGTAGACAGGCACCAGCGCACCTACAACAACAGAAGTTCAATGTCTCTATAAGTTGTAAGCGGCATGAAGAGGGCAGTGGGAGTCCAGCTTCGGTTACCAGAAGACACGTCGTTGTTGGTCAAGTAGACAGGCACCAGCGCATCTACAACAATAGAAGTTCAATGCCTCTATAAGTTGTAAGCGGCATGAAGATGGCAGTGGGAGTCCAGCCTCGGTTACCAGAAGACACGTCGTTGTTGGTCAAGTAGACAGGCACCAACGCATCTACAACAATAGAAGTTCAATGCCTCTAAAAGTTGTAAGCGGCATGAAGATGGCAGTGGGAGTCCAGCCTCGGTTACCAGAAGACACGTCGTTGTTGGTCAAGTAGACAGGCACCAGCGCACCTACAACAATAGAAGTTCAATGCCTCTATAAGTTGTAAGC
This sequence comes from Leuctra nigra, assembly GCA_934045905.1. Taxonomy (NCBI): domain Eukaryota; kingdom Metazoa; phylum Arthropoda; class Insecta; order Plecoptera; family Leuctridae; genus Leuctra; species Leuctra nigra. The sequence goes on along the minus strand of OW203765.1, from coordinate 30,199,133 downwards.
GGCATGAAGATGGCAGTGGGAGTCCAGCCTCGGTTACCAGAAGACACGTCGTTGTTGGTCAAGTAGACAGGCACCAGCGCACCTACAACAATAGAAGTTCAATGCCTCTTTAAGTTGTAAGCGGCATGAAGATGGCAGTGGGAGTCCAGCCTCGGTTACCAGAAGACACGTCGTTGTTGGTCAAGAAGACAGGCACCAGCGCACCTACAACAACAGAAGTTCAATGTCTCTATAAGTTGTAAGCGGCATGAAGATGGCAGTGGGAGTCCAGCCTCGGTTACCAGAAGACACGTCGTTGTTGGTCAAGTAGACAGGCACCAACGCATCTACAACAATAGAAGTTCAATGCCTCTAAAAGTTGTAAGCGGCATGAAGATGGCAGTGGGAGTCCAGCCTCGGTTACCAGAAGACACGTCGTTGTTGGTCAAGTAGACAGGCACCAGCGCACCTACAACAATAGAAGTTCAATGCCTCTATAAGTTGTAAGCGGCATGAAGATGGCAGTGGGAGTCCAGCCTCGGTTACCAGAAGACACGTCGTTGTTGGTCAAGTAGACAGGCACCAGCGCACCTACAACAATAGAAGTTCAATGCCTCTATAAGTTGTAAGCGGCATGAAGATGGCAGTGGGAGTCCAGCCTCGGTTACCAGAAGACACGTCGTTGTTGGTCAAGTAGACAGGCACCAGCGCAGCTACAACAACAGAAGTTCAATGTCTCTATAAGTTGTAAGCGGCATGAAGAGGGCAGTGGGAGTCCAGCCTCGGTTACCAGAAGACACGTTGTTGTTGGTCAAGTAGACAGGCACCAGCGCATCTACAACAATAGAAGTTCAATGCCTCTTTAAGTTGTAAGCGGCATGAAGATGGCAGTGGGAGTCCAGCCTCGGTTACCAGAAGACACGTCGTTGTTGGTCAAGTAGACAGGCACCAGCGCACCTACAACAACAAAAGTTCAATGTCTCTATAAGTTGTAAACGGCATGAAGATGGCAGTGGGAGTCCAGCCTCGGGTTCCAGAAGACACGTCGTTGTTGGTCAAGTAGACAGGCACCAGCGCACCTACAACAACAAAAGTTCAATGTCTCTATAAGTTGTAAGCGGCATGAAGAGGGCAGTGGGAGTCCAGCCTCGGTTACCAGAAGACACGTCGTTGTTGGTCAAGTAGACAGGCACCAGCGCATCTACAACAATAGAAGTTCAATGCCTCTATAAGTTGTAAGCGGCATGAAGATGGCAGTTGTAGTCCAGCCTCGGTTACCAGAAGACACGTCGTTGTTGGTCAAGTAGACAGGCACCAGCGCACCTACAACAACAGAAGTTCAATGTCTCTATAAGTTGTAAGCGGCATGAAGAGGGCAGTGGGAGTCCAGCCTCGGTTACCAGAAGACACGTCGTTGTTGGTCAAGTAGACAGGCACCAGCGCACCTACAACAATAGAAGTTCAATGCCTCTATAAGTTGTAAGCGGCATGAAGATGGCAGTGGGATTCCAGCCTCGGTTACCAGAAGACACGTCGTTGTTGGTCAAGTAGACAGGCACCAGCGCATCTACAACAAAAGAAGTTCAATGCCTCTATAAGTTGTAAGCGGCATGAAGATGGCAGTGGGAGTCCAGCCTCGGTTACCAGAAGACACGTCGTTGTTGGTCAAGTAGACAGGCACCAACGCACCTACAACAATAGAAGTTCAATGCCTCTATAAGTTGTAAGCGGCATGAAGATGGCAGTGGGAGTCCAGCCTCGGTTACCAGAAGACACGTCGTTGTTGGTCAAGTAGACAGGCACCAGCGCACCTACAACAACAGAAGTTCAATGCCTCTATAAGTTGTAAGCGGCATGAAGATGGCAGTGGGAGTCCAGCCTCGGTTACCAGAAGACACGTCGTTGTTGGTCAAGTAGACAGGCACCAGCGCACCTACAATAAGAGAAGTTCAATGTCTCTTTAAGTTGTAAGCGGCATGAAGATGGCAGTGGGAGTCCAGCCTCGGTTACCAGAAGACACGTCGTTGTTGGTCAAGTAGACAGGCACCAGCGCACCTACAATAAGAGAAGTTTAATGCCTCTATAAGTTGTAAGCGGCATGAAGATGGCAGTGGGAGTCCAGCCTCGGTTACCAGAAGACACGTCGTTGTTGGTCAAGTAGACAGGCACCAGCGCACCTACAACAACAGAAGTTCAATGTCTCTATAAGTTGTAAGCGGCATGAAGAGGGCAGTGGGAGTCCAGCCTCGGTTACCAGAAGACACGTCGTTGTTGGTCAAGTAGACAGGCACCAGCGCATCTACAACAATAGAAGTTCAATGCCTCTATAAGTTGTAAGCGGCATGAAGATGGCAGTGGGAGTCCAGCCTCGGTTACCAGAAGACACGTCGTTGTTGGTCAAGTAGACAGGCACCAACGCATCTACAACAATAGAAGTTCAATGCCTCTAAAAGTTGTAAGCGGCATGAAGATGGCAGTGGGAGTCCAGCCTCGGTTACCAGAAGACACGTCGTTGTTGGTCAAGTAGACAGGCACCAGCGCACCTACAATAAGAGAAGTTCAATGCCTCTATAAGTTGTAAGCGGCATGAAGATGGCAGTGGGAGTCCAGCCTCGGTTACCAGAAGACACGTCGTTGTTGGTCAGGTAGACAGGCACTAGCGCACCTACAACAATAGAAGTTCAATGCCTCTATAAGTTGTAAGCGGCATGAAGATGGCAGTGGGAGTCCAGCCTCGGTTACCAGAAGACACGTCGTTGTTGGTCAAGTAGACAGGCACCAGCGCACCTACAACAACAGAAGTTCAATGTCTCTATAAGTTGTAAGCGGCATGAAGATGGCAGTGGGAGTCCAGCCTCGGTTACCAGAAGACACGTCGTTGTTGGTCAAGTAGACAGGCACTAACGCATCTACAACAATAGAAGTTCAATGCCTCTAAAAGTTGTAAGCGGCATGAAGATGGCAGTGGGAGTCCAGCCTCGGTTACCAGAAGACACGTCGTTGTTGGTCAAGTAGACAGGCACCAGCGCACCTACAACAATAGAAGTTCAATGCCTCTATAAGTTGTAAGCGGCATGAAGATGGCAGTGGGAGTCCAGCCTCGGTTACCAGAAGACACGTCGTTGTTGGTCAAGTAGACAGGCACCAGCGCACCTACAACAATAGAAGTTCAATGCCTCTATAAGTTGTAAGCGGCATGAAGATGGCAGTGGGAGTCCAGCCTCGGTTACCAGAAGACACGTCGTTGTTGGTCAAGTAGACAGGCACCAGCGCAGCTACAACAACAGAAGTTCAATGTCTCTATAAGTTGTAAGCGGCATGAAGAGGGCAGTGGGAGTCCAGCCTCGGTTACCAGAAGACACGTTGTTGTTGGTCAAGTAGACAGGCACCAGCGCATCTACAACAATAGAAGTTCAATGCCTCTATAAGTTGTAAGCGGCATGAAGATGGCAGTGGGAGTCCAGCCTCGGTTACCAGAAGACACGTCGTTGTTGGTCAAGTAGACAGGCACCAGCGCACCTACAACAACAGAAGTTCAATGTCTCTATAAGTTGTAAACGGCATGAAGATGGCAGTGGGAGTCCAGCCTCGGTTACCAGAAGACACGTCGTTGTTGGTCAAGTTGACAGGCACCAGCGCACCTACAACAACAGAAGTTCAATGTCTCTATAAGTTGTAAGCGGCATGAAGAGGGCAGTGGGAGTCCAGCCTCGGTTACCAGAAGACACGTCGTTGTTGGTCAAGTAGACAGGCACCAGCGCATCTACAACAATAGAAGTTCAATGCCTCTATAAGTTGTAAGCGGCATGAAGATGGCAGTTGTAGTCCAGCCTCGGTTACCAGAAGACACGTCGTTGTTGGTCAAGTAGACAGGCACCAGCGCACCTACAACAACAGAAGTTCAATGTCTCTATAAGTTGTAAGCGGCATGAAGAGGGCAGTGGGAGTCCAGCCTCGGTTACCAGAAGACACGTCGTTGTTGGTCAAGTAGACAGGCACCAGCGCACCTACAACAATAGAAGTTCAATGCCTCTATAAGTTGTAAGCGGCATGAAGATGGCAGTGGGATTCCAGCCTCGGTTACCAGAAGACACGTCGTTGTTGGTCAAGTAGACAGGCACCAGCGCATCTACAACAAAAGAAGTTCAATGCCTCTATAAGTTGTAAGCGGCATGAAGATGGCAGTTGGAGTCCAGCCTCGGTTACCAGAAGACACGTCGTTGTTGGTCAAGTAGACAGGCACCAACGCACCTACAACAATAGAAGTTCAATGCCTCTATAAGTTGTAAGCGGCATGAAGATGGCAGTGAGAGTCCAGCCTCGGTTACCAGAAGACACGTCGTTGTTGGTCAAGTAGACAGGCACCAGCGCACCTACAACAACAGAAGTTCAATGCCTCTATAAGTTGTAAGCGGCATGAAGATGGCAGTGGGAGTCCAGCCTCGGTTACCAGAAGACACGTCGTTGTTGGTCAAGTAGACAGGCACCAGCGCATCTACAACAATAGAAGTTCAATGCCTCTATAAGTTGTAAGCGGCATGAAGATGGCAGTGGGAGTCCAGCCTCGGTTACCAGAAGACACGTCGTTGTTGGTCAAGTAGACAGGCACCAGAGCACCTACAACAATAGAAGTTCAATGCCTCTAGAAGTTGTAAGCGGCATGAAGATGGCAGTGGGAGTCCAGCCTCGGTTACCAGAAGACACGTCGTTGTTGGTCAAGTATACAGGCACCAACGCACCTACAACAATAGAAGTTCAATGTCTCTATAAGTTGTAAGCGGCATGAAGATGGCAGTGGGAGTCCAGCCTCGGTTACCAGAAGACACGTCGTTGTTGGTCAAGTAGACAGGCACCAGCGCACCTACAACAATAGAAGTTCAATGCCTCTATAAGTTGTAAGCGGCATGAAGATGGCAGTGGGAGTCCAGCCTCGGTTACCAGCAGACACGTCGTTGTTGGTCAAGTAGACAGGCACCAGCGCACCTACAACAACAGAAGTTCAATGTCTCTATAAGTTGTAAACGGCATGAAGATGGCAGTGGGAGTCCAGCCTCGGTTACCAGAAGACACGTCGTTGTTGGTCAAGTAGACAGGCACCAGCGCACCTACAACAACAGAAGTTCAATGTCTCTATAAGTTGTAAGCGGCATGAAGAGGGCAGTGGGAGTCCAGCCTCGGTTACCAGAAGACACGTCGTTGTTGGTCAAGTAGACAGGCACCAGCGCATCTACAACAATAGAAGTTCAATGCCTCTATAAGTTGTAAGCGGCATGAAGATGGCAGTTGTAGTCCAGCCTCGGTTACCAGAAGACACGTCGTTGTTGGTCAAGTAGACAGGCACCAGCGCACCTACAACAACAGAAGTTCAATGTCTCTATAAGTTGTAAGCGGCATGAAGAGGGCAGTAGGAGTCCAGCCTCGGTTACCAGAAGACACGTCGTTGTTGGTCAAGTAGACAGGCACCAGCGCACCTACAACAATAGAAGTTCAATGCCTCTATAAGTTGTAAGCGGCATGAAGATGGCAGTGGGATTCCAGCCTCGGTTACCAGAAGACACGTCGTTGTTGGTCAAGTAGACAGGCACCAGCGCATCTACAACAAAAGAAGTTCAATGCCTCTATAAGTTGTAAGCGGCATGAAGATGGCAGTGGGAGTCCAGCCTCGGTTACCAGAAGACACGTCGTTGTTGGTCAAGTAGACAGGCACCAACGCACCTACAACAATAGAAGTTCAATGCCTCTATAAGTTGTAAGCGGCATGAAGATGGCAGTGGGAGTCCAGCCTCGGTTACCAGAAGACACGTCGTTGTTGGTCAAGTAGACAGGCACCAGCGCACCTACAACAACAGAAGTTCAATGCCTCTATAAGTTGTAAGCGGCATGAAGATGGCAGTGGGAGTCCAGCCTCGGTTACCAGAAGACACGTCGTTGTTGGTCAAGTAGACAGGCACCAGCGCACCTACAATAAGAGAAGTTCAATGTCTCTTTAAGTTGTAAGCGGCATGAAGATGGCAGTGGGAGTCCAGCCTCGGTTACCAGAAGACACGTCGTTGTTGGTCAAGTAGACAGGCACCAGCGCACCTACAATAAGAGAAGTTCAATGCCTCTATAAGTTGTAAGCGGCATGAAGATGGCAGTGGGAGTCCAGCCTCGGTTACCAGAAGACACGTCGTTGTTGGTCAAGTAGACAGGCACCAACGCACCTACAACAACAGAAGTTCAATGTCTCTATAAGTTGTAAGCGGCATGAAGAGGGCAGTGGGAGTCCAGCCTCGGTTACCAGAAGACACGTCGTTGTTGGTCAAGTAGACAGGCACCAGCGCATCTACAACAATAGAAGTTCAATGCCTCTATAAGTTGTAAGCGGCATGAAGATGGCAGTGGGAGTCCAGCCTCGGTTACCAGAAGACACGTCGTTGTTGGTCAAGTAGACAGGCACCAACGCATCTACAACAATAGAAGTTCAATGCCTCTAAAAGTTGTAAGCGGCATGAAGATGGCAGTGGGAGTCCAGCCTCGGTTACCAGAAGACACGTCGTTGTTGGTCAAGTAGACAGGCACCAGCGCACCTACAACAATAGAAGTTCAATGCCTCTATAAGTTGTAAGCGGCATGAAGATGGCAGTGGGAGTCCAGCCTCGGTTACCAGAAGACACGTCGTTGTTGGTCAAGTAGACAGGCACCAGCGCACCTACAACAATAGAAGTTCAATGCCTCTATAAGTTGTAAGCGGCATGAAGATGGCAGTGGGAGTCCAGCCTCGGTTACCAGAAGACACGTCGTTGTTGGTCAAGTAGACAGGCACCAGCGCACCTACAACAACAGAAGTTCAATGTCTCTATAAGTTGTAAGCGGCATGAAGATGGCAGTGGGAGTCCAGCCTCGGTTACCAGAAGACACGTCGTTGTTGGTCAAGTAGACAGGCACCAACGCATCTACAACAATAGAAGTTCAATGCCTCTAAAAGTTGTAAGCGGCATGAAGATGGCAGTGGGAGTCCAGCCTCGGTTACCAGAAGACACGTCGTTGTTGGTCAAGTAGACAGGCACTAGCGCACCTACAACAATAGAAGTTCAATGCCTCTATAAGTTGTAAGCGGCATGAAGATGGCAGTGGGAGTCCAGCCTCGGTTACCAGAAGACACGTCGTTGTTGGTCAAGTAGACAGGCACCAGCGCACCTACAACAATAGAAGTTCAATGCCTCTATAAGTTGTAAGCGGCATGAAGATGGCAGTGGGAGTCCAGCCTCGGTTACCAGAAGACACGTCGTTGTTGGTCAAGTAGACAGGCACCAGCGCAGCTACAACAACAGAAGTTCAATGTCTCTATAAGTTGTAAGCGGCATGAAGAGGGCAGTGGGAGTCCAGCCTCGGTTACCAGAAGACACGTTGTTGTTGGTCAAGTAGACAGGCACCAGCGCATCTACAACAATAGAAGTTCAATGCCTCTATAAGTTGTAAGCGGCATGAAGATGGCAGTGGGAGTCCAGCCTCGGTTACCAGAAGACACGTCGTTGTTGGTCAAGTAGACAGGCACCAGCGCACCTACAACAACAGAAGTTCAATGTCTCTATAAGTTGTAAACGGCATGAAGATGGCAGTGGGAGTCCAGCCTCGGTTACCAGAAGACACGTCGTTGTTGGTCAAGTAGACAGGCACCAGCGCACCTACAACAACAGAAGTTCAATGTCTCTATAAGTTGTAAGCGGCATGAAGAGGGCAGTGGGAGTCCAGCCTCGGTTACCAGAAGACACGTCGTTGTTGGTCAAGTAGACAGGCACCAGCGCATCTACAACAATAGAAGTTCAATGCCTCTTTAAGTTGTAAGCGGCATGAAGATGGCAGTTGTAGTCCAGCCTCGGTTACCAGAAGACACGTCGTTGTTGGTCAAGTAGACAGGCACCAGCGCACCTACAACAACAGAAGTTCAATGTCTCTATAAGTTGTAAGCGGCATGAAGAGGGCAGTGGGAGTCCAGCCTCGGTTACCAGAAGACACGTCGTTGTTGGTCAAGTAGACAGGCACCAGCGCACCTACAACAATAGAAGTTCAATGCCTCTATAAGTTGTAAGCGGCATGAAGATGGCAGTGGGATTCCAGCCTCGGTTACCAGAAGACACGTCGTTGTTGGTCAAGTAGACAGGCACCAGCGCATCTACAACAAAAGAAGTTCAATGCCTCTATAAGTTGTAAGCGGCATGAAGATGGCAGTGGGAGTCCAGCCTCGGTTACCAGAAGACACGTCGTTGTTGGTCAAGTAGACAGGCACCAACGCACCTACAACAATAGAAGTTCAATGCCTCTATAAGTTGTAAGCGGCATGAAGATGGCAGTGGGAGTCCAGCCTCGGTTACCAGAAGACATGTCGTTGTTGGTCAAGTAGACAGGCACCAGCGCACCTACAACAACAGAAGTTCAATGCCTCTATAAGTTGTAAGCGGCATGAAGATGGCAGTGGGAGTCCAGCCTCGGTTACCAGAAGACACGTCGTTGTTGGTCAAGTAGACAGGCACCAGCGCATCTACAACAATAGAAGTTCAATGCCTCTATAAGTTGTAAGCGGCATGAAGATGGCAGTGAGAGTCCAGCCTCGGTTACCAGAAGACACGTCGTTGTTGGTCAAGTAGACAGGCACCAGAGCACCTACAACAATAGAAGTTCAATGCCTCTAGAAGTTGTAAGCGGCATGAAGATGGCAGTGGGAGTCCAGCCTCGGTTACCAGAAGACACGTCGTTGTTGGTCAAGTATACAGGCACCAACGCACCTACAACAATAGAAGTTCAATGTCTCTATAAGTTGTAAGCGGCATGAAGATGGCAGTGGGAGTCCAGCCTCGGTTACCAGAAGACACGTCGTTGTTGGTCAAGTAGACAGGCACCAGCGCACCTACAACAATAGAAGTTCAATGCCTCTATAAGTTGTAAGCGGCATGAAGATGGCAGTGGGAGTCCAGCCTCGGTTACCAGCAGACACGTCGTTGTTGGTCAAGTAGACAGGCACCAGCGCACCTACAACAATAGAAGTTCAATGTCTCTATAAGTTGTAAGCGGCATGAAGATAGCAGTGGGATACAGCCTCGGTTACCAGAAGACACGTCGTTGTTGGTCAAGTAGACAGGCACCAGCGCACCTACAACAACAGAAGTTCAATGCCTCTATAAGTTGTAAGCGGCATGAAGATGGCAGTGGGAGTCCAGCCTCGGTTACCAGAAGACACGTCGTTGTTGGTCAAGTAGACAGGCACCAGCGCACCTACAACAATAGAAGTTCAATGCCTCTATAAGTTGTAAGCGGCATGAAGATGGCAGTGGGAGTCCAGCCTCGGTTACCAGAAGACACGTCGTTGTTGGTCCAGTAGACAGGCACCAGCGCACCTACAACAATAGAAGTTCAATGTCTCTATAAGTTGTAAGCGGCATGAAGATGGCAGTGGGAGTCCAGCCTCGGTTACTAGAAGACACGTCGTTATTGGTCAAGTAGACAGGCACCAGCGCATCTACAACAATAGAAGTTCAATGCCTCTATAAGTTGTAAGCGGCATGAAGATGGCAGTGGGAGTCCAGCCTCGGTTACCAGAAGACACGTCGTTGTTGGTCAAGTAGACAGGCACCAGCGCACCTACAACAACAGAAGTTCAATGTCTCTATAAGTTGTAAGCGGCATGAAGATGGCAGTGGGAGTCCAGCCTCGGTTACCAGAAGACACGTCGTTGTTGGTCAAGTAGACAGGCACCAGCGCACCTACAACAATAGAAGTTCAATGCCTCTATAAGTTGTAAGCCGCATGAAGATGGCAGTGGGAGTCCAGCCTCGGTTACCAGAAGACACGTCGTTGTTGGTCAAGTAGACAGGCACCTGCGCACCTACAACAACAGAAGTTCAGTGTCTCTATAAGTTGTAAGCGGCATGAAGATGGCAGTGGGAGTCCAGCCTCGGTTACCAGAAGACACGTCGTTGTTGGTCAAGTAGACAGGCACCAGCGTACCTACAACAATAGAAGTTCAATGTCTCTATAAGTTGTAAGCGGCATGAAGATGGCAGTGGGAGTCCAGCCTCGGTTACCAGAAGACACGTCGTTGTTGTCAAGTAGACAGGCACCAGCGCACCTACAATTAGAGAAGTTCAATGTCTCTATAAGTTGTAAGCGGCATGAAGATGGCAGTGGGAGTCCAGCCTCGGTTACCAGAAGACACGTCGTTGTTGGTCAAGTAGACAGGCACCAGCGCACCTACAACAATAGAAGTTCAATGTCTCTATAAGTTGTAAGCGGCATGAAGATGGCAGTGGGAGTCCAGCCTCGGTTACCAGAAGACACGTCGTTGTTGGTCAAGTAGACAGGCACCAGCGCACCTACAACAATAGAAGTTCAATGCCTCTATAAGTTGTAAGCGGCATAAAGAGGGCAGTGGGAGTCTAGCCACGGTTACCAGAAGACACGTCGTTGTTGGTCAAGTAGACAGGCACCAGCGCACCTACAATAAGAGAAGTTCAATGTCTCTATAAGTTGTAAGCGGCATGAAGATGGCAGTGGGAGTCCAGCCTCGGTTACCAGAAGACACGTCGCTGTTAGTCAAGTAGACAGGCACCAGCGCACCTACAACAATAGAAGTTCAATGCCTCTATAAGTTGTAAGCGGCATGAAGATGGAAGTGGGAGTCCAGCCTCGGTTACCAGTAGACACGTCGTTGTTGGTCAAGTAGACAGGCACCAGCGCAACTACAATAAGAGAAGTTCAATGTCTCTATAAGTTGTAAGCGGCATGAAGATGGCAGTGGGAGTCCAGCCTCGGTTACCAGATGACACGTCGTTGTTGGTCAAGTAGACAGGCACCAGCGCACCTACAATTAGAGAAGTTCAATGCCTCTATAAGTTGTAAGCGGCATGAAGATGGCAGTGGGAGTCCAGCCTCGGTTACCAGAAGACACGTCGTTGTTGGTCAAGTAGACAGGCACCAGCGCACCTACAACAATAGAAGTTCAATGCCTCTATAAGTTGTAAGCGGCATGAAGATGGCAGTGGGAGTCCAGCCTCGGTTACCAGAAGACACGTCGTTGTTGGTCAAGTAGACAGGCACCAGCGCATCAACAACAATAGAAGTTCAATGCCTCTATAAGTTGTAAGCGGCATGAAGATAGCAGTGGGAGTCCAGCCTCGGTTACCAGAAGACACGTCGTTGTTGGTCAAGTAGACAGGCACCAACGCACCTACAACAATAGAAGTTCAATGCCTCTATAAGTTGTAATCGGCATGAAGATGGCAGTGGGAGTCCAGCCTCGGTTACCAGAAGACACGTCGTTGTTGGTCAAGTAGACAGGCACCAGCGCACCTACAACAAAAGAAGTTCAATGCCTCTATAAGTTGTAAGCGGCATGAAGATGGCAGTGGGAGTCCAGCCTCGGTTACCAGAAGACACGTCGTTGTTGGTCAAGTAGACAGGCACCAGCGCACCTACAACAACAGAAGTTCAATGTCTCTATAAGTTGTAAGCGGCATGAAGATGGCAGTGGGAGTCCAGCCTCGGTTACCAGAAGACACGTCGTTGTTGGTCAAGTAGACAGGCACCAACGCATCTACAACAATAGAAGTTCAATGCCTCTAAAAGTTGTAAGCGGCATGAAGATGGCAGTGGGAGTCCAGCCTCGGTTACCAGAAGACACGTCGTTGTTGGTCAAGTAGACAGGCACCAGCGCACCTACAACAATAGAAGTTCAATGCCTCTATAAGTTGTAAGCGGCATGAAGATGGCAGTGGGAGTCCAGCCTCGGTTACCAGAAGACACGTCGTTGTTGGTCAAGTAGACAGGCACCAGCGCACCTACAACAATAGAAGTTCAATGCCTCTATAAGTTGTAAGCGGCATGAAGATGGCAGTGGGAGTCCAGCCTCGGTTACCAGAAGACACGTCGTTGTTGGTCAAGTAGACAGGCACCAGCGCACCTACAACAACAGAAGTTCAATGTCTCTATAAGTTGTAAGCGGCATGAAGATGGCAGTGGGAGTCCAGCCTCGGTTACCAGAAGACACGTCGTTGTTGGTCAAGTAGACAGGCACCAACGCATCTACAACAATAGAAGTTCAATGCCTCTAAAAGTTGTAAGCGGCATGAAGATGGCAGTGGGAGTCCAGCCTCGGTTACCAGAAGACACGTCGTTGTTGGTCAAGTAGACAGGCACTAGCGCACCTACAACAATAGAAGTTCAATGCCTCTATAAGTTGTAAGCGGCATGAAGATGGCAGTGGGAGTCCAGCCTCGGTTACCAGAAGACACGTCGTTGTTGGTCAAGTAGACAGGCACCAGCGCACCTACAACAATAGAAGTTCAATGCCTCTATAAGTTGTAAGCAGCATGAAGATGGCAGTGGGAGTCCAGCCTCGGTTACCAGAAGACACGTCGTTGTTGGTCAAGTAGACAGGCACCAGCGCAGCTACAACAACAGAAGTTCAATGTCTCTATAAGTTGTAAGCGGCATGAAGAGGGCAGTGGGAGTCCAGCCTCGGTTACCAGAAGACACGTTGTTGTTGGTCAAGTAGACAGGCACCAGCGCATCTACAACAATAGAAGTTCAATGCCTCTATAAGTTGTAAGCGGCATGAAGATGGCAGTGGGAGTCCAGCCTCGGTTACCAGAAGACACGTCGTTGTTGGTCAAGTAGACAGGCACCAGCGCACCTACAACAACAAAAGTTCAATGTCTCTATAAGTTGTAAACGGCATGAAGATGGCAGTGGGAGTCCAGCCTCGGTTACCAGAAGACACGTCGTTGTTGGTCAAGTAGACAGGCACCAGCGCACCTACAACAACAGAAGTTCAATGTCTCTATAAGTTGTAAGCGGCATGAAGAGGGCAGTGGGAGTCCAGCCTCGGTTACCAGAAGACACGTCGTTGTTGGTCAAGTAGACAGGCACCAGCGCATCTACAACAATAGAAGTTCAATGCCTCTTTAAGTTGTAAGCGGCATGAAGATGGCAGTTGTAGTCCAGCCTCGGTTACCAGAAGACACGTCGTTGTTGGTCAAGTAGACAGGCACCAGCGCACCTACAACAACAGAAGTTCAATGTCTCTATAAGTTGTAAGCGGCATGAAGAGGGCAGTGGGAGTCCAGCCTCGGTTACCAGAAGACACGTCGTTGTTGGTCAAGTAGACAGGCACCAGCGCACCTACAACAATAGAAGTTCAATGCCTCTATAAGTTGTAAGCGGCATGAAGATGGCAGTGGGATTCCAGCCTCGGTTACCAGAAGACACGTCGTTGTTGGTCAAGTAGACAGGCACCAGCGCATCTACAACAAAAGAAGTTCAATGCCTCTATAAGTTGTAAGCGGCATGAAGATGGCAGTGGGAGTCCAGCCTCGGTTACCAGAAGACACGTCGTTGTTGGTCAAGTAGACAGGCACCAACGCACCTACAACAATAGAAGTTCAATGCCTCTATAAGTTGTAAGCGGCATGAAGATGGCAGTGGGAGTCCAGCCTCGGTTACCAGAAGACATGTCGTTGTTGGTCAAGTAGACAGGCACCAGCGCACCTACAACAACAGAAGTTCAATGCCTCTATAAGTTGTAAGCGGCATGAAGATGGCAGTGGGAGTCCAGCCTCGGTTACCAGAAGACACGTCGTTGTTGGTCAAGTAGACAGGCACCAGCGCATCTACAACAATAGAAGTTCAATGCCTCTATAAGTTGTAAGCGGCATGAAGATGGCAGTGGGAGTCCAGCCTCGGTTACCAGAAGACACGTCGTTGTTGGTCAAGTAGACAGGCACCAGAGCACCTACAACAATAGAAGTTCAATGCCTCTAGAAGTTGTAAGCGGCATGAAGATGGCAGTGGGAGTCCAGCCTCGGTTACCAGAAGACACGTCGTTGTTGGTCAAGTATACAGGCACCAACGCACCTACAACAATAGAAGTTCAATGTCTCTATAAGTTGTAAGCGGCATGAAGATGGCAGTGGGAGTCCAGCCTCGGTTACCAGAAGACACGTCGTTGTTGGTCAAGTAGACAGGCACCAGCGCACCTACAACAATAGAAGTTCAATGCCTCTATAAGTTGTAAGCGGCATGAAGATGGCAGTGGGAGTCCAGCCTCGGTTACCAGCAGACACGTCGTTGTTGGTCAAGTAGACAGGCACCAGCGCACCTACAACAATAGAAGTTCAATGTCTCTATAAGTTGTAAGCGGCATGAAGATAGCAGTGGGATACAGCCTCGGTTACCAGAAGACACGTCGTTGTTGGTCAAGTAGACAGGCACCAGCGCACCTACAACAACAGAAGTTCAATGCCTCTATAAGTTGTAAGCGGCATGAAGATGGCAGTGGGAGTCCAGCCTCGGTTACCAGAAGACACGTCGTTGTTGGTCAAGTAGACAGGCACCAGCGCACCTACAACAATAGAAGTTCAATGCCTCTATAAGTTGTAAGCGGCATGAAGATGGCAGTGGGAGTCCAGCCTCGGTTACCAGAAGACACGTCGTTGTTGGTCCAGTAGACAGGCACCAGCGCACCTACAACAATAGAAGTTCAATGTCTCTATAAGTTGTAAGCGGCATGAAGATGGCAGTGGGAGTCCAGCCTCGGTTACTAGAAGACACGTCGTTATTGGTCAAGTAGACAGGCACCAGCGCATCTACAACAATAGAAGTTCAATGCCTCTATAAGTTGTAAGCGGCATGAAGATGGCAGTGGGAGTCCAGCCTCGGTTACCAGAAGACACGTCGTTGTTGGTCAAGTAGACAGGCACCAGCGCACCTACAACAACAGAAGTTCAATGTCTCTATAAGTTGTAAGCGGCATGAAGATGGCAGTGGGAGTCCAGCCTCGGTTACCAGAAGACACGTCGTTGTTGGTCAAGTAGACAGGCACCAGCGCACCTACAACAATAGAAGTTCAATGCCTCTATAAGTTGTAAGCCGCATGAAGATGGCAGTGGGAGTCCTACCTCGGTTACCAGAAGACACGTCGTTGTTGGTCAAGTAGACAGGCACCTGCGCACCTACAACAACAGAAGTTCAGTGTCTCTATAAGTTGTAAGCGGCATGAAGATGGCAGTGGGAGTCCAGCCTCGGTTACCAGAAGACACGTCGTTGTTGGTCAAGTAGACAGGCACCAGCGCACCTACAACAATAGAAGTTCAATGTCTCTATAAGTTGTAAGCGGCATGAAGATGGCAGTGGGAGTCCAGCCTCGGTTACCAGAAGACACGTCGTTGTTGGTCAAGTAGACAGGCACCAGCGCACCTACAATTAGAGAAGTTCAATGTCTCTATAAGTTGTAAGCGGCATGAAGATGGCAGTGGGAGTCCAGCCTCGGTTACCAGAAGACACGTCGTTGTTGGTCAAGTAGACAGGCACCAGCGCACCTACAACAATAGAAGTTCAATGTCTCTATAAGTTGTAAGCGGCATGAAGATGGCAGTGGGAGTCCAGCCTCGGTTACCAGAAGACACGTCGTTGTTGGTCAAGTAGACAGGCACCAGCGCACCTACAACAATAGAAGTTCAATGCCTCTATAAGTTGTAAGCGGCATAAAGAGGGCAGTGGGAGTCTAGCCACGGTTACCAGAAGACACGTCGTTGTTGGTCAAGTAGACAGGCACCAGCGCACCTACAATAAGAGAAGTTCAATGTCTCTATAAGTTGTAAGCGGCATGAAGATGGCAGTGGGAGTCCAGCCTCGGTTACCAGAAGACACGTCGCTGTTGGTCAAGTAGACAGGCACCAGCGCACCTACAACAATAGAAGTTCAATGCCTCTATAAGTTGTAAGCGGCATGAAGATGGAAGTGGGAGTCCAGCCTCGGTTACCAGTAGACACGTCGTTGTTGGTCAAGTAGACAGGCACCAGCGCAACTACAATAAGAGAAGTTCAATGTCTCTATAAGTTGTAAGCGGCATGAAGATGGCAGTGGGAGTCCAGCCTCGGTTACCAGATGACTTGTCGTTGTTGGTCAAGTAGACAGGCACCAGCGCACCTACAATTAGAGAAGTTCAATGCCTCTATAATTGTAAGCGGCATGAAGATGGCAGTGGGAGTCCAGCCTCGGTTACCAGAAGACACGTCGTTGTTGGTCAAGTAGACAGGCACCAGCGCACCTACAACAATAGAAGTTCAATGCCTCTATAAGTTGTAAGCGGCATGAAGATGGCAGTGGGAGTCCAGCCTCGGTTACCAGAAGACACGTCGTTGTTGGTCAAGTAGACAGGCACCAGCGCATCAACAACAATAGAAGTTCAATGCCTCTATAAGTTGTAAGCGGCATGAAGATGGCAGTGGGAGTCCAGCCTCGGTTACCAGAAGACACGTCGTTGTTGGTCAAGTAGACAGGCACCAGCGCACCTACAACAATTGAGAAGCGGCAATTGTAAGCGGCATGAAGATGGCAGTGGGAGTCTAGCCTCGGTTACCAGAAGACACGTCGTTGTTGGTCAAGTAGACAGGCACCAGAGCACCTACAACAATAGAAGTTCAATGCCTCTATAAGTTGTAAGCGGCATGAAGATGGCAGTGGGAGTCCAGCCTCGGTTACCAGAAGACACGTCGTTGTTGGTCAAGTAGACAGGCACCAGCGCACCTACAACAATTGAGAAGTTCAATGCCTCTATAAGTTGTAAGCGGCATGAAGATGGCAGTGGGAGTTTAGCCTCGGTTACCAGAAGACACGTCGTTGTTGGTCAAGTAGACAGGCACCAGCGCATCTACAACAATAGAAGTTCAATGCCTCTATAAGTTGTAAGCGGCATGAAGATGGCAGTGGGAGTCCAGCCTCGGTTACCAGAAGACACGTCGTTGTTGGTCAAGTAGACAGGCACCAGATCACCTACAACAATAGAAGTTCAATGCCTCTATAAGTTGTAAGCGGCATGAAGATGGCAGTGGGAGTCCAGCCTCGGTTACCAGAAGACACGTCGTTGTTGGTCAAGTAGACAGGCACCAACGCACCTACAACAATAGAAGTTCAATGTCTCTATAAGTTGTAAGCGGCATGAAGATGGCAGTGGGAGTCCAGCCTCGGTTACCAGAAGACACGTCGTTGTTGGTCAAGTAGACAGGCACCAGCGCACCTACAACAATAGAAGTTCAATGCCTCTATAAGTTGTAAGCGGCATGAAGATGGCAGTGGGAGTCCAGCCTCGGTTACCAGAAGACACGTCGTTGTTGGTCAAGTAGACAGGCACCAGCGCACCTACAACAATAGAAGTTCAATGTCTCTATAAGTTGTAAGCGGCATGAAGATAGAAGTGGGAGTCCAGCCTCGGTTACCAGAAGACACGTCGTTGTTGGTCAAGTAGACAGGCACCAGCGCACCTACAACAACAGAAGTTCAATGCCTCTATAAGTTGTAAGCGGCATGAAGATGGCAGTGGGAGTCCAGCCTCGGTTACCAGAAGACACGTCGTTGTTGGTCAAGTAGACAGGCACCAGCGCACCTACAACAATAGAATTCAATGCCTCTATAAGTTGTAAGCGGCATGAAGATGGCAGTGGGAGTCCAGCCTCGGTTACCAGAAGACACGTCGTTGTTGGTCAAGTAGACAGGCACCAGCGCACCTACAACAATAGAAGTTCAATGTCTCTATAATTTGTAAGCGGCATGAAGATGGCAGTGGAAGTCCAGCCTCGGTTACCAGAAGACACGTCGTTATTGGTCAAGTAGACAGGCACCAGCGCATCTACAACAATAGAAGTTCAATGCCTCTATAAGTTGTAAGCGGCATGAAGATGGCAGTGGGAGTCCAGCCTCGGTTACCAGAAGACACGTCGTTGTTGGTCAAGTAGACAGGCACCAGCGCACCTACAACAACAGAAGTTCAATGTCTCTATAAGTTGTAAGCGGCATGAAGATGGCAGTGGGAGTCCAGCCTCGGTTACCAGAAGACACGTCGTTGTTGGTCAAGTAGACAGGCACCAGCGCACCTACAACAATAGAAGTTCAATTTCTCTATAAGTTGTAAGCGGCATGAAGATGGCAGTGGGAGTCCAGCCTCGGTTACCAGAAGACACGTCGTTGTTGGTAAAGTAGACAGGCACCAGCGCACCTACAATAAGAGAAGTTCAATGTCTCTATAAGTTGTAAGCGGCATGAAGATGGCAGTGGGAGTCCAGCCTCGGTTACCAGAAGACACGTCGTTGTTGGTCAAGTAGACAGGCACCAGCGCACCTACAACAATAGAAGTTCAATGTCTCTATAAGTTGTAAGCGGCATGAAGATGGCAGTGGGAGTCCAGCCTCGGTTACCAGAAGACACGTCGTTGTTGGTCAAGTAGAAGGGACCAGCGCACCTACAACAATAGAAGTTCAATGCCTCTATAAGTTGTAAGCGGCATGAAGAGGGCAGTGGGAGTCCAGCCTCGGTTACCAGAAGACACGTCGTTGTTGGTCAAGTAGACAGGCACCAGCGCACCTACAATAAGAGAAGTTCAATGTCTCTATAAGTTGTAAGCGGCATGAAGATGGCAGTGGGAGTCCAGCCTCGGATACCAGAAGACACGTCGTTGTTGGTCAAGTAGACAGGCACCAGCGCACCTACAACAATAGAAGTTCAATGTCTCTATAAGTTGTAAGCGGCATGAAGATGGCAGTGGGAGTCCAGCCTCGGTTACCAGAAGACACGTCGTTGTTGGTCAAGTAGACAGGCACCAGCGCACCTACAACAATTGAAGTTCAATGCCTCTATAAGTTGTAAGCGGCATGAAGATGGCAGTGGGAGTCCAGCCTCGGTTACCAGAAGACACGTCGTTGTTGGTCAAGTAGACAGGCACCAGCGCACCTACAACAATTGAGAAGCGGCAATTGTAAGCGGCATGAAGATGGCAGTGGGAGTCCAGCCTCGGTTACCAGAAGACACGTCGTTGTTGGTCAAGTAGACAGGCACCAGAGCACCTACAACAATAGAAGTTCAATGCCTCTATAAGTTGTAAGCGGCATGAAGATGGCAGTGGGAGTCCAGCCTCGGTTACCAGAAGACACGTCGTTGTTGGTCAAGTAGACAGGCACCAGCGCACCTACAACAATAGAAGTTCAATGCCTCTATAAGTTGTAAGCGGCATGATGATGGCAGTGGGAGTCCAGCCTCGGTTACCAGAAGACACGTCGTTGTTGGTCAAGTAGACAGGCACCAGCGCACCTACAACAATTGAGAAGCGGCAATTGTAAGCGGCATGAAGAAGGCAGTGGGAGTCCAGCCTCGGTTACCAGAAGACACGTCGTTGTTGGTCAAGTAGACAGGCACCAGAGCACCTACAACAATAGAAGTTCAATGCCTCTATAAGTTGTAAGCGGCATGAAGATGGCAGTGGGAGTCCAGCCTCGGTTACTAGAAGACACGTCGTTGTTGGTCAAGTAGACAGGCACCAGCGCACCTACAACAATAGAAGTTCAATGCCTCTATAAGTTGTAAGCGGCATGAAGATGGCAGTGGGAGTCCAGCCTCGGTTACCAGAAGACACGTCGTTGTTGGTCAAGTAGACAGGCACCAGCGCACCTACAACAATTGAGAAGCGGCAATTGTAAGCGGCATGAAGATGGCAGTGGGAGTCTAGCCTCGGTTACCAGAAGACACGTCGTTGTTGGTCAAGTAGACAGGCACCAGAGCACCTACAACAATAGAAGTTCAATGCCTCTATAAGTTGTAAGCGGCATGAAGATGGCAGTGGGAGTCCAGCCTCGGTTACCAGAAGACACGTCGTTGTTGGTCAAGTAGACAGGCACCAGCGCACCTACAACAATTGAGAAGTTCAATGCCTCTATAAGTTGTAAGCGGCATGAAGATGGCAGTGGGAGTTTAGCCTCGGTTACCAGAAGACACGTCGTTGTTGGTCAAGTAGACAGGCACCAACGCATCTACAACAATAGAAGTTCAATGTCTCTATAAGTTGTAAGCGGCATGAAGAGGGCAGTGGGAGTCCAGCCTCGGTTACCAGAAGACACGTCGTTGTTGGTCAAGTAGACAGGCACCAGCGCACCTACAATAAGAGAAGTTCAATGCCTCTATAAGTTGTAAGCGGCATGAAGATGGCAGTGGGAGTCCAGCCTCGGTTACCAGAAGACACGTCGTTGTTGGTCAAGTAGACAGGCACCAGCGCATCTACAACAACAGAAGTTCAATGTCTCTATAAGTTGTAAGCGGCATGAAGATGGCAGTGGGAGTCCAGCCTCGGTTACCAGAAGACACGTCGTTGTTGGTCAAGTAGACAGGCACCAGCGCATCTACAACAATAGAAGTTCAATGCCTCTATAAGTTGTAAGCGGCATGAAGATGGCAGTGGGAGTCCAGCCTCGGTTACCAGAAGACACG